>VDFB02193867.1:422450481-422779452 GCA_007258455.2 Sequoia sempervirens
CTAACCAATGTAAATCAAGACAAAGTTAGTCGAACAATTGGCCTTGACAGAGAAGTGTTATGTGTTATAGCTACAACAAATTTGGTCACACTTCTAGATTTTGTTATAACATAAGATTTCTAGGAAAACAAAACATGCAACCAGATGTTAAAGGGAAAGGAAAAGTCACTACTAATGAGATCAAAAAGAAAATGCAGAAGAAATGGGTGAAGAAGAATGCCTCTGTAGAAGGAAATGGATCCACACCAGAAGCCACTTCTGGTAATACCTCAAGAAACTAATTTTAAGCCTCTGTCATAATGGGAGTTGTTAAGAAAAACTCCTAAACCCCCTACAACGTGATTGGTATTGGAATTCAAATGAGTTTAGTAGGAAATTTGGCACTTCTTATAAATTTTGAAATGAATTTAAGGCATCAATGAAGAATATTGGAGATCCTCATAAGAATTATCTATCTTAGAACATGAAAGGCAATAAACTGGTTGAGTTAGGGCAAGGGCATTTATTGCAAAAGTAAAAAGTTATGTTTGTGGACAATAAAATAATGACATCCACCCTAATTTTTTATATTGTATTCAGTGGAAAGAGTTTTGGAGAGCTTTGAGGTGATCATTTCCAAATCAAGAAAGATTCAAGCATAGAAGAGAATCTGTGATCAAATTGTGTTCTATCTTCAAAAGGTACTTATTGCAAAACCTGTAAATTTGTGTGCTCACAATTATGTCTACTCCTTTGGTAGTCTAAGTTAAGGATAGGCCACATCCAAAATTCAAATGGCATCCATATAAGTCTATAGATATAGAGTCAATAGGTGCATTTTCATCGATGTCATACGGTGTTCTACATATAGAAGATATTAGGGCATATGTGCATGCAAATATTGAAGATTTGGGTAGTTCACAATTGTTGTAATTGTATTCCCTTCATATAGTTCAAGAATATTTTTCTATGAAACCATAATTCAAAACCCTAGAAGATAGGAAATTTGTGCAATTTGCAAAATTTCCCATATTTGAAGATGATGAGTGGGTTTGATATTTACTGAGCCATTTTCATGATGAATTCATGTGGTTAGATGTGCCATTCAAAATCTCCAGAGAAGCTATTTATGTAGTTATAGGCTTGAACTCCACTAGTAGACTTCTAGTTTTGAAGTTAGTGATGAATGATGAGGTTACTAAAGTGATTAACTCACATTGGGATAGAAGGGCAATGACAATAGATCATATTTCCAAAGTTGATGTAAAGTTTGCATCTATGGTTATAGCTACAAGATTTACCACTCGAGCCAGGAAAATTTTATATCTGACACAACCATCTATACAACATATGAAATGATCAAGAAAAATGTGGATTATGATCTATGTGAGTTACTGAGAGGTCAAATTCTTGAGAATCTGAAAAAAATAAAGGACAAGAAGAATGTATGCAAATTCAAAAATCTGTTTATCTATCTATATTTCTACTTTTTGGGTGAGGTACCAAGAGTAGGTAAAGTTCAATGGTACAATGATATGCTGGTAGTTGTTTAGATTTGGGATATATTATGTGCACTTGGTGATCATCAAACCTGCAACACAATCTTGTGGGGTCATTTTTAAAATTTCCAAAATTTGAGGCACACCAGAGAGAATTCCTACCGCAATAGTGGAGCAGTACAAAGACACTATATGCTTCATGATAGACATTGAATAGTGTCACATAGAAGTTGTTGATCTTAGAACAGTTTGGATCATGCCTATGGGTTATGAAGTAGATGGAAACATTCTAAAGATGTATGCTAAACATCTGCTAAATTGACCACTAGATCAGGGTGAAGAAAGGTTTGGTACATATGCTGAGAAAAGCTTACAAGTTCACTCAGAATTGAGAAAGCCCATGTTAATCAGAAAGGTAAGAAAAGAAACAATTTTTTTATAGAGAATATGGGTCTTCCTATGTAAAATCTAAAAGAAATAAGAAGGAAAAGAGATGAAGTTGAAGAAGCTAAGAAGAAGGGAAAGGCTGAATTAGTTGGTCCTAGAACTTCTAATGTTAAACACCAAAACTACAAGGAGTTTCTTTGTAGCTCAAATAGATCAAGTTGAAGCCTCTGGAAGAAGAAAGAAGAATAAAAGCTCAAGAACTTATAAAGTTGTGTCTATAGATGAAGAAGAAGAAACTGACTCTGAAGAAGTAGTAAGAGAGTTAAAGGTTACTAGGACTCATGTGGTCAAACTAAACAAAAGAAAACCTTCAAGCAAAGGTGAAGAAGCAAATAAAAATACCAAGGATGAAAATCCCAGCATGTCTATTGAGGAAGTTGAGAATGTAGTGGTAAAAGATGGAAATCTCATGCCACTCTATGACCTATATGAAACTTTTGATGAATCCAGTAAGAAGATTATTGAAGAAGCTACTATTAAGCACTTGAATTTTTTCAACAAAACTCTTGTTGAAATGATGTCTAGATTTCCTACAAGCCTGTATAATGCTTCAAAATCTAGGAGAGAGAATACCAGGACAGAGGAAGAAAAACTAAGAAAAAGAGTACTTGCTTATTTGTGTCCACAAATGTCAATTGAAGAAATGGATTTATTTCTTCAAAAAGTAAAAAAGGAATTTAGAAGCAAGTCAAGAGTAAATAAAATCATGATTGGTGACATTAATATTTTTTATCATTGAAACTAAGCTAATTTTGGAAGAATTATTTTCAAAAGAAAAGATAAATGTTGAGGAAATCAATACTGAGAATACTCAAGGAAATGAGGAAGTAAATGTGAAGGTATATATATTAGAAGAAGAGAATTTGGATGAGGAAAACATCAATGTGTCTAATCCTCCAAAGATTGATGATATTTTGACTTCTCCTAGTGTGAAAGATAGAGATACACCTATTGCTACTAAGGTTCCTATTGAAATAGTAGCCAAGGAAAAGGAGGTGCAAACTGTACAAGTTGAAACACCCAAAGTCAATCCTAAAGCAAAATTCAAAGTTGAAAAGGAAGAGGGGAAAGAAATCATAATAGAGGAAGTGAAAGAATATTTATTGGAGTAGCAAGAAGAGTTAGATTCTGAGTTGGATAAAAAGGTAATTCACCTTTCCACTCTATCTCCAATTCAGATGATGAAGGTTGCTTCAATTGCTCAAGCCAAAGCTAGTGAGAATATTTTGAAATATCACATTGAATATAGTGAATTGCTAAGCCTTGCAACTGGAGTTCTAAAGAAATTGATGCCTACTTATGTTATGGACCCATCAGGCTCCTCCTCTAGTGAGTTGAAAAAGTTAATAAACTCTGTAGATTCTGATTTTGAATCTTTTGAGAAATCAGCTCTAGTTAAAGTGAAAAAGCAGTTCAATGAGAAGATAATTGATAGCCTAAAGGAATTGATTGCCAAAGACAAAAAAATTTTAGGCTCTTGCATAAAGAATACCCAAGATGTTATATCTGAAGGAAGTCTTTCTTAGTCCTATAAAAAAGAGTTGGTTACTATTTCCAACACTTTTTACCCATTAGCCGGTAGCGTTTGTCATCAAGAGAGTTAGGTAATGTCTTTTCTCAACCAAATAAAGAATCTAAAGCTTGAAAATGAAAGGATTATTGGTATTGTATGTGAAATTAGGGGGCTAATAAGTCCAAATATTGAGATAATGGTGAATACTCTGAAAGAAGTTGAAGGTGTTGTGACTAATCTTGATTTGATAAATCTTCAAGCTGTAGAAGCCTTGACATACCTTCTTTGTGGTCACATTACTATCTTGGAGAGTTTGAAAAGTGTGTGGGACTCAAACTTAAGTGGACTGAAGAATTTCTTTGCAAACATCTTCAAACTTTTGTAAGTCTCTGGATGTGTGTACAGTTTTGCAATTTTTGGTTCCCCAATTTTGTCCTTGATGTCAAAATGGGGGAGAGAGAGTGAAGTGAAAAATACTTTGGGGAGTAGTATTTTGTACTTTAAGAGTGTGCTTATTAGTTTCAACACTTAGTCATTTTTCACTAAGTGTTTCCATCAATTCCAAAGGGGGAGATTGTTGGCATATGACTTCTAGTGTTGTCGTTGATGGCAACTAAAGTCATCCCCATGATCCACAGTTTAGTATTCAATCATATCAGTAAATAAAGTGATATACTATGTATTATCAACAAAATATGAGAAGAACAAATTATCTAGTGAGATTGCTTCACTGGATCATATTTTTTGTCATGGATACTTGGAATTGCTTCATGATCACGTGGATTATCTTAGTACTAATTTTTGTGGCATTGCATTTGTTACAATATGAGTTTGGAGGTCTAGTAGGACACTTTCTGTCTATTTATCTATTGTGGTTGACTTAGTAAATGTGGTACATTATGGATGTGTTAAGTGAAATTATTTAAGATGTCTTCATGTTCAAATGTTTGATTATAGGTCCTAGCTATGGTATAGCTGACTTGTTTTGATACGCATCAAAATTATTCATAATTTGGGCTGACATGCTACAAATATTCTTAAGTTTTATTGAGCCGACTTGTAGTGATTAAATCCCTAGTTGCAAATATATTTAGATAACTAATCACATCATTTTGAAATGTGTAGAATGTGTATTGGTGTATGTTGTGAACATTCAAGGAGTATTTGAGTGATATCATGTGTAGTTGCACTTGTGCATACATATTTTGTGGGTGAACTTGAGGAGAGTAGAGAAGAAGTTCAATATCAGTTAGAAGGTCAAAATTTCATCATCAGAGCTTAACTAGAACTATAATCAAGCATTAGTAGATGATATCCATTTGGTTCATTTTATTTTGGATCTATTCCAAACCATTGTTAGGGTAGTGAGCCCATCCTTTTGAGCAATGAGCTCTAGGTAGTGAGCCTAAATACAAGTGCATTCCCATTTTGTAATATTTCTTTTGGGTATACTCAGAACTTATTGTATATTGGCCATCCATAGTGGTTTTTCCCCTAACAAGGTTTCCACATAAAATTCCTTGTGTTATGGTTGTGTGGTTGCTTTTTTTCTTTTTTGCATATTACTTTTGATTAAATGTTCTAAGTGGATTAAGGGTCAAAATAATAAAGTTAATTTTTATAGAACACTACTTCACCCCCCTCTCAGTGTTTCTTTTTTCCAACATTACTTTGGCTTGCATATGACATACTACCATTTTCATGATGTAGCTTATAGGAAACATATGACTTGGCATAGGAATTTCCTAGTTAGATCTCATGTCTTCTTCTACTTTAAATCAATTTCTCACAAAATGGTGTTACCAATCGCTTAAAAGTGGGGGCATACATCAACACTCACATTTCATTGTATGATTTTCTTTTTCTTGCAATTTCCTCTCTTGGAAACATTAAGCACAATGTTGCCTAGGATGAGACCTTGCACTTGCCCTCTCTTGGAAACAAGATGAGACCATTTTCACTTAGCCTCTTTTGGATACATTAGGAATAATGTTCCCTAAGATGAGACCTCACATGAATTAATAAAAATCCCTTTGAACATTCTTTACACCATTTTTCATTCAAAAACATCATTTTTGTATGGCCCCTGATTAAAGTTATCAGGAGGTATAACTTTGGCATGGTAAAGCAACAAGCCCATTCTGAGGCATGACTTTCAACATAGCCACTTGCGTATGTGTGAGTGCACACCAGCAATGAGTGCATGTGTCTCACCTTTTAGAACTTCTCACCTGGTGGATAGCTAAGAGTTTTGTCACCTCAGAGTGAGTATGTATTTTTGGAGAAACAACCTAGATCTTATCCACAATGTGTTGGACAAAAGGTCAAAGCTTGATCCACCCTTTTATTATATCTCTTCTCTTCCTTCTAGTTCTTGCCATTACATGATTGTGTATCTTTTTCTGTTGCATATTACACCTTGTGTGTGCCCTTTTGTGCTTATGTTGGTTTGACTTAGAATCTTGGATCTTGGAGACTTGAATAATGCCTTGATCTTTGTCATCCACATTGGTATGATTGGAATTCTCTTGAATAACTACTTTAGTGTGAGTTTGAAGTAGGTTCATCCTCTCACTAAAGTTGGGGCTAAATGTGTCACAGAAAAATGTATTTCTTCCTTGATGTGGGAATAATTGATGACAAATTGGACTTAATGGGGCCTTGATTTAGTGTTGTGTGGTGTTTTACACATCCACACTAGGTCTTGGACCCTTGCAAACTAAATAAAATGCATCTAACGATGTCTTGTAAAGGTGTTATAAAGTGTTGTAAAATACCTTCACACTTTTCTAGACTAATGGACCTATTTCCCCCTTAATTCAATATTGTAAAATGTATTTAATAGAAATCTCACATTAATCTAGAAGGCATGTGAATTAAACTCAATCTTAATCTAGTGTTGTAATATGCTTTACACATTCACATTCGATGTTGTACCTTTCTAGGTGTGGACAAAGAAAAAGTAACCCTTCTACTTTTTCTTGTTTTGTCCCTCCTTGTCTTTAATTGGCTTGATTTTTCCTTGATTTAATGTTGCAATGTGGCCCACATATTCATATTAGGTCATGAATCTTTATGAATCATTAAGACTTTGGGATGTCTTGTAAAGGTGTTGTGAATTTTTATAACACATTTTCACACTTTTCTAGACTCTCCTTATTATAATTCACCTAAATACCCCCTTTTTATCACTTACCAAGTCATATTTTAGAGTGTTGTATAGTCTTGTAATGAACTTTCATGCTTTTTTGAGACTTTTCATCAATAAATACACTTTTCTTATGCTTTATTTGGCCTCTTTATGCACTTACAGTCCTTAATTAAGTATATTTTAAAATATAAATCCAAAAAATATCATTTAAGACAACTTAATTCCTGACACCTATTCACATGCCTTGAGTTGGACCAATTTTCCACTAGGGGTGAATGATTCCCTCTTGGGACAAAAATAAAAATAAGTTCAAATTATTGGCAAGTTTTTATTTCTAAAGACCTAAGGTTGGACCGTGATGTATTTTTGGGAAATTAGAGCATAATTGTGTATAAATATATGATTTTCTATTCATTTTAACCCCCATTCATTCCATTCATCAATATAATTCATTCATGCATCATAGCATTCAAGTATTCTAACATCTTCATCATTCAATCAAGTATTCAAGCATCTTGGAGCAGTATATCTTCAAACTTCAACATCAAGGGTTTGGTGAGTTTATGACATTGCATGTTATTTTTCATCATTCTCTCTTTATTCCATTTCATTATCAAGGGTTTGATTACCAAACTAGGGTTTGAGCAAGAAAAACCCTATACTCTAACCCTTAACACTTTCCCCCTCTTTGTATGCATGTTTTGTAGGTCTTGTATGTAGATTTGTCAAAGGGATAGGTGTTAAAAGTGTTGTCAAATTGTTGAAGATAATTAAAAGTCAACAAAACCATATTTGAAGCTTGGAGAACACTTTCCCATCAGATTTTCTAGATTCGGATATGACAACTTGACAGGTAGAAAAGTGTAGACTAGGACCCACAGAGTTGAACCTTGACTTTTCAAAAATATATAGGTGGACTAATTCACCATCTATGGTGAATGAGTCCCACTACCAAGCTAGAAAAAATATTTTTTAAATTTTTGTGTACCCGGCATCCTTAAACTTGTTCCAACAATTTTCACCAGAAACATGACTAATTCTCCATCTATGGTGAATGAGTCCTAGTGGGCTTCAACATTAATCTATGTATCATTCCAATACCTCTTCACATCAGCTTCCAGCCTCTAGGTGCACCTCATTTAGTTTCATTAAGTTATAAAATTATTTGTTTAAGTTTTTAGTTCATTTTTCATACCACAGTGTGTTTTCAAACATTTCATATTTCTTAGTTTTACATTCGTAATCAATAGATTTTTTTCATTCTCTGCATTTAGATCATCTCATCTAGGCATATTTCATCCACATTACATTAATCTTGAGTGTGAACATAACAGTTTGTACCCTATTCCTTTTCCTTTTAGGTGAAAGATCCTAGAAGTGAAAGAGAATATTACTTTTTATTCTCAAGACATACTAAGCAATCTTCCTGATGGTCCTCTTTACATAGTTGTCTGCATATTTGATAAGCTCACTAATGTGATATTAATAGATCCTACTTATGGCAAGAACGTGATCATGAAAGAGTTTTTATTATTACATGATCTTTATCAAGATGATTATGACAAACCAATAGCATGGATCGAGACACATAATGGGTTTGCATGCCCTACATTAGGATTGATCATCCTTCCATCACAAATAGGACCTAAAACATTGGATGTAACAATCTCTATCATAACACAGTCAGATCAGTTTCATCTGTGGCTAGGTCATCCATGGCTTTGCTCGATGAAAGTTGTCCCTTTAGTCATTCACAAATGTTTGAAGTTTCCACTAAACAATGACATATTTTCTATCCACCCTAGTGATGCAGAGGGTTAGGGACTTTGAAAGAAACACCAAGCTACAAGACTAACAATGATTCACTCTCAACCAATCAACTAGGCACCAACATGGAGATAAGGCCTCAACTTTGCATTCATGACTTATTTGCCTCCTTATGGACCCAAAACCTAGGAAAACTCTTAAGAGACCCAAAAAAACTTTTTTTGAATGATTTCAAAGCCCAACCCTCTGACTTAGACACAAAACCAATTTTTCACCTTAACTAGGCTACTAGCCCAACTAGGCCTCCTGCAGTGATTTTTTGACTTTGCATTCAAACTTTCCAAAGGAACCCCGAATCTAATGACTGTTTCAAGTGTGGTTTGTGATGAAAAACAACATATCCAAACCTTGATATCACCTGCTTCAGACAAACCCTTAAGAAATCTGCTCTCCTAAAAAACTAGGCCTAATTAGCCCACTTTTACAAAGCAACCCCCATTTAAACTCAACCCCTGACCATGAAACTTTCATAAGTATCCTAAAATGACTCAAAACCAAGGAATCCAAGTTTTTAGACCTCTATGACACATCTAACATGCTCCAGCACAAACCCCTCCTCAACTTGCCTCGAAAACTAGGGCTTCTTGAAAAATAACCTTCCACTCACTTCCACAACTTTCTCATTGACTCTACAGCATTAGGAAAACATATTTAGTTGATCCAAACTCAAAAAAATTCCCCTCATTAAGTCATATCTTCTGCTGCTATACCCTAGCCTCCATCTTCAAGCACTTTTCCCTTTGACAACTTGGTGTACACCCTGATATTCTTCCTTCCTGCACATTATTTGGTTAAATATGTATGATACATGTTAGGAATGATCTATTTCATAGGTCACAGCAGAATTTTACCTTGAAATGGATCAATCATCCTTGAAAAACCTCAAAATTAGTGAAAAATCTGCACTTTTTTTTAGGACAGTCAGCAATATAATGCAAAGAACTGATTATAAACATGTATCAGATCATTAAATAGGTTAATTGAAAGTAAATATAGGTTCTTGAACCATCCAATTGATTATAAATTCAAAAGGAATCAATAGATCATCAAAAAGACTCAAGAAAATGCAAGAAAACTATGTTGTTTCGTTATTTTCTATAGCAGTCCATACAGCCACTTCTCCAAACACCCAACCTCCGTAAAAATGACCATTTTTGGGTTATAGAACCATCCCCCAACTGATCCAACTGATTGGAATTGATTACAATGCATAATTACCTCTAAAACACCTAAAACTCCTTTTCCTGCCTAAACTAAAATTTAAAAATTTGAAATTACAAACTCTCATTTTATTAATATCTACCCCCTAAAAAACTATTGGATATTCACTATCCAAGTTTATTTTACCTATTTAAAGAATAATATCATTAATCAAAGCCCTAAAACATAATTTTCCCTTTACATTACATTTTTACCCTAGATTCCTTATCAGGAACTTTGAAACTTTGAACATTCTCATTACACTCATTGAACCCAAATGCCATTATAGGCTCCAATACATCATAATTGATGCTTTGACATGCTTGGAAGGTCCTCTTGACCCTTGCACTCTCCTGGTTCTTGACGTGCTCCTTGAAGGGCCTAGGTGCTCCTGCACCACATAGCGGCTTTAACCGATTGTTCTCTAAAGGAAACTTTTCCTTATAAGCCTTTTGTCCTCAACTAATGGAATCCATAGAACCTAGTAAAGAATTATTTTTCATTTCCTATCAAAAATTCAAAGCCAAAAAAATAGTGGAATTGTATCTTCACAACATGTCCTTGTCTGCTTCTAAAATTCCCATCCTAGATGAGACAATGCTCCAACCTGAACTTGACCCTACAAATCAAGATCAACCAACCATAAACACTTCACCTTAATCATCCAAATGCCTAAGAGATAATGAAACCAGCCCCATCATACCCCCTCACATAAAACAAGTTTATAAAGCAAAAGATAAAGTGATTGACCCACCTTCTATGGTTCCTTCTATTCCTCCCCTTAGGGAAGAAAAGGGGCCTATGGTAGATCAACCAGCTCTTACACCCACAAAAATTCACAATAGAATCAAAAGAAACCAAGGTACTAAGGAGCATAGGTTTTTACATCATCTCCTTGCTCATCAATTACATGAAGAAGAAAACAAAGAAAATCATAATACCCACTCGATAGAAGAAATGCATCTTGACCCACAACAAAGTAATCTAATACAACAATCATAGCAAGAGATACACTCTCCTTTAGGTATAATCATTTTCCCTCCTATTGTGATTAAGCTAGATGATTATGAGGAAACAACAAAGATCAATGAAGAAATACATAATGAATTAAATGCAGTATTTTCCTTGTCTATGAGCTTAACTGAGATATCTCCTATACAGAGTGATGATCCTAGAACTTCACCTAGTTCATCTCTTTCTCTTGTCCCTCTCACTAGTTTTCAACCTTCTGAACATGATTGGGAGGTGGATGACTTGTTAGATGGTTGACTTGCATTTCCCTTACTAGCCTTATACATTTTTCTTTTCTTTTTGATGTGATTACATGTGCATAATGTGATCCCTCGTGATGTGGTGTTTGATCTTCTCTCTCTATGAGATTCCTGAGATTCCTCTATTTGCATCTTCATTCTTCTATATTTCATACATTTATTTTTCATTTCTATTTTTCACTTTTTTTTGTGTTTTCCTTTTGGGTGTGACGCAAAGCATTAAGACACCCTATGTCTCTTTCGTGTTGACCCAAAGGTCTTTCTATTTTCCTTTTCATCTTTTGTTTTGTGCTTTCCTTTTGGGGATGACACAAAGCATTGAGATGCCCTATGTCTCTTCCATGTTGACCCAAAAGGTCTTTCTATTTTCTTTTCCACTTTTGTTTTGTGTTTTCCTTTTAGGGATGATGCAAGGGATTGGGATTGAAATGTCTCTTTCATGTTGACCAAAAATCCTTTTTCCTTTTCTTTCACCTTTTTTGTTTTGCTTTTGTTTCCTTTTCGGGATGATGAAAAGTGTTGAGACACCACATGTCTCCTCCATGTTGACCCAAAAAAAAATATTTTTCTTTTGTTTTTTCTCTTTTTTTATCATTCTTCTAGTTCTATCTGTATTTGTGGAATGATGAAAATTTCAAGCTCTTTACAAAACATTATAGCAAAGAACATACTGACCCCAAATCCATAGATCTCTTATGTGTTTGGTGTTTTCATTTTGGGGGAAACTCCTTCCTTTTTATTTTTCCTTTCTCTTGCATGATGTAGTCTTACTCAAAAATGTATGACTTGGCATAGGGGATTTCCAAGTTAGCTGTCATGTCTTCTCTCTATTTGCATTTTTCATTTGCTACTTTAAAGTAATTGCTCACAAACCAGTGTAGCAATTCCTTTAAAGTGGGGGCACACATTGGCATTATTTATTTTTCATTTTTCTTTTTCTTGGTTCTTAGTGCAGCCTTGTTATTTCATATGATGTGCTTGTCAATTTTTGGATGACATTGGGTGTGATGTCCTTCATATGCATGATCTCTCTTAGCATATTACATTCCTCTTAGTAGCCTGATGTGACACACTGAATCCCCTGAGTTGTGAATATTATATCCTTTGATTGGTCCTCTCTTGGAGACATTATACACAATGTTCCCTAAGTTATAGACCTCTCATGAACTAAGAAAAACTCCTTTGAACATTCCTTTGCATATTACATTTTTCATTTATATGGCCACCTTGCATAACACAGCTTGCATGTCTATGGTGCCATAGCATGAACACCATTGCATTTGTTCATGAGTTCTAAGCATGCGAAGATTTGCTTGTCTCATGGAGTAGAAAATAAAAATTTACTTTGTGGAACCTTATTAAAAGTTATCAGGAGGTATAACTTTAGTATGGTCGAGTGGGAAGCCCATTTTGAGTGATGAATTTTCCCCATAGCCACCTATGTGTTTGTGAGTACATGCCAACCATAAGTCTATGTTTCTAACCTTTTGGGCTTTCTCACTCGAAAAAAATCCATGAGTCCCATCACCCTAGACTGAGTATGCATTTTCTTTCTAGACAAACATCCTAGATCTGATCCACATCGGGCTGGACAAAAGATCAAACCTTGATTCAACTTTCTCTCTTTCATTATTTTTCATCATTTTCATGTGTGTTCCTTTGTGTTTATATTTGGTTTTCCATGGGATATTGATCCTAGGGGCTTCACCATCCCTCTTTATTGTTGTTGTATCATCTCAGCAAGCATTAGTGCATATAGAACCCTATTGATTGCATGTTCAACTAATTTAGTGTGAGTTTGAAGCAGGTTCATCCTCTCACTAAAGTGGGGGCTAATTGTGGACATGGAAAAGAAACCATTCTAATTTTTCTTGTTTTGTCCCTCCTCATGCTTAATTGGCTTGATTTTGTCTTGATTTAATGTTGCAATGTGGCCCACACATTCACATTAGGTCTTGAATCTTTATGAATCAATAATACTTTATGATGTAATTTAAAGGTGTTGTGAAGTGTTGTAACATATTTTCACACTTTTATAGACTCTCCTTATTATAATTCACCTACATACCCCCTTTTTATCACTTACCAAGTCTTATTTTTAAGTGTTGTAAATTCTTGTAACAAACTTTCATGCTTTTCTAAGACTTGTCATTAATAAATAAACCTTTTGTATGCTTTATTTGGCTCCTTTATGCACTTATCGACCTTAATTAAGTGTATTTTTAAATATAAACCCGAGAAACATCATTTAAGACAACTTAATTCCTGACACCTATTCGCATGCCTTGAGTGGGACCCATTTTCCACTAGGGGTGAATGAGTTCGTCTTGGCACAAAAATCAAAATAAGTTCAAATTACTGGTGAGTTTTTTAATTTCTAAAGACCTAAGGTCAACTTGTGATGTTGTATTTTTTAGAATTTAGGGAATAATTGTGTATAAATATATTATTTTCTATTCATTTTAACCCACATTCATTCCATTCATCAATATAATTCATTCATGCATCATAGCATTCAAGTATTCTAGCATCTTCATCATTCAATCAAGCATTCAAGCATCTTGAAGCAACATATCTTCAAACTTCAACATCAAGGGTTTGGTGAGTTTATGAATTTACATGTTATTTTTTCATTATTATCTCTTTATTCCATTTCATTATCAAGGGTTTGATTACCAAACTAGGGTTTGACCAAGGCAAACCCCTATACTCTAACCCTTAACACTTTTCCCCTCTTTGCATGTGTGTTTTTCAAGTCTTGTATGCAATTTTTTTAAAGAGATAGGTGTTAAAAGTGTCATCAAATTTTCAAATATCATTCAAAGTCAATAAAACCCTATTTGAAGCTTGGAGAACACTTTCCCATTAGATTTTTCATATTTAGATTTGGTAACCTGTCAAGCAGAAAAGTGTAGACTAGTACCCACAGAGTTGAACCTTGACTTTTCAAAAGTTTGTAGGTGGAATAATTTACCATCTATGGTGAATGAGTCCCACTGCTAGGCTAGAAAAGGTGTTTTCTAAATTTTTGTGTTCCAAGCATCCTGAAACCTATTCTAGTAGTTTTCACTGAAAATAAGACTAATTTTCCAACTGTGGAAAATGAGTCCCAATGGGATTCAACATTAATATTTGTCTCATTCTATAACCTCCTCACATTATATTTCAACCTCCAGGTGCATCTCATTCAATTTCATTAAGTTTTGCTATTGTTTGTTTATGCTTTTAGTTCATTTTGCATATCATAATGTGTTTTCAAACACTTCATATTTCTTAGCTTTGCATTCATACTCAATGGCTTTTGTTCATTCTCTACATTTAGATCATATCATCTAAGAATATTTCATCCACATTACATTAATCTTGAGTGTGAACATAGTAGTTTGTACCCTCATCCTTTCCTTTTAGGTGAAAGATCCTAGAAGTGAAAGAGAACACTAGGGTACCAAAACCCGTGTTTACACTAGGCTATGTGGACATCATTTTAATATTGAAAAGTCTATTGAGTCACACTTTCACATTGAAATTTCTATCACTTCCTCTAATTACCCTTTACATCATCATTAATAGGCCCCTATGGCCCCATATTGTGCATCTTGAGGCTTAATTTGATCAAGGACCTGACTAAATCATCATATAAACCTAATTTCTTCACTCCCTAAAAATATAGCTAGAAAAAGAGCCCTTGAGGGACCAATTCACCCATCTGGAAAAATTAGTCCCATCCAATTAGTCCCATCCAAGTGGGCCTAAGTTGCCCAAATTGGTGACTTAGTCCCATTTGGGCTATTTTTGAGGTTCAGGTGGGAAAATTTAGATTTTAAGTTTATTTTTACTTCATTTCAACCTTTGGGATCACATTAATGGGAAAATTAGGTGGATTTTCTATAAATACAAGCTTCTAAACCCTAATTCATAATCAATTCATTATTTATCCACCATTCATCATGTCCTTAAGTCAAGCAAACTAGGGTTTTAGCATTTCAAGTCATCAAGATAGTTTTTCAAACATTCAATGGCAGATTCTTCATCTATTGCTGCAGAAAATTCAAGAAATATCATCATGGAAAGTATCTACCTCCATTATCTCATTCTTCATTACATTATTTCTCCATTTTGGTTTAATTACCTAAAAAGGGTTTTGACCAAGGCAAACCCCCATGTCCTAACATTCAACATTTCTCTCTCTTTTCTTGTGTGTTTGTAGATTTAGGTACTTTGAAGGTTTGAAGATCATTGAAGAATAGATTACAAAGTTGTTGAAGACATCTCCTATTGGATAGGTCAAAATATCCATAAAAAGTCACTTATAGTGTCAAAAATTAGAGTTTCGATGGTTGACCCGTGTTAAGAACTGAAGTGCAAACCAAGAGCTTTCATTTCCACTTTTAGATTTTTAGAAAAGCCAAAGTGGAATAAGTCACCAATAGTGGTGACTTAGTCCTTCTCTACATGTATTTTCATAGTTTTCTTTAGATCTGGATACCCACTGGGTTGAAATAGGCTCCGGTATAGTTTTCCAAATATGGGATTAGGCTGCCTAGAATGGTGTAAGTGTCCTAGTAGGCAAAATTTTTAGGATCAATATAATTTTCAGTCTCCACTCTAGTCTTCAACACATTTCTAGTTGCATTATTTCTTTTTTACTTCCATGTTCTATTTTATTTGCATTTCCATTCATCTTTCTAGGTGTTTTGGCATACTACACTATGTTTTCAAACACTTTACATTTTCCAAGCTTTGAATTAGTGATAAACCATCTTATTAGTTTTTAGCCTTTAGGAAAATCCCTTTTGATAGATTTTAGTCTCCTTTTAATTGAAATCTCGAGGGTTTTTTCTTGAATGAAGTGTGGATCTTTGTCTCTCTCCTTTTAGGTGCAAAACCATAGAGGCAAAAGAGGTGACAAAAAATTTATGCTACACCATGTAAACATCATCAAAAAATTAAGTACACACTTCCTTTGATCCAAAGAAAACTTGAGGACAATAAATTTCACTTGAATGCAATCTATAATATTCCATGAACACACTGAAATCCAACAAATTTATTTGCATGTTCAACTTTCAATTGAAGAATGTACACACCTAGTACATTCAGACAATCATGCCATACATTGCAACTCAAGAAAATGACTTTTGAAGCACCAAAACTCAAACAGCTTCAACTAAACAAATATATAAAAATTATTAGCACACTTTGAGATGTGCAAGACATGAAACCATCCTGCAAAGAAATGTGTAACAAAAACATTTATCATAGACACCTCTGCAATGCATAGTTCACACACTAGTGAACACAACTTCCTTGACACAAATATCCAACACACCAAACTCTAGATGTAACTACTCTAAACACCTCTAATCAACATATCCTAACTACAAAATAAAATATTCAACATAGAAGAAATGCAGAGCAAAACTAGAATGCTACTCTGCAACACAAAACAACACTACAACAGACTATTTCCTCTTTTAATATAAATCTTCTCAAAATAATTTGGAAACAAAGAACTAGAGACACATCCTCATATCTACAGTACTTCCTCATCACCACTTGTAGACATAGAAAATATATTGATTGACATCGTGCATTCAATCCTGACTTACTAACATCGTTTCTTCCTGAATCATCCTTCGATCTAACCATTTAATCAAATTCTCCTATTTGATTAAATTCATCAATATTCATCTCTTAATTAAATAAATCACTTTATCTAATTAAGTCACTTTCTCCTGTTAATTAAATCAATCCACTTGATCTAATTATCCCTATTTAATTAAATAATCAATTTATTTGAATAAATCTCTAAAGTGCATCCATTAAATTAAATAAATTAAAACCTTATTTGATTTAATTTAACATCATCTCCTTTAATTAAATGAATCAAATCCTTATTTAATTAATCTTTTGCCATATTCCTTTCTTATTTGATTTAAATTAATCCATAAATCTAAGTCAAATAAGTCACATCATATAATCTCTTATTAAATTAATTAAGCCATTAATTAATTTAATCTAATCACATGTCACATCCTCTAGATAATGCAACTTGCACATGAAAATAGATTTAATTCATTTATTAAATCCCTATTTTCCCTCACATGACATCTTTTGGAATATTCTCTCAATTTGAATTCAAAAATTCCAAGTCAACATGTACATCCAACAAGGCAATAACTCCATCTTACATGTCCTTTGCCTTGAGCCAAGTGGCATTTATTGCATTTTCCCTTCCCTCTTACATGTCATTTCAACAAATTTGAATTTTAAATATTGGCATTTATTGGCACAAACCCCAAATATTGCATATCCATCATCCATTCATAGCTTGACCAGTGGCACCATATCATTAGATGAATGTTAGTCCCACATTGCTCAAATTTGGAATTTCATCCATCTTGAAATCCTATAAATGAAGAGCTCCTCTCCTCATTTTATCATCCAATATCCAAGAAAAGTTACCATGCTAAAATACTTAGCCATTTCTATTTATCATTTGAGTTCTTAGTTAGGTTATTGCAGATTTTAGACTTGGAGCTCTCACATTCATCATCAAAGTGGATCAACATTCTTCAACAATCATCAACTTGCATCTTAGGGATTGGGAAAGGGCCAATTTTCATATCAAATGGGCACCAATTCCCCCATGGGATCAAGTGTTTGCATTGCTTTCAATAGGATTTAATTTACTTTCTTGTTGTTTCATTATTTTCTTCCCTTCATTCCTATTTTTAGTTTTGTAAATGGATTTCATGGGGAATCCTTATTCTTGCTTGAATTCACCTTCTAATGTGTTTGTTCATATTTTTTTGCAGGTATTTGGATATGGATTCACATTATGGCACTAGAAGGAGCCCTAACATCATTATTTCTAACTTTTCCTTGAAATTTCTGCATTTTTTTGACACACAAGAAATTCTAACGCGGGCTTGCCAGCATCACTGTTTTAGCACCGCGGGCTCGTCAGCATCGTTGTTTTAGCACCGCGGGCTCACCATCATCCCTCTTTTAGCACCACTTGACTCATCCCTCCAAAAATTTCAAATTCTTAAGTTTGCCACTGGACTTGTCGATCTGCAGAAATTTTAAAAAATTTTAAACAAGGACGCTTGCACAAACTTTGATGCTAGGTGAAAATCGTGATGCAATCGTGCTCTTTGTCCCGACACAGAGTGGTGCTGACTAGTAAAGCGGCACTATAAGTGCACTGCTGGGAGGAAAAAACAACGATGCCTTCACAAGTTGTGATGCTGGAAAACAACAAAAAGGGAGAATCTAATTTTTAACATGTGTTTTAATTTATGATTGCTTTTTCTCTGTTTTCTACTTTTTAATTTTTGTGTTTTTCTAGAATTTAACTATTTTTCTTCTTTGTAGGTTGGACAACAAAATCAAAGTAAGGAGGAGTATGGTGATGATACTTTGTCTAATTAAAGTGTTTTTAAACACTTAAGTGTTTGTTTAACACTTCCTTAGGAATTTGTCATCTTCTTCTTCTCTTAGAACACTAGCTTTCATTTGGGTTTAAAAAGAGTTCTTTTTGTTTATTTCTTGCAAAAGGATTAAAAAGAATCTTAGGACCAACAACTTACTAGATTTTTTTATGGGATAAACAAATTGAACAAGGCAATTTCTCACACTTAATTTGGTGCTTTAAAATGAATTCACATATTTCTTTGAGGATTTAAAAAGAACAAAGTGTAGTTGTGTTTATCTTGAAGACTTACTTAGACTAAAGCTATTGGAAAAGGATGTATGCACTTCTCTCTTGCTTTATAGCAATCTTGAGAATCAAAAGGCCTTTTCCATGACTTTGGGTTAAGACAAAGCAATCACCTCCATACTTCAAATTTGGGCTTAAAAATGAACAAAATCTTGTGCGAGTGTGAGTAGGGGCATTTTCACGTATATTCTCTTTCTTTGTGCTATCAAAGATTGATCGAGTTATGGATTTCATCTTTGTTTGCTTTTGTTTATCCTATAGGGCCTACCTTGGGGAAAAAGTACTCACCCAAGGGAACGACTCAACCGGTAACACTCTAAAGCCAAGAGTATTTCTAGCTAGGATATAAATGTGGATATTGGAATAAATGCCAATATCACACGGTTGACTTCAACAAGATGGATTCGAAAGGGGACTCTTGCCACATTGGGTCAACTCCTATGAAAGGAAAGTCCTTACTAGAACTCATGTGCTAGAATTTTCCAAAATCCTTAATCTATTTTTTGGTGAAAAAATTGACATTCTCAAGCCGCCCCACATTTTACGGTCTTTTAGTAGAAATGGAAAGCATGCCATGAGAGTTTCATGGGTGTTGATGCTTGGCTGCCCCATATAAGTGAGTGTCGTAGAGGGGAGCCAGTGGGGTCAAACATCTAACCATTTTCTAGAGATAAGTGTAGATAGACTTGTCCAAGTGGGAATCCAACAAATATTGTCTTACAGATCCATAGGATTGTACTTATTCTTGGGTTACAAAATGCATTGCTTGATTGAAAAAATCTCAAAAACAAACACTTAACATTATCCAAATTTCAAACCCTTTTGAGGATAAATACAATTGACTCAATCCACATGTTATTTCTTTCCCTTGGGATTTACATTCTTAGAGGTTTCTAAGCATTGGATTATATCTCAATTTGTCTCTTTAAGGAAATGATAGGAAATCTTTTTCTGAACTTCATTAAATTTCCACATCTTGTGGGGTTTGAAGAAATTAAGACATTGGACACCTTAGTTTGAAAACCTAATCCAAGAAAGTGTTTTTGGTTAAATAAATACATTAAGCAAAGCTAAGCAAAAATAACTTTTCATGTGTGTGTTGAAAACTTATTACATCAATTGATTGAAAATCCAAAAATGTGTGTTCAAATTAAATCATTTCTTGGTTACAAAGATCTTTAGGAAGCATTTTACATGCTCTTCAATACCTAGGTCTAGGAAAACAAAGTGTACCTTTTTAGGCTTACCTTAGGATCAAAGCATCAAAATATTTTTTCATCCATCTTTCAAAACATTCAAAAACATCATAACATCACCTCACAAATCACCTTTTGGAAAATCTTGAAACCATTTGTGATATTAGGATTTTTTGGAAAAGATCAAAATCATCAAAACCTTTGAGATTGGAATCCTTGAAAACATTATCATCAAAATCACTTTTGGCTAGGTATGTGTAGATGCATCCTTTTGCATATACTTAGTCAAAATTATCAAAATCATTTTGTCTAGCTTAGTGTATGTAGATGAATCCTTCTTCATATGCTTAGTGAGACAAATATGTTGTTTGGATAAGAGTGAGTAGATGCATCCTTCTTCCCACAAATATTCAAGTTATCATCCTTTGACTAAATTTATCCCTTAGATCATCATCCAAACATCTTAGGGACTATTTTTTCAAAATCCAAAATCAAAATCAAAATCAAAATCAAGGAACAAATCTCAAAATCTCAAAATAAAAAAATCATCAAAAAGTCCCAAAATCCTAGTATCTTCCTCAAAAGACTTACCCAAAGATCATAACATCCACATCATTCATCTTTTACACCATCATCATATCACCTTTTGATTCTCAAGATATCCTAGAAATTTATACTTTGGGACTTAGAATAGGAATCAATCCAAAGAATCAAGAGATTCACCTCCCATTCTTAAAGAATTGGTCCTTATTTTATGGTTCAAACTAGATCTCAATACAAGAAAAGAATGGAAGCCCACAAAGAAACACCTACTTCAAGCAATCTTAGCCAAAAAAATGTTGAAAATCCCATCAAATCAAGCAATCCTTTGACTCTCTCACAAAATCCACAAGAAGAGGCTCAAGGAGAAGACCTCCCCTTTGGAATGTCTCATGAAGAAATAATAGAAATGCTTCAAAATCTAGGAAACCATAAGATTGTCAATATCATGATGAAACTCAACCCTTCATTGTATATGCTTGAACTAGCAAAACAAGGTGCCAAGTTGCCTTCAAATTTTGACACGAGCACCATAGGTGAGACATCATTTCCTTAAATCTCATCTACCATACCCATTTCTTCCACATCCCCATCCCAAAATATCATTCAAAACATCCTGCAAATCACGACATCTCTTGCTCCTACCCAACCCAACATTAATAAGTGAAGTGCATTTCTCAATGCAATTCAAACACACCCCCTTGTTAATAATCAAAACTTGGATGCAATCACCACCTTGGAACAAACCATACTGAAAAACCCACTACAAAAGGATGTTCCTCTCAGTTTCTATTGTGATCCATCATCATCATTTTTCCACGCCATACCTCAAACTTCTCTTCTCACAAATTCACAAGAGGAGGGAGATATGTTTGGACCAGGGGGAATTTTTGACACCACAACACTCTCACAAGGATTCAACCCCCTTAAATTTCCACCACTTCCACCATTGCCATTATCATCAAGTAGGGCAAGGACAAGCACAAGAACAATTTCTTGCACAAGCAGTGAAATTGCAAGCATATCAACAAGCATTAAAGCAATATCAAGAGCAACAAGAAGCAATAGAATTAGCAGCCCAACAACCAACATTGTTGGAGAAACAACAAGCACAACATCAAGTGTTGTTGGAATAGCAACAATCGCAACAACAACAAGACCAACAACAAGCTTTGTTCATATAAAAGCAAGTTGAATCCTACCTAGCTCAATAGAACATACACATACCATTGAAGAACA
Source organism: Sequoia sempervirens (assembly GCA_007258455.2). Taxonomy (NCBI): domain Eukaryota; kingdom Viridiplantae; phylum Streptophyta; class Pinopsida; order Cupressales; family Cupressaceae; genus Sequoia; species Sequoia sempervirens. Next base: position 422,472,070 of record VDFB02193867.1, read on the forward strand.
CATCAAACAACACACCAACCAACCCACCCAACCAAAAGATGATTGCAAGACTCCAAAACACCTTCATACCACCCCATGATTTGCAAAATGACATCACAACATAGATTAGGTTGCTCTCGCAACAAGTGCTTGACCTTCAATCAGGGAGAACAACCAAAACACCAAGCAACGTGTCTCCCTATCCATTTGATAGGAGCTTAGAAATGAAACCATTCCCTAAAGGATTCAAAATCCCCAAATTTGAAAAATATTGAGGGATGGGAATCCCTGAAGATCACATCAGGGAATTCCAAGTTCATTGCATGAAAGTCACATATGATGATACATATCTGATGTGACTTTCCTAGAAGCTTGGCAGGTCCTGCTATAGAATGGTTCTCTCACTTACCTTTAGGCATTAGAACATTCCAAGAAATTAGGGATGCATTCATCAGGAACTATGCATGTAATATTACAATGGATGTTAGTCTCGAAGAACTATATGCTCTAAAATAAGGAAAGAATGAAACTTTTGCTTCATTCCTTCAACGATGGCAATCCAAGACCAATCGGAGCAAGTGGACCATGCCATAGGAACAAAAAGTTTGCACTATCATAGCTAACCTCAAAGGTCACTTGGCATTTCATCTTAAGGTTCAGGGCATCACCACATACAATTAGTTGATCCCCAAAGTGCTTAGCATCGAAAGAGCCCTTGTGACTCAACCTGCTAAATCAACATCATATCATGAGCAGAAAAACAACCACCCACCATCTAACTACAATGATAAACCTCACACATGGGAAAGAAACAAAAATGATGTCACTAATGATGGTGTCATCAATGCTAAGGTGGTCATTAGTGGCCCTCATCAATACACACCCACACAACAAATCAAAACACAAAATCAAAACACTCACCACACAAACAACAATCCAACCATCAATAATCTCAATAACCAAAGAGGACCACCTCAATGCAAAATATATCCCAAATGAAAATACACCATGTTGGGAGAACCACTTGAGAACATCATGAAAAGGTTGATCAACGAAAAACTCATCCAACCTCCTACATTCGAAAGCTACCAAGAACTTGATGTCAAACCACCTTGGTATAATGTGAATTCCACAAAATCAAAGGTCACACCACAAACAAATGCATGAGACTCAAAAACATCATACAAGATCTCATTGATAAGAGAATCATAAACATGGAACAACCTATGGGAAATCAGGACCTTAAGATATACATGAATCCAATTTTGAATCATGGCAATAAAGGGAATAAAAATGATAAAAGGAAGGGTAGTGTAAATCATGTGTATGAAATAGTTGTTACCTCCCTAAATCAAGACTACATGGTCATCACTATCAAGGGCGCCCATGCTGAAGATTGTGGAGTCACCACAAGAGGTGGAAGAGTCACCATCACAGGATCAACCCAACCAAATAGAGTCCCTTCATCTAGATCTATTCTGCATGGCTACAATGTTGTGGATCAACTCAACAGAACACCATCACACATCTCCATCATGGGTTGTTGAAAATATCATTAGCCCATAGGAAAATTCTTGAGGAAGCATTAGCCTCATCTACTATCCCCATAGACCTTGATACGAAATAATTCCAAGCTATGGTTGGAAATATCATAACACCTAATCTCCTAAGATTTTCTAACCAAGATTTTCTTGCCCAACCATCTCACAACCGCACACTTCACTTGGAATCCATTGTAAACAATAGAAAAATCAAAAGAGTCCTGGTGGATGGAGGTGCAGTTTTGAACATCTATTCTATCAACCTTATCAAGTAGTTAAAAATATCAAAAGATTCCATTGATAAAGGAAAGGGCATCACGATAGGAGCTTATGATGACCAAGAAAGAGTGTCTTAGGGCAGAATAAAACTCCCTATCCAAGTAGGGTGGACTCTCATGGAAACCACGTGTCAAGTATTGGACCTAGATTTTTCATATAACATCCTCCTATGACGCCCATGGATCCACACGATGAAAGCCATAGCATCAACCTTCCACCAATGTGTGAAATTTACACATAATGGACACAAGGTTACTATCCATGGAGATCTTGAACCATTATCATATTGCAAAAATCTTGAGGCCAAATATTACAAAATCCCTCAAGTACCAAAGAATGATGAGGGCCCATCTACAACATACATCAACCCTGCCACTCTCACGTCCACTTTTTCAATAGAGACACCTACCATTCCCACCATCCCCACCATCTCTGACATCAAGATCATCATCCAAGAAGATGGTTGTGGAAGCTACAATCTCCCTAATAATTATTTTGTGATAGGAGAGTTACCACAATCTCCTAGATCATGAGGACACCCGCAAGGAAATCAAGCTTCCACATCACAAATGTATCCTAAAAATTATCCTGAATTCACAAGATGGGGAGACCTTGGCCAGGAAGTTATTAAAGTAGATCCATCTCACATTTTGTATCAAGATGAAAGACCAATACCTAAATTACCAATGGATGAGACAAGCAAGGGCCTACAAATGATGCTCACAATGGGTTATGAAAGAAATCAAAGATTGGGACAGAATGATAATGGCCTTATAATACCCATCATACCAGAGACGTGACCCATAACAAATCTTGGCCTTGGATGTACCCCTCTAAGAATAACCATACATGGCTGAGGTCCTCTGGTTAGAGCAGTTAACGACTCTCCTTAGCAAGTACTAGTACAAATACACTCACTAATAGTTATAGGTAGTAACACACATAACTTCATAACTGAGCCCTATGTTAATAGCGATGATGAAGATGCCTTGACCAACCTACCTAGGTTATTTGAGGATACCACCCTTTGCATGATCAATACCTTGTCTTTTGAGCCAAACCATCAAGACCATGAAATCCACTTAGTGTACCCCCAATTGATCAATTATGACCAATGAGGACCACCAGTTCTTGACACATTCAAAAATGATGAAGTGCTCTCAGAATTCATGGGATTGAGGGATAACATTCTAGATGGAGATCATAAAGTAGGGTTTATAATGGAGTTAGACACACAGGCCTATTATGGGGAAATGATTGAATCCTTCAGTCACAAAAGTGAGAAACTAAGAATCACATCCAAGTCCTTGAGTGAAAACCACATTGTGGCACTCTCCAACAAGACAAAAGTAAAAATAAATGACATATCCAATGGTGAAAACCTCTCTGAGGCACCTGAGGATGAAGGATTCAATCTTCCCCTAAGAGCTATCCATCAGGAGAAGTCAACAGTCTTGGCTGAAAAAATGCAATCTTGTCAACCTAGGAATAGAGGAGACCCCGCATATCACATTCTATGCAGAATCATTATTATCAGAAGAGCAAGAACTTCTAGCAACATTCCTAAGGAAAAGACAAATAAACTTCACATGGAGTTATGTTGATATTTCCAGGACTTGATCCACAGATTGTGGTTCATCATCTAGCTGTATATCCAGAAGCAAAACCTGTTAAACAAAAGCTTTGCAAAATGCATCCTCAAATCACTCTATTGGTCAAAATGGAGCTCAAAAAGTTGTTAGATGCTGGTTTTATCTGACCAATTGATTATCTAGAATGGGTCTCAAATCTAGTACCTATTTCAAAACTCGACAGAGCCATTCGAATATGCAGAAAATTTAGAGATTTGAACAAGGCATGTCCAAAAGATGATTTCCCGCTTCCCAACATCGACATGATAGTATACATGATAGCAGGGCATGAGATGCTATAACTAATGGATGGATTCTCAGGATATAACCAGATCATGATAGCAAAAGAAGATCAACACAAGATGGCATTCACTTTTCCATGGGGGACATACTACTAGAACATGATGCCATTCAGCCTAAAAAATATAGGAGCAACCTATCAAAGAGCTATGACATTCATCTTCCATGATATGATACATAAAAAAGTTGCGAATTATGTTGATGACATCTTAGCTAAGTCCAGAAAAAGACAAGTCATATAAAAAACCTAGGTGCTAGCTTTGACAAACTAGAAGAATACAAGGTTAGACTAAACCCTAAGAAGTGCGTCTTCAGCATACAATCAGGTAAACTACAAGGATAAATAGTCTCCATGAGGGGTATCGAGGTGGATCTAGAAAAAAGTGAAAGCGATCCTTGAGATGGAAGCACCAAAAACACTAAGACAACTAAGAGGTCTCCAAGGCCAACTTCAATCCATCCAATGATTTATAGCACAACTAGCAAACAAGAAAAATCCATATTCCCACCTACTCCACAAGGGGGTAGCATACAAATGGGATACAAAATGTGAAGAGGCATTCAACAAGATTATGGAATATCTACTGACACCATTGGTCTTAATGCCACCTATCCCAAAGAAGCCATTAATATTATATGTGTCAGCAACAACAACAGCCCTTGGAGCTCTCCTAGTCCAAATGATGAAAACAGAATGGAGAGGGCTATCTACTACATTAGCAGGACAATGGTTGGGCATGAATTAAATTATTCATTTATTGAGAAAGCATGTCTCACAGTAGTGTTTTCCTCTTAAAAATTTAGACACTACATGTTGGCACACAAGATAAAACTCATCGCAAAAATTGATCCCCTCAAGTGTCTCTTATCAAAGGCATTGTTAACATGCAAGATGGAAAAAATGGGTAATGATACTATCAGAGTATGACATCGAGTATGTGGAAACAAAAGCAATCAAGGGATAGGTTATCGCAGATCAACTAGCAGAAGCACCCATTTATTCTAAGAATCCTCTTGTCTCAGAATTCCCAGACAAATCCATCTTTAACCTCAATGTAGCTAATCATTGGAAACTATACTTCGATGGTTCATATACACAACATGGATCAGGAGCTAGTGTCTTCTTCATCACCCCACAAGGAGACTGCATACCAAATTCATACAAATTGGAATTTCCTTGCACTAACAACATAGCAGAATATGAGGATTTGACTATAGGTCTTAGGATAGTAGTACAATGGAACATCATAGCTCTAAAAGTGTATGGAGACTCTTAGATGATCATAAATCAAGTCAATAATGAATATCATACTAAGGATGACAAACCAACTCCATACAAGAAATTGGTGGAGACCCTTAAGGATTCCTTCATAGACATAACATTCGAGTAGATTCCATGAACCAACAATAGAGTAGCAGATGCCATGGCTACGATTGGGTCCTTGTTAGACATCCCTCACAACGTACCAAAATATGAATTTTTGATTGAGTAGCTTCTTGTTCCAACATTCGAGGTACCAAAATCAGAATATGTGTGTGTAATCATTAGTCCTAGCAATCCATGGTATCATGATATCTATGCATATCTCACATAGGAGCCATACCCGCTGACCTACCATCAAGCCTAATATGAACCTTTATTAAAAAGGCTTCCAAACTTGTGATCCTAGGTGATACCTTATACTGTAGAAGCATAGAAGGTACCTTACTACGATGTCTAAATGTTGAGGAGGCATTAACTACTCTAACTAAAGTTCATAATGGCATATGTGGCTCACACTCGAGTGGAATGACTATAGCCAAGAAATTGATGAGGATGGGGTATTATTGGCCTACAATGGAATGAGAAGCACATGATCATGCCAAAAAATGTTTACAATGTCAGCAACATGGGGACCTCATCCATGCTCCAGCTCAAGAGCTCCATCCTATCATCACACCATGGCCTTCTTCGCAGTGGGGACTCGATCTCATTGGGAAAATCACATCCACCTCATCCAATGGCCACAAATTTATCATAACCACAACCAAGTACTTTACTAATTGGGTGGAGGCCATACCCATGATGTATATCACTGGAAAGCAGATCTCAAAGTTCATCCTAAACTATCTCATATGTTGCTATGGTGTTCCATAAGCCATTGTCTCAGATAATGGGACACCATTTAAAAATTAGCAAGTCCATGACCTATGTGATAAATTCAAAAGCCAACATCACTTTTCCACCCCATACTATCCCCAAGGCAATGGCCAAGCAGAAGCCACAAACAAAACCATTTTGAAAATTCTTAAGAAAATAGTCAATGATGTAGGTCGTGACTAGAATTTGCAGCTTAATCCTACTCTTTGGGCTTATCAAACTAGCATCCACACACCCACTGGTGCCACTCCCTTTTCCTTGGTCTATGGATTAGAAGTGGTACTCCCCATTGAGATCGAGCTCCCATCCCTCAGGATATCACTACAAAACCTCATCACGGATGAAGACTACTGGGTGTCAATATTGAATGAGCTAGAGCTATTGGATGAGAGATAGATAGATTCTTTAAATCATTTGTAACTCTATCAGAATAGACTCAAAAGGAGCTACAATAAGAAAATCAGAGGCAGGACGTTCCAGGTCAGGGAACTGGTATTAAAAGAGAATCAGAAGAATGTCTCAAACCCAAGCAACAAAGGCAAGTTCAAACCTAATTGGTTAGGACCTTTCATCATCACAACAAGTTACAAATCAAGGGCATATCAGTTATCAACACCCAAAGGGGAACCTCTGCAGGAGCCCATGAATAGCTCCCATCTCAAAAAGTTTTATGCCTAATTCCATCAAGGTATAGAACCAAAAATCCAAAAATCAAAAAATGTCCTAAAAAAAATGGTTACTTTGGTGAAAACTTGGTAAACAGGTGTCTTGGTGACAACAAAAAAAAATTAAAAAAAATAAAAAAATCCAAAAAAATTAGAAAAAGGATTGAAAATAGTAAAGAGAAAAATCGTCCTCTAGTGAAAACCACTTTAGTGGCATGTTGGGAAAGTACCTTGGTGAAAACCTGCAAACAAGTGCCTTGCGTAAATAAGCACCTTCCATTCACCAGGATCTTTTTGGCTTGTTTGACATCATTCATCCATTACATTTCCATCATCCATCATATCCAGAGCTCCATCCATCATTCATCCACTCGCATCCGCACAATAGCTTGGTCCTTTTTTTGTATCATGATCCCTCCTAGTACTACTCGGCCCATCCTCAAGGTTGGCCTATCTTGCCTTTATTGGAGTATTCTATTGCATCACGCTGGGGGCATGTTCTCATCGAATTGGATTCATGTATGATCTTAAAGTCCTCAAATTATAAAATCCAAAAACATCAAAAAATCAGAAAATCCAAAAAAAAAAATCAAAACATATCAAAATCCAAAAAACAAGTCAAAAAGTAAAAAAAATAGAGTCGTCAGTCGAACTACGTTGTCTCTGAGCTTGAATGTAGGCAAGGTTGATCTTTGATCATCCCCTGAGACATTTAGGTCAGTCCTATAGGAGTTCGTTATAGTAAATTGACATCTCATCATGTTCATCATCATCTATAAATTGGTCAAGTCGTCAATCGAACTATGTGGTCTCTACGTGTATAATGTAGGCAAGGCTAATCTATTGATGAGCCCCCGAGGCCCCTAGGATAGGTCTTTAGGTTAGTCTCTTCATTAAAATCTTAGAAAATCCCAAAAACATTGGAAAATCAAAAATCAAAACATTTGAAAAATCCAAAAAAAACTAAAAACAGCCTCACAACATTCTAAAAACATCAAAAACATCCAAATATTTGAAAAAATCCATCTGCCTAATTTCATTTACACCCACAATAATCAATCATTCATAATAAACTAATCATCATCTTCAATCTTTGGTAAAACAATCAAAAGCAAGTCTAATAGATTAAAAGTATAACTCAAAAGCATCAGGTTTAAAATCTAAGTCACTACGTAAGCAGGTTGAACATCTCTTCGTATCGGTAACATATCATTTGAAATAGTCCCATATGAATCATCCCTTATAAATGAAAAGATGTTCCACCATCCACTAACATGTCCTAGGATGAATCCTTCCTATAATGGGCATTATCTTTTGGCAATAAGTTTCGCTTATCATCCTATAAAACACATCCTCTTTTCGTTAGCGGTATTGAAGAGCATCAATTTGTTTGTTTACTTGGTCTTTATATTTTGACTTGTCTTATTTGTGCTCATTCCAAGGATGTCTTGATGATATCCTAAAGCAGAGGATGTAGAGAAATAGGAATGACACAACGACCATTATCTTTTGTTTGTTGTGCTTGTTGGACATTCTTGTAATATAATTTGGCAAAAACTTGCTTTGATAGGTACGTCCTAGCAAGGTTTCCATATGTCAAGTGTGAACAAGAATACTCCTATCTGATTGTTGTGTCAAAGTCCATCACACTAGGTACCATGCCATCCTAGTTTTTTATACCTTGATGCATCATACCATGTGTGTTATCAAACATAAGAAAATTTGGCCCTTTGAAGATCCCAATTCCTTGGCAAGTAATCATAGTCATCATCATCATCATAATTTCTATTTGTGTCATCTTGTGTCTTGTTGAAATGACTTCTTCTCTTCTTTTTTATTGCGCTAACAACATACTATGACAGCTGATCATCATCACCATCATCATCGATCCTACATCCACAAATCATTAAGCGCATTTGCATAAGCATATCATATAGAAATCATATACACTACATAAACATATTGCATAGGAAACGTATGCATTGCACTTTAATCATCATATAAATAGGTTATCATAAACATTTTTCATAGATATGTGCATACATGTCATCGCATTTCACCCATTGCATTACATTGCATAGCATTCATTGGAAATTTCATAACCATTTCATATTAGCATCTAAATTATCACATAGCATATACAAAATCATTTCATCATCATTTTTTGCATAATCATAAGCAAATAGACATATAAGCATCAACATATCATTGCATCACATACATCATTTAGGATAAAACCATTTGCATTATATCATGATCATCACAACATATTTCATCTCATAATTAAACATTATTACACACAACATTTCATATGTCATAAATCAAATCCATATCACATATTGCATTGAAATAAAAATAAATCATCATATACATAACATCATTGCACATCATGGCATCACATATATCATTAGAAGTAAGTACATACATAAAGCATGATTGTAAAGCATATAGAAATGAACCATCCATGAATTCAAGAATACATTGCATCTCATCTAAATCAGCTCATATATATAAAGTGAAAAGCGCCCATCGGGCTATCAAAAAGGAGCCCATCAGGCACAAAAAAATGTGTGTATCATCTGGATCATAGTCGATCCCCATGAATGCTGCCCTCACCTCTATCACCATGACCCTCTGGTGGTCTCTGGCTGGCCCACTCTAAATACTCTGGGACCCAATCTGCTAGGGGCACTGAATCATGATAGGCCCAGTGATAGTACTCAATATCTCAAATGGGCTCTCTATAGGATCTCATCGGAACGGTACCCTGGGATGAGGAGGCTATCATGCTCTCAATCTACTACCTGTGGCCTAGCTCTATGGCTTCCTGTAGCTCTGCTGTGTGTCTCTACTGGACCACTTGGTCCCTCTCTGCTCTGAGCTAATCTCTCTCATCCCGTGCTTGGTACCTCTCAGTCGTCACTACATGAACCTATGCCTATAACTATAAAATCAAGGCATCCCATCCATCTGCCTACCCTGCTGGCTATACCTATGGCTGTGCTCAAGGCCAAGCCTCACCCAAGGCTCGAGGTGGTGGGACTGGTGGATCTTGCTACTCGTCCTACATAGGGACATCTCTGTGACTAGGTGGAACTAGGGGCACCTCTAGTGGATCCAGTTGAATCATGATCCTTGGTCCTCGGCCTCATTCTCTCCCCCTACCTCTGACCCCACATGCCTCTGGATCCTCTTTAGGAATGGTCAAGTGGAGAGGAGGTCTGAACTAGTCTCTATAGGCCTATGTGGTGCCTGGATCTGTTGGGCCCTGATCGTAAGCCCATGGTTGGGCTACTAGCTGGTAAAAACTATCAACTGACTCTGTAGTAGGAATGTCAGGCCCCCACGCTATCTGCATCATGCTCTATGCAAAGATGACTACATAATCATCATCTGACTGATCTTGTGGCTCCCCAAATTGGCACTGTACATGCCCAGGCAAGTCTCTCTCAATCATCATATGCTCCTGGCCTTGCATATATCAGTCCTGACAGCAATAGAAAAGATGAGCAGCATCGTTGGCCCATCCGAGCCGACCAAGGTATGGATGCCAAGTAAACATGAGAATCTCATCCAAGACCCACCACCAGTAGGGGATCCTCTACTCTCTAGTGTGTGTGAAGGACACACCACCTCTGTACTAAGCCATAAGGGCACCCTCTGCCCCCATCAGAACTGGAACAACCCATGGGCGTAGCACAAAAATGTGTGCCCATGCCCAAATATGAAGAAGAGTCACTCTAGCTCCTAGTGCTCTTCCATCCATGTAAACATACTTGTGGAGATCCTTGTAGAGTGAAGCTAGAAGGATGGGTCCCCATGCAAACCGAACTGGCCTGTCCCAAACCATCCTCTCCCAGCAGTATCCCCAGCCCAGACTGAAATACCACCCTCGCCTATCTAGGGCAACCAAACCTGAGATGATCACTACAATGGCCGAGTGCAAAGGAGGTGCTATAGCTCTATACCTCTCTAGCTTTATCTGCCCCTCACAATAGATGATGTCTCGGGTAGCGAGGACTTAGATGCAGCACTCGCATCCCTCCTCCATGTCATAGATCACTCGACGGACATGAATGGGCAATTGTAATATGCACCAAACATCCACCAAGGTGACTGTCACCTCACCGATGGGAATATGAAATGACAAAGTCTCGCTATGCCACCTCTCGGCCAGTGCCGACAACATCCCAAGGTGTGTATGCATGAGTGTTGCGTATGCAATGTGCCATAGTCCTGTGACTCCCAGTCGATCCTGGTCTCAGTCACTCAAGTCCCATAGGATGCTCACCAAATCCCGTGATCAGTGCTCTCGAGAATAAAGCTCCCTAGGCCTGTCCTGCATGAGGAAAAGTCAGCATGTTAAATTTTTTTGAAAAAATCCTGACCCAGTGCTCCAAACTTGCATCCAGCGGTGCAATTTGTGAAGGTGTCATAGTTTGAGTTTCCTCAAACTCTAACGCTAGACTCTAAATCAACCTAAAAAAAGTTGCCACAATGCAATTTATCCCCAGCGTCGCAATATTCATGGAAAGAGTGTCATTGTGGTGCACTTCTCCCAAACTGGCCCGCTAAGCCCGAGCCCAGTGGCGGAGTTTCTAAACTCCAAACTGCACCACTGCGGTGCTAAATAACACTGCTGCGACACATAAAGGGTCCTAGTGGTGGACTTTGAACATCGAGCGGTGCTAAAAGTGCACCGCTGGAAGCGAGCTCATCTTAAAACATGTAATAAATGTGTCATAAAAAAATTAAGCTTTGGTAGGGACCACATGCCGGTGCCCCGATGCTTGGTGGCCGCTGGTAGGTCCAAAATCGGTCTGAAATGTGTAGAGGAAGCTATCATTGTGCCATATTGCCAAAGGGTCAGATCTCAAATCTTAAGGCTTGCTAGCGAAGGTGTGTGAAAATGACTTGAAAGTGACCCCTTGGGCCCCTTTTAAGCCTAAAAATTAGGGTTTTTTGACCCTTTAGTGCTGTCCTAATAGGGTTTTGGTCCCCCAAACCTATCTTTGTCTATTTGAGGCTTGTTTTTCATCATTTAATTGTGTTTAGACACGTTTTTAGCCTCCTGAAGCCCTTTCGGACCTGTCGGGCACCTTGTCATCTTTTTTCGCGAGATCACCCAACAATTGGAATTTTCATCCAATCTCTCAAAGGGGCATTATAATGGTATGTTTTCTCTCACCAGGTTGATCAAGATCAGTTATTCTTTGAACCAATGCAATGAGTGCATTGCTTCAAAGAGGGGCAAAATGTAGACATGCAAAATATATTGATTGACATCGTGCATTCAATCTTGACTTACTAACATCGTTTCTTCCTGAATCATCCTTCGATCTAACCATTTAATCAAATTCTCCTATCTGATTAAATTCATCAATATTCATCTCTTAATTAAATAAATCACTTTATCTAATTAAGTCACTTTCTCCTGTTAATTAAATCAATCCACCTGATCTAATTATCCCTATTTAATTATGTAAGTGTACGAATGAGTTAAACAAACTAAGTATGCATCTAAACTTCTAAATAAGACATATTAGCAAAGATTCAAGAAAATTTAAACTAATTTAAACACAGGAACCTCTGAAGCTGTCCTATTGCTCTCTAACTCTAAAGATCTCTCTAATCTACTTTGTGTTAGTGTAATTAATATTTAATTTCGCTTGCATAAGTTTACTTAGGAATTATTTATTTCCTAGGTTATAGGATCTTATCTTTATCTTTTGAGCTATCTTGTTGCTCAAGATAAGATTAGGTTTAGACATCTTTGCTTTTATAAAGCAAATAATCTCTTGTAATTAGTTGATCTTTTCAAATATATCAAATTGCATGTTTTTATGCAATCTCTTGCTTTTTCGTTTTTCTCTTCTGTGGAAGGTCATCTTTGGCTTGCAATCAGATCTTGGCGATTCTAACATGGTATCAGAGCCACGATTCACAGCCCCTTCTCAGCATTTTCGGAGGAACACGGTGCAGAGCTCGTTCGAGGTCCCTCGAGGGTTTCAATCCTTGAGCACATTTATGCAGCGTCTTGGATCAGATCGGGGTTTTCCGTTGGATTCAGAGCGCTGGAAAAAGTCAGAAATGGCTTTCATTTTATTGATTTTCATCACCGTTTGCCAGATCTACAAGGGTTGTAAGATCGGTGATTTATCTGTTAGATCTGGGGGTCGCCTGATTTTCGGAGCACTTTGGGCCCAAACGGACCTTTCCATTGGATTCGCAGCGCCCAAAAACCCCCATTTTCATATAAAATTTGTCTGATTTGGACAAAGTCATCCGGAGAAGCAAAATTTTTTTGCCCAAGGGCCGTACGGCCCCCAGGCACAGTTTTTGAGGCTCATTTTTCGAAAAAATATCAAAAAAATTATAAAAAAATCAGAAAAATTGCGTTTGAAAAAATGCGGCCAGTATAAATGGAGGCCGCCACCCGCCCGCCACCCGGCGGCCTCCCATCGGCCACCATCGGACCACCGCCACCGGCGGATTTTCTTGCAGCGCCACCCGCTTCGCATCAGCCCCCAAGGGCTTATCGCTGCCCCTACAGTCGTATGGGGGCGGGGAGTCTCCGGAGCAGCCCCTGCCGGCCTCTTAGCCCCTACCGGTGGTCACAGATGTGACCAAGAGCTCCGCCGAAGGACCCAGCCGCCAGCCCCCTGGTCCGCCCAGGCGACCAGGGGCTTTAATTTTTTAGCCCCTGAGGGCTGCAGAAGGGCATATTGGGCAGTTTTTGAGCAGTTTCGCAGAAACAAGCATATTTTTCACATACGGTGTCATTTTTTTGCAAATGAAATATTGCCGGAAAGCTGTTTCCGAGCCCTACATATTGGTGCTGGTGAGATTTTCTGGTTTTTCTGTTTTGATGCCTTTTTCTGCCTCAGAAGTCAGATGTTGCTTTTTTCACTCCGGGACGCATATCTCTTGACTCGCTTATCCAATTTTCATGATTTTTGCAGCGTTGGAAAGCTGGTTTCAGCCTATATGCAGATCTGAGGTTATTTTCAGAAAATATGTAACTTTTTTTAGGCATGCATTCGTTTTTGTTTCATGCTCTAGGTTTGCATTTTCGATTATGTTTCTGTAATTTTGCATCATCTCCTTATGCAATCATTGGGTATTGTAATAAAGAACTGATATAAAGTTCCATTCAGGGGGGGTTTCATGCATAATAATCTGATTAGAGTGTTGTTTTTCACTTTGATCCCATATTTCATTTTGTTTTGATGGCAACCTGTATGGGTTATCTAGTCTCTTAGTTTCTTTTGGCCACATTTCTTGTCTTGCTTGACACATGTCGGATTCATTGGTTCACACTTCAGATTGAGAGCCTATGGTTAATGATCCACATTGGATCCATCTCAATTTGAGGGCCATGTTTTTGTGGTTATTGTTCCAGAGTCTATTTTTGGTACTCCTTCCCATGGAAGAGTTTCAGTCACAGTTTGGCATCGGCATCGAGATACATGGTTTCCAGATTATATCATCATCTCTTCTCCTGTTGCTTATGGATTCCAGAGTTGATCCAGTTTGGAGTTTTCGAGTGTTCCGTGGCATCGGGTCTTCTGTTGCTTTAATCATGATTCCTTGAGTCAATTAGTGACTCTCATCCGGTTTCAGTAGTATACAGAAGAATATTTCCTTGCTTGCCTATATCAAGTTCCAGTGTTACTCTACAGAGTTCTTCCAGTGTTTCTTCGCAGCAGTTCATCTCATTGAGGGGGGGTTTCTCTCTCTTTACATTTGTACATGAGTACCTGATCAGGCCTTGTTTCTGGGACTCATATTTGCATAATAATCTGCTTCTCCCTAAGTTGCACTTATGGGGGGTGTTAGTGTAATTAATATTTAATTTCGCTTGCATAAGTTTACTTAGGCATTATTTATTTCCTAGGTTATAGGATCTTATCTTTATCTTTTGAGCTATCTTGTTGCTCAAGATAAGATTAGGTTTAGACATCTTTGCTTTTATAAAGCAAATAATCTCTTGTAATTAGTTGATCTTTTCGAATATATCAAATTGCATGTTTTTATGCAATCTCTTGCTTTTTCGTTTTTCTCTTCTGTGGAAGGTCATCTTTGGCTTGCAATCAGATCTTGGCGATTCTAACGCTTTGCTCTTAGATTTTAGAAGCTAATTAGATTATTGAATTGAAACTTAGAGAATGAGAATTCAAACTAGCTCTATTCCTATATGATTAAATAATAAAACTACTGTAATGGCAGCCATGACTGCAAATGTTGAATGCTTGACGGATGCTGGATGAATGCTTGAATGCTTGAATGCTTGAATGCTTGGATGCTTGGAAAACCTGTAGAGTAAGATTGCACAAGTTAGGATCCATTTCCTATAGCCAAAGACCTGTATTTATAGCTTTTATAGAAGCACATTTGCACAGGGATAACACAACAAGGGTTGAGATTCAATCTAGAGAATTGAATGGCATGAGATGAGAAGATGAAGCTAATCATGGAGGATTGTTCCTCCCCATGACAACACTAGGCAAGATGAGAGGAAAGATTTTTGGAAGAGGATTGAGAGGATTTCCTGTAGGTTTGTTCCCAAAGCTCTTCCCATGAATTGCAGTAGAATTAATTAGATTTAAAAAATCTAATTTTATTGGTGAGTGATAAAAGGAATATGATTTATGCATCAATTTAAATATTTTTGATTTATTTAAATTTAGCAAAAGAAGATTAAATAATTTAATAAATCAAACCATAGGATTTGTTTATTAAATTAAAATAAAAGGAAAATGATAATTAAAATTTAAAAGATTTTAAGATTTTGATGGATTTTTTGATGTTTTTGGTTACTTTTCAAGTATCGTCACTTGGTGTTGTCATGTTTGATTGCCTTTCCATTTAAGCTGAAAGTCCATTGTACCAAATAACACTAGGATGTTGCCCCCAAGCTAGGGTAAAACATGATATCCCTGCTATGATATGGATAGTGATAATGATTATCTCAAATGATAGATGGAAATGATATGAAAGGAAACAATTGTAACAAAACTGTACCTAATAGATAGAAGAGCTGGTGAAAATCACAGCCTGTTTGCCAAGTTTTCATCACTTGTTTTTATTGTGTCCCTCTTTTTTTTTGTATTTTTTTATTTATTTTATTTTCTTTTCTTTTCTTTTTTTGTCATCATGACGCCTGTTTGCCAGGTTTTCATCAAGACAACCTTATTGATCGTGCACTAGGTGTCCTCAAGTATAGAATTGCCTGAGATGAATGTTGTTCATGGGTTCCTCCAACATGTCTCCTTCTGGTGTAGACAACTGGTATACTCTTGATCCATAGACTGATATAATGACATAAGGCCCTATCTAATTAGGTTCAAACTTTCCCTTCTTTTCTTTGTTTGCTTGATTTCTAGGGTTTTCCCATAGGATCAAGTCTTCGATCTAGAAGACTCTAGGCTTAACCCTATGATTATAGTTCCTAGACATTCTTTGTTGATAGGCTATCAAATGATTGATAGCTTGTTGTCGACATTCATCAAGTAGCTCTAATTCTTGAAGTCTAGAGATCCTATAATCCTCATCTGAAATGAGTCTCTTTAGTGAAACTTGAAGGGATGGAATTTATACCTCAATAGGTAATATTGCTTCTGATTCATAGACAAGAGCATAAGGTGTAGCTCCTGTTGGTGTTTTGATGCTAGTCATGTAAGCCCAAAGTGCAGGGTTAAGCTGAACATGCCAATCACACCCTACCTCATTTACAGTCTTCTTGAGAATCTTTAGGATTGTTTTGTTTGAAGCTTCTACCTGTCCATTACCTTGAGGGTAATACGGGGTTGAAAAGCAATGTTGGATGTGGAACTTTTCACATAGCTCTTGGACATCTTGGTTCTTGAAAGGCCTGCCATTATCTGTGATGATTGACTGGGGTATCCCATATCTACAAATGAGATAATTAAGTATGAAAGATGATATTTGCTTCCCAGTGATTGTGGTTAAGGGAACTGCCTCCACCCATTTTGTAAAATATTTTGTTGCCGTGATAATGAACTTATGTCCATTAGATGAAGATGGGTTAATTTTCCCTACCAAGGCCAATCCCCACTGACAGAAAGTCCATGTAGTTGTGAATGGATGGAGCTCCTGTGTTGGTGCATGTATAAGATTGCCATGAATCTGACATTTTTGACATATCTTGACAAACTTATAAGATTCTTGATCCATGTGTGGCCAGTAATACTCCAAACAAAGGAGTTTCTTGGCTAAAGATAATCCACTTGAATGTGTACCAAAAATTCCTTCATGGACCTCATGTAAAGAAAAAGAAAATTCGTTATGTTCTAAACAACGCAAAAGAGTACCATCTAGGCCTCAACGGTAAAGGGTGTTAGCAATAATGGTATGTTTGGAGGATTGGCATATGAAGTTGTGCTTTTGGTTGCGAGAAAGATCTGGTGGTAAGATATTATCTTTTAGATAAGTATAAATTTATCCATAAATGGAAGATTGGGCACTATCTAAAAGGCTTATGGTTTGGGATTTGGAATTTGTGTATGCAGGATTTGACCCTTGTTCCACAATAAATTGATAACGATCTTATGTTTCAGGAATTTGTAGAAGAGATGCTATTATGGCCATGGCATCTACTGCTTTATTCTCTGATCTTGGTATCTGCTCAAATTTGATTTCTATGAAGTATTTTCTTAGATCATCTACCAGTCTCTTGTATAAAATCAGTGTGTCATCCTTAGTTTGGTAATCATTGTTGACTTGATAGATGATTAACTAAGAGTCTCCATACACCTATAGTTATCTGATTTTCCAGTCAATAGCCACTTTAATTCCAAGGATCAAAGCTTCATGTTCTGCCATATTGTTAGTGCAATGGAAGGTAAGCCTGTAAGATCGTGGAATTGTGTGCCCAAGAGGTGTGACAAATAAAATTCTTGCCCCTGATCCATGTTGTGTGTAGGATCCATCAAAGTAGAGCTTCCATGGTTGTGTTGTAACGTTGAGGATATCCGCATCAGGAAATTCCATGGTCATAGGATGACTGTCTGAAAATGGAGCTTCTAGTAATTGGTCGGTGATGACTTGTCCTTTGATAGCTTGCCTTTCAACATACTGAATGTCAAACTCACTGAGGAGCATGACCCACTTTGCCAACCTTCCTGTTAAAGCTGCTTTGCTCAGTAAATACTTGAGGGGATCAATTTTTGCAATGAGCTTGACAGTGTGAGTGAGCATATAGTGTCATAATTTTTGTTTTGCAAATACTACTACTAAGCATAATTTTTCAATGAAGGTTTAGTTTACTTCATGTCCATTGAGTGTCCTGCTGATATAGTATATTGCCCATTCCTTTCCTTCTTTATCCTCTTATGCTAGCAAGGCTCCTAAAGAAATATCTGTTGTTGCGATATATAGCAACAATGGCTTGTCTTCACTGGGTGGCACCAAGATTGGTGGTTTCATTAAATAATGCTTGATTTGATTGAAAGTATTCTCACACTATTCATCCCATTTAAAAGACACATTTTTATGCAAAAGATGGTTGAATGGATGACACCAATCTACTAGTTGAGAGATGAATCTTTTGATGGACTGTAGTCAGCCTTGTAGAGATCTTAATGTACTGATATTCTTAGGAGGTGGCATTTCCATGATGGCTTTAAATTTTGCTAGATCTACTTCAATTCCTTTTGTAGAAACTATGTATCCAAGGAGTTTTGCTGATGTTACTCCAAAGGCACATTTCTTAGAATTTAATTTGACTTTAAATTTCTCCAACCTGTCAAATATTTTGGCCAATATCTCTAGATGTCCTTCCCTAGTGTGAGACTTGGATAAGATATTGTCCACATAGTCCTCCATGAAGGTGTGCATCATGTCATGGAAGATTGTTGTCATAGCTCGCTGGTATGTAGCTCCTGCATTCTTTAACCCAAAAGGCATGACGTTCTAGCAAAAGGTGCCCCATGGACATGTAATTGCTGTCTTTTCTTGATCTTCAAGAGCTATTTTGATTTGATTGTATCCTGAAAATCCATTCATGAGTGATAGCATTTGATGGCCAGCTGTTAAATCTACAATCATATCTATGTTTGGCAAAGGAAAATCATCCTTTGGACATGCTCTATTTAAATCCGAGAAATTAGTACATATTCTAATGGTGTGATCTAGTTTTGAAACAGGTACAATGTTGGATATCCATTCAGCATAATCAATAGATCTAATAAATCCAGCATTTAGTAGTTTCTTCAAATCATTTTTTACCAATAATGCAACATGTGGATGCATTTTTCTCAATTTTTGTTTTACTGGTTTAGTGCCAGCTAGTAAAGATAAGTGATGCATAATAAGATTTGTGTCTAAGCCTAGCATGTTAGAGTATGACCAAGCAAAATTAATGCATCGTTCTTCAAATAATTTGATAAAATCTAGCTTTTCTATATCTGTCATGGATGCTACCAGGTGTAGTATTCTTACTTTCTCTGCTACACCAATATCAATAGACTGTGTGGGTTCTATCAACACTGATGATCTTTCATGGTAATGTTGTGGGAGGATGTCAAGCCTTCCATCCTTTGGTGTCTCAATGAGGTTTTCACCATTGGATGCGTTCTTTGTTTTTACTATTTTAGGATCAAATACTACCATAGAATGGTTTTCACCATTAGATCCATTTTTTATTTCCATATTTTTGCAACTGAAGGGCTTGGCATCCTCCTACCTAAAAGCATCATTAAAAAAAGCATTGGTAGAACAAGTATCAAATTCTTCATAGCAAAGGTAGTTAATAATAGAGGAGTCATTGTCAAAAATAGGGAGATTGATGGGGTGTTGAGGTTCCCACTGGATAAGCTTGGGATGCAGTAAAGGCAATGAATCATTAGATGGGTTGAGGTCAGCGATTGTGAAAGCTCGGATGGAAATGTCATCCAGGTTGTTAATGGTTATGTTGAGGCCTACGAAGGTATTTTCTTCCACATCATTTATCTCAATCGATGTCCGTTCATCTTCACTTGAGTCATCAAAATTTTGTGTTTCAAAGACAATATGATTAAAACTCAAGCTTTGACCCTCCTCACATTTGGGGGTATACTTTTTGATAACATCAATTTGAATATTTTCATAGGAAACATCTGATAAGTTGTCCCACTCATATTCATTTGAATCTATTTCAGAGTTATCTCTCATTTGAAGAATACACTCCACAGTTTTATTGGTGAGTTATGCTCTTGCTTCTTCTATGTATCCTAGTCTGGTTCTACCATTTTGCTGAATTGTGAGAACTTGGATTGGTTTCGTTACACTTTGTTTCCCTCAGTCAGGAGATCCTTGTTCTGCTGCATATCCTAGTCTAGTTTTATCCTTATGTTGGAGCGTCAAAGGCTAGATTGGTTTTGTTTTTCCTTGTTTCCTTAACCCAAGAGGTCCCTGTCCTGAATATCCCATCTTCTCCAGAATAGTTTTTCCCTTTCCATATTGATTTGTCTCTATGATATTACTCATGGAAGTGGAAGCTTCCTCATCCCTATAAAGCCAATTTATTATGGCCTTATCTTTTGATTCTTCATCTAAGTTTCCAGCTTTTACAAATCTGCCATCTAATACCATTGTAGATTGTGCTGATTTTTGGGTGGTTGTAGATGGTTGTCCATACATTTGTAAGGAGGGTAACATCTGTGATAGATGGAAAGAGTGTCTGACACGATATTCACTTATTCCTTTGCCACTTATCTGTACTTTGTTGGTGAATTGGTGTGAGAGTGAAGCCAATTGTTCTTCAACATTTGATGGGTTAGATTGTGCCACCCTGATCTCTTGTGACTTTTGTTGTTTTGGAAGCCACTTTGATATGAAGCTTTGCTATTGCTCACCATTAGATGAATCTCATGTGCTAACTTCTCTCTTGTGAGGTATTAATGTATCCTGAGATGTTTTCAATGTATGACAAGCTTGAGTGTCATTATAGTCTGCTATGATTGTTACCTCCTGTCCATTGATGGGAAATTTTAGGCATTGACGATAGGTGGAAGGTACTACTTGCATACCATGAATCCAAGGACATCCCAATAGTATGTTGTATGTCAGTTCCCTATCTAAGACTTGACAAACAATGTTTTGGACAATAGGTCCCACTTGAATGGGTAATATGATCAATCCTTTAGAGGATCTTTCTTCCTCATCATATGCTTTGATTGTGATTTTTCTTCTTGTATCAATGGCTTCATTTGAGTATCCTAGTGCACAAATCAACTTTAAGGTACAAATATTTAAACTAGCCCCTCCATCTATTAGGACACGCTTTACATGGTGTTTATGGATGAGGACTTCAATATGAAGGGAAAAATTATGTGGATGGGTGAGTGACACATCATCATGTTCAGAAAATGAAAGGCAATGAGGTGCAGATAGGTGTCCCACCATAGCTTGGAATTGGAATACATCCAAATTGTTAGGTATCGTGGTTGATACAAGAGCTTGCTCAAGAACATCTTTGTGCGATGGGGAGATCTTTAAAAGTTCCAAGATGGATATTTGCATCGGTATTTTCTGTAATTGATAGATGAGATTATATTGATTGGAGGGAGGATCTACAAATTGGGGTGATAATGATGCTTCTTTCAATATAACTTTGGATTGTACCCTTGTTGTGGCATTAACCTGTTGGTGCTCTTGTTTCCCTTTGAGTGTGATTACATTAATTTGGTTTTTAGATTTGTCCATATGTTGTACCAAATTAGTAGATGTAATGTCATTGTTTCGATTGATTTGATTGCATAACTCCTCATCCTCCTTGGCAGCAGCAAAACAAAGGATCGTTGTGTCATAAAAATAACTAACATTCTTACCTTTACTATTTGCGGAAGAGGATTCCCCCTTCTGATAATTGGGTAGAGGATTTTTGAATGTTGTATGATCTTTGTTTGTTTGGTGCCCCTCTACAAATACTTTCTTTTGATCTATAAGGTCTTGTACCACATGTTTTAACTACCAACAATTTTCAGTCATGTGGCCTTTATTTTGATGGTAGTGATAGTAATGTGAGTCATTCCACCATGATGGTTTGACTTGAGGGTCCCAATTCCTAGCCTGTTGTACTTGAATAAGTTTTTCATCTAAAAGTTCTTTGAGGACTGATTCCAATGATTGCCCTAATGGTGTGAATTTTCGTTTATTGGATGGTCTTTGGAATGATTGGGTTTTTGTTTCTCCACTATTTTGATTATTTCTTTGATCACTACTTTGTTTGACATTGAGATCATTGTTTTGTTTGTTTGTAGTGGTTGGCGTCAAGGTGAATACTAGTTTGGACGTGTGTGTATTGATCATGGTATCCATATTTTTATTCTTTTGCCAAAATCTTGGCTTTTCGTTGTTGTTGTTAGAGGAATTACTATTGTTTGAACCTTCAATGAAGTGTTTGATTTTTCCTCTTTTGATTAGAGCCTCTTCAATTTTGAGCCCCTTTTCGATAACTTTTTCAAATGTAGATAGACATTGTAAGTCCAATTTGTAATTCATGTCATCCACTAGGTTATTAATGAACATCTCTATCTTCTCCTCTTCAAAAATAGATCTAGGGTTTTTAGCAAATAGCCTTCTCCATCGTTGGAGAAAGGAAAGAAACTTTTCACCCTTTGCTTGTTTGGTGTTGTAGATTTCTTTTAAGGTCACCCCATGTTGGATGTTGAATGAGAAGTGCATTATGAACCTATTGATCAGTTCTTCAAAAGATTGGTTCCCGGGTTCCATTTTAGAAAACCACTCCATGCAAGTGTTTCCTAAGCTTCTTGGAAATAATCGTAGTAAGTAAGAGTCCTCATGTGCGAACTCTATGCTCATGGCTCTAAATTCCTGTACGTGATCAAATGGATTGATTCTTCCATTGTATTTGTTGTACGTTGGGTATTCACAATACTGTGGAAATGGTATCATGTTATTGCTTGGGTCGAATGGATAAGGGAAAATGTCTTGTAAGGAATATCTTTTTGTTGGCCCTTGTTGGATATTTTGGAACTGCAATTGTAATTGTTGGATTTGTTTTGTCAAAGCATCTATTTGATTTGGATTTTCTATACTAGTTGGGTTAGATGTGGATGTTTCCTTGAGTTGATTGACATCAAAGTCTTTAGAAAGCTTAGCACCTTTGTCAGCTAATAACAAAAGATACTTTTCCATATCTTGCTCTAGCATCTTTTTCATAAATTTATGGAAATGAGGGTCTTGTTGAACTTTCACAATTTCTTCTATAGTTATTTCTTTCTCTTGTGAATTAGTGAGAGGATCAGTGTTGCTCTATCGTCCCCATGGGTTTTCTTCATCCATGGCTTCTATTGTTTCATTTTCTTCTTGTTGTTGTCTTTGGTATGCTGATCGTGTGAAAATAGGCATACAAACTTTTTACTCTAGACTTTGATCTTGGATTTTTGATTTGAATAAGTGTCATTTTTAATGAAGTTTTTGATAGAACTATGTTAAAAATCTGATTTAGTTGTGTCTAGTTTCATGATGAAAGGATGATAAAAATCCTTGATAGGGAAATTTTGACACAAAAATCTTAGATTAGTGATGATTAATAAGGACACTTTGGAATAGATTTTCAAGACCTAGGCGTAATAGTAAAGTTTTCTCTCTTTTTTTTTTTGGTATGATTCAAGTGTTTTGGACTATGGAAAAAAATGTTTTGGATTGATGAAAACCTTGTTTTTGATGTGGGAAAACTGACAAACTATCTTACTAACTCTCTATTTTCTTGACATCCTGGAGCACTAAAACAGAGACCCGACGCACTAAAACAGAGCTAGGACACGCTAAAATAGAGACCTGACAAGCTAAAACAGAGCTATGACATGCTAAAACAGAGACCCGGTGCACTAAAATAGAGCCATGATGCACTAAGACAGAGTCATGATGTGCTAAGATAGAAATGTGATGCGCTAGAATAGAGCGGTGATGTGCTAAAACAGATCGATGATGCGCTAGGACAAAGATGTGACGCGCTAAAATAGAGTCTTGATGTGCTAAGATAGAGATGTGATGTGCTAAGATAGAGCCGTGATGCACTAAGACAGAAATACAACGTGCTAAAATAGAGACCCGAAGCACTAAAATAGAGCTGTGATGCGCTAGGACAAAAATGCAACACACTAAGACAGGAAACTATCTTACTCTATGAAACTCACTTGGTGTGGTATCATATTGTATGGTTGGTTGTGGGATGTATTTTGGATGAATTCTTTGACTATGATTATGGTGTTGCCTAAGAGCCCTTCTTTGATAAAATGCTTGTGAATCTAAGGGAGCTACAACATAGTCGTCCGTATAACCTCTAGAGAAATCATGATATATATGAATAAAAGTTCTATGTTGGAGTAGAACTTTCCTGCTTTGATATAAAAATCATTTGTTTCTCAGGAGTTGTTTGTATGTAAGTGTTTTATTTGGCTTTCTGATTCATTTGACAAGATATTTCTTGACAAATTTGGTGGATACCCAATCTCGAATCATGAGAATTTCACAAGTGTTTGATTTTGATGTTTCTTGTGATGATCTTATATGAATTTAATGAAAGAAAACACAACAAGCAAGAATAGAATGGTTGATTTTAAAATCCTAGAATCTAAATAGATAGTGTATGTTCTTAAGAATCCAGCATGATTCTTCTTGATTTTCACTGGTTTATAACAAATAAGACACTTTAGATAGACTCACTCCTAGAGATAAAAGGTCATTGTTATATATTCGAACGGACCATAGCTTGGAATTTTGTAGACTCACATAGCCATGTCACCCCCTAGAGGGCGCTCATATTTTTGTCTTTTCTAGGTGCATACTCAGAGTGACAGAAGTGGATACCGGATCCCCTGAGCAAACAGTCCTTGGCAATTATATGGTGAGTGCTTGAGGGTAGATTCTTCCCCGCCCCTGCACCGCCGAGTATTACAATGTTCAGGAACTGACAAGCATGCTTCTATTTCTAGGTTCTTAGATAGGGTTTCCATTCAGAGCAGCAAATGGATAAACTCCCTCTAGAGACCTCCCAATCTTTAGAACAAAGATTTTGGGGATGGTTATCCTGCACACTATTGTTGAAAGAGGGTTTCCCCAAATTCACATAAATTTTTAAGTGGGTTGGAATACCATGGCTTTTGGCTATCCCCATTCAATTTGTTCCCATAGGGTGAGTAATTTTTCCCACTATGACAGGCCTGTCTAAAGGTTTTAATAAAAGCTTGAAAATGCATAAAGAAAAAGTGAGCCTCGTATTCTGATGCACCCAGTTAAGGGGAGAGCATAAACCTATCACCCAATCACAACAAAGAAGTTTGTTCACTTTAAAAACCCAAAAAACAAATTAGCTAATCTATATGGAGATATTGCTCCATAAAAAGCATGATGTTCAATTTTAATCCCACAAGAAATTGTGAAGTTTCTATCCTAGGATTGATCAATTTTTATCCATTTGCTATCCTAGGATTGATAAATTTTATCTATTTTCTATCCTAGGATTGATAAATTTTAACCAAAAATAGACAAAAGAACAAAATCTGGCTGCGGATGCGTCGAATCCAGATAAAAAAAATGTATAAAGACAAAGAGTTGAGGCACTGAAACAGTGGATCGACGCGCTGAAACAGTGGCGCAGCACTCTAAAACAATTGAGCGACGTGCTAAAACAAAAGACCGGCGCCCTAAAACAGACCACTAGTGCGCTAAAATAGATGACCGATGCACTAAAATAGACCACCAGGGCACTACAAAATCCAGTCAGCGCGCTATAAAAAACCATAGTTCTGCTAAAACAAACACGTTGATACCTGTAAGACACTTTTCAAAAAAATTATGCAGAATATGTGGTTAGGCCCCATGGTGGTTGCCAAATGTAAGTTTACAAATGAGTTAAACAAACTAAGTATGCATCTACACTTCTAAATAAGACATATTAGCAAAGATTCAAGAAAATTTAAACTAATTTAAACACAGGAACCTCTGAAGCTGTCCTATTGCTCTCTAACTCTAAAGATCTCTCTAATCTACTTTGCTCTCAGATTTTAGAAGCTAATTAGATTATTGAAATGACACTTAGAGAATGAGAATTCAAACTATCTCTATTCCTCTATGATTAAATAATAAAGCTATTGTAATGGTAGCCATGACTGCAAATGCTGAATGCTTGACGGATGCTGGATGAATGCTTGAATACTTGAATGCTTGGATGCTTGGAAAACCTGCAGAGTAAGATTGCACAAGTTAGGATCCATTTCCTGTAGCCAGAGACCTGTATTTATAGCTTTCACAGTAGCACATTTGCATAGGGATAACACAGTAGGGGTTGAGATTCAATTTGGAGAATTGAATGGCATGAGATGAGAAGATGGAGTTGATCTAGAGGATTGTTCCTCCCCACGAAAACACTAGGCAAGATGAGAGGAAAGATTGTTGGAAGAGGATTGAGAGGATTTCCTACAGGTTTGTCCCTGAAGCTCTTCCCGTGAATGGCAGTAGAATTAATTAGATTTTAAAAATCTAAATTTATTGGTGAGTGATAAAAGGAATATGATTTATGCATCAATTTAAACATTTTTGATTTATTTAAATTTATCAAAAGAAGATTAAATAATTTAATAAATCAAACCATAGGATTTGTTTATTAAATTAAAATAAAAGGAAAATGATAATTAAATAAAAGGTTTTAAGATATCTTTATTTAATTAAGAAGAAATGTGATGAGGTAATTTAATAACACAAATTATTTAAGTTGTGTATTTAATTTTAAGATAAAAGTATAAAAGAAGTAATAATGATAATAATTAAATAAAACAAAGTTTTTAATTTTGTTTATTTAATTAAGAGATAAATAATATGATGAAAATGAAGAATTAATAATGAACTTAATATAAATAAATATTTCTATTTATTTACTAAGTAGATGAATTTAAGATTAATTAATCAAAAGAGTCATATTTAATTAATTAGATTCTCCAGACCATTTTTAAGTGTCTACAAATTAAATAATCAATTTATTTGATTAAATCTCTAAAGTGCATCCATTAAATTAAATAAATTAAAACTTTATTTTATTTAATTTAACATCATCTCTTTTAATTAAATAAATCAAATCCTTATTTAATTAATCTTTTGCCATATTCTTCTCTTATTTGATTTAAATTAATCCATAAATCTAAGTCAAATAAGTCACATCATATAATCTCTTATTAAATTAATTAAGCTCTTGATTAATTTAATCTAATCACATGTCACATCCTTTAGATAATGCAACTTGCACATGAAAATATATTTAATTCATTTATTATATCCCTATTTTCCCTCACATGGCATCTTTTGGAATATTCTCTCAATTTGAACTCAAAAATTCCAAGTCAACATGTACATCCAACAAGGCAATAACTCCATCTTACATGTCATTTTCCTTGAGCCAAGTGGCATTTATTGCATTTTCCCTTCCCTCTTACATGTTATTTCAACAAATTTGAATTTCAAATATTGGCATTTATTGGCACAAACCCCAAATCTTCCACATCGATCATCCATTCATATCTTGACAAGTGACACCATATCATTGGATGAATGTTAGTCCCACATTACACAAAATTGGACTTTCATCCATCTTGAAATCCTATAAATGAAGAGCTCCTCTCCTCATTTTATCATCCACAATCCAAGCAAAGTTACCATGCTAAAATACATAGCCATTTCTATTCATCATTTGAGTTCTTAGTTAGGTTACTGAAGATTTTAGGCTTGGAGCTCTCACATTCATCATCAAAGTGGATCAACATTCTTCAAAAATCATCAACTTGAATCTTAGGGATTAGGAAAGGGATAATTTTTACATCAAATTGGCACCAATTCCCCCATGGGATTAAGAGTTTGCTATTCAAATTAGGATTCAATCTGTGGTTTATCAATTTTATTGTGTTCTTTATTTGCATTCCTAGTTTGATTTGTAAATGGATTTCATTGGGAGTCCTTCTTTTGGATTGTAATTCCTTGTCTAATTTGTTTATTCATATTTTTTTCCAGGTACTAGGAAAAGGGTTCACACATATGGCACTAGTGGAGGTGTGTGAAAATGACTTGAAAGTGACCCCTCAGGCCCCTTTTAAGCCTAAAAATTAGGGTTTTTTACCCTTTAGGGCTATCCTGCTAGGATTTTGGTCCCCCGAACCTATCTTTGTCTATTTGAGGCTTTTTTTTATCGATTTATTGCATTTAGACACATTTTTAGCCTCCTAGAGCCCTTTCGGACCTGTCGGGCACCTTGTCATCTTTTTTTGTGAGATCATCCAAAATTTGGAATTTTAGTCCAATCTCTCGAGGGGGAATTATAATGGCATGTTTTCTCTTGCCAGGAAGCAATGGGGCAAGTTTTTAAATATCAAAAATCTTTTATCTTTGATCAAAATCAGTTATTCTTTGAACCAACGCAACAAGTGCATTGCTTCAAAGAGGGGCAAAATGTAGACACATAAAATATAGTGATTGACATTGTGCATTTGATCCTGACTTACTAACATCGTTTCTTCCTGAATCATCCTTTGATCTAACCATTTAATCAAATTCTCCTATCTGATTAAATTCATCAATATTTGTCTCTTAATTAAATAAATCACTTTATCTAATTAAGTCACTTTCTCCTGTTAATTAAATCAATCCACCTGATCTAATTATCCCTATTTAATTAAATAATCAATTTATTTGATTAAATCTCTAAAGTGCATCCATTAAATTAAATAAATTAAAAACTTATTTTATTTTATTTAACATCATCTTCTTTAATTAAATAAATCAAATCCTTATTTAATTAATTTTTTGCCATATTCCTCTCTTATTTGATTTAAATTTATCCATAAATCTAAGTCAAATAAGTCACATCATATAATCTCTTATTAAATTAATTAAGCCCTTGATTAATTTAATCTAATCACATGTCACATCCTCTAGATAATGCAACTTGCACATGAAAATAGATTTAATTCATTTATTAAATCCCTATTTTACCTCACATGGCATCTTTTGGAATATTCTCTCAATTTGAATTCAAAAATTCCAAGTCAACATCTACATCCAACAAGGCAATAACTCCATCTTACATGTCCTTTTCCTTGAGCCAAGTGCCATTTATTACATTTTCCCTTCTCTCTTACATGTCATTTCAACAAATTTGAATTTCAAATATTGGCATTTATTGGCACAAACCCCAAATCTTGCACATCCATCATCCATTCATAGCTTGACAAGTGGCACCTATTAGTCCCTTTTTTGGGTTTCCTTTCATTCTTTGGTTATGTGCTCTTTGATCTCTCTGGTGAGTCCCTGGTTTGAGGTTTTTTCCCTTTCATTCTGCACATGGGACAAGTGGGCTCCCACAAGGGTTGAGCTCAGAGTGTTGGAATTTGCTTCTGGTGTTCCTCCCTTTGGCTCCTTTGTTTTGCTTTCTTGCTTCTTTTTTGGTGTAAACCCTGGATAGGGTTTTACTTTTTCTCCTTATGGGTCTACGAGTTTCCTTTTCTTCTGGAAGTTTGTTCTTTTTCTTTGGTGACCTGTCAGCCTAGTTCATGTTTTACTTATGGTTCCCTTGAGCCCCATTTTCCATTTGTTACCCACCCCTAGCTACCATTTTCACCAGCCCCCCATTACTTTTTCTATGACCTTTGGTGCTCAGGATTACCTCTCAGTGACCTTGTGTTGTCTCCCCAAGGTCTCTTTTCCATCGGCCTATGTTGGTTGTGTTAGGGAGATGTTTCCCCGACTCCTTTGTGTCTCACCGCTGGGCTTTTCCCTGTGGTATGTCAAAGTCCGCTAGGGGTGAGGTCTTCCTGACTCCCCTTGGTCTCCCTGAAATCCTTTTGCCATCCCTTGCTATGCAATCGGTATAAAGTCACAGTGAATTTGCAAGGTCACACCGACCAATGGTGGATGGAAGTGTATCGGCAAGAGTCTAGGTTTTCAGAATAGGTCTCAGCAAAGTGTCTTTGTCTCGCCGACATAACATATGGAATTCACTTTGGCCAAACTTGGAGCATTCGGTGTAACATCTCGGAAAACTCCTCTTGATCTCACCGACAAGAGCACATGGAGGTCTCTCAGTGTGAGTTGTGGCTATCAATATAACATCTTGCCAAATTCGAGAGGTCTCGGCAAGTGACGTTCAGTCTCACCGATGGAACATAAAGGTCTTCGTCAGCATAAGCTTTGGGTTGTTTCAGCGACATCAAATGAATGGATAAAACATTTCGATAAGACTCATGGTTTCATTGTAGAGTCTCAATGAACCTGTAAAGTCTTGGCAACTAAGTCTTATGAGGGACTTTCGGTGAGAGGTTTGTAATGTCTCAGTGACACACAAGTGAATGACGAATTTTAGAAAGACATGATGTGCTCTACAGGAGGTCTTCCCGATATCTTAGTGTTATAGCAATGCACAAAAGGAAAAAGGTTTCAGTCAGTGTGAGATTATTAATGTCTTGGAAATCTATTGTGAGCTCGGGATGTTTCAGCAAGATACAAAATGTTCTATGAGATGTTTGCCCGACTCTGCGATTTCTCACCAATATGGGAGTGACTTCACTG
The DNA here is from genome assembly GCA_007258455.2 of Sequoia sempervirens. Lineage (NCBI taxonomy): Eukaryota > Viridiplantae > Streptophyta > Pinopsida > Cupressales > Cupressaceae > Sequoia > Sequoia sempervirens. Next base: position 422,502,182 of record VDFB02193867.1, read on the forward strand.
TGACGTCTTGTCGAGTGTGCCCTGTCTTCCTGGCCCACCTATCCAATGAAGTATGAAGGTTGTCGGTATGAAGTCTCGCTGACATTATAATATCTTGCTAACTATGATGCATGTTTGATGTAGCATCCATCCTTTGGCCAGACGTCTCCCCATGTTCCTTCTGTCTGGCCAATGTGCTTGATGACTTCGATATGACTGCCTTTGGCCACGGTGACTTTGCCATGATGTCTTGCTGACACAGCCATCTCTCTATGACTTCTCTGCCCTCGCCACCAAAGAAACTTAAAGGCTAGAAATGTGCATGTGCCAAATGTGAACAGTGATGTTTTAATCAGAACGATATAGGTGCTCGATGGTTATCAATGGCCGAATGTTAGGTATGCCATGCAAAGGACCACATAGATCAATGGCCTGCGGTGGCCAATGATAGAGATCAAGGGATATCTTTCTGCTCACCAATACAAAGTGATCAATCAATACAGTCTTGCGAGGTGAGTGATGAGCTTCTCAACAGTTAGGTGTAGAATTCGAAGATGGTTGTCCGATCTCAGTTGATCAACGACCAACGTTAAACTTGCGCATGACTAGGGTTTTCAATTCTCAATTGCGAGTGAAGACCAGAAGCCTAGAGCATTCATGGTGATGGGGATCTAGGACAAGGATGGCATGGCTCGAGTATGGGCATGCGGATTTGGTGCTATATTTCATGTAGGGTCACTGACAGACATAGTTCATGTAGGAATGTTTTCCCTACTGCAATTCGACCAGAGGCATTTATGAAACCAGAGAAGTTGTTGAAGGTCATAGCGAGGGTTTTGATTCATCATGATGTAGTTGGGGTCTGACATGGCATGTTGATGTGGCTCTGGGCTGGATGGTGATCCCTGGACTGTTTAAAAGGAATTTTTGAATCATTTGTAAGGGTCTTCGGCCAGGAGTTAGAACTAATTCTGAAGGAAAGAGAACTGAGTCACAGTGTCAAATTATTGTCAAAATTTGAGGTCTAGGTCTTGTAGTCTACAAGTTGTAAGGTCTTGGACGCATGTATGAATTTGAATGTATAGATTGAGGTCTTTAAGTCTCTCCTTTGTATTGTACGTATGGATTGTTAATGAAAGTTGATCAAGGATCATTTCATTAACCATTTTAATGTAATGTTTTACTGTCTGTTCTGGTTGTTGGTCTTATTCAAGGAATAAGTTAAATGCTTTAATCATATCAGAGATTCACATGTATGATAGGAGGATTTGATAAGTAGTCTTTAAGATCTGATCACTAGTTATGGGATTAATAAGGTTAGTTTCACATAGACTTTAATGTCCAGAGTAATGGTTCCTTCTATTTGCAGGTTATTGTGACTCCTAGCCCAAGAATAATGGCACTAATATGATATTTGTTGTATGTCTTTAGGGTTCTAGTCTTCTTGCTCAAGATCAATCATTTTATTTAATCAATCTTGTTTGTTGTCTTGCCCTACCTCTTGGTTGCTTCAAGGTTGAGCTACTAAGAGTCTAGCCCCATTTGAGGTCCTCAACACTTGACATCAGTAGTCATTTGCTATAAAAAGCAATGTCTGGTCTTCTTTGAGGCATTGTGTGGGTATACCCGCCCTGGTTCTGTAGAGCCTAAAGTGTAGAAGATCTTTTGATCTTGTCAGTTGGTCCAGGTCCTCCAAGCTTCCCTTGATTGGAGTTGGCTACTCCATAGGTAGAATAGGAGACCAACCTGGTTTACAAGAAAAACACCCAACAAATTGGCGACTCTAGTGGGGACATACAAAAAGAAGAGAAAACAAGAGTAGAAGTTGAAGCCATCATAGCTTTTACGATGTGCCTCCTCCTCTTGTCAAATATCTTGAAGAATCCATAAACAGGTGATATCAGTGAGAAATAGAGTCATATTCTTAATTGCCATGTTGGTTATGTTCAAAGTTTGAAGAATCTCGGGCCTGGGGGAACTCTTGTTCCAGTGAGCCTAAAATATTTATGGTGCTCTGCTGGTGGAACGAGCTCAGAGAAGGACTTATATGTAAGTGAACTTCATATCATTTGAAGTTCTATCCTCTGCAAAGAGGTGGTGACTCTGTCAAGGTGAACCTACTGAATATTTGAAGAATAGTTCCATGGCTGTAACGTTTCCAGGTATTCTTCATGCTTTTGAACATTTAAAAGAACTTTAGTTCCCTTATTTGGTGAGATCAAGCACTATCATCAAGGGATATTTGAATATTGCAACTGGATAGTGTAGAGGGATAGGTTTCATTTGCAAAATGCATTGTTTTCTTGATGCTCCCTCTACAAGCTATGATACCATGCTTAAGGCCCAATCTTGTCTTCATAAGAGGGCGTATGATAGTGAAAGATACAACCCTTTGGATTTTGATAAAAGCCAGGGTTACCCACATGCTGCCCCTAGGGGAATCAATAAGTATTTACCCAAATTTAAAGGTGGTGTTGAGGAATCAACATCAAGACATATGTAGTTTTTAATTGATTTCATTGGAGACTGTCAAGTTGAAAAAGAGGATGTGGTCATGAAGTTGTTTGTCAGATCTTTAGAAGGTGTGGCTAATGATTGGTTTACTTGCTTACCAGTGCACTCCATTGGTTCATGGTATTAGCTCAAGACTTTGTTCCTTGATATTTTTGATGATGCTTCATCAGATGATGAAGAAGTTGTGTGTGAACAACTTGTAGAAGATCAGAGGTTGAGCCTCCCAAACCAAAAACCTGAAGAGGAACATCAGTTGGTCTTGCTCTTTGAAGAAGGGAGGGTAATCAGCAATGTGATGAGACAATTGAGTAGTTCAAGTGCACAAGTGAGTGTAGTCTTGACACAAGTCTTCATGAAAAGGAAAATGAAGTTACTGATGTAGGGTGTGCCCTATAGTATATCAGGTTTGATTGTGAAGATGTGGATATCCACTCTCATGAGGATTATCTTTTTGAAGATACCTTGGGATATCCTAGTTTGCTACTTTGTGTTGCATCCAGTCTGTGTGAAGGTCAAGAAGAGGAAATGGCTAAGAAAATGGATCAAAGTAGTGATCCATTGAGCATTGAGAAAATGTCAAATTTATTGACCACATAATACCAGAGGTATGCACACAACAACCCTCGGTTGTTGTGGGCAACTATTATCGACCTTGACACTAATGATGACCTCCTAGACACAAGGTATGATACAAGTGAGTCTGGTTCTATCTTTGATGATGAACTAGTTGATCATGATGTGTATGACAAGGTGCAGTTTCTATTTGATGACTTGAATGAGCCTAGGCATGAATCTTTTCACATGGATGATGATGTTGATTCTAATGAGGGACCAGGTTATGCTTCTGAACCAAAATTGTTTGCTATTGGGAAAGCTTGTGATACAGAAGGTGATTATACCTCATGTTCAGATGATGATGGCATGACAACAGGTGTGAGTGAGTCAAAATTCTCTGATCATTTTCACCACCAATATGATGAAGAACAGGCACAAATAAAAATAGGAAGCATGAGTAGAAGTCAAAGCCATCATTGCACCAATGATGTGCCTCCTCCTCTTGCTGAACATGATGAAAGTTGTGTTGACACTGTAGAAACACTTGATCCATGTGTGGGATAGCTGAGAAGTGAGAATAGTAGTGAACGTCATGTTGAGGAGTGTGAAGTTGAATACAATTGCTTCCTATTTGATGCTCCTAATTTTTTGAGTACCAATGCACTTGGTTGTCTCCCTGCTGTCCCTAATGATGTTGATTTACTTGAGCCCTCACATAGAGTATTCGGCTTTGAGCTAAATGCTGATGTGAATAATGAATCAGTGCACACCATTGAACCTAAGATGAAGAAGATGTGCCCATGTTGCAATGAACAGTACACAAATACTCTTGAATATGAGTTTTTTGCCATCGGCATGTGCAGAGATGATTTGCATGTCATGGAAGAAGTTGTTTATCAGAGCTTTCAATTTGATCTGCAGACTAATTTTGATGACAAATTTTGTGATGTCAAGGATCAAGTGGACTGTGAATGTTTTTATTTCCCAATCCAAGCAAATGAGGCTTCATTAAAACATAACCATGAATTGTCCAAGGAGATATTCCATGATGATTGTGATCTCAAATCAATGCCTGATTACATGTTGCAGTTTGACAATGTTGTTCATGGAATTAGAAAGCACAATAATTCAATGGGACTGGCCAGTGACCAAGCTATTTTGTGGACAGTTCATGACAGTGTTATCAAATTTTGTCTATGGAAGGCAACAGAGAATCAAGTTTTTGATAGGGGTAGATGCTGGCTCTCATTTTTCATTTGGTGCCCTAGTGTCATCAGATGAAATAAAGGAATGAATCAAGTGACTCTTGAATTTCCTGTTCATGGACAATTCTCAAAGTGGTGCTTCATCTGAAGCATTTCTTTTTCCATGAACATTAGGTTAGGTTTTTTCTTTTCTGGTCAATTTTGTTTTGATGTGTCTGCTAACCTTGTCCGGTTAGCTCCTCGCTGTTTTGGGTTTCCTTTTGTTCTGGTCTACTGGTGCAGGAGCACCCAGGACCTTCAAGGAGCACTTCAAGAACTAGGAGAGTGCAGGGGTTAGGAGGACCTTCCAAACAAGTCAAAGCATCAATTATGATCTATTGGAGCCTATAATGGCATTTGGGTTGAATAAGTGTAATGAGAATGTTCAAAGTTTCAAGGTTCCTGATAAGGAATTGAGGTTAAAAAAAAGGCAATGTAAAGGGTAATTTATGTTCTAGGGGGTCTGATTAGTGATCTTATGCTTTAAATAGGTCAAATAAACTTGGATAGTGAATATCCAATAGTTTTTAGGGGGTAGATGTTAATAAATATCTAGTTTGTAATTTCAAATTTTTAAATTTCAGTTTGGGCGGGAAAGTGAGTTTAGGGGTCTAATTAACTTTAATGTAATGGGAACTGACTTTAGTTGGTTGGGATAGTTTGGGAATTGATCTATAACCCCAGGAGAATCACTTGTATGGAGGTTGATGAGTTTTTGAAGGATTGGTACGGACTGTTCTCAAGAAAAACAGTAAAATATAGTTTTTTACATTCTTTTGTGTTCTTTTTTGTGGTTTCTTGATTTCCTATTGAATTTTGATTCATCTTGATGGATTAAGGACTTGAATTTACACATTTTAAAACCTTTGTATGCTCTGAAAAGGCAATAGGAATCAAGTTCCTACGTAATACATTGACTGTCCTCAAGGAAATACAGAAATTGCACTAATTTTGAAGGTTTTTCTTGAAGAATGATCCATTTCATGGGAATGTATGACTAAGACCAATGAAATGGATTATAATTAACATTTATTATATCAAAGTAACAATTTGAAAGTTTTGGAAGAAGGAATCATACGGTGTACACCAAGTTGTGACAGTGCAAGGAGCATGAGGATGGGGGTTGAAGTATAGCAGTGGAGAATCTATCTTAACAAGAGGTATATATTTGAGTTCTAATAGTTTTGAAATGATGAATGAATGGTGAAAAGTCAAAAATTAAGACCTGGAAGTGATTGGAATTCCTAGAAGCAAAAAGCCCTAGTTTTAAGCCAAATTAGGGAGGGTTTTGTAATTGGGCATGTTAAGAGTAACATAGGAGATTAAAAACCTAAAAATATTTGGTTTGGGAATGTTTTGGAAGACTTTTGAGAGTTTCAAGGTTAGGGGACAAATTTGAAGAGGGGTTGCTTTGGAAAATAGGGCTAATTAGGCCTAATTTTGAGGAAACAACAGGGTTAGAAGAATGTTTGTCTGAAACAAGTGATGTCTAGGAGTTGACATGATGTTTGTCATCACAATCCACACCTGAAATAACCATTAGATTGGAGGTTCATTTGCAAAGTTTGTGGAAAATTCAAGAATCCATCGCCAAAGGCCTAACAGGGCTAGAAGGCTAGTTGAGCAGCAAAGGTGAGTTTTGTTCAAAATAGAGGGTTGGGGCTTGAAACCTATTTGAGTCAGGTCAAGTTAAGTCCTTTGAGATAATTTAGATGGTTTGGAACAATAAGGGAAATAATTAAGTCTTGACTGTTAAGTTGAGGCCTTATCTTTAGGTTGGTGCCTAGTTGAGAGATTGAGAAGTGAAACATTGTTATTCTTGTTATCTATTGTTTCTTGCAAAGATCCCTGACCCTCTACATCATAGTGATATCAGAGTAGTGAGTAGGTCCTTTAGGGATTGGAGAAATAGCAATGGCACCAAAGAATCAATTGGAAAGAGAGTTGGAAGAGTTGAAGGAGATCTTGGAGAGGGAGAGAAGAGAAAGAAGGGAACAAGAAGTAGCAAGAGAAAGAGAGGAAAGGAAATGGAGAAGAGAGAGAGACACTATGTAGGCAAGGATCAATAACCTTGAGAGGAGTACAAGGAGAGAAGAACAAGAAGACCAAGAAAACAATGATGAAGATGAGGAGCATGTGAGAGTAAATCAGGAACAACAAGCAGATGATACAGAGGACCCTGAAGAAAGGAGGTTAGTGAGATTGTTGAAAGAAATACAGGGGCATGGAGGGAAGAGCAATATAGATCTACCTATCTATCAAGGGAAGATGGATAGTGAAGAGGTGCTGGGATGGCTTGATGCCTTAGAAAACTACTTTGAATTTGAGGAGATGGATGAAGAGAGGAAGGTTAAGTTTGCTAAAACCCAGTTGAGAGGCACAACATTGACATGGTGGACAAGTTTTCATAATGATAGGTTGGCTAGAGGATTGGAAAAGGTCTCTACATGGGCAAGGATGAAGAGTTTGGTCAAGGAGCAATTCCTACCATCTAATTATACCATTCATGTGAAAAGGATGAGGCAGAATTTAAAGCAAAAGGACTTGGATGTGATGTCCTATACTGAGAAATTTCACAAGCTTAGTATCAGAGGAGGTTATGAAGAAGAGGATGAGAAGATAGCTAGGTACATCAATGGCTTGAGGTACAATCTGCAAGATGAGATTGGTTTGCAATTGCCAAGGACATTGGGAGAATGTTTTTAGTTGGCCATTAGAGCAGAAGAAAAGGTGAAAAGGAAGAAAGAAAGATCAAACAATGGTGGAAGAGGAGGTAGTTCAAATAGGGGTAGAGGTAATAGAGAGCAAGGACAAGGCAGTAATGATAAGAGCAGCAATGACAAGGGTAAAGAGATATTTTCTGACCAAAGAGGTGGATACACTCCTAGAGGAGGAGGTAGATTTGGACAAGGTAGAGGACCATTCACAGGTAGATATTTTAATTGCAATGAACCAGGGCATCCTTCCTTCAAGTGTCCTAAATGGGAAAAAGTTGATAAAGGCAGAGAAAGGAGAGCTAACTTGGTACAAGAAGAAGAAGACAAGAAGGAGGAACCAAAAACATTCATGGCAGACCCTGTGACTGATGGTGAGTTTCTCATGATCAAGCAAGGAGAAAGGCTTCATCAAGAACCAAAGGTAACCATTTTCAAAATAAATTGTCTTAGTCATGGTAAGATCTGTAGATTGCTTATAGATTCAGGGTCACATAGCAATTTAGTTTCAGTTGATATGGTAACCAAGCTAGGAATTGAAACTTTTGATCATCCTACTCCCTACAAGGCCACTTGGGTAACTCAAGGACAACATGTAGAGATTGGTAAGAGAGCTTTTGTTGATTTCTCAATTGGTTCATATCAGGATAGAGTGCTTTGTGATGTCATTCCAATGACTTGTGGTCATATTATCTTGGGGAGGCCATGGCAGTATGTTAGAAGAACTTTGCATGATGGGTTTCTTAACACATATTTGGTTCACAAGGGAGATGTTAAATATCAGTTGGTTCCTTTGCCTTTGGAGTAGTCTAATGATAATTTTGTGATTTGTTTTGAGAAGAGTTTGTAGGTGAATAAGCAGGGTGAAATAGGGGAAGGTATTGGCAAGTTGAAAAGAGTTAAGTTGCAGTAGGGTTATGAGGTGGACAGTCTTTGAAATCAGTCCTTGTGGGATCTGGATAGTATCAGGGTTGGCAACATTGAATGCCCTATAAATTATGGTGAAGTTATTTCACAAAGGACGTAGTGGAATGAGGGCAAGAGCAGGGCACAAGGACCTACTATTATCAAGCAGCAAAGAAGACAAACCAGACCCTATTTTGGTTCTCATATGATAAATTTTAGGAATGAAAATTGGCAAAAGAGAAAGATAGCGACTTTGGGGGACTACCTGCCTTCTCATTGGAAGATGAAACACATGTGAGCAGGAGGTCTTTTGATGGCAATACATGGGACACTTCTTGGGACAAGAGTTCTTTCTTTGCTAGGGAGAATGGTGCAGGAGCACCCAGGACCTTCAAGGAGCACTTCAAGAACTAGGAGAGTGCAGGGGTCAGGAGGACCTTCCAAACAAGTCAAAGCATCAATTATGATCTATTGGAGCCTATAATGGTATTTGGGTTGAATAAGTGTAATGAGAATGTTCAAAGTTTCAAGGTTCTTGATAAGGAATCTAGGTTAAAAAAAGGCAATGTAAAGGGTAATTTATGTTCTAGGGGGTTTGATTAGTGATCTTATGCTTTAAATAGGTCAAATAAACTTGGATAGTGAATATCCAATAGTTTTTAGGGGGTAGATGTTAATAAATCTCTAGTTTGTAATTTCAAATTTTTAAATTTCAATTTAGGCAGAAAAGTGAGTTTAGGGGTCTAATTAACTTTAATGTAATGGTAATCAACTTTAGTTGGTTGGGACAATTTGGGAATTGATCTATAACCGTAGGAGAATCACTTGTTCAGAGGTTGATGAGTTTTTGAAAGATTGGTACAGACTATTCTTAGGAAAAATAGTAAAATATAGTTTTTTACATTCTTTTGTGTTCTTTTTTGTGGTTTCTTGATTTCCTATTGAATTTTGATTCATCTTGATGGATTAAGGACTTGAATTTACATGTTTTCAAAACTTTGTATGCTCTGAAAAGGCAATAGGAATCAAGTTCCTGTGCAATACATTGACTGTCCTCAAGGAAATACAGAAATTGCACTAATTTTGAAGGTTTTTCTTGAAGAATGATCCATTTCATGGGAATGTATGACTGAGATGAATGAAATGGATCATAATTAACCTGTATTATATCAAACTGAAAATCTGAAAGTGCAGGAAGAAGGAATCATACGGTGTACACCAAGTTGTGACAGTGCAAGGAGCATGAGGATGGGGGTTGAAGTATAGCAGTGGAGAATCTATCTTAACAAGAGGTATATATTTGAGTTCTAATAGTTTTGAAATGATGAATGAATGGTGAAAAGTCAAAAATCAAGACCTAGAAGTGATCAGAAGTCCTATAATCAAAAAGCCCTAGTTTTAAGCCAAATTAGGGAGGGTTTTGTAATTGGGCATGTTAAGAATGACATAGGAGATTAAAAACCTAAAAATATTTGGTTTGGGAATGTTTTGGAAGACTATTGAGAGTTTCAAGGTCAGGGGACAAATTTGAAGAGGGGTTGCTTTGGAAAATAGGGCTAATTAGGCCTAATTTTGAGGAAACAACAGGGTTAGAAGAATGTTTGTCTGAAACAAGTGATGTCTAGGAGTTTACATGATGTTTTTCATCACAATACACACCTGAAACAACCATTATATTGGAGGTTAATTTGCAAAGTTTGTGGAAAAGTCAAGAATCCATTGCCAAAGGCCTAACAGGGCTAGAAGGCTAGTTGAGCAACAAAGGTGAGTTTTGTTCAAAATAGAGGGTTGGGGCTTGAAACCTATTTGAGTCAGGTCAAGTTAAGTCCTTTGAGATCATTTAAATGGTTTGGAACAATAAGGGAAACAATTATGTCTTGAGTGTTAAGTTGAGGCCTTATCTCCAGGTTGGTGCCTAGTTGAGAGATTGAGAAGTGAAACATTGTTATTCTTGTTATCTGTTGTTTCTTGCAAAGATCCCTAAACCTCTGCATCATCTACTCTCCCAGTGGTCTGAATTCTTGTGATGCCCACCAGGGGCATACATCCCCAACTGGAGCCTATGTTAGTCCCTTTTTCGGGTTGCCTTTCATTCTCTGGTTATGCACTCTTTGATCTCTCTAGTGAGTCCTTCGTTTGGGGTTTTTTCACTTTCATTCTACATGTGGTACAAGTTGGCTCCCACGAGGGTTGAGCTCAGTGTGTTGGAATTTTCTTCTGGTGTTCCTCCCTTTGGTTCCTTTGTTTTTCTTTCTTGCTTCTTTTTTGGTGTAAACCCTGGCTAGGGTTTTACTTTTTATCCTTATGGGTCTGTGGGTTTCCTTTTCTTCTGGCTGTTTGTTCTTTTTCTTTGGTGACCTATCCGCCTAGTTCATTTTTTACTTATGGTTCCCCCGAGCCCCATTTTCCATTCGTTATTGGCCCCTAGCTATCATTTTCACCAGCCCCATGTTGCTTTTGCTATGACCTTTGGTGCTCGAGATTACCTCTCGGCGACCCCGTGTTGTCTCCTCGAGGTCTCTTTTTTGTCGGCCTATGTTGGTTGTGTTGGGGAGATGTTTCCCCAACTCCTTTGTGTCTCACTGATGGGATTTTCCCTGCAGTATGTCAGAGTCCGCTCAAGGTGAGGTCTTCCAGACTCCCCTTGGTCTCCCCAAAATTCTTTTTCCACCCCTTGCTATGCAATTGGTATAAATTCAGCGAATTTGCAAGGTCACACTGACCGATGGTGGATGGAAGCATATCGACAAGAGTCTGGGTTTTCAGAATAGGTCTCAGCGTAGTGTCTTTGTCTCACTGACATAACATATGGAATTCACTTCGGCCAAACTTGGAGCTTTTAGTGTAACATCTCGGTGAACTCCTCTTGATCTCACCGATAGGAGCATATGGAGGTCTCTTGGTGTGAGTTGTGGCTATCGATATAATGTCTTGCTGAATTCAAGAGGTCTCGGCAAGTGACCTTCGGTCTCGCTAATGGAACATAAAGGGTCTTCGTTAGCATAAGATTTGGGTTGTTTCAGTGACATCAGATGAATGGATAAAACATTTTGATAAGACTCATGGTTTCGTTGTAGAGTCTCAGCAAACCCATCAAGTCTTGGTGACTAAGTCTTATGAGGGACTTTCAGCGAGAGGTTTGTAATGTCTCAGTGACACACAAGTGAATGAAGACTTTTAGAAAGACATGGTGTGCTCTACAGGAGGTCTTCTCGATATCTTAATGTTAGAGCAATGTACAAAAGGAAAAAGGTTTCAGTCGGTGTGAGATTATTAATGTCTTGGTGATCTATTGTGAGCTTAGGATGTTTTGGCAAGATACAAAATGTTCTATGAGATGTCTACCTAACTCTACGATCTCTTGCCAATATGGGAGTGACTTTGCTGTGATGTCTTGCCAAGTGCGCCCTGTCTTCCCGGCGCACCTATCCGATGAAGTGCGAAGGTTGTCGATATGAAGTCTCGCTGACATTGTGATCTCTTGCCAACTATGATGAGTGTTCGGTGTAGCATCCATCCTTTGGCTAGACATCTTCCCGTGTTCCTTCTGTCTAGTCGATGTGCTTGATGAATTCAATATGACTCCCTTTGGCCTCGATGACTTCACCATGATGTCTTGCTGACACAACCATCTCTCTATCACTTCTTCACCCTCACCACCCAAGAAACTTAAAGGCCACAAATGTGCATGTGCCAAATGTGAATGGTGATGTTTTAATCAAAATGATACAAGTGCTCAATGGTTATCAATGGTCAAATGTTAGGTATGCCATGCAAAGGACCACATAGATCAATGGCCCGCAGTGGCCGATGATAGAGATCAAGGGCTCTCATTCTACTCGCTGATACAAAGTGATCGATCAATACAGTCTTGTGAGGTGAGCAATGAGCTTCTCAATGGTTAGGTGCAAAATTTGAAGATAGTCGTCTGATCTCAGTTGATCGAGGACCAATCTTTAAACTTGTGCATGACTAGGGTTTTCAATTTTGCATTGCGTGTGAAGACCAGAAGCCTAGAGCATTCATGGCGACGCGGATTTGGGACAAGGACAACATGGCTCGAGTATGGGAACATAGATTTGGCACTAGATTTGATGCAGGGTCACTGACAAACATAGTTCGTGTAGGAATGTTTTCCCTGCTACAATCCAACCAGAGGCATTTATGAGACTAGAGAAGTTATTGAAGGTCACAGTGAGAGTTTTGATTCGTCACGATGCAGTTGGGGTCTGACATGGCATGTTGATGTGGCTCTGAGCTAGATGGTGATCCCTGGACTGTTTAAAAAGAATTTCTAAATCAATTGCAAGGGTCTTTGGCTAGGAGTTAGAACCAATTCTGAAGGAAAGAGCTCTGAGTCACAGTGTCAAATTATTGTCAAAATTTGAGGTCTAGGTTTTGTAGTCTGTAATTTGTAAGGTCTTAGACACATGTATGAATCTAAATGTATAGATTGAGGTCTTTAAGTCTCTCCTTTGTATTGTGCATATGGATTTCTAATGAAATTTGATCAAGGATCATTCATTAACCATTTTAATGTAATGTTTTACTATATGTTCTAGTTGTTGCTCTTATTCAAGGAATAAGTTAAATGCTTTAATCATATTAGAGGTTCACATGTATGATAGGAGGATTTGATAAGTAGTCTTTAAGATCTGATCACTAGTTGTGGGATTAATAAGGTTAGTTTCACATAGACTTTAATGTCCAAAGTAATGGTTCCTTCTATTTGTAGGTTATTGTGACTCCTAGCCCAAGAATAATGGCACTAATATGATATTTGTTGTATGTATTTAGGGTTCTAGTCTTCTTGCTCAAGATCAATCATTTTATTTAATCAATCTTGTTTGATGTCTTGCCCTACCTCCTGGTTGCTTCAAGGTTGAGCTACTGAGAGTCTAGCCCCATTTGAGGTCCTCAATGCTTGACATTAGGAGTCATCTACTATAAAAAGCAATGTCTGGTCTTCTTTGAGGCTTTGTGTGGGTATACCCGCCCTAGTTCTGCAGAGCCTAAAGTGCAGAAGATCTTTTGATCTTGTCAATTGGTCCAGGTCCTCTAAGCTACCCTTGATTGGAGTTGGCTACTCCATAGGTAGAATAGGAGACCAACTTGGTTTACAAGAAAAACACCCAACAACACCATATAATTGGATGAATGTTAGTCCCACATTGCTCAAATTTGGACTTTCATCCATCTTGAAATCCTATAAATGAAGAGCTCCTCTCCTCATTTTATCATCCACAATCCAAGCAAAGTTACCATGCTAAAATACTTAGCCATTTTTTTTCATCATTTGAGTTCTTAGTTAGGTTATTGTAGATTTTAGGCTTGGATCTTTCACATTAATCATCAAAGTTGATCAACATTCTTCAACAATCATCAACTTGCATCTTAGGGATTGGGAAAGGGCTAATTTTCACATCAAATTGGCACCAATTCCTCCATAGGATGAAGAGTTTTCATTGCTTTCAATAGGATTTAATTTACTTTCTTGTTCTTTTATTATTTTCTTCTCTTCATTCCTATTTTGAGTTTTGTAAATGGATTTCATAGGGAATCCTTATTCTTGCTTGCATTTCACCTTATAATGTGTTTGTTCATGTTGTTTTGTAGGTATTTGGATTGGGGTTTACACCACCAAACCAACTACAACATAGCGACTCAACCATATATCCATGGAAAAAATATTATCAAAGTGTATAGTCGTAAAATTGCACCCCTTGCGATTTCACATACATCTTTGCATTTGCCGTAGTGTCAACTCCCTTAGCACTTGTGTAGGCTCATTTTATCCCCTACATTAGCATTTTTACCTTCTCAAGATGCCCTAAATCCCTTTTCAATAGCTACCTATTGGAATCAAGGAACATTGAGAGGGGGGGTGAATCAGTGTTCTGCAATTTTTAGCTTAATTAATTTGATCTTTAAAGAAATTATAACATTCAACCAAAATAAATCTGCATGAACATAAAAAAAACAACCACAACACCATAACACAACTATTTTTGCATGGAACCTTGTTAGGTGAAAAACCACGATGAAGGTCAATCCACAATATTATCTAAGTATACTCAAAAATATGTTTTAGAAAATGGGAATGCACCTGCATTCAGGTACACTGCCTAGAGCTCACTACTCAAAAACAAAAAGGATCATTGCCTTACGAAAGTATTTAGATAAAATCCAAAATATTTTAACTAAGAAAGTAACATCTACTAATGCTTAATTATAGTTCCATTTAAGCTCATCAATCGCTTCCTTGACCTTCTATCTAATTCTACTCTTTTGCTATGTTTGCTTTAACTCACATCACAAATCCTTCTATGCACAAGTGAAACTATTCATAATCACTCTATAATCTCTCTAACTTTCACAACACACATCAACACACTTTGTACATATATTAAAATGATATAATCGTTCACTTATATATATCTGCTACTAAGGATTTAATTGCTACATGTGAGCTCCAACAAAATATAAAATATTTACAAAGTGTCAGCTCGATCCATAATTAATTTTCAATGCACACCAACCAAAGTAGGCCACAACATAGTGAGGACCCAAATCATCATGCTTGAACACAAAAACACTTAAACAATTACTCCTTGAATATCTACAATGGCTACATTCACTTGGTCGACCTTCATGCCCTGTTAAACAAAAAAATAATCAATTGGATCTTCTAACTTGCACACGGATTGATACAAGGCTCTAGGATTCAATAATAATAGAGATACTATACCAAACTACCTTTCCTAAGATCCACAACTTAAAATTATAACATAAAATTGTATATGAATCGATGAACACAATTCTTTTAGATGCTTTGCTCTTGCTTAACAGTTAATCATTAATCTTCAATTTGCCTTCTAGTATGATCAAATTATGATGTGTGAATCGAATCACTGACTAGGGTTTCCATCAATGACAACACCAGATAACTTGTGCAGTGTCTCTTTCCAACAATCTCCCCCTTTTGCATTGATGGCAACACTTAGTGAAAAATGACTAAGTGTCGGATTAGTACCAACATGAATACACTTCCAACCTTCAAAACTCCAAAAACACAACTCCCTCTGAGATGATTAAGGTATTTTTCACTATCTCATTCTCCCCCTTTGACATTAATGGAAAAGGTAGGAATCTCCATACCAAAAATCAAACAAAAACTTCAAACTATATATGTACAAACATGCTTCTACAACTTACATAAACTTGAATAGATCTACAAAATTGTTCTTCAACAAGTTCAACCTTGTGTCCCAACCCTTCTTGTGTCTCTCCAAGATAGTCATGTGACCATAGAATAAGATTGTATCTTTGTTGATTCAAGGTTCACTGGATCACTGACCGCCATAGCATCTTGTGCTTCATTCAATACACTCAACATTGTTTCCATCTTCAAACCAATTAGACCTCTAAGCTCACATGCTCTTTCCACAATTCTATCATTACCATGCTTCAAACTCTTTAAATTGTTAAGTAGGGCTATAACCTGACCTTCTTGCTTTCCAACAAAATTAGTTAAAGGATCAAAGGCTTTAGTAATATTAGCTAGTTGTTTCTCATGATCCTTAATCTTCTTCTCATTGTCCTCACTAAATTTTAAAAAAGATAAACATGACTTATAGATCTTTCCTCCTTCAAGAAAAAGCACCTTGAATATTCTTTACACAAGTAGCTAATAGATATTTATCATTAACTATCATCCCACTAAACCTTTTAGCATCAAAATCCTTCTTAACTTTATCCATAGTTGACTTCTCAAGGGACTCAAAATGAGTACTTACATAATTAATAAGCTTCTTTAGCTCACCAGAGGGAGAACTGGATGGATCCTTAACATGATAAGACACGATTCTCTCCAGAATACTAGATGCAAGATTTAATAGCTCAATATCTTCAATATGTGATTTCAGAATCCCTTCCCTTGCCTTGGCTTGAGAAAATGATGCAACTTTTAGTTTCTCAATCAGAGACAAAGTAGCCAAATTGATAGGACCTTTAATCAATTTAGAATCAAACTGTTCATGCTGCTCTTCCAAAAACTTCTTCACTACCCTAGCAGTGTCTCTTGCTTCCACATGAACTTCTTTTAATCCAACCTTCTTTTCTTCAATCATTGTTTCCTCAACTACAGATTCTTGCGTGTCTTTAGGAATCTCAACTACTTTAGCTAACACAACTTTAGGAGCTTCAGTCTCCATAGAAATTTTTGTATCATGCACATCAAGAGGAATTTGAGTGTCCTTGACTATATATTCTTTTCCTTCTATTACCAGACTAGATGGAGGAACTTAAGCATGCACTTCTTCATAGACAACATTGTATCTATATTTTAACAAAAATTCCTTTAGGATTTTCTTAGTATCATTTGAAACTTCTTCAGTCTAGCCAATCATCAAATTTTTCACCCTTATTTTTCTCTTAAAATCCCTTTTATCTTTATTGAGAATATTCTTCATCTCTTCAACAGACATCACCGAACACATATCAACAAGTATCTATTCTCTCATTTTCTCTTCTTTAGTTCTTGCATTCACTCTCCTCATTTCTAAGACTTCATATCGACCTTTGGGTAACTCAGACATGATCTCAATGAGATTCAAATTGAAAGCATTCAAATACTTTATTGTTTGTTCTTCAAGAATTCTTTGACTGGCATCATCAAAAGTATCATGCCATTCACATAGTGGCTTAAGATTACCATCCTTGGCTATGCCTCTCAAATTCCTTTACAGACATACCTTGTTTGTCAGTTTTCATCTTCTTCTTTGCTTTATGTTCTTTACCAAAGGGCTTTTCCTTAGAGATTGTTGTTTTCTTTGTGCCTCGATGCTTAATTTTTCACTTCTTCATTAGATTATGTTTCCTCATCTTCCTCAAATACAACATAAACTTTTTTTCTTTTATCCTTATTCCTCTTTCCTTCTCTACCAAATGTCTTCACTTGAACTTTCATAGGGGTTTATTTCAATATAGAACTAGATAAGGGTGTAGAGCTCCTTGTCGATCTAGATTGGGTAGAGGATATTGTCAGACTAGCAGATTCAGTTCTAGTAAGCTCTTGTTTAGCTTGTTTTCTCTTTCTTCTAGCTTCTCTCACAACTTTTGTAGATATACCCATGCTCTCTATAAAGTCTTCCACTTATTTTCTTACTCTTTGGATTATCATTGGCTTCTTCAAATGCTCATGTACTTGCATATCTTTTTCTTCATAGGTTCTAAACTTCTCTTCAATCAAATCTTGAGGTTTACTCAACAAATGTTGTGCATATAGCTCCAAAATGTTCTCAATCTCATAACCCATTGGCATAATCCAGACCATTCTAGGATCTACAACTTCCATCAAGCATTGATCAATTTCAACCATAAAATAGATAGTTTCCTTGTACTTCTCCATAATATACTTAGGAATTATTTCTCTTGCTTCCATCTCACTCTAAAAATTATTGAAATACCCCTAGATAATAGTTTCCCTTGTTTTACTATCACCAACTATGTGTAGGATATCTCTAATTTGAACAATTATAGGTTTCTTAGCTTGCCATTGCACTTTTCCAAATTCTAGAACTTCATTCATAAAGGAGAAGAATAGAAACAACAATAGATTACCATATTTAAAGGGATTCTTCTTATCTTCCTTGATCTTACCAAGATTATCCATTAACTAGCTTCTGAGTAACTCACATAGATCATACTCTGCATTCTCCTTCACCATCTGATATGATGCATAAATAGTTGTATTATATACAAAATTATCTTGTCTAGAATGATAGATATTGTAACCAATGAACATAGATGCAAATTTGACATCTGCTTCAATAATATCATCAATTTTCATAGCTCTTTTATCAAACACTGAACTGGTTGCATCAGTAACTATATGATTCTTCACAGACTTCAAGATCGACAACCTACCGAAGGAATTTAAACCAATAACAACACTTATGGCTTCTTTCGTAATCTTAAGAAGTGGACTCAACCACATAAATGTAGCATGAAATCAGCTCAAAATATACTATACCTACTCATTTTCTTCAAAAATGGGAAATTTTACAATCTACTTGAATTTCTTCTCCTCGAAGGTTTTGAATTCAAGCTTTACCTTGAAATATTTTCCAAATACATGATTTGAGTACAAATTCAACAATTGTTAGCTTCCTAACTCCTCAATATTAGCATGAATGTATGCCCTAATGTCTTCAATATGCAAGATGCCATATAGAACAAATGAAAATGCACCTAAGGGCTCTATCTCAATAGATTTGAAAGGATGCCACCTAAATTTTAGATGGGGTCTATCCTTGATATCAACTATCAATAGAGTGGCCATTTTCACAAATTCAAAAGTTCACAAGTTTCCTCAATAAATACCTTTTTTCTAGATTAGGGTTTGATCACTGAATCACCTTTACACTTGAATCTTCACCAAACTTCACCAAAGTTCACTTCACAACTCTCCAACCTTCTTCTTCTCAAAGTGAAAAGTGACAAATGAAGATACAAATGACCTTTTATCATTCACACACCTAACCTTTTTTTTCAATAAATGCTTTTTCCCTAACTCTTTTGGATAGCATGTTTCCATATTCTATGAAATATAACTCTTATGTGGACATTAAACTCTGCATAAATACTCTCTCCAACTATTTCAACAACATTTTTAGATCATCAATGCAATTACTAAACTCATCCATATCTCGATACCAACTACTAGTAGGGGGTTTGAAGAATTTTCTTGAGAACTCCCCCTAGGGTAGAGGCCTTAATATAATTTCTAGAGGAATTACGAGATGAATTTACAGATGTTGATTCTAGTGTTGACTCATTTCTTGCAACAGAGGGACTCTTCTTCACCCATATCTTCTTCATTTCCTTCCTGATCTCATCTGTAGCAACTTTTCCTTTTCCCTTTTCATCCTTCTATGTGTTTTTCCTTTGATTCACTAGACCCTTTCTACTTCTGCAAAATCTAGCAATGTGAGTTGATTTGTTGCAATTGTAGCACACCACATTTCTTTGTCCAGACTAGTTGTTCCATTGATTTTCTCTTGATTTACACTAGTTAGCAATATGGCCAAATCTATTGCATGTATAACATCTGACATCTCTATAAAAGTTGTTCATCATATTTTTGCATTCATTTGACTTATGACTATACTTATTGCAATTGAAACACTAACCAGAAAATGATGGACCACTTGAATTCATTCTACTTCTACATTGAGTATCCATATG
The DNA here is from genome assembly GCA_007258455.2 of Sequoia sempervirens. Lineage (NCBI taxonomy): Eukaryota > Viridiplantae > Streptophyta > Pinopsida > Cupressales > Cupressaceae > Sequoia > Sequoia sempervirens. Next base: position 422,521,341 of record VDFB02193867.1, read on the forward strand.
ACCAAATTTATTGCAAATAAAATAGTAACCATTGAACCTTTGAGCATTAGGTTGTCTTATCGGATACCTTCCAACTTTTTTCATCTGATTTCCTTGCCTAAAGCTCCTTTGTTCAGATCTGAAACTTTCTCCTTTCTCATATCCAAGACCTCGCTTGTCACCTTCAGTCCTCTGAATTTTAATTAGCTCATCAAGCTTGGCTAAGATAATCTTGAACTTCTCCTTGAATTCATTTATAGTAGCAAGTTCATCTCTAAGATAAAAAATATGCTTCTCAAGCTCTTCTTCATTATTTCTAGATTGTTCCAATTCAAGCTCCAACTAATTCAATTCATCAATAATTCAGCTACATTCTTCAGATTTCTCCTTCAAGGACTAAGTAAACTTCTCTTCATTCTTCTTTCTTTCTTCAATCTCCTTTGTCATCCTCATCATAATAGATTCCATCTCATGCTTTAGGACAACATTTTCTCTAGCAAAATTTTCACATTCCTCTATCTTTTCCTTCAAGGCTTGACTTAGGTGTTCATCTTCAATGCTCTTACTCTCTTTTTGCTTGATCTGATCATAGAGTTACCTTCTCTTTTCCCTTGACTTGTTGATTTTATCTTTAAATGATTGAATGAACTTCTCAACATTCTTGAGGCTTGCTTGCAATTCCCAAACTTCAAATTTTGGTTGATCAAGATCATCCAAGGCCTTGTTGAAGACTGCTTGAATCCATTGAATCACTTTCTTGGATCTTCCCCAAGCTTTTAAACTTATTATGAGGAACTAATGTCTGATACCAATTTTTGGAATCAAGGAACACTAAGAGGGGGGGTGAATCAATATTCTACAATTTTTAGCTTTATTAATTTTATCTTTAAAGCACTTATAACATTCAACCAAAATAAATATGCATGAACATAAAACAAACAACCACAACACCATAACATAAGGATTTTTACATGGAAAACCTATTAGGGGAAAATCCACAGTGGAGTTCAATCCACAATATTTATTAAGTATACTAAAAAAAATTTGCAAAATGGGAATGCAGTTCTAGTTAAGCTCATCAATCACTTTCTTGACCTTCTGTCTAATTCTGCTCTTCGGCTCTGTCTACTTTAACTCACATCACAAATCCTTTTATACACAAGTGAAACTATGCATAATCACTCTACAATCTCTCTAACTTTTTCAACACACTTTGTACATATATCAAAATGATATATCAATCACTTATATATATCGTCTACTAAGGATTTAATCACTACATGTCGGCTCCAACAAAATATTAAATATTTACAAATTGTCAGCTCAATCCATAATTAGTTTTCAATGCAAACCAACCAAAGTTGGCCACAACATAGTGAGGACCCAAATCAACATGCTTGAACACAAAAACACTAAAATAATTACTCCTCAAATATATGCAATGGCTACATTCACTTAGTTTTCCTTCATGCACCTTTAAACATAAAATTAACCAACAGATCTTCTAACTTGTACACAGATCGATACAAGGCTTTAAGATTCAAGAATAATAGAGATCATATACCAAAATACCTTCCTTGAGATCCATAACTCAAAATTCTAACAAAAAATTGTATATGAATCAATGAACATAATTCTATCGAATGCTTTAATCTTGCTTAACAATTAATCACTGATCTTCAATCTAACTTCCAGTATGATCAAATGATGACATGTGATCGAATAATTGACTAGGGTTTCCATCAATGACAACACCAGATAACTTGTGTAGTGTCTCTTGCCAACACTACCCTTACACATTATCTTTTCATTGAACCTTGTGCTTTTTGCATTCTCATTGTTTTTTAGTGTGGCGTGTCTAGACACTAGTGTTTCATGTGGATGTCTGTGTGCCATTCTAGCATCCTGTAATGTTTCAAATGCTCAAACAACTATCTCCAAGCATGCTTTCCACTTGTGCTCACCTCTTTTCAGTGGTAACAACTTGAGACACCTTGTAACTATTGTAGAAGCTTCTTTCTCTCCTTAAAAGTAGTCTTTTCACTCCATTTGTATTCTCTAACTTCTCCCAACTCCATTCTTGCAAATTCTAGCTTCACTTCTTCTACCATATTGCTCTTGCTTGCAAAGGTCCATTGCTTGCTTCATCAACATTCTCCAAAGCTCTCACAACACCCTTTGCAACACACTCTTGGCTCTTGTAGCTCTGTTTCTCCCACTTTTGGCTTGTAAGCATCTTGGAATTCCATACCGCTTACTATTTTCTTACTTAATCCATGATATAGGTTCTCCTCCTAGAGCAGGGTTTTCTTTTGTCACTCACACTTGGTGGTTCGAGTTTTACTCCTAAGCAAGTTTTTCTTTCACCACATGCTTTGTTCATTTCTCTCTTTCTCTATCTTCTTAGTTATCCATGGAGGTGGGAACACCAAAATAGGGGTTTGACTGAGGAAAACCCCTATACAACCCCAAAAATTTCTCCAAATATTGTGCATGCAGGTTTTGAAGACGTTCATCTTATTCGAGGCTTCATCACTTGTGTGGTTGTGAGCACTTTATTTCTCCTCTTTATCTTTATCATTTACCTTGCTTCATTTTAATTTCTATCACTTTCTATTACTTTATCACATTATGTAATTTCTATCACTTTCTATTACTTTATCACATTATGTAATAATTCCACTAGTTGTGATGATTTAGTAAATGTAATCTATGTCTTTATTTCCCCTCAAAGGCCTAAGAGACTAGTTATTTATGCGACTCCAGCTAGTCCTTCTTCTAAAAGGATTTGTTCTATTGATTGTGTTCCATTTGATGGTGGCCCTCCTAATCTTTCTAAGGCTCCCTCTTATAGAATGGTAGCCATACCTATGAAAATGGAATGAATAAATAACCAATCCTTCCTCAAGCACCTAAACCTACAACTAAAGAACCTAGTGATTATGATCTTGTTGAGCAACTTCATGTTACTCTGGCTAAGATCTCACTATGGGACTTTCTTCAATCTACTCTAGTTTATCAAGGTATGCTTCAGGAAGCATTACAAAAGATCCTCTTACCTTCTTTTGCTAGGCCAATAGATGCTAATGCATTGATAGATTATATTCGTGTGGATTCATTGAATATTACGTTCTATTCATAGGAGCTCCCACCTATAGGAGTACAAAAGCAAGTGGACCCTCGAATGATTATAGTCAAGATTAATAAAATTGGTATTAGACATACTCTCATTGATGCTGATTCGACACTCAATGTATGTATTGTTGATCTATTACCTAAAATTAATTTATTGATCCATCTTATATCAATGCTTCTTTAGTTGTTATTTGTGGGTTCAATAATGTTGATCGGCAAGCCCTAGGCATGAGAGTCTTTCCTTTTAGCTTGGGAATCATTACTGTACCCTCCCTTGTATATGTAATGTTAGAAAAGTTACCTTATAACCTTCTACTTGGTAGACTATGGATTCATGCTATGGGTGAAATCCCATCTACCTTGCATAAATCTATTAAGTTCATTTATAACAACAAAGTAGTCATAGTCAAGGCTGACCCTGATGCTATGCACTTATGTGAAATGGAAATCGTCGGGTAGGCTTCAATTGTTCCTACTCTTATTCCTTTAGTATCTTCCAATGTGTTGATGTTTACTCCAACAATTTTTACTCTAGTAGTATCTACTACAAAGGATATTGTTGAGATACATGTCCCTAAATATCTTTTTGAAGTAAGAAATCCTAAGTCTACTCCTACTTCTAAAGAGAATACATTTCTTGGTGATGATTTGGGTTCCTTGGACTTTATAGATTCCTTCATTTAGGAATATAAAGCTAACCCAATCCACTTAGACCTTTCGATAACATCATCCACACCCACTATCAAAGATGGTCATTCTTTTGTATTGCAGGATAATGTAAATGCAAATTGTAATGTTCCTAGTGTTGATCCTCCTTCTAAAGAAGATGATCACACTTATGTTAAGGAGGTTAATGTTGGTAGTCCTGTCAAGAAGGATGATGGTGATCTCGTAGAGGAGTATGATCCTATTTTTTGGAATAATACTCTCCATGTCGATCCTCCATTTTCTGCTACCTTCATATCTTCTTGTTGAAAATAGTCAAACTTTTCTCCACAAGAGAAAGGTTTACTTCCTACTTCTCATTCTTTATCTAAGCAAGATCATATTTTATTGAGGCTTCTAAAAGCTCGCTTGATTACTTTTCCTTCTCCTACATGCAAGAAATTTTATGAGCATGATACAGATAAACATTGTTTCTTTGCATACCATCAAGTGCTTGGCCATTCCACTAGTGAATGTAAGGTCTTGAAGGATAAAATACAACTTCTTGATTCAAGTGCCATCAAACTCTTGTTTTATTAATGCACCTGCCCCTCCTTCAAATGACAAGTGATATTGAGGTCTACCTCTATCCTATTTGTTCTAAGTATCTTGCATGGTTCTCCTCCCCTATATGTTGGGGGCAATGATAACTCATCTTGGAGATGTGTGTACTTCTTAAGGACCCCATATCTTCTCTCTATTTTTCAAATGAAGCATCCCTTGAGTGGAACCCTCTTCTTTTGAAGGGTTCCCAAGGGAGCCCCTTTGAAAGTCTTTAACTAAAATGAAATCATTTGTGTTTAGCTTTGGGGAAGCCTAGCTAGACCCTAATTTTCAAATAGCATGTCCCTTGAGTGGATCCCTTTTATTTTGACAAGTTCCTAAGGGACCCCTTTGAAAACTTTCCAATCTATCAATGGTCTACATAATTTTTCACTTACCTGCCTATGTGGTTTCTTTCACTTTGCAGGTGTGCCTGTGAAGCTACTTTTTGACTCTATGGAGTCCCCTTCTTTTGGTTTCCTCCATGTGAGAGATCTAGGGGGATACTATTGGAAAAATAAAGAATAACATCTCATTTTGTTACTTTTTGTTTGTCATTGATGTCACCATGATATATGAGTTACAATTGATAGATCAAGACTATAGTTACTCTGGTATTCTAGTCTAGTATTTGAATCGGTATTTTTCTTACATCCTCCAGTATCTTGATTTGCATTTGTTCTTCAGTGATCACTATTGCTTGAATTTTTGAGAAATGGTTTACAGTTGTTAAAAGCATGTTCATACAAGATTTCACATATCTGGTGATCCTACAGAATGTTTTTGGTTTGAAGTCTATTCCTAGCCAAGTTCTTTGTTAAATTATGTAAAGGTGAAAATAGTTTTGTTATGCGGATATATGTGCAACCTATTTTGGGTATATGCCAACTTGTTGAAGCATGTGGGATATCTTGTAGCCAAAATATGGTATTTTTGTTAAATATGAAGTGAATCCAATTAGGCCAACCTAATTGATGCTTGCAAAAAAATTGGATATATATAATAGACAATTTTTCAAAAAGAAAAGTATGTATGTGTGTGTGATCCTGTGTGAAGAAGTGAAGTAGTGTGAACATGATGAAGTGTGCCAAGTCTATTTATTAAGCTTTATCTAGAGCTTAATATACATTCATTAGGTCTACTCTGTTAGTTCATTTTCTAGCTAAAATTCATTCAATCGTTGTAATTTTGTAGGAAGTGAGCATTGCTTTAGACAGCGAGTCCTGGCAATGAGCCACCCATTTTGTAATATTCTATAACCAGTTATACAATATTGTGAGCTAACACTCACTGTGGTTTTTCCCATTTTAGTTTTTCCACATAAAAATCTTGGTGTTCTTATATTCTCTAATTTCATTTTTTGTTAATTCTTTTATTTATTTTTGCTATTCTCTGCATTGGAATAATTAGATTGTATCTTATTAGAAAATTTAAGAAGATACTGATTCACCCCCCTCTTAGTATCTTGGATCTTTAACAATTGGTATCAGAGCTTAGTTCCTTTGGTTAAGTCTAATAGCTTGAGGGATATCCTGAAGATGGAAGAAATGAATGAAAAAGGTGAGCTCCAGACTGCTCTTGAGGATCTTGATAAAGATGAAAGAGAAAATAGAGATCTAAAAGAGAATCTTGAAGAAGCAAACAAATGTGTCTGGAAACTTAAGGAGTAGTTAAAAAAATTCAAAGATAGGCATAAGGAAGTAACAAATCAATTGAAGAAGGCTAATGAATATATTAGCAGTTTGAAAGTTCAAGTGGAAAAGAAGAAGAAAATTGAAAAGTGTCTGAACAAGTTAGTACAAAGCAAATATGAAGATTGCACCAATCTTGAACAAGAAATTGTGAATCTGAAAGTGGATCTGGAGAAGGAGAAACTATGTGAAAACAATTTCAAATATAACTTAGATAGGCTTGATGAATTAATTGTAGGACAAAAACCAAAATAAGACAAAGGTGGTCTGGGAAATGATGTCAGTGAAATTTCTAAGACTATGAACAATTAGAAGACTTTGAATAAAGGAAAGCAGAAAGAAAATTCAAGGAACTCAACTCTAAGACCTTCGGTGAGATAGCCTAATGCACAAAGGTACCCCTCTTTTAATGGCTCTTTTTTCATGCAATAAATTTTGTCACAAGGGAATTTAATGTAGAAGTAGGATGAATCAATTCCTTGGTCCTTTCTTTGGTCAATGTTTTGCATGCAAAAGATTTGGACATAGGGAAGGTGAATGCAAAACTTCAATGATGAATCAATTTAATGGAAGAGTGAATCAATATTTTAATGGCTATTGTTATACTTGCAAAAAGTATGGACATAAAGCTAATTAGTGTAGAAGTCAATTGAATTAGAAAAACATTGTTTGTTATAACTAGAACAAACCAGGACATGTTTCAAGAGTTTGTAGAAGTAAGAAGAGTAAGGAAACAAATCTAGTAGAAAAGAATGAACCAGTGAAAAAGGTTGACAAAGATGAGATTAAATAGGAGATGAGAAAGATTTGGAGAAAGAAAGAAGATGAATCAGAGACAACTGATGAGTCTATGCCCTCATCTGGTACAAATGATTTGTTTGGTAACTAAACCTAGCAAGGTCGTAGGGAATCTTTATCAAAAAATTGTTTGAACCCCTTGGATAAATGGCATGTCAGAGGTTAGAATGAGGACGAGAGGTGAAGATTGAGCTTTTAGAGGTTCTAGAAAAGGAACCGGTAGAAAATATGAAGAGATGATTCTTTGCGGAGCAAGTTAGGGTTTGTTTGTGTAAAAGAAAAAGAGGTTTTAGTAGTTTTTTGGACTCTAGTGGAATAAATGTGAATTAGGGAAAATTGTTATTTTATAAAGGAAATGATCAAGGAATTTTGTTCATTTGAGCATTTGAAGAATTTGAAGAACCTTTGGAGCATTTATGAAGAAAATTGGAGTTCATGTTGTGGAAACCCTAGTTATGGTTCTGTGTGCATAAAAATGTATTTATATCTTTTGAGCAGTTGTGATTTCTATTTTGGTTAAGTTGTTTAAATTTAGAACCTGTAAAATGGAAACTCCTATAGTTGTGAAAATATCAAAGAGGCCAAGGCCCTCTTACAAAAATCACTCTTTCAAAATCTTCGAAGATGATCCCATGGGTGCATTTTCATCAATTATTCATGGTGTACTTCCAACTGAAGATACTAGGATGATGATTCAGGTAAAATTTGAAGAATGTAATTAGGCAAAGATAATTGACATCTAGAAAAATGAGCTTACTAGTGATGAATTCAGAGTAAAACCCAAGTATTCAAATGTGGTTAATAAAAGGTTGGATGTCTAGAACTTTTCCCCTAATTTCAACCATGATCACAAATTTGTGAAGTCAGTTCTAAGCAAAATTCATGAAATTTTTTTGTGGATTTACTAGCTACATCTCATAACAAAATAAGCTATTAGGGACATTATTAAATTATGGGATGAAGGTATAGTGCATGTGCTAAAATCTATAAAGAATGAGGCTGTAAAAGAGCTTACAGGAGCCAAATATGATAAAAGAGCCCTAGCAATGAAAACAATCACTAATCCAGTAGTAAAGTATGCATTTTTCATGATAGGTCACAAGATATATTTTACAAACAGAGAGAATTTTGTTTTGGCCACAACAATATATATTGGGTTTGATATGGTTGTGAATGGTGCAGATTATGATCTTTGTGAGCTTCTTTGATTGCAATTGTTAGAAAACCTAAAGCAAACAAAGGAAAAGAAGTATGCCTTTAAGTTTGGTTTGTTGATCATATGCTTATTATTTTACTTCATGAAAAGACTCCTTGGGAAAGTGAAGAAGTGTTTTGGAACCCATCCAAACTAGTGGGACATCAAATTCTTGATCACATGCGTAACCTTGGTAATTTGGATGCCCAACAACATGCCCTAACAACATGATTTGTCATATTTAAAAGAAATATGAATGATAGGGATAAAATTCCAATAAAAATTGTGAAGTATAAAAATGACATCATATTTCATGTCTCCACTAATCAATGTATGATTGAGGTTGTAGAACCTCAAACTATTTGGATTCAACCTATTATATATGAGATAACAATAGAAGAAGCTAAAGGCTATTTGCAAATGTTGCTGAAGAATCCAAAGAATCCCAATGAACCTAGAATTATGACATATGCAAAGAAGTCTATGGAAATTCATATGGAACAAAAGAAGCCTAAGATTAGGAAGAAGGTGGAGAAAACACTTAAATATGTTGGTTTCACAGATGAAAAAATTGCTTGAAAGAGCTAGGGGAGCACAACTAAAATCAAAATCATTTGTCCCAAGAAGATCCAAAAGAAACACCCCTACAAAATCCTCCATTTTCCTTGCAACGAAGGATGAAACCATACTGTTGATAAGAGAAAAGGTCATGTTTCCTCCAGACCTACCACCAAATATGGGAAGAGGACAAAGACCCCTCTGGTTGCCCCTGCAAATAGAAGAAAGAAATAAAAAGCAACAAGAGAGAAGAATATGAGTGTTAATGATGATCAAGATGAAGAAGAAGAAGATTCTAAAAGAAATATTGTAAGGAGAAGAAGAGAAAGTTTACCCTCTAGTGAAGGTGCATCTACTAATGTTGTTTCTAAAAGAGTACATATTGTGTCATCTTCTGAAGATGAAGAAGAGCATGATTCTGGGATTCATGTGCACTCCAAGCTTGAATCAAAGAAGGCTAAGGTAGCTAATGAGACATCTACAAACCATAAAGATTAACAAGATAATTTGGTAAGTTTTGGCCCCCGATATAAAATTGAGCCAAATCTTAATGCTTTATTAACTTTTGAGAACATGCTCCAACCCACAACTGAATTCTATGATAAAGTTGGGGAAGAAGAAAAGAATGTATTGCTTTTAGTCGTTATTCAATATGTTATTGTCTTAGAGGTCAAATGGGATAACATAAAGAAAAATTTTCTTGAAAGCATGTGGGATGATCTAATGAAAAGGATATTTTAGGTCATTGTGTCTAAAGAAAAGATTAGAAATACAACATATAAAAGGATTGGGTCCTTCTTGACCATTAATGATTTGGAATCTCTAAAGAAGATTTGTGCCAAAATGTTTAGAATTAAAAGAACAGTGAATATGTTAATGACAAGAAATGAGAATTTGAAAAATAAAGTAAGAAAGGAAACAAAAAAGGTAATCTAGGAGACAACAAAAAAGTATGGTATGCTTAAAACTGATGATGGCGGTACTACTAAAAATACCAAGGAAATTGTTTTTCTGGATACAAGTAATGAAGAAATTATTGATAATTTTTATTTTGAGATTAATATTGGTGATGAAGTAAAAGATAAAAATGAAGGAGAAGATGATCCTAAGTTGCATAATGATGCTCCACCAGAGCACAGTGAGGAAGAAAAAGGAAAAAAAGAGCAAGGTAATGTTGAAGAAAATATTGGCAATGCTAAAGAGGATGGATAGGACAATAAAGAAGGTTAAGACAATCTTGAGGAAGAACAAAATAAAAATGAAAAATATGGAGATCAGAAGGAGGACAAAAATTATAATGTTAATGATAAAGATAAAGATGAAGATGAAGGTGAAAATAATGAAAAGGAAGAGGAAGAAGAGGGAATAGAGGAAGATAATGAAAAGAGAGAGGAAGAAAAGATAGTTGTGGAATCCTCTAGGAAAAATGAAGAAAAACAGATTGTAAAATCTCTAAAGCATCCCAGTGATTCATCTTTTTGTGGTGATGTATTGAAAGGTTTGCTATCTAAGCAAATTAGGTTTCAATTGATTATTCCCCATGAACTTTTGAAACTTCCTATGATTAAGGGATATGTTGATGTGGAAAAGATGTCTCCTATACATAAAGTTGTGTTGGGTGATGCTATGCAAGCATCCAATAGAAAATAAATTCCTGAAACACATCAAAAGGGAATGAAACATATAGAAGATGCTCTAAAAGCATTACAGGAAGCTCTACCCAACGCATCCATTGATACATCTCTCAACCCTATTGAAAATTTGAGATTATTGTTAGAATCCCTCAAGGAGTACTCCCCTACTCTTAATGAAAATACAAGACATGAGATAGAAGAAAATATAGCAAAGAAAAGGTTGTTGGATTTACATGAAAAATGTCCTCTTGTATATTCTTGTGTTGAAAAAAATCTGGAAGTGGTAAAGGTCTATGAGTTTGAGGTAGATGCAGTTCTCTCTTATTGTTTGAAATGGTCGGGTGCCACTCAGAATATCAAGATTTTCATGGACTCCATTGAGTCCTAGTTGTCTACTATTTATGGAACTTATAGTGTATCTAAAGATAAAGATAGATCAATCTAGAAGGCTATTGCTGCACACAAAGAAAATTTCTTTGCCTTGTAGAAATAGAAAGAAGAGATTATCAAAAAATTTAGTCTGCTAAGTGATATTGTAAGAATAGAACACTCTGGTTGGAGAAGCTTTGGCATTCGCTAAAAGGCTTGAGAAGAAAGATCTAACTCTTGGTACTCCAAACAGTGCTGAAGAAACCTTGATAGAGTTGGAATCTCTAAACATGATGCTAATTGTAGCAAAGGTAGGTTGGGATTAAGGAAAAATAGTTTGGGAAGGTATTCTAAAGGAGCTCCAAGGTTCATCATCTTCCAGTTGATATATGTTTCTTTGTTTCTTTGCTTTAGATTTTTTCAATTGTTATTGGCACACCCTTTGTCCTTGATGTCAAAGGGGGAGTGAAGTGGTGAAAATGTTGGTGTTAGGGGGAGAATCACTATAAATAGAGAATTATGTATATGATATTTTTTTGGTTTTGGTACATGTTGCCATTAATGACAAAGGGGGAGATTGTTAGAAAAATGAAGAATAAAATCTTATTTTATTACTTTTTGTTTGTCATTGATTTCACCATGATATATGAGTTGCAACTACAAGATCAAGACTATAGTTAATCTGGTATTCTAGTCTAGTATCTAAATTGGTATTTTGCTTACATCCTTTGATATTTTGTTCCACATTTGTTCTTTGGTGATCACCATTGCTTGTGTTTTTTAGAAATGGTTTACAGGTGTCGGAAGCATGTTCATATAAGATTTCACATATCTAGATTGTACAAAAAATTTTGAGTTGCAACTGCAAGATCAAGACTATAGTTACTTTGGTATTCTAGTTTAGTATCTGAACTAGTATTTTGCATACATCCTTCGATATTTTGATCCACATTTGTTTTCCTGTGATCACCATTGCTTGCATTTTTGAGAAATGGTTTCTAAGTGTTGGAAGCATGCTCATACAATATTTCACGTATCTAGTGATCATACAAATTTTTTTGGTTTCAAGTCTATTCCTAGTTGACTTCTTTGGTAAATTATGTAAAGGTGAAAATAGTTTTGTTATGCGGATATATGTGTGACCTATTTTGTGTATATGTCGACTTGTTGAAGCATGTGTGATATCTTGTAGTTGATATATGGTACTTTTGGTAAATATGAAGTGCATCCAATTAGGTCGACCTTATTGATGCTTGCAAAAAAATTAGATATATATAATAGATAATTTTTTAAGAATAAAAGTATGTATGTGTGCGTGATCCTGTGTGAAGAAGTGAAGTAGTGCGAACATGATGAATTGTGTCAAGTTTGTTTATTGAGCTTTATTTGGAACTAAATCTGCACTCATTAGGTGTACTCTATCAATTCATTTTCTAGCTAAAATCCATTCAATCATTATAATTTTGTAGGTAGTGAGCCTTTGTTTTGGACAATGATTCTTGGCAGTGAGCCACCCATTTTGTAATATTCTATAACTAGTTATACAATATTGCGAGCTAACACTCATCATGGTTTTCCCATTTTGGGTTTTCTATGTAAAAATATGGGTGTTCTTATGTTCTCTGATTTCATGTTCTGTTAATTATTTTATTTATTTCTACAATTGTTTGCATTGGAATAATTGGATTGTATTTGATCAAAAAATTTAAGAAGATACTAATTCACCCCCCTCTTAGTATCTTAGATATTTAATAGATACCTCCCTACAAGTTTGTAGGTCTGTAGGGCACTTTCTCGGGTTTCCTTCATTTGAGAGATCTTGAAGGACACCTTCCCTACTAATCTGTGGGTCTGTATCGTGCTTTCCTAGGTTTCCTTTTGTATAAGAGTGAATTTTCACCCTATGTGAAATTCCCATTTTTTCCATTGTCCACCTTAGAAAACCAAAGTCAGATGCTTAATTTCACTTAAACCCACTGTTGGTAGTCCACACGGTGCCTGTTTTGAGTGTCAGTGGAGGCATTTCTATTGGGGGTGCCCATGTGGCACAAAGACATCTATGTAGTGTGCTTACTTCCTTGGCAGATTCCTATGGTTGAGCCAGTAGAGGCATTACTCTTCTCACTAGCAGTGAAGTTGTAATGTCTCCTTTGGTCAACCGACCCAAATATGGTCATTTTCTTCCTTCCTTCTTCATATTTAGTCCTTCACACTCTTCACCACTTCAAGCATTCAAGCATTTCATTGTAGCCATAGCCTTACTCCGTCAAATTGGTAGAGCACATTTGGGACCATGCCATTGCAATAGAGGCTTGAGTTCATCTCATTTCTCCCCCAAGCAGCCTTGAGTGCTGTTGGTGGAGGTGGTAAGCTTCTCTCTCCTCTCCTCTATCATTTGGTTGAGTAGCATAGTTTGTAGTGCTTGTATTGTATTTACTTTATTGTTTCTTTATCTCATTTCCTTGGTTGTCCGTGGAGGTGGGAACACCTAAACAAGGGTTTGATTGAGGCAAGACCCTATATAGCCACCCAAAATTTTCCCTCTTATTGTGTGTAGGTGTTTGTTTTGTGAGAAAGGCCAGCTGGTAAATGAATTCCTTGGTCAGATCCTTCTTACTCTCCTTACACTCACTTTTCTACTTTATAATATTAGAGAATATTTTTTTTATTTACTTGTTTCATCCTGGCCTTTTAGTTGAGTAGCTAGGCTATTAATCATTTTAGTGAATTCAACCTTGTCTCTGATATTGTTTGACTATATATACTACAACACACTTTAGAGATGCCAACACATTGCATGTTACACTATCATCCAAAGACCACACTGACATCCTCGAGCAAAGAGCTGCCTGAGGTGAAAAGTTAAAACTAAAAATTGACTCACCTAGCCCCACCTTACAACTCAGAATTGTAGAGTGATTATAGGACCTCATAATCCTTGTCATTCTCATCCTCATAACCCTAAACATTGCAATTAGTTGAGGTAGGTTAGGGCAGCCTCTCTCATCTTGACCCTCCATGACTTGGGGTCTTGCATGCGGTGGTCCCCCTCTCTTACACCTTCATGTGAGAGATCTTGAAGGAAACCTTCCCTATAGGTTTGTAGGTTTGTAGGGAACTTTCTTGGCTTCCTCCATGTGAGAGATCTTGGGGGACACTTCCTTGCAGATCTGTGGGTCTGTAAGGCACTTTTTCGAGTATCCTTCATGTGAGAGATCTTGGAGGACACTTTCCTTATAGATTTGTGGGCCTGTGAGGTGCTTACATTCTTAGATTCTCTTTCTTCTCAATTGTATATACTAGATCAAAGATCTACATCTTCTTCATCCTGAGTATATGCCCTTCTCCTCTTCATCTTAAAATTATTTTATGCATGATTTCTTAATTTGGGGATGACACATAGTACTAAGACAACCTTTTACATTGAGGTCTCTTTACTTTGCTAACTTGAATCCTTTAGTTTTTTGTGCACTAACATTATCATCTGGTGTATTTTTTTCTTTCCTAATGCATTTTTTTTGTAGGTCTTCAACCCAGGGGCATGCTTCCATGGTTCGAAGAGTTTTTTTCTTCCTCTACAATATCCTTTTGGCATATGATGTTATTTATGTTCAATAGATTTCCTTTAGCATGCATATTAATGTAGATTCATATGCCTGCTAAAGTGGGGGAAAAATGTATAGTTGTAAAATTGCACCCCTAGAAATTTCTTATACATCTTTGCATTTGCTTTAGTGTCCACTCCCTTAGCACTTGTGTAGGCTTATTTTAGCCCCTACATCAACCATTTTCCCTTCTCAGGATGCCTTGAAGCCCTTTTCAGCAACTACCCTTATGCATCAACTTTTCATTGAACCTTTCACTTTTCCCATTCTCATTATTTTGTAGTGTGATGTGTCTAAACACTAGCACATTGCACATACATCTATGTGCAACACTAGTGTCTTGTGATGTTTCAAACACTTAAACAATTATCTCTAAGCATGCTTGCCACTTTTCCTCACCTTTTATTGATGGTAGCAACCTGAGACTCCTTGTAACAGCTAGAGAAACTTCTTTTCTCTCCTTAAAAGTAGTCTTTTCACTCCATTTGTATTCTCTAACTTCTTCCAACTTCTAGCTTCACTTCTTCTACCATCTTTCTCTTGCTTGCATAGCTCCATTGCTTGCTTCAACAACATTCTCCAAAGCTCTCACAATACCCTTTGCAACACACTTTCGGCTCTTGCAGCTCTATTGCTCCCACTTTGTGCTTGTAAGCATCTTGGGATTCCATATCCCCTACTATTTTCATACTTACTTCATGATACAAGTTTTCCTCCTTGAGTGGGGATTTCTTTTATCACCTCTTTTTGTGATATGAGTTCTCGTCCTCTAGCAAGGTTTTCTTTTATCATACACACTTGGTGGTGTGGGTTCTACTCTTGAGCAAGTTTTTCTTTCACCACATGCTTTGTTCATTTCTCTCTTTCTCTATCTTATCTATTTTTTGTAGAGGTGGGGACACCAAAATGAGGGTTAAACTAAGGCAAACCCCTATATAGCCCCAACACTTTTTCCAAATATTGTGCATGCAGGTTTTGAAGATGTTCATCTTGCTGGAGGCTTCATCACTTGAATGATTGTGAGAACTTTCTTTCTCCTCTTTATCTTTATCATTTACCTTGCTTCATTTTCATTTCTATCACTTTCTATTGCTTTATCACATTTTGTAATTTCTCAATAATTAGAGTAGAAGTAGTCATTTAGCCATTTTCTGTGATAAACTCACTCTCTGATTTGAATGAGACACTAACACACCTCTAAGACACTAGTGTGTCATGTCGTCATTCATATTTTGCGCTATCATCCTTTGGCCGAGAGCTTGTTAGTTTGTCCAAAAAACCTTTGTGACCTACTCTTTTGAATTCTAGAACTCTCACCATTGTTCCTTGAGGTAGTTTAGGCCAGTTCGGCCCATGAGGCTCTCTAAATGAAGAGAAATCGTGAGTAGTGAATCCCCCTTCTCTACACAAAGAGATACTAGAGGTTGACACTAGTAGCTTACTAATGAAAAAATAATGCAACTAATCAAAGCATCATCACAAACAACACTAACTCAATACCATTTGCACATCCTTGCAACAAACTCATACTATTAACACCAATGATAACACATAAGCTTGTTGACATCAATGACAACACCAATTTTGAACACATACCACATCATCAAAATATTCGCCACAACCACTGAAACCACTTGAAACTCAAGAACACCTTCATTTTGTGCAATGAAACATACTAGCACATACATCCAACACACCGAAAAGCTTTGTGGAACACTTTAGTACCTAAAAATTCAAGGGAAGGTAGATATAAACATTATAAGCATTGTTCCCAAGTTTACCACACCAAAAATTTCATTGTGGAGAAATGTCCAACATGGAGCATTCTCATTTCTCCTAGACATCTTGTATCACTAGACATTTGAACATATTGTCAAACACATCTTCCACTATAGTACAATCTAAAACATGAGACTCTATATATAACACCTATGAACACCTTTGATCATCATGTCGAAACCACATGAACATTTATTCAACTATGAAGAAATTTAGAGAAAACCATTGAACACACCTTTGTCACACTAACCTCTCTTTTATTCATTTTTTCTCAAAATCACTTGGAAACCAAGTGAATCAAATGCATAAAAAACACATGAATATCACATACATTAATGATAAAATTGATGACAACACCACAACATAGTGTAAAACTCTCCAACATCGATAATCTCCCCCAACACAAGTTAGGCTTCAATAACTTCTACAACTATACTGAAGTAAGATATCAATGGTCCAACACCGACAACCTCATGTTGACATCAATACCAACAACTCCAAACTTCCGAAAAACTCCAATGCTAGGGGTTGACATCATCAACACTAACAACATTCCAACACTCTCTTCATCTAGTACAAGGGGTTGACATCAATGAAAACACCCAAACATCTCACAACTCAATCTTCTAACATCTCCAAACTTCCAACACATTATGCCATCTCTTGACTAGGTTTTTCATCATGGCCCTGCAAACATGAATCTCTAGAATATATGTGATATGCCATGAACCAACCACTACCAAGAACACACGATCCATCTCATCCAGTGTTGCACTTAGTTGTAGAATAACATGATGTTGCTCTTTATACATGATAAGGTCTAGTACAACTTGTAAAAATAGGGCACACAACATCAATCATATTCAAAATAAAATAAAACTAAGTAACCTAGCTTTGAAATCAAAATCATCAAGTTGCTAAAATCATATGTGGCCTATTTTATCAAATACACCATTTTAACATCAATTATGAACTGATTTTTCAAATGCGTCAATTTTTCATTAGATGCACTCAATCAGCTGAGATCCTATTTATCATATGCAATACTCCTTTTAGACATGCCATTGTGCATATTAAATGTGCCATAATGGGTTTCTAATGTGTCGTTCTACACTTTGGTGCATTTGAATATCCTAGTTTGACCTAGCATTTATTGCACCGACACTTAGACCAAACAACCAAAGGGTTAGATACATACCATCTTAGGTACTTCAACTAGCCACTAGTGTTGATAGACTCTCTCTACACGGTGAAGAGATCTCAAAATCCCTGTCATCTCTATAGCTCATTTATTCTTTGATCACTTTGGAGGCTTTGAAACTCAAGAACTAGGAGGGTTCAAATGACTTGAAAGTGACCCACATGCCTATATATAGGCATCCAAACCCTAATTCCTCTAATCTACCTTCCTCTAATACATTTTCTTCATGACCTATATCCCTAGACCCTCATTCATTTGCCAAACTTACCACTTTTCCACCCTCCTCTTTACTAAACCTACACTATTTACCTATCGTGATCTCAACATAAAAAATGATTTTTTTAGTTGATCACTTGTGAGGCCAACCTACCATCCAACCTTCATCGTTTCATCCATTGGGAAACACTAGGCTACACCATCACCTAAAATTTTCATACCATTAGCATATCTTTGAAACAAAGCAAAACACATTGTCTCAAAGAGGGGAAACATATACACCTAAAATGACTAACTCATTTCTTTCAAAACATCATCATTTCTTGTCATCATCCCTCATCAACCCCTTCATTGCTATTAATTAAATAATTTTTAATTATTTAATTATTCCATCATTTCCCCTTATCACTATTAATTATATAATTTTAAATTATTTAATTAATTAATCATTTTTCTCCAACCATTATAATTAAATAATTTTTTAATTATTTAATTATTTATAGTTTTTCCTCATTCACATTTATTAAATAATTTTAATTATTTAATTAGCTAATATTTCCTCTGAAATTAATTAAATTATTTAATTTGACTTTTCTATCCTCTAAACATAAATAAAATTATTATTTTATTTATTTCCTAAATATATCATTATATTTATATTGCTCCATCTCTAAATTTAGGGACTATCTCTAAATTTAGTGAGTTGACTAAAAACAACTTTAGTTCACTCTCACTCACTTCCACTTCATCCACCCATGTAGTCAGTCATCTAATCTATGCAATAATTGAACTCCTCATCTCAACCCTTCATCCTAACACATATCACTTACACATTCCTCATGATCTCTTAACCAGTCTCATCCATTGATATCTCCAATCATCCTACACCATTGATCTATTTGTAAAAGCTATAAAACATCTATCTTTTAGTCATTCATTCTATCCACAAATCTTGCATCCATATTATACTTACTTTTGCATTACTTTTGCTAACTAGGTTATTGTAAGATTTTATGAGAAATCTGCATACTATTGAATTAGCATTACCACATTCTACAATGGAGTAAGACTAGGCACATTGGTGAAGGTAAAGTAGTATTATTTGATTTTCTTTCATGATCGTGCACATGCTTTATTGAGATAGGTCATTTGATTATTCAACTATATTTATTATTGTTTTATTTCCATTTCAAATTTGATAATCTTATTACACCTTCTACATCCCTTACACATAAACTTGGAAATCAACTCTCATGGGAACTTCCACTTCTCACAATCTCATCATCCACATTTGTAAGCATGTGATCCTCAAGTTCATTTGGAAGTTTCACTACTTGGTCACCTTCTCTAGTACTCTTTTTCCTAAACAAATTGAAATATAAATGATTTTCTCCAATCTAATTTTGCATATCACCTCTACTCTTCAAACCTAGTGCAAAACTAACTTTGAGTTGAATAATTCCACATGTAGTCTCATCCTATGGCTCCAAAATATTAAGAGAACCCACTTAGCCACCAAGTCCCTCTTAAAGAATTTTCTTACTCACTGGACCTCATGAGCACTTTTCCTTGGTATTTATGGCCTTTCCATAATCACACAACTCACATTGTGTTGATGACCCATAATTTTATTAAGTACAATATTTTTTACTATAAGCAAGTCCACTATGTATGAGAATTCCAACCCGACTCCTTCTAGTAGTGTGTTAGGTCAACATGGTGAAAATGATATTATTTATGACAATGATGATTGGCACATCCTTGTTGATGTGTTGCTACCTCCCAAGCTCTCTTGTTATCTTGGTTGTGTTCCTCCTGTTAGATTTTGTTTAGCTTACATGTTTTTCTTCATGTAAACTTCTTTCAATATAAAAAAGTTATTATCAAAATTGAATCACCCATTATAATTAGTCTTAATAAAGATATACTAATCAATAAAATGAAAAACCATTTAAAAATTCAAATGAACACTTCCCCTTAAAAATAAATTTTAATTTTAATTAAATCTTGAAATAAAAAAAACCTTTAAAAATAAAAATAAGAAAACAAAGATAAAATTAATATAAATCTTAACAATAGAATTTAAAACCTAAATTAAAAAATTAAAAATTAAAATTTAAAAAGACTATAAAAGCAGATGAATTCACCAAAAATTAAAAATACAAACCGACCTCATTTTAAAATCAACTTTAAAATAAAATCATTAAAAATAAACTAAATAACCAATCCTTACAAGAAATTACGAAACAGAAAGCTCAGATTAAAATCCAGATCAAATGAGACGAAATGAAAGAAAAAAGCAATGCAATTTAGGGTTTGTCGTTCTCTCTTTTTCCCATTTCAAATACGGAGTGCCATCACTTTGAAGTTGAAAAGTGATGCAGGAGCATCCAGTGGTGTAAGGGCAATCTTACATCACCCAAAAATAGTTAAATTTCAAGTTTCTCAGTTTTTAGATATTTTTACATTTTTCGATACCCTTTTTGTCATAATGAAATTCCCAATTTCTAGTTTTTATTTTCTATTCTTGGGTTGAAAGATATTGCAATTTTAGTTTCCTAGATTTGCACCTGAAAATCTTTCGAGTTAGATTTGAGGCACTTAGAGTTCCCAAAATAGCCCAAAACTTGCCAAAATTAGTGTAGCAATTTCTAGTGTGTTATTGACTTCGAGACCTTTCCAATGGTTCAAACAGTTCACCAATCGGAGTCCCGGATCAAAAGTTATGGCCCCAGGAAGTTGGCGCACTTTCTAGAAGATACAATTGCAAATGTTCTTTTGAAATTTGAACTTCAAGTTGTAATTTTTAGCGCCAAACCACCTAAACTCAAATTTGAATCTTGTTTTGGCTCCAAAGTAAAGAGGAGCTCTATTTATGGGTGGGTTTCTAATTTTTGGGTAGCTTTTTAGGGACAAGATTGCATATTGTGGAAGGGTTATTCTGTAGCTTTCTTTAACTTGCATGTGTTGTGGAAACTGAGGATTTGAGATCCTCTGCATGTAAGAAGCTCCATTTTCAAAATAATAAAATTATTTTCTTGTTTGTGGGTTATTTTCTAAATCTTAGGCTGTAACCTCATCAAGTGGTATCAGAGCCATGTTTTATGGAGTGTGTAGACAGATCGCCGATCATGAGGCAGTTCACACTAGGACTGTGGTTGTGGGTCGAGGTCAAGAAAGATGCCTCCAAGATTGATGCCTGGTAGTGATGAGGGCGCAACCTGAGACACAAAAAATAACCCACAAAATAGAGAATAATTTTATTATTCAGAGAATGGAGCTTCTTACATGTAGAGGATCTCAAATCCCCGAGTTCTACAACACATGCAAGCTACAGAAAGCTATAGAATAAACCTTTCACAATATCCGAGCTGGTCCCCAAAAAGTTATCCAAAAATTAGAAAACCCACCCATAAATAGAGATCCTCATTAGTTTGGAACCAAAACAATATTCAAATTGAGTTTAGGCGGTTTGGCGCCAAAAATTTACAACATGAAGTTCAAATTTCAAAAGAGCATTTGCAATGGTATCTTCTAGAAAGTGTGCCAACTTCCCAGGGTCATAAATTTTGATCTGGGACTCCGATTCATGAACCGTTTGAACTATTGGAAAGGTCTCGAAGTCAAGAACGTGCTAAAAAATTTCTACACTAATTTTAGCAAGTTTTAGGGCTGATTCGGGAGCTCTTAGTGCCTCAAATCCCACTCAGAAGATTTTCAGGTGCAAATTTGGGAAACTAAAACTACAATATCTTTCAACCCAGGAACAAAAAATAAAAATCATAAATTGGGAATTTCATTATGATGAAAAGGGTATCCAAAAATGTAAAAACATCTAAAAACCAAGAAACTTGAAATTTAACTATTTTTTTGGGTGATGCAAGATTGCCCTTACACCACTGGATGCTCCTGCATCAGACACCCAAGGTAATTTTGAGAAGTGACCCTATCACATCTTAGATGGTTGAGGAAAACCCAACCAGTTAGCTATTGCCTTAGATATCCAGGATGAATCTTCCATAGGCCTTCCTCTCCACTTCACCAGATATTGTTCATACTGCCTATTTCTAGTACTCCTTCCCACATGACTATCCAAGATTTCCTCAATCTCCTCCTTTTTTGAAGTAGGTTCTAGAATCCCACACTATTCCATTGTTGGTACTTCCTCTGTGCCACTTTCATGATACTCTGTCAAATCTGAAATGTTGAACATAGGGGAAATGTTGAATCCATCCGACAACTCTACCTCATATGTATTCCCTGAATCATGCCTCTTCAAAATTTTATAGGGACCGAACTTCTTCATCTTCAATTTATTATATGTTCCCACTAGAAACCTTTATTTCCTCAAGTGGACCATCACTTCATCACATATATGAAACTCCTTATACCTCCTCTTCTGATCTTCCTTAGCCTTATATTGCATATTCATCTTGTTAATATGTTCTCTTACCTTCTCATGTATATCCTTGATGTGTTATGCAAAATATTTGGCCTCAGCACTTATTTTCTTCTCTTGGTCCATCTTCCTCAATTCTGGAGCTATTCTAGGGCTACCTCCACACACAATCTGGAATGGTGATCTACCAGTGCTTTTGTTGATAGAATTGTTGTAAGAAAATTCTGCCTGGGGTAAGATCAATTCCCATCCCTTAGGTTTATCTCCTACCAAATATCTCAGTAGGTTACCCAGACTCCTATTAACAACCTTTTTCTGCCCATCTATTTGTGGATGGTGTGCAGAACTGAACTTTAGCTCTGTCTTCAGCTTCTTCCACAAGGTCCTCCAAAAGTATCCCACAAATTTGGTGTCACGATCTAAAATAATACTCTTTGGTAGACCATGTAGCCTCACCACCTCTTTGAAGAACAATTCAGCAATGTGGACTGCATCATGGGTCTTCTGACATGGAATGAAATGTGTCATTTTCAAAAACCTATCAACCACCACAAAGACTAAATCATTCCCTCGTTGTGTCCTTGGCAAACCAAGAACAAAGTCCATACTTATATCCTCCCATGGCCTCTCTGGTATAGGTAAGGGCTGATATAACCCTGTATTTTGGCTCACTCCTTTAGCCATCTAACATACTCTGTAGCTTTGTACAAAATTCTTCACATCCTGTGACAACTGAGGCCAATAATAATGCTCTATGATAATGGCAATGGTCTTATCCCGACCAAAATATCCTACCATTCCTCCACTATGCTTCTCCTTTATCAGGTTCTCCCTCATGGAACTCCTCGGGATACACAATTGACTTCCCCTAAATAATATGCCATCCTGGATTATGAAATCCAGCCACCTTGTCTTATCCACTATAATAGGTTCCTCGCAAGCTTTCCAAGCCTCTGCAAAATCAGGATCATCTGCATACAGTGTCTTGAGTTCATTGAATCCAACGACTTCAATCTGCATCTTTGTCATCAACGTATGCCTCCTACTTAAGGCATTTGCAACCCTATTTGACTTCCCACTCCTATGTTTTGAAACAAAGGTATAACTTTGCAAAAACTCTACCTATTTCATATGCCTCTGATTTAATTTTCCCTAACTATTTAGGTATTGCAAGGTCTGATGATTAGTATATAGAACAAATTCCTTCGGCAACGAATAATGTCTCCATTTCTTTAATGCTTGAACTATTGCATAAAATTCCTGAACATATATAGAATACTTTCTCTTGGCATCATTTAACTTTTCACTGAAATAGGCAATGAGCTTACTTTCTTGGCTTAACACTGCTCCAATGGCACAACCACTAGCATCACAATCCACCCGAAACACCTTGTTGAAATCTGGGAGAGCTAGAATAGGTTGCTCTGTCACCTTCTGCTTCAACAGTTCAAAACTTTTTGCTGATCCAGTGCTCCACTTGAATTCTTTTCTATCCCCTCTCCTTATTTTTGTCAAGGGTCCACAAATACTACTGAAGTTTCTAATAAACTTTCTATAAAAACTAGCCAAACCATGGAAAGATCTCACCTCGGTAGCAGTTCTTGGGGTAGGCCATTCCATAATAGCCTTCACCTTCTCTGGGTCCATCTTGAGACCTTCTACTGAGACAAAAACCCCAAGTACACTAACTCCCTCTTCACAAAACTTTAGATTAATCAATAGTTTCTCTTCTCTTAACTTCTCAAAGGCTCTCCGAATATGCATCAGATGCTCATCCAACATTTTACTAAAAATCAAAATATCATCTAAATACACAATAACAAAACTTCCTAGAAATTATTTTAGTACCTCGTTCATGAGCCGCATGAATGTGCTTGGTGCATTGGTTACCCCAAAAGGCATGACTAACCACTCGTACAGGCCCTCTTTGGTCTTGAAGGCAGTCTTCCATTAATCTCCCTCTCGAATTCGGATCTGTTGATATCCACTCTTTAGATCAATCTTTGTGAAGTACTGAGCTCCACTCAAATAGTCCATCAAGTCATCCATCCTTGGTAGGGGAAATCTGTACTTGATTGTTATCTTGTTTATGGCTCAAGAATCTGTACACATCCTCCACTCCCCATCCTTCTTTTGTGCTAGTACTGTAGGTAATGCACATGGACTCAAACTCTCCCATATCAAACCCTTTCTCAACAACTCTCTAACTTTTCTGTTCAACTCCTCATTTTCTACTGGAGTCATTCTATGAGCTGCCTTATTTGGAAAATTCACTCTAGGAATCAAGTCAATTTGATGACTGATCTTCCTTATTGGTGGTAAACCATTAGGTACATTATTAGAAACAATATCCTGAAACTCATCCAACATCCTAGAAACTTCTTCTGGAACCTTCTCACTATCCTCATTACTCACTCGAGGAATCAATGCATAACACACACGCTCATTCTTCATACCTTCTAAAATTTTTCTTCCATCTACATAACAAATTCTAGCACTATTGCATACGTTTTCTTCGGTCTCCTTTAGGGGTTTCAACTTGTGATGAACCCCATCCTTTATCAAGGAATAAGTGTTTGCATGGCCATCATGTATAGCTCACCTATTGAACTGCCATGGCCTCCCCAACAACATGTGACATGCATCCATGGGGATGATATCACAAAGTACCTCATCATGGTAGCTTCCGATCTTGAACTTTACTAGGCACTACTCATTGACCAAAACTTTGTGGTCTTTCTGCAACTAGGCAATCCGATACGGATGTGGGTGCCTTTCCCTCTTTAGCTTCAACTTTGTGACCATCTCCTCTGATACCAGATTATTATTGCTCCCACCATTAATAATGACATCACAACATTTTCTTTCACACGTTCACCTTGTACAAAACAGATTCTTTCTCTGTTCTAGTTCCTTTTCTTTAGTTACTAGGGCTCTCCTAATCACTAGGCTTTCTCCCCTTTCAGCATCATCTGAATGTTCAGATTGAGCCTCCTCATCTATATGTGCAACCCTTCCATGACCTTCTGGCCTATTGTCTGCCCTTCCTTGGTGTTGTTAACATTCATAGGCTCGATGCCCTTCTTCACCACACTAGAAACATGTTTCTCTAAAACCACCTCTTCCAAATCCTTGTCCATATCTCCCTCGTCCTCTATCACCATTGTTTTGATCACGAGGGCGGTAGAAGTTGTCATTCCTTTGGCTTCAGTTGGTACCCACATCTTCACTTTTCTTTTCATCATCATTTCGAATTCCTGAATGTCTTCCATTGCCCCTTCCACTTTGACCTCCTCGTCCTTTTTGCTTGCAATCAAATCTTTTGTTTAGCTTCTCTTCCACCTTTAGAACAAACTGATACACATCTTCAATGGTGGTCATTTTGACTAGGCTTAACTCCTCCTGAATACTTGGTCATAACCCATTAAGATATCAGGCCACCTTCTCCTTATTAGCCTCTGTGTGACCCGTTCTGATGATTATCTTGTGAAAATATTTAGTATATTCTTTCACAGATCTACTTCCTTGCTTCAACCCTTACAATTTCTTCAACAGATCTAACTCATAGTCCACTCGCATGAACTGCTTCTTTAGTTTCTCTACCATGTGTTCCCATCTAGTAATCTTGACTTTTTTGCTTCAATTTCTTTCCAACTAGACCTCTTTCCACCAAATATTGGCATGGCCCTTCAACTTCATTTTTTCAAACTTAACCTGATCTGGGTGCTCTATTTCCTCATACACAAAATATTCTTCTAACTCATTGATCCAATCAATCAACTCTTCTAGGTTCAGACTTCTGGAATAACTAGGGACTTCTGCTCTGAATCTTTTCTTGATCTTTGAAATGGCCCTTATTAGTCACATTTGGTCTTGATCAATTGCTTCTTCTTCCTCTTCTACATCTAAACCTTCTTGCTCTCCTTCATCCACACTTTCCTCCCTCAGGTTTAACCCTTTTCTCAATTGCTCTTGTAACGCATCAACCTGTCTCTGGAGGGCTGCCAGTGCATCTCTTCCACCAGCATCTCTACCACCTCGACCACCTCTGGCACCACCACACCTACCAGGCATCACTCTTGAAGGCATCTTTCTTTACCTCAACCCACAACCATAGTCCTGGTGTGAACTGCCTCACAATTGGTGATCTGTCCACACGCTCAAGAAAAACTCACTTTGATACCACTTGATGAGGGCGCAACTCGAGACACATAAAATAACCCACAAACTAGAGAATAATTTTATTATTCAAAGAATGGAGCTTCTTACATGCATAGGATCTCAAATCCCCAAGTTCTACAACACATGCAAGCTACAGAAAGCTACAAAACAACCCTTTCGCAATATGCGAGCTGGTCCCCAAAAAGTTATCCAAAAATTAGAAAAACCTCCCATAAATAGAGCTCCTTGTTAGTTTGGAGCCAAAAAAACATTCAAATTGAGTTTAGGTGGTTTGGCACTAAAAATTTACAACATAAAGTTTAAATTTCAAAAGAGCATTTGCAATGGTATCTTCTAGAAAGTGCGCCAACTTCCCAAGGTCATAACTTTTGATTCGGGATTCTGATTCACAAACCGTTTGAACCATTGGAAAGGTATTAAAGTCAAGAACGCGTTTGAAATCTGCTACGCCAATTTTGGAAAGTTTTGGGGCCAATCTGGGAGCTCTAATTGCCTCAAATCCCACTTGAAAGATTTTCAGGTAAAAATCTGGGAAACTAAAACTACAATATCTTTCAACCCAGGAATAGAAAATAAAAACCATAAATTGAGAATTTCATCAGGTAGGTGTGGTGGTTCCAGAGGTGGTCAAGGCGGAAAAAATGCTAGTCGAAGAGATGCACTAGCAGCCCTCCAGAGATAGATTGATGTGTTACAAGAGCAGTTGAGAAGAGGGTTAAACCCGAGGGAGGAAAGTGAGGATGAAGGAGAGGAAGAAGGCTCAAATGTAGAAGAGGAAGAAGAAGCAATTGATCAAGACCAAATGTGGCTAATAAGGGCCATTTCAAAGATCAAAAAAAGATCTAGAGTAGAAGTCCCTAGTTATTCATGAAGTTTGAACCTGGAAGAGTTGATCAACTGGATCAACAAGCTAGAAGAATATTTTGAGTATGAGGAAATAGAGGACCCAGATCAGGTTAAGTTTGTGAAAATGAAGTTGAAGGGCCATGCCAGTATTTGGTGGAAAGAGGTCCAGTTGGAAAGAAATCAAAGAGGAAAAGGAAAGATCACCAAATGGGATCACATGGTAGAGAAACTGAAGAAGCAGTTCATACTAGTGGACTACGAGATCTATTGAAGAAATTGCAAGGGTTGAAGCAAGGAAGCAAAACTATGAAAAAAATATACTAAAGATTTTCACAAGATAATCATCAGAACGAGTCATAGAGGCCAATAAGGAGAAGGTAGCCTGATATCTTAATGGGTTACAACCGAGCATTCAGGAGGAGTTAAGCCTAGTCAGAATGACCACCATTGAGGAGGTGTATCAGTTTGCTCTGAAGGTGGAATAGAAGTTGAACAAAAGATTTGATGGCAAGCAAAAAGGATGAGGAGGTCAAAATGGAAGGGGCAATGGAAGACCTTCAGGAAGCTGAAATGATGATTGAAAGAAAAGTGAAGATGTGGGTACTAGCCGAAGCCAAAGGAATGACAACTTTTATCACCCTCGTGATCAAAACAGTGGTGATCAAAGAGGTAGAGGACAAGGGAGATATGGACAAGGATCTAGAACAGGTGGTTTCAAAGGAATGTGTTTCTAGTATGGTGAAGAAGGGAATCGAGCCTATGAATGTCCACAACACCAAGGAAGGGCAGATAAAAAGCCAAAAGGTTGTGGAAGGGTTGCGCATGCAGATGAGGAGGCTCAATCTGAACATTCAGATGATGTTGAAAGGGGAGAAACCCTAGTGATTAGGAGAGCCCTGGTGACTAAGGAAAAGGAACCAGAATAGAGGAAGAATATATTTTGCACAAGGTGCAAGTGTGAAGGAAGATGTTGTGATGTCATTATTGATCATGGGAGCACCGATAATCTAGTGTCAGAGGAGATGGTCACAAAGTTGAAACTCAAGAGGGAAAGACACTTGCATCCGTATCAGATTTTCTGGTTGCAAAAAGATCACAAAATTTTGGTCAATAAGCAATTCCTAGTAAAGTTCAAGATCGGGATCTACCATGATGAGGTACTCTATGATATCATCCCCATGGATGCATGTCACATGTTGTTAGGGAGGCCGTGGTAGTTCGATAGGTGAGTTATACATGATGGCCATGCAAACACTTATTCCTTGACAAAGGATGGGGTTCATCACAAATTGAAACCCCTGAAGGAGACCGAAGAAAAGGTATGCAGTAGTGCTAGAATTTTTTATGTAGATGGAAGAAAAAATTTAGAAGGTATGAAGCATGAGCATGTATGTTATGCATTGATTCCTAGAGTGAGTAAGGAGGATAGTGAGAAGGTTCCAAAAGAAGTTTTTGGGATGTTGGATGAGTTTCAAGATATTATTTCTGATAATGTACCTCAGGGTTTACCACTAATAAGGAAGATCATTCATCAAATTGACTTGATTCCTGGAGCTAATTTTCCAAATAAGGTAGCTCATAGAATGACTCCAACAGAAAATGAGGAGTTGAATAGACAAGTTAAAGAGTTATTGAGAAAGGGTTTGATATGGGAGAGTTTGATTCCATGTGCAATACCTGCAGTACTAGTACCAAAGAAAGATGGGGAGTGGAGGATGTGTACAGATTCTTGAGCCATAAACAAGATAACAATCAAGTACAAATTTCCCCTGCCAAAGATGGATAACCTGATGGACAGTTTGAGTGGAGTTCAGTACTTCAAAAAGATTGATTTAAAGAGTGGATATCACCAGATCCGGATTTGAGAGGGAGATGAATGGAAGACTGCCTTGAAGAACAAAGAGGGCATGTACGAGTGGTTAGTCATGCCTTTTGGGCTAACCAATGCACCGAGAACATTCATGGGGCTCATGAATGAGGTACTAAAAGAATTTCAGGGAAGTTTTGTTATTTTTTATTTAGATGATATTTTTATTTTCAGTAAGATGTTTGATGAGCATCTGATGCATATTCGGAGAGCCTTTGAAAAGTTAAGAGAAGAGAAACTGTTGATTAATCTGAAGAAGTGCAATTTTGTGAAGAGGGAGTTAGTGTACTTGGGGTTTGTTATCTCAATAGAAAGTCTCAAGATGGATCCAAAGAAGGTGAAGGCTATTATGGAATGGCCTACCCCAAGAACTGCTACCGAGGTGAGATCTTTCCATGGTTTGGCTAGTTTTTATAGAAAGTTCATTAGAATCTTCAGTAGTATTTGTGGACTCCTAACTAAAAAAATGAGAGGGGATAGAAAATAATTCAAGTGGAGCACTAGAGCAGAAAAAAGTTTTGAACTGTTGAAGCAGAAGGTAACAAAGCAACCTGTTCTAGCCCTCCCAGATTTCAACAAGGTGTTTCAGGTGGATTGTGATGCTAGTGGTTGTGTCATTGGAGCAGTGTTGAGCCAAGAAGGTAAGCCCATTGCCTATTTCAGTGAAAAGTTAAATGATGCCAAGAGAAAGTATTCTATATATGATCAAGAATTTTATGCAATAGTTCAAGCATTAAAGAAATGAAGACATTATTTATTGCCAAAGGAATTTGTTCTATATACTGATCATCAGGCCTTGCAGTACCTAAATAGTCAGGAAAAATTAAATCAGAGGCATATGAAATAGGTAGAGTTTTTGTAGAGTTATACCTTTTTTTTTAAACATAGGAGTGGGAAGTCAAATAGGGTTGCATATGCCTTAAGTAGGAGGCATACATTGATGAAAAAGATGCAGATTTAAGTGGTTGGGTTCAATGAACTCAAGACACTGTATGCAGAAGATCTTGATTTTGCAGAGGATTGGAAAGCTTGCAAGGAACCTATTACAGTGGATAGGACAACATGGTTGGATTTCATAATCTAGGATGGAATGTTATTTAAGGGAAGTCAATTGTGCATCCTAAGGATTTCCATTAGGGAGAACCTGATAAAGGAGAAGCATAGTGGAGGAATGGCAGGACATTTTGGTCGGGATAAGACCATTGCCATTATCAGTGAGCATTATTATTGGCCTCAGTTGTCACAGGATGTGAAGAAGTTTGTACAAAGCTATAGAGTATGTCAGATGGCTAAAGGAGTGAGCTAGAATACAGGCTTATATCAACCCTTACCTGTACCAGAGAGGCCATGGGAGGATATAAGTATGGACTTTGTTCTTGGTTTTCCAAAGACACAATGAGGGAATGATTCAGTCTTTGTGGTGATTGATAGGTTTTCAAAGATGACACATTTCATTCCATGTCAAAAAACCCTTGATGCAGTCCACATTGCTGAATTGTTCTTCAAAGAGGTGGTGAGGCTACATTGTCTGCCAAAGGGTATTGTTTCAAATCGTGATACCAAATTTGTGGGGTACTTTTGGAGGACCTTGTGGAAGAAGCTGAAGACAGAGTTGAAGTTCAGTTCTGCACATCATCCACAAATAGATGGGAAGACAGAGGTTGTTAACAGGAGTTTGGGTAACCTACTAAGATGTTTGGTAGGAGATAAACCCAAGGGATGGGAATTGATCTTACCCTAGGTAGAATTTTCTTACAACAATTCTATCAACAGAAGCACTGGTAGATCCTCATTCTAGAATGTGTATGGAGGTAGCCCCAGAATAGCTCCAAAATTGAGGAAGATGGACCAAGAGAAGAAAATAAGTGTTGAAGCCAAAGATTTTACAGAGCAAATCAAGAATATACATGAGAAGGTATGAGAACACATTAATAAGATGAATATGCAATATAAGGCTAAGGCAGATCAGAAAAGGAGGAATAAGGAGTTTCAGATTGGTGATGAAGTAATGGTCCACTTGAAGAAAGAAAGGTTTCCCGTGGGAACCTATAACAAATTGAAGATGAAGAAATTCGGTCCCTGTAAGATTTTGAAGAAGCATGATTCAGGGAATGTATATGAGGTAGAGTTGCCAGATGGAATCAACATTTCCCCTATGTTCAACATTTTAGATTTGACAGAGTATCATGAAGGTGGAATGGAGGAACCACCAGCAATAAGGCAGTATGACATTCTAGCACCTACTTCAGAAAGGGAGGAGATTGAAGCAATCTTGCATAGTCGTGTGGGAAGAAGTACCAGAAATAGGCAGTATGAAGAATATATGGTGAAATGGAGAGGAAGGCCTATGGAAGATTCATCTTGGCTATCTAAGGTAGTGGTTGACTAGTTAGGTTTTCTTCAACCATCTGAGATGTGATGGGGTAACTTCTCAAATTACCCTGGGTGTCTGATGCAGGAGTATCTAGTGGTGTAAGGGCAATCTTGTATCACCCAAAAATAGTTAAATTTAAAGTTTCTCAATTTTTAGATGTTTTTACATTTTTGGATACCCTTTTCATCATAATGAAATTCCCAATTTATGATTTTTATTTTCTATTTATGGGTTGAAAGATATTGTTGTTTTAGTTTCCTAGATTTGCACCTGAAAATCTTTCGAGTTAGATTTGAGGCACTTAGAGTTCCTGGAACAGACTGAAACTTGTTGAAATCAACATAGTGATTTCTTGTGCATTATTGACTTCGAGACCTTTCCAACGGTTCAAATGGTTCGCGAATCGGAGTCCCAGATCAAAAGTTATGGCCCTGGGAAGTTAGCACACTTTCTATAAGATACAATTGCAAATGTTCTTTTGAAATTTGAACTTCAAGTTGTAATTTTCAGTGCCAAACCACCTAAACTCAAATTTGAATGTTGTTTTGGCTCCAAACTAAAGAGAAGCTCTATTTATGGGTGGGTTTCTAATTTTTGGGTAGCTTTTTGGGGACAAGCTCACATATTGTGAAAGGGTTATTTTATAGCTTTCTGTAACTTGCATGTGTTGTGGAACTTGGAGATTTGAGATCCTCTGCATGTAAGAAGCTTCATTTTATAAATAATAAAATTATTCTCTTGTTTGTGGGTTATTTTTTAAGTCTTGGGCTGTGCCCTCATCAAAATGTCTTTTTTACCATTGGGCTTCCTTTTCTCTCCATTGGTCCTCCCTTTTTTTGTCCTTCTCCTTCTTTTGCATCTCCTTTTCAGCTTCTGCTACTACTCGTTGCTTTTCCTTTTCAATTCTCATAAGACTATTTGCCTCCAATTCTACAATCCTTTCTATCTTGTGCTCTGCAAGTTGTTGCTTCTTCCTCAATTTCAATTCTTCTAGTTCCATCTTCTTTTCATCTTGTTCACTTAGCATTTCCATGAAGTCATTAGCAGTTAGGAGTTGGGATCCTCTTTGCAACTTGATCCCATAGTTAGCTACCTTATTAGACTTGTCTTTCACCACATGAACTGGTAGCTTCAAGAATTGTGAGATGCATGAAGTTTTTTAGCCTCCCAAAGGCTCAATCAAATTGGCATTATTTGTTTCTGGCCTCTCACTATTTGTAGCATCTGTTATATCTCCTAACTGCTCACCGTCATTGTCTCCACAATCATCATAGAAATGTACTAATGTATTGGGACCCATGCAATGCGGTGGAGATGGCATTGAAAGACTTTGTTCTTCATCCACATGCATATCCATAACAATATTGGCAGCACCATCAAAAAGCCAAGAGGGCTGCTCAGGTGGAGTTGGCAGGGAAAGATATATGTCTCCAATAGTACTCTGGTCTCCCAATATTGTTGGTTCAAGTGGTTCATTGGAATTTGAAACAACAAATTCATACATGTAAGTTTGAGAGTATTTGAAGAACAAATGAATCCAATCCATGTAATTTAAATGCAAATAGAGAAGGAAATTGCTGACAATATCCACAACCATATGCATATGCTGACTCTTACTTATGATAATCCCATTTCTCAAATAGCATAGTGAATTTTATCTTCATACAACATATGCATATGTTGACTCTTACTTATGATAATACCATTTCTCAATCAACATACTAAATTTTATCTTCATACAACAATTGCATATATGCATATGCTGACTCCTACTTATGTTAATACCATTTCTTAAAACAACATACTGAAATTTAACTTCATACAACATATGCATATGCATATTGCATATATGCATAAATAACTTCATACGACAAATGTAGAACATAGTGTAACAACAAATGCATACATGTAAGATTGATTGTAATTGAAGAACAAACTAACCATACATCTAATTGAGCTGATTAGAAATGAGAAACATATCAAACAATGGTACATAGTGTAACAACATACTGAAATATGACATCATACAACAAATGCAGAACATACTAACCATATACTGACTCCTACTTATGTTAATACCATTTCTCAAATAGAATACTGAATTTTATCTTCATACAACATATGCATATATGCATATGCATATTGCATATTGCATATGCTGACTCCTACTTATGTTAATACCATTTCTCAAAAAAACATACTAAAATTTAACTTCGTACAACATATGCATATATGCAATGCATATGCATATTGCATATATGCATATATAACTTCATACGACAAATACAAAACATAGTGTAACAACAAATGTATACATGTAAGATCGATTGTAATTGAAGAACAAACTAACCATACATCTAATTGAGCTGATTTGAAATAAGCAACATATCAAATAATGGTACGTAGTGTAACAACATACTGAAATATAACTTCATACAACAAATGCAAAACATACTAACCATTCATCCCATTTTGGTGATCTCCAACTTCTACATTTCTAACATTAGACTCACCCTCGCTGACTGCTAAACCATTGTTGGAAAGGCTTAGAGTGTTTGTAGCAGTTGATGCTTCTTTGGGGGTAGCAAAGTGGAATGCCTCGCTAACCCTCATGTATTATCCAAGGCATTTTGATCAAATAGCCAAATACCTATCCTCTTGAAGCCAGCTATAATGTTTGAAAAAGTCGATGACTTTTGAAAAGCTAGGCTACCAAGTGTAGCCAATTCTTCCCTTCTTATCTCTAGATTTGGATGTCTAATGGTCCAATTTGTTCTTTCCTTTTTGAAGTTACACTTGAAAGATGAGAAAACACTCACATCAAGAGGTTGCAACTTGTGTGATGTGTGGGCGGGTAGGGTGAGCAATTCAATACCAAGCTCCCTTTCTTTGGTAATGGTAGAGAAGGCTACATGGCTGCCATGCCCATCAAATATCAAGAGGTGTCTATGGGTGGGTGAGCAACCCCCAAGTACTTGCATAGCAAATAACTTCAGCCATTTGATAAAAAGCTCTTTAGTCATCCATGCGTGAGGTTGAACAACCATCACTGCTCCTGGCACACAGTTGGCTATGTGGTTTTGCACTCTTTTTTTTCCCTTGAACAAATAAAAACCTGGAAGTTTTTGACATGTATCATTTACACATGCTAGAATAGTGATCCACTCTTGGCTCTTTGGGATAATGTAAGCAACACTTCTCATACCTTTCATGGCAAGCAACTTCATGTTACCATTTTGGCCAACTTGCAACCCTGTCTCATCACAGTTCCAAATCCTCTACGTTCCATAGCTCCCTCCCGCATATGCCTTCTCCAAAGTGTCATAGAAAGCACTTACAACCAGTTGCCTTAGATTTATAGCACAGTCTCTATCTTGACCTTGGGTTGTTCTCAAGCAGAGATCAGGATGCCTTCTTTTGAATCCTGTCCACCATGACTTGCCAGGAAGCCCATTCTTGAAGGGATTATTCCTTATTTTGCATATTTGGGCCACTTCTATTTTTAGATTGACAATCTCCAAACCTTGGCCAATAGCAGCCATCTCCTTGCACCATTCGACGATCAATGACTCTTCCTCCTTAGTTAGGACAGTTGGGGGCCCTTTCCTTTTTGTAGTGGTTATACCACCTAGCCAATTAGACAATGTTGAGGTAGGAATACCCCACTTTTTTGCTACACCTCTAGTTGACTAGCCATAGTCTTTGACATCTTCAAGGGCATGGTCCATGTTAGCTTGGGTCCATTCGTGCCTCAGTGCAACCTTTTTGGTTGATACAGCTGGGTTAGCTTGCACTATAGATTTGGTTGGTTGTTCCAAAACAATTTCTTCCTCCTCCTCACTACTTGGTTCTTCATTTTAGTGGTGAATAGGAATGACAACATCCTCCTCATCGCTATGTGGCAGATGCACACCTCTCTTGTGTGCGGGCATAGTTTTCTGGCTCCTCTTTTATGGAGGTTTCCTCCTTGAAGATCGCCTGCTATTTGTTTGCGCATTTATCTTCCTCTGTATTGAACCAACACAGTGATTAGTAAAAAACACACACTTAATATTGAAAATAATGATATAGACTAAAGCAACGAATCCATACATTTACTATTGACTGTAATTGAAGAACAAGCTAACCATACATGTAATTGATAGAGCATTAGATACACATATATATGAACTTACAATAGCAGCATGATACAAATATTTATATCTTCAAACAACTTTACAGGACAATAAAGGGTTTCAAATATTTCTATCATACTGTTGTTTCAAGTTGTGTTAACATTTCATAATGTTGTTTGAGATATTCTTCACATACTGTCAGTACAATTGCTGACATTATGCACATACATATGCATATTCGAACTCCTACTTATGTTAATACCATTTCTAAAACAACATATTGAATTTCATAGTGTAACAATAAATTCATACATGTAAGATGGAGTGTAATTGATGAACAAACTAACCTTCAATTATACTTTGAAGTGAGTTTTAATGCATATATAACTACTATTTCAAGTTGTGTTAATGTTTCATAATGTTGTTTTAGATTTTCTTCGCATACTATTAGTACAATTGAAGAATAGACAAAGCATACATCTAATTAAGTTGAATGTAACCGATGGTGAGTAGGGTAACTTTGAGCAAGGGGTCCATGTCATCAGTGTCCGAGTTGGGTAATTTTTTTATGCCACATCCCTTGACAGTCAAGCTGGCATTATGCAACTTTTATATATGTATTAAATTTAGATTCTTGGTACTTTCCAATAGTTTATAAGTCATGGTATTTTCCATTAATTTTATAGTAGTTCTAATTGCATGCACTACAGGGCAAGAGTGTTTTTATGTGACATAAATATCAACCCCTCTCCCTTACGGCTAACTTTGATGATGGTTGAGTCCTACTTATGTTAGTACCATTTCTCAAACAACATAGCAACATAAGTAGGAGCTAGCCATTATGATAGTTGACTGTAAGGGATAGGGGCCGATATTTACAGTCACCTTAATTGAACAAACAAAGCATACATGTAATGAGGACATACATACAATCACTTTGTAGAGATAGATAGATACTTAATTTGAATGTGAATGAACAAGGTATAAATTGAATGTAGATACCTATATTTGGTGATGAACTATATAGTAATATATAAATTTGAGTATGCAATATATATATATATATATATATATGAAGAGATAGATAGATACCTAATTTGAATGTAAATGAACATAGTATAAATTGAATGTAGATACCTATATTTGTTGATCAACTATTGAGTAATATATTAATTTCAAATTGCAAAATAGAAATATACATACCTTGTTAATTTACATTCATATTAGGTTATTTATCTATCTCTCTACAAATATATATATATATATATATATATGTTTCCCATAGCCCTATCCATCTTCATGAAACTTACACATTTAATATCTGCAATATATATGGCCCTATTCATTTTAATGAGACTTACACATATCTCTTTCCCTATATATATATATATATATATATATATATATATATATATATTTGTAGAGATAGATAGATAGCTAATTTGAAATTAATATATTATTGAACAATTCATCAACAAATATAGGTATGTACATTCAATTTGTACCTTGTTCATTTGCATTCAAATTAGGTATCTATCTATCTCTGTAAATATTATATATATAAGGGGAGAGAAATGTGTAAGTTTCATTAAAATGAACAAGGATATATATATATTACAGATATAGATAAATGTGTAAGTTTCATGAAAATGGATAGGGCCGTGGGAAACATAAGTGGATATGTATCATTTTGTGCAGCATATATATGTATGGTAATGTTGTATTCGAAAGGGTTGGAAATATTTCTACCATAACAGAGCTTAAAGGGAGAGTCAACAATGACAGCATAAAGGATGGTTATGGAATTGACTTATCGAAAGAGCTAAAGGAGGAGAGCGCATCGATCTGGAGGAGGTCATCGTCGCTCAGGAGCATGCAATAGAAAGTGAGAAATTTGAAAAATGCATTGCACAAATGAGGATTGCTTGCATAAATAGGTTTATTGAATTTGAATTGGTAGCAAGTGGATTAATTTGAATTATGGGAGGGAATTTTTGGGCATTCAATGGACTAATGGTAGAAGTGGATTAATTTGAATTATGGGAGGGAATTTTATCTACATTCAATGGATTAATGATAGAAGTGATAGCTTAATGGGTACGTAGGATTTTTGGTTGGTGATTTGAAGTGATATTAAGTTTGTTTTTGAATTGTAACCAGTTTTTTTAAAAAATTATGATTATTGTTTTTTAGTGGATTTGTAAATAATAGAGTGATAATTAAGTGTTATATTGAAATTTTGCAATGCATAGTGAGCCTGAGAGTTCGTGTTTTTCAATTTTGCAGGAAAATTCAAAAAAAGATTGGTTATTATGGACATCCAGGAACCAGTTGATAGCAAATAGAATATGAGAAATGGGACATGTTGAAATATATTTTGTTCAAAAATGTTTGGAATTAAATCACTTGGCATTAGCTTATGTACATGTCAGCTCACTTTTAATGCAAAAAGACTTATATTTTGGTTAATAAAATATCCCTTCACAACAACCTTTTATTGGGAAGGTGGAAAATATTATTTATATTGTGGAAATATGATTATCATTATGCATTCACTTGATATTGTGAAATAGGAAAATAAATGTCCACTTGCATTCACCCACTGTTGAGAAGGTGGCAACAAAAAAGTCAACCTATGATAGGACATATTGTGAATATAATATGAATCTATCATATCATATTTGAAAGGAAATTTGAAATTTTTATTGGTATTAAAATTACCCACCGGTGGGCCCCAAGCTATCCATAGCTATACTAGCTATGGGACCCTGTCCCACAACTAGGCCCTCTCCCTTAGAGAGCCAATCTCATTTATTTTTGAACGAGTGAAGAGGTGGGGAAAGGGCTGATCCCCAGGGTAAATGCAAAACGCGGGCAACTTTGCTATGTGTGGGGTCCATTGTCCATGGTTGATAGTACACAATAGATAAAAAGTACAAAACAGATAAAAAGTGCACATATAATTATACTACATTTTATCAACTTTTACAATCCTAATGAGTAACTATTATAGCTTAAAAGTTGAAGGTCACTGAGAAAAATGTAAAATAGATCGATAAAACACAAAGAATATGTACAAAAGACAAAACTATTAAGAACAATTAAAAAGAAAACTACAATATTACTAGTATCCACTAAAAATTGAAATCCATTTTTAAATTAACTAAATAATCAGCACTTCTGCAAAATAATAATATATTTACATACCACATTTCTTTGAGGCATTTTTTTCAAACAATTCATTGCCTTGTCCATGCTATGACATTTTTCATACATGCCTACGAAAGCATTTTATGAAACAGCTCACTGCCTTGTTGCTATGGCTAAAAGCCTAGAATAGGTGCTTTCGAACAAGCTATGGATGCTTGGAAAAATCTATCAAAGCATAATAGTAAGCAACAATCTATGGTCTCATTGTTTTTTTTCGCGTGAAAATCAGCAGGATTTATTCACATTTTTTTTTAGGTTTTAAACGTGTTTTTTTTTTTTATGCAATTTTGCAAATTTAAATGGGAAAAAATCATTGACCAAAAGGTCAAAGATTTTTTCAAAAAAAAAAGGAAAAAATCATCCAGATTTTTTAAAAATCGTGAATAATTGAGTTTTTTTTTGCAGATTTTTGTTTCTATGTAATAAATAATGGAAAGGCTACTCTCTAAAAGAAAGCAAAGGAACAAGGCTATAAAAATATTTCCTTATCAAAGTGTAGATTAAGTTGATCTAATAGCAATTTTTTCTTTACATAACGTCATTAATGAAAAAGGTTATAAAAATATTGCCTTATCAAAGTGTAGATTAAGTTGATTTGATAGCAGTTTGTTCTTTACATAACGTCATTAATGGAAATTAAAATTTAACACCAATAGGGAGTGTATGGATTGTTCGAAAGGGAAAAGACTAAAGTTCTCAATTCACTTATTGAAGTGCTAAAAACTTGGTACAGTTTCTTTACCAAGAAAGACCGGCTTAGGCAACTCTTGAAATCTCTCATGTCAAAGACAGTTAGAACTAAATTTTGTGCATGTTTCTTCAATAAAGATGATGTTATAGTTGGGAAATTTTTTTATCAAACATTAGGTTAATAATTTTTGGATGTTAAAGCTTCCCAGTTGGATATCAAAAATCTTTTCTCATCAACTTAAATTGCAATTTATGTACAAATGGATTCTTTCATAGTGTTGGTCTTTACTAAGACAACATATGAACCAGGGTTGACATTTATGTTGTCTGTGTTTAATGGCTTACTGTTGATAGCTCTCATTCTATAAGGTCAACTTCATGATTGGATGCAATCCCCTAGGCTTCAACCGTAAAACTCACATAATTCTCCTTCACAAACAACAAATGATATATATTAATTTTTTAACAACTTCCTTAATATCCCCATGTAAGTAGACTAAACTAAGTGACATTGAGGGTTTGCAGAAGAGCGCCGAAGATTTGACACCAAATGTAGTACAAAGAAATCTTAATTTCAAAATTTTAAACAAAAACTTAAATAGAAATAATCTTGCAATATTAATATTTTATAATATAATAATATTGTATAAAATATATTTAATAATTTATATTGTGTTATATATTAATTTATAAATCATATATTATTAATTTAAATATCATATAAATTAATTTAAACAATAATTTATTATAAAAATATACTATATTCATTAATTTTATATTTTATTTAATAGTATATAATATTAGAATAAATATAAGATGTATATTATATAATTAAATAGTATAAAAAAAAGATTAAATATAATATAGTAATTATAATTATTATATATCTTATTTGATAATATATTATATTAATATTGTAATATTTAATTTTGAATTAAATATATTAACCAATAAGTTTTAAAATTATATTTAGATAAATATTAAATTATAAATTAAAAAACATAAAATAAAAATAATAAGATATTACAAATTATACAAATAAATTTTTTCTTTTAAATATAATATATTATTTAATAAAAATGAGAATATTTACTCATTGATAAAGAACATAAACTGCTAATATGCAACACATGGACATAAATCTAGGACATATGTCAAAGAAGCTAGAACTTGATATATATTAACAAAAAATTATGAACTTGAGCCACCAAATGCAAGCTGTAAAAATGTTAGTTTTCAAGCCATGTGGTAGAAATAGGATTGCCCCTAAAGCTGCGTGCCACCTGAAGCAACTCTCTGCTAAAGTTGTCATTTCAATTTGGGAAATAATTTGAGCAAAGGGATTCCACCTTCTATAAGCTATGCAGACCAAAATATGTGGTTGTATGACTTGTGAAGGAATAGGGGAAGTGATTGATTCTTACAAGTCTAGGGAGACTTTGTGGGCTGAGAATCTTGAACTGGGCTCTAAATTATTTGTAGGTTGAGATGCCATGAGAAATTTGTAGAAAAATGATTTACAAATTGTAAAGTAGTATTAAATGGCTGCAGTAGGACCATGGCGAATCTCCAAGTCCCTTCACATTCCAGGGGAGCCTAGCAAAACTTCTACTTCCATACTGGAAACTAAAACAAAGATCATCCAGAATTTTACGCTGATTAAAAGGGTCCATGAGAATCTTTGCACATAAGTTATTTTGATCTCTCATCCAAAATACTGCAGAAAAAATTTCAACCTTCAATGAGGTAATGGTTTTCATGATATTACTTTTTTGTTGTCTATGTAGCTTCCATTTTTATGCCCATGACATTACAAGGAAAAAAGATAACCACCATTTTTGCAACCACATCAATGAGGATGTGAGAAAATTCTTTCTCTATGATTCTCCTAAGAAGAATGCTAAGCTTATAGGACTTGAGTACATGGTATATGAGAAATTGTTTTTGGATTTGCCTAATGAAGAGAAAAGGTTGTGGCATTCTCATGAATATGAAGTAAAGAGTGGGGTGCTTTGATTTATATTGTAAAAAAAAACCTCATTTTGTCTACTAGTAAGGACTACTGAGAGGAGGATGCATTAGTAGTCTAATGAGAAACCAAATTCTTGTTGGAGTATAGGACTACTGAGAGGAGGGTGCATTAGTGGTCTAATGAGAAACCAAATTTCAAAATTTAATTCACTTGTATTATACAAAGAAACTAATTGAAAACACTTCAAACATGATATGAAAATACTTGAGCAAAGATGAAAAATCAAGCACAAAATTACAAACCACCAAGAGAAGAAAAAACATAAGTTTTATGAGTGGAAAACCCTAAATTTTGAAAACCCACTCTAAAAATAAATTTCATTAAGCCTCACTGGCCAACACCTCAATGGTTACAAATTGTATGCCTCGTTGGAAAAACAACAAGCCTCACTGCCTACTCAATCTTCCTCATTGGCTTCTTAATTTTCCTCACTGGCTTCTTGATATGCCTCATTGGCAACCCAATATGCCTCACTAGCTTCTCAATCTACCTCACTGGCAACCCAACATGCCTCATTAGCAAACTTATGACACTTCAAAAGAAATAAGCAAAACTTAGAGGGTTAATCTATTTCTAGAAAAATCATTGCTCTATCTTTGCACCAACAAAACCCCATCTCCCTTATTCATATACAAACATTCAAGACATAACTCTTCCTTGAGTACATGAAAGATAACTTCTTTATAATAATCCACTCATCTCAGCAAACACAATGAATTTAATCTAATGCAAATATGAATGAAGGAATCTTGATCTTTGTTCACTCCATGTCTATAACCTTCTTTGTATGCATATATAGAAGACACAAATGTTGGAACTCAACCTTAGACAACTCACAATGACATCAATCATACCACTATTAAACAACTTCCCATATAATGTCCTTTCTTCAAAAATAAAACCAATTCATTGACTAATTTCAAACCATATTTTATTAGTGTATAGAAAAGTAAACACATCTTGTGCATATTGTTACATAGAGACATAATCAAGCATTTTATGTTCGGTCATTTCAATCCATTTCCCCTATGTACTAT
Organism: Sequoia sempervirens; assembly: GCA_007258455.2. NCBI lineage: Eukaryota > Viridiplantae > Streptophyta > Pinopsida > Cupressales > Cupressaceae > Sequoia > Sequoia sempervirens. Next base: position 422,563,501 of record VDFB02193867.1, read on the forward strand.
TTGTACACAAACATGATATTGTAACCTTCAAAATCTTTTTCATTAGGCCTGTATCATAGTTGAAACCCATTAAATCCACTAACAATCATAAGTGATCATGTTCAGATCACACAAAGTAGCATACTTCTTGAATACAATCATAGAATACTATAATTTATATCTACATCACTGTATTCATTAACTTGACAAAAAAAATAAAGTATCAAGTTGTTCAATTCACTCATTGTCTCAAGTCCCCTATTCTCTCATTCAAATCACACTAATCTTCATCAAGAAAACACATTCTATGAATGCAGTCATACTGAGATATTGTATAATATTTTTTATAATCTATTATTCCAGTCTTCTCTTAGTCATTGATCCACTTTTTCATAGAGAAAAAACCACACTCCAGTCATAAATTTTTTTTATTCAGATTACACTTATTTGTGCAATGTAAAACACATTTCTTGAATAGTCATACAAAGACACTAATGATATTGTTGTTCAAGATCTACCTCTTTGTATATATCTTCATATAATAACAAGGAATCATTTACTTTAGTACACTCACATGGTGTCCAAATCACATTTAATACACCCTCAATACACTACAGAGAACCTCAATCCATTGCTATCTCAATTAGTTGCAAAAACTATGTATACCTGAAAAACAAGCCTGATGACATTCAACTTCTTGTCAAAGTGGCCACTTCAAAAATTAACCATTTTATGTTTTAAATGTTGACTTGTGTTCCTTCATCTACCACCAAGTTATCAGTTAAATAATATCCATTGGTTTCTCAAGGTAGTTTCCAAACCATGAGTAACAAAAAACTAAAAATGATGACAATCAAAAGCTGGTCAATATGGAAACCACAAAAATAACTGTTCTTTGATTCTTTGTAACCCACCAAAACACCAATTGAATAAGGACCATCAATCTTCCTTAAGTTGATATCATATAAGTCTTATTATGAATACTCATCATTCTTCCTTTGGGTGAGATGAAATAAGTCTTTATAACACTTAAACCCTAGGTCAAGACACTTAGGATATAGTATAGTCTTTTGAGAGTTTGATATGCTTAGAAATTTAGGTAATGAAATATAGTGATTATCAATAGCACAAAACATAATATCATCTTCCAAATTTTCTCATAACTCTACCCAAATCAATCATGTATTTATACAAGAAAACTATCACTGAAAACATTATTTGTGAGAAATAATACCTTGTAATATTTGTGAGCAATTCTTGTGGAAGGAAGACTCCATAATTGAATAGAAACACTATTAACACACCATCTCACATTCAATTCGCCACCTCAAAATATCTTAGAAGGATCAAAAATCACTTTAAAAAGAAGCAACTCAACTCAATGATCATCAATAACCTTGTAATAAAGCAATGTCGTAAAATTGACCTCAAGGAAGAAATATCACTTTTGCATCAACACTTTTTGAATCAAAACCTTGAAGTCCTTGGAGATCAATGACAAAGAATAAAGATTTCTTTTTAACAAAACCTTGGAGATGAACACTGCCTATGAAAAACTTTGACAACACTATTGCTTGAACATTCTTGCATATATGACAACCAACATCAAACTTGGATGCACCAACAACTTTGAATGAATGAAAGATCATAAGGAGATGATCAACATCATGAAGAAATAAATCTTTGACATGTAAGGTTCTATGATATCAAACCCTCAACGTGATAAGATCTAGCAACTCTTGGAGATCATCAAGCATCAACACCAATCACCATAGCTTTGAGAATAATGACAAACCTCTCCTATCAACATACTTTGACACCAGCGAGGAACACTAACAAAGAAACCAAGTATCTTTGATAAACATCATTGAGAATCTCTTTGACATCAATGACAAACAATGACATTCACAACAAGTACATGAATTAGACCACTATGTTGTTGACACTTAAGACATTTCTTTGCAAACAAAATAGCTTCATGTTCCATTAATGACCAATAGTATCCAATTCTTAATAGCTTCTTAACTATATTAGGACCCACAAACACATTTTTGTACCTCCTTAATTTAGTTCAACTTTCTTTCAAGTTGATACATTAGAGCAATGTACCATCATGGCCTCATCAGTATAAGGTATCTCTGAGGATAAAAAAAATATAGTTCAATGGATGAAATTTTTCTTTTGGATATAGGCATAAATTCCTTGATACCAAGGTGAATCAGGACTAATAACATCACACAAAATTTCATATTTTGGGACCTCGAATATAGGTATAAATAGTTAGTTAAACAAGGAATTCACACTTAGGACTATTCTTTGGAACAACAAGAAGAGACCCAATAGTAGCCATTGCATTGATAGCCTTATTATTGACTCTTGGTATCTTCTCAAAGAGAATGAATATAAAGTACTTCTTGAAACTTTCAACCATCCTCTTATAGGGAAGAAACTTATCATCCTTTGTTTTATATTCATCATTCACTTGTCTAATGACCAATTGTGAATCACCATAAACCTGCAGTTCTTTGATTTTATATTCACCAACCATTCTTAATCTAGTGATAAGTACCTTGTATTCCACTATATAATTTTTTCAAGGGAATACAATCTTGTATTCTTTAGGTATATTATCTCTTTCGGGTGTGACAAATAGAATATTGACTCTTGATCCATATTGAGTGTGAGATCCATCAATGTATATCCTCTAATGATTTACTTGAGTTGTCACAAGGATTCCTTCATTGGGAAATTTTGATATCAATGATTGGTAATCATCAATAGGGGCTTCAACCAAGTGATATACTATTATTTGTCCCTTAATTTCCTTTTTTTCCACATATTCTATGTAAAACTCACTTAGAATCATGACCCATTTTTCCATTCAACTAGTGAGAGCTACTTTAGATAATAGATATTTCAAGGTTTAACTTTGGATATTAACTTGATTTTTTAGTTTAGCATGTAGTTTCTAAGCTTTTGGGATGCAAAGAAAACTACCAAAAAAGCTCACTTAGTAGGTGTATATTTTAACTCATACCTAAAAAAGGTATGACTAATATAATACACCAATCTTCCTCTATTATTTTCATTAAGTTGTGCTAAAAATGCTCCTTGAGTGGTTGATGTTGCTAACATGTATAAGATAATAGGTTTGTCATGTATAGGAGGCATCAAAAAAGAGGAGATGACAAGTATTCATTGGTCTGTTGGAAAGCTTTTTCACATTTTTTGTCCCATTTGAAGGCTACATACTTATGGAGCAAGTGTGTAAAGGAATGACACTTATAAACTAACTATGTTTTGAATCTTCATATTGATTGAAGTTTTCCGTGTAGGCTACACAACTTCTTTAATGTTTTTCATGGAGTCATTGCAACTATAGCTTTAACTTTTGTGGGATCTACCTCTATGCCCCTTTGGGATGTAATTTAACCTAATAGTTTTCTTGATGTTACACCAAAAACACACTTCTTAGGATTAAGGCATAGCAGATAATCTTCTAATCTATCAAATATGTGTGCCAAATTATCTAGGTGTCCTTTTCTTGTTAAATATTTTGCTAAGAGATGATCTACATCATCTTCCATGGTGATATGCAACATGTCATGAAAGATAGAAATCATCACCCATGGTAGGTGGCTCCCACATTCTTAAGACCAAATGGCATAACATTCCAACCAAAAGTTCCCTAGGTACAAGTGAATTTTCTTTTGTGTTGATCTTCAGGTTCTATCTTGATTTGGTTGTATTTGGAAAACCCGTTCATAAGAAAAAAATTTCATGACTAACTATCAAATTCACTATGATATCTATATTCAGACATGCTTTGTTGAGATCCCTAAAGTTTGTGAAAATACTTATGCCCCTAGTGGATTTTGAAACTAGTACCATATTCAAAACCCACTCAAGATAGTCAATAGGTGTAAATAATCCCACATCAATAAATTTTTGTAGCTCTACTTTGACTAGGAGTGTTATCTAAGGATGCATCTTGCAAAGCTTTTATTTCATTGACTTAGTTCCAAGAAAACCGTGAGATGATGAACTACTAAGGATGGGTCCAAACAAAGGATATATGCATAGGTCCAAGAGAAATTGATCTTTCATTCTATAAAAACTATGAATTTTATTCTTTATTTGGGATCTAGAGAGTCTGCATAATAGGTTATCTTTGGCATATGTGTTGTTCTCACATTTATCAGTTCATAATCCTCAACCAAGACTACTAATCTTTCCTAATGCTAGGTGATAATAGATATATTGAATATTTTATCCTTGGGAACCTCAGAGAGGTTTTCACCCTTGGATATGTCTATTATTTTTACTTTTTCATGATTTGATAGCACCACATCATAGTTTTCATTAGGGGATTTAATTTTTATTTTTATATTTTTATTTTTATTTTTATGACTAAAAGATTCAATCTCCCTTGAAAATATACCTCTTGTGCAATTTAAATAGAGAATCCAACTTTGTTATGTCCAAGTGGTATACCATCTCAAAGTCTTATAAACTCATTAATGGCTTAATCATTTTGGAATACATCCAAAACATTTTGTTATTTCTATTGATCCCAATCAATTAATTGTAGATAAACAAGTTGAAGTGCATGTGTTCGGGATGGTTGGTCATAGGAAAGGGTAGTGATAGTGTTTATGCAAATGTCTTCAAATAAGTTTGTAATATATAGGTCATCATCACTAAAATCATATTCATCCAAAATCTCAACCACGCAAAAAGAAGAACCCTCCTTACAAGATGCATTTTCAATGTTAGGAGCAATATTTCTTAGCAACCCATAGCCTAGTCCTTGATTTTTCTTATGCTTTTCCATGATAACGGGCTCTCTCATGCCTCATTAATTCAAAAAAAGGCCACCTTTTCCCATGAATCCCATGTACATTTAGCTAACTAATAACCTTTGTTGTTTGGATCAACAAGGATTGGAGGTATCTCTTTCTCTTCCTCTTATTCCTCTTTATACAACCATGTATAACGTTCTTCTTCAAAGACAACCTCATATTTCATGTCTCCCCATTGATTAAATATTGTAGGTTTGACCTTAATAGTGATTACTTCAACTTCCTTGATTTGTTTCAATTTTCCATAAGTTCTTGGTGAGGGAGGGAGGTTCCCAAAGTAGAAAGATTGATTGAAGTGATAATCTCCACATCAATTTTCAAGTACTTTGATTTGAGGTTAGGTTGAGGTTGATCAGATGATGAGGATAGAGTTGAGGATGATGAGTTTTGTGAAGATGATATGAGGGATGATGGATCAATGTATGAGAATGAGTGAAAAGAAATATCATTATTGGGAATTTGAAATATTTTCTTATATTTTTCGTCTAGATTCTTATAGCAATGAAAATGTTCTAGATTAGCATATATTGTAACCTCCTTATCATTAGAAGAAAATTTTAGGCACTAATGGTATGTAGAAGGGACAACTTGCATTTCTTGAATCCAAGGGCATCCCAAGAGAAGGTTGTAGGGCAGTTCAAGATCCAATACTTGACAAGTTGTTTCTACTATAGTTGGTCCCAACTAAATTGGAATTGTAATGGTACCTTCTAAATTTCTTTCATTTTCATCATAGGCTCTTATAGCGGTACTTTTTTTTGTCTCAATAACATCATTAGAATATCCAAGTTTTTTTACCAATTTTTAGATACATATGTTTAAGCCAACACCATTGTTTATCAAAAATCTCTTGATTTTATTCTTGTGGATACAAACTTCAAGTTATAAATCTTGGTTATGAAATGAATGTACAAGAAGGCCTCTTTTGGAAAACACAAGGTGATGTGTAGAGGCAATGCTCCCAACTATGGATTAAAATTGCTTAGTGTTTTTATCATTAGAAATGGAAGAGTCAAGGAAATTTTTTTTTCCAAAATCTCTTTGTGTGTGGGAGATATCTTAAGGAACTCAAAAAAAGAGATTTGGTCTAGGTCTTCTTTAGTTGGTCAACAAGGTTATAGCCATTTGAAGGCTTGGTAAGAGATTTAGATTAAGGTGGGGATCCTTGGATGGTAATCTTCCCTCATTGTGCAATAATGTTGCACTCAAGATTATTACCAACTATTATCACAACATGGATATGGTTATTGGTTGCATGGATGCTCCCCACTACATTGTCATAGTTATAAGCCACTTTATTGTAATCATATCCTTTACCTTTGTCATTCCCCTTAGTATGGTTAGGGATTGGATCCTTATAAATACCCAAGTCATCATTTTTGGATTTTCTAGGACAATGATCAATATCAACCTCTCCTTTATCAATTAAGTTTTGGATAAGGTTCTTTATTCCCATGCAGTTGTTAGTCTTATGACCCTTTATTCAGTGAAATTCACATTGATCATTTTCATTATATGATGGAGGTTTACATTATGGCTTCATAATTTTTTTGATCAGGACACTTGATGAGATTTTTTTGAAGTAACTTGTGTAAAACCACCTCCATAGGTTCTTCCAATGGAGTGTACTTTAATCTCGTTTGATTGATTTGTCTTGGTGGTCTTCTTTTAAGGTTTTGCATTTTTTTTGTTTGCCTATTGTTTTGAGGGTAGTTCATTTGATTGATTTGGAATTTTTTTGAGGATTATTAGGAGGAAATTGTATGTTTTTGACAAATTTAGCATCAACGACTCCATCATTAGTGACATTTTTGTTCTTTTCCTATATGCAAGGTTTATCATTTAAATTCAGTGTTTGATCTTTGTTATTGTATAGTTTGATGACACCTTTCATGATGATATCTCTTTTTATGGTTAAAACCTTTTTAATAATATCTTCAAAGGTATTAGGACATAGAATAGTCAATTGGAAGCTTATGTTGGTTTGAAGATTTGAGATAAAGATTTCAACAATTTTTTTCTCAAGAATGGGCCATTTGTACTTACTCATTTTATGTCTCTATCATTGTAAGTAAGAAGCAAATGAATCACCTTGGTTTTGTTTTATCTGATATAAATTAGGAATAGTGATGTCTTGTTTGATGTTACATGAGAAATTTTTGATGAATTTTTGGATAGTTCATCAAAAATTTTAATTCTGAGAGGTAGATGGGAAAACCATTCAATAGTTGCACCTCCAAGAATTCTTGGGAGAAATCTCATTAGATAAGAGTCATTGTTGGCCACATCCATGTAGGCTACAAAAATTCTCAAAAATGTTCAATTGGGTCCCCTCTTCCTTTGTATTTGTCAAATTTTGGGATTTCAAAGTTTTTCAGAAAGGGGATCGTTAGTATGTTGTGGTCAAATGGATAGGGAAATATGTCTTGTAATGTGTAGCTCTTCTTGGACTTCCCAAGTTTTATGTTTGATCTCCTTTGAATAAGGTTTTGGGTTTGTAATGCTATGTTGATACTTGGTGTGTTTGATTGATCATTAGGAATTTTATAGCTTTGTTATCTCACAATGAATGTTGAGTCATATGATGGGTTTTGTGTGTGGGTAAACCTTGACAAATCTTATGCATGTGTAAAGAAGGGTTGGGTCCTTGTGGAATGTTATGTGTGTATTGTGGATAGATGGCTTGATATTGTGGATTGGGGGTTTGATATTGTGGATTGGGGTTTTGATATTGTTGTGTGAAGGTTCATTTTTTTTGAGAGATGAGATGTTTTTGAGATATGAAAGTATAATGTTGTGAGTCTATATTTTGTTGTTGTCGATTAGGAGTTCAAGTGGATAAGGATCTAGATTTTAGAATTGTAACCCTTGATGGTATTGTGTATTGTATGAAGGGCCATAATATGGTGTTTTTTTTGCATGTATTGTGTTCATGTATTGATCTTGAGTGTTTTTTTGATACATGTATTGACCCTAAGGAATGTTGGTGTGCGTGTTTTGTTGATAGATATGTGGTTGTTGTGTGTGAAGAGGAGGATTTTTTTATTTTGTTGGTGGATTGTTTGGATCATAAATGGTGTAGATGGGTGATGTCATGTTTTGTTGTTATGGAGGAATAGTGGCATGTAGTTGTGGTTTAATGTTGGGTTGTTGGTTTGGTGTATGATGTGTAGGACTAGGTGGAAGGTTACCCATGTTTTGCACATTAACATTTGGTCCTTGTTGTGGTGCATTTTGTGACAAGGATGTTTCATATAATTTGCTTGGTACATTTAGTCTCCATATATTTATTGAAATATTGTGAGTTACAAGTGGTGTAGAGAATGGATTCATTAATTGTTGGGTGATGTTTTGAGTTGCCAAGATGTTAGGATCAATTTGACTATGTTGGGTAGTGAATGTTTGTTCCACTTGAGATGGTTGTCTATATAGAGGATTTCCAACATGTTTGTGAGATGAATCATTGATTGGTGCTTTTGATTTAGAAAATACGAGATGTATCTTTGAATATGTAGCTAGTTTAGGCACTTGTCTCACCACTATGTCTTCATCCATACAAATGAGTGTGGGATCTTTGAGTGATTTGACATTAAAGTACACAGGTAGTTTGAATCCATTTTATGCAAGTATAAGGAAATATGTGTTAGGATATGAGCTAATTATTTTGTCCATTACCTTTTGTAGGTTAGGGTGTTTTGTGAATTCTATGATACCTTATTTAGTAATTTCCTCATCACTATCATCCTCTATGATTACATATTGTTGTTGTGGAGGCTTGGTTTGTTGTTGATAAATAATTTGTTAGTGTTAAAGATGAACATTTCTAATTAAAATATTTATGTTATGATGCGATGGATTAGCACCATGTTGTTGAGAAATATTGATATTTTGTTGTTGTGAAGGATTGACATTATATTGTTGTGATGGAGTGGAATTTTGTTGTTGAGGATTGACATTATGTTGTTGAGGGATAGAATAAGTTGGAGGAACATCATTAGGTTTAAAACCCCTTAGAGTGTCAATCATAGCTTCCACATTGCTAGTGGTAGGTTGAATAGAGATACTTGTGTTGGTTTCCATTCTCTTTCTATGTTGAGACCTTGTAGTTGTCATAAATAGTCCCAATCGACCATGATGGATGAAAGGTTTGAAATATAATGTAATGATGTTATTGTTGATTTGTGTTTTATTTTCAAAATGAATTTCAAAAGGGGATTTTGGTAAATATTTTGGACAAAAGAGATGTTGAACGATGTTGTTTTTTGTATTTTTAGATAGTTGATGACAAAGTTTGATTTTGATACTCACCTCTAAGAGAATATAATGGGTAGATTTTGGATTTTGATATGATGCTAATTAATGGATTGATGGATGATGAATAGATTTATTGATATAGCTAGGTCTCAAGGTGTTTATAGAAAGATAGGTTGATATCTCTACTTGAGCTAGACCTATAAGTGTAAGTAAAGATGGGTGATAGTGACCTTGCAAACCTAGAGGGAAAATTATTTCCACTAAAGTTGACAAGACCACAAGATGATAGGTAGATTGAACCAAGAGACACTAGGAAGATGATAGGTTGATGGATTACAAATTGATTGATGTCCAAGACAAGTTTGATGTTTGACAAAGGATGATGCAAAAGGATGGCCTAAAAGAGGCTTGATGCATTCTAAGACTATTAACAAGGTCTGATGTTGATTTGATTGATGTTTGGTCTAAAAGGTTATGGTGAAAATCCCTAGAAAAAGAAAGTTGAATGATGGTATGTTTGACATTTAAAGGTGGAAAATGACTGGTAAAAAGGTACCAGTATTTTATGAAAAATGTTTGGATTGAAGGACAAATGTTATGAAAGTTTCTAAGATCAAAATTTTGACAAGTCTAAGCAAGTTTGAGGATAGAAAAATGTGTCAAAGAAGGAAAATGTGATTGTTGTCTTTTTAAAAATAATAGAGTTATGAACAAACATGAGCATATGCAAAGAAAATGTAGTAGAGGATACAAAGGAAATACTATGCATAAGGATGACCTAACAGACAACAAATATAGGAAAAAGTGGTAGAGCATGAAATCATGAAAAATATGTTGAGAAAAGGCAGAAATATGTTGTGAAAATGTGATAGTATGTTGTGCAAATGTGAAAAAAAATAAAAGTAGATGTGGTAGGGTATGAAAAATCCACCTCTATTTTAGGAAAATACAATTTTATGTTCTATTATAGGGTTTAATGAATCTTTTTGATAGTTATGAAGTTGATGCTAAATGTTTGATGTCTAATATGGTTTTGTTTGAAAATAGTAAGTGATACACACAACATACAAAGTAGGAAAAACTAACTCCAAGGTGGTAAAATATTTTACACAATCTTTCTTCCATAAAGATCACTAATTTTGTCACTAATTTAGCACAAAGAAGACATGCCAGAAAAGTACAACCTAGCTAGTGATAAAGGGTATGTCTCCCCATAGCAGGATTACTTCACCTTTTGGATGATTTTAAATTTGAGTCCAAGGAGTGAGTGAATAGGCTATGCCAAGGTCATGTACCACCTTGAAACCCTTGGCCATGAAAGAGTGTGAAATCTAGTAAGACACCTTACACCTCAACCAAGGACTAGACATGGTAAGTAACTTCTCGTGATGATGATATCACGATGCACTACTTTGGTTTAATGGATGACAAGTCTTAGGCTTATAAAAAAAAGGTTTATAGTGATCTAGTGAAAAATGGTCCCATCTATAATAGCCTAACATTGGGAGGGTCAATCCTTCTCTCCTCACTAGTCGATCTTGGTAGACTAAGGATTAAATGGCTTATCTTCAAAAAATGCTAGCAAAACCACCTTGAGATATAGCTTTTAGTCTCCCTCCTTTTATATAGAAAGCTTGAATGCACATTGGAATTCATCCATTGGGTGATGAAATCCATAGGTGATGTAGAACATGGTGGGCTTCAAAGATCTTCAAAGACACAAACACTGATTTTGATAAATCACCAAATCACTCACAAATTCACTTTAAGGAAACTTTGTTTCCAAGGCTACAAATAACCAAAAACTAAAATCAAGTTCCAAACTTATAACCAGACCCTAGAAAACTTTGGTTATCATGAGAATGATAGGATTAAACCAAAAAAACTCTCTTAGAACATTGATTCATTCATTCTTCCATCATTCATACTCAAAAGGCTTATTTTCTTATAGGAATCCAAAAGACAAAATTGAGTGTATCTTTTAAACCAGATTGAATATCTAAAAAAAAAACATTTTCAAGAACCCATTATTAAGTAATTAAACATATCAAAAACTAAGATATTATTTTTTTGAAAAGAATTCCCTTAAAAATGACTGTACCATTTTCAAGGAGGCCTAATTAGGCTTGTTAGGACAGGGGTTTATTAGTTCTATGAACTCCAAACCTTAAACCACTTAACCAATTCCTTAAAAACATCAAGTAAAGTCTGAATAAGCTTTCTAAACTATTTTACATCCATCACCATTTACATTTCTTCAAACTCTAACTTCTAGCCAAGCATTCATGCTCAAAATTCATGAAAAATCACTAAGGTAGCAATAGATCTCATGCAACTTGACTTCCCCTACACTTCCAAACACAACCAACATTGAAAAAAACTTAAAATAACACATTCAAATAATTTAAAAAGGTTTCCATTGGTGGAATGGTGATTTTTGCTCTTATTTGACTCTCAAACCCTTAAAATGAGGGCTTTTGGACTACCCTCATAAAAGTGGCTCTAAAATGCTTTAAACTTATGGAATTTTCTCAAACTAGGTTTGCTTGAAAGTTAACTTTAATATATATCAACAAAAAAAAAAAACCTAAAAATATTGTATGTACTAGTACCACGCCTAAGAACAACAAGAAAACATTAAAATATGCAAAACAAGGAACTTTTATTCAAAACCATATTCAAAATACAATCTTCTCCACACATTCTCACCTTCACAAGGATATTTAAAGGTGTTTACAATAGTTATATTTTCTTCCCCTTTAGTTACAACTAACCAACAACCTCCTCTTTATAAAATGACTCATCATATTCCACTTTCTTGAATTTTGCAACTTTGCATTTTTTACAACATTTGTAAGATTTTGCATTTTTTTACAATTTGACTCCATAATCCCCTAGAAACATAATTAAATTACTCAAATGCATTATAAAAGGTCCAAATATGACCTCATTGCAAAAAATATGCATCCAATATTTAAAACTCACAAATTTGGCTCATGGAGGCATGAAGTTTACATTGTGCCCTACACCATTCACCTAGTTTGAAAAAGACCTCAAGTCCCTTTGAGTACTAAGTTGCATCAAAATTGCTTCTTCACACCTAAAAACATACCATTATCAACCTTGTTATGAATTGGTTTCTTCCTGACCTTTTTTTGCATGCCTAAACTCACCTAGTTTTTCTTGCCAAACACCTTGAATCACCTTACCTTTTCCCTTCATTTCCTCTTTTAGTTCTCTTCCTCTAATACCTCTATGCTGTTAGGTTTATACAACTTTGTAATAAAAAAAATTGACTACCCTCTAACATTTTTTTAGAATCAAAGAACAAAGAACTTATCATGCTTTCCTAAACAATCTTGCTTTTCCATAATCAATTGGTCCTTGGTCTTGAAAGAAGTAAAATTGAACACCAACTCAATATCATTTCTCTTAAATTATGTTTCATATTTATTGTTTCAGCATCTCCATGGTTTGAAATGGATGCATTCTTCATGTGATTTTCCTCAGACATATACCTATCTCTCTCACTGCTTCATTGCACAATCTCACAACATACCATCCATCTACCCAACAAAAGATCCTGTAAGAGACACCTCTACCAATTCTTTCTCTCAGTGGTGTAACTATCTTTGCATGTTCTCCCTAGCTTAATCTTTGTTGGAGGACAATGATCACAAACCTCTTCCATGTATGTATCCAACACACCTTCTCAAAACTCTTTCTCTCTTGTAGCTTTAAGATGGACCACAAGCACTTGAAACCAACACATTTCATAATCCACCAAATCAACTAGCTCTTATACCAATTGATGTAGAGCATGGTGGGCTTCAAAGGTCTTCAAAGACATAAACATTGATTTTGATAAATCACCAAATCACTCACAAATTCACTTTATGGAAACTTTGTTTCCAAGGCTACAAATAACCAAGAACTAAAATAAGGTTCCAAACTATTCACCAAACCCTAGAACACTTTGGTTATCATGAGAATGATAGGAATAAACCAAAAAAACTCTTTTATAACATTGATTTATTCATTCTTCCATCATTCATACTCAAAAGGCTTATTTTCTTATAGGAATCCAAAAGACAAAATTGAGTGTATCTTTTAAACAAGATTGAATCTCCAAAAACATAATACATTTTCAAGAACCCATTATTTATTACTTTAACATATCAAAAAATAAGATATGGTTGTTTTGAAAAGAATTCCCTTACAAATGACTATCTTTTTTTCAAGGAGGCCTAATTAGGCTAGTTAAGATAGGGGTTTATTAGTTCTACGAACTCCATACCTTAAAAAAATAAAAAAATGCCTTAAACACATCAATTAAGGTCTGCATAAGCTTTCTAAACTATTTTCTAGCCTTCACCATTGACATTTCTTCAAACTCTAACTTCTAGCCATGCATTGATGCTCAAAAATCATGAAAAATCACTAGGGCAACAATAGAACTCATGCAAATTGACTTGCCCCACACTTGAAAACATAACCAACATTGGAAAAAAACCTAAAATAACCCATTCCACTGATTTAAAAAGGTATCCATTGGTGGAATGGTGATTTGTGCTCTTATTTGACTCTCAAACCCTTAAAATGAGGGTTTCTGGACTGCCCTAAGAAAAGTGGCTCTAAAAAGCTTTAAAATTAATGAAATTTTCTAAAACTAGTTTTTTTTAAAATTTAACTCAAATTTATATCAAAACAAATAAAAAATAAAGCTTTAAAGTACTGTACAGACCAATACCATGCCCGAGAACAAGAAAACATTAAAATCTACAAAACAAGGTACTTTTATTCAAAACCATCTTCAAAATACAATCTTCTCCACTACTTCTCACCTTTTTCTACCTCTTTTGTTACAACCAACCAAAAACCTCCCCTTTATAAAATGACTCTTCATATTCCACTTTATTGTATTTTGCAACTTTGTATTTTTGACAACATTTGAAAGATTTTGCTTTTTTTACAACTTGAATCCATAATCCCTTAGAAACCTAATTAAATGAATCAAATGCATTATACAAGGTCCAAATATGACCTCATTACAAACAAGATACATCCAATATTTAAAATTTACAAATTTTCCTCATGGAGGCATGAAGTTTACATGGTGCCCTGCACTAATAGGTAGGCCCCCGTTACCAAACTAAAATAGGAAGCCTTAAGTGTATTGATATTTCTTGTCACACAAGATCACACAAGATGCAAGGGGAGAGAATTTCATGAAGAAAAAGAGAAGAGCATATGTACACTTTGACCTACCAAGCATGGAAAACAATTTTATTTCAATGTAGAAAAGTAAATGTGAGGTAATCTAGAAAAATGAAAGCATAGTGTTTAGTTGATTTTCTCTTTGACAAGCATGGTTGCAAAGAAAATGTGTCAGTAGTCTTGATTCTCAATATTTTACTACTTGAAACCCTACAATGCAAGAAATTTTAGATGCTTTCAAACTTTTGTCTTCACCCCCAACGTAATGTTGTACAAACCAGTTAGATAAATCACATAAGACAACAAGAGTTAGGGTTAGGGTTAGCAAAATATGAAACCTAAAAGTGTGAAATGATAAAATTAGGAAGCAAAAAAATATGATAAATATTTTGTTGTTACACCTCAAACATGACAATTCTCTAGAGCATATGTGGTTCTATTAACAAACATGAAACTTCTCTGATACATACATAGTCAAATGTTGTCCAAACATGGCTTTGTTGGCATATTGATGTCATTGATTTCAAATGAGGGATCAGAGGTGAGATGTAACTGATCTAGTAAAGTAGATTATTGAAATTGATGTCAAAAGGTGTCATTGATGTTTGAGGAGAGATAAGGTATGATTTGGATCTTCTAGGTGTTTGAAGAAAAAACAATGGCTAGATTCGATATGGGCTTTTTGAGAGCTTCTTGGAAATGTGTGGTACAGTTTTGTAGGATGCATGATGTTCATAAAGAATAATTATTTATGCTCTCAGACAAGGTTTAGGGTTAACTCATTAAACCCTATGGTTAAAAATCATGGGGCTTTGTCAAATTTTATATATTTTTGGTGACTGCTTATCGTAGGTTGCAAGTTGCTTAAGTTGTGACTTAATCTATTAGCATGAAGTTTACATGGTGCCCTGCACAATAGGTAGGCCCCCGCTACCAAAATAAAATGGGAAGGCTTAAGTGTATGGATATTTCTCGTCACCCAAGGTCACACAAGATGCAAGGGGAGAGAATTGAATGAAGAAAAAGAGAAGAGCATATGTGCACTTTGACCTACCAAGCATGGAAATTTTTTTTATTTCAATGTAGAAAAGTAAATGTGAGCTAATCTAGAAAAATGAAAGCACAGTGTTTAGTTGATTTTATCCTTGACAAGTGTGGCTACAAAGAAAATGTGTTAGTAGTCTTGATTCTCAATCTTTGACTACTTGAAACCCTACAATGCAAGCATTGTTAGAAGGTTGCAAACTTTTATCTTCACCTCCAACATAATGTTGTACAAACAAGTTAGATAAATCACAAAAGACAACAAGGGTTAGGGTTTGGGTTAGAAAAATATAAAACCTAGAAGTGAAATGATAAAATTAGGAAGGAAAAAAATAAGATAAATATGGTGATGTTATACCTCAGACACAATAATTATCTAGAGTAGATGTGGTTCTATTAACAAACATGAAACTTCTCTAATACAAACATAGTAGAATGTTGTCCAAACATGGCTTTGTTGGTATATTGATATCATTGATGTCAAAAGAGGGATCAGAGGTGAGATGGAACTGATATAGTAAAGGAGATTATTGGAATTGATGTCAAAATGTGTCATTGATGTCTGAGGAGATAAGGTATGATGTGGATCTTCCAGGTGTTTGAAGAAAAATCAATGGCCATATTCGATATGGGTTTTCTAAGAGCTTCTCAAAAATGTGTGGTGTAGGTCTAGAGGATGCATGATGCACATGAAGAATAATTATTTATGCTCTCAGATGAGGTTTAGGGTTTACTAGTTAAAACCTAAGGTTAATAATCATGGCACTTAGTCAGATTTTATATTTTGTTGGTAACTGCTTATCATAGGTTACAAGTTGATTAAGTTATGACTTAAGATATTTTGTATGTTGGGTGATCAACACCCTTGTTCTAGTATAATCAACCTGATAGATATTTGATGCATTTACTATTTCCCAAGTTGAGCAACACATATTTGGCTCACTTTATCAATAGTTGCGATCAAGCCCTGGAGAGTGATGACTTCCTCACCAACCCATAGATAGTATGGTGAAATAAACCTATATTGGGGAGACTACACCATATCCATAAGAGTTACTTTAAAGTCCCTCTAATGAAAAAATTTACATGAGAAAAACATAAAACACCATCTAAGAAACTACAACATATTGGGAGGAGATGCTTTAGAGTCCCCTTAATGAAATGATCTGCATTGAATTCCTCGATGGAAAGATTGAAGAGACTTTTGGATATCAAATTGAGTAGTTTTAAGTCCCTTGAATGAAACAAAAAATAGAAAGGTCCTACAATTAACTTAAGGAATTCATTAAGAGAAAGATAAATATCAGTGGAACAAAATGTTGCTCCCTTCAACACAATGAAGGAACCTCCCTTGCTTATTGATATGACAAATTAATCAACAATGGAGATTGAGTGTTGTTGATCGAATGGTGATGAAAGCTTCAGGTGGGACCCAATAGGAAGACAACCAAAGCTAGTGGATGGTGATGTGTGAATAGAGGTGGTAAAATATGATTGTTTGGCATGTCAAGTCACATTGGTGTTTTTTGTTGCATGGTGCTGATAAGGATGACATGTGGCTAGTGGGGACCACCCATTCGATAGGAGCTAGTAGTGTATGATGTTAGCATGTCCAGATGGAATTATCCCACTAGCTAGTGACGTCCTTGTCTAAGCCTTGTAGTACATCGGGTAATGGTGGAGATCATTTGATGGATTATCAAATGGTGCATGAGGTATGATGTGGGTCTATAATCTACAAGAAGACATGTTGTGAAGATCACTTGTTCACTTCACATCACTGTTGTGAAGCAAAATAATGGGATATGTTTAGTGATGAGCGATGTACATGGGATGATGGTGGATAGATGGTATCCTCTCACTGCACCACCAAGCTATTAGTTTTTCTCTACAATATAGAAATGATGGTGGAGTATGATGAGGATGATAGATTGAAACCTCCCACTACCTCATTGAGGATTCAACTTAGCCTTGCAATATAGCGGGTTAGTGGCAACTCAAGTGATAAAAATCAAATTTCTTGTGAGATTGAGTGGAATAAATCCCTGTTCATGGATTTTGGAACAAATTTTGATGAAGAAGTTGAAAAATCTAATAAAAAAATGAAGAAGAGTTGATTTCAAAGGTGAACTCATCTGTGCTCTAGATGAGATTAAAAGGTTGAGGAAGGAAAATGAAGAATATAAAATGAATGCACAAAAGGAGATAAAAAGATGAAGAGTCTAATCAAATGATAGTTAGCTTGAAGAATAAAGTGGAAGAAGCAAAGAGAACAGAAGATGTAGTTAAGTCTAAACTTTTATAGGTGTAAAATTGCACCCTTCACAATTTCACATACATTCTTGCATCCACTTTAGTGCCCATTCCCTTAGCATCTTGAGTAGGCTCATTTTATCCCCTACATCATCCTTTTTCCATCTCAAGATGCTCCAACACCCCTTTTTTAGTAGCTACCCTCACATGTCAGCTTTCCATTGGAATTTCATCCTTTCTAGTTCAAGTCATTTTGTAGCATGGCATGTTTGGACACTAGCCTGTTGCGTGGACGTCTGCACACTGTGCTAGCATGTTGTGCCATTTCAACACTCAAATGACCATTTTCAAGCATTCTTTCCACTTGTCACCTCCTTTGGTTAGTGGTAACGGCTTGAGATGCTTTGTAACTATCTGGGAAGCTTTCTTTTGCTTATTTTCTCTCTTTACAAGATGTCCTTTCACTTCATTTGTAACTATACCTCCATTTCTAGCTCCACTTTTCTACTTGTAGCTTCTCTCTTACTTTGGCTCCAACCTTCTACACTTCAACTTTTGCTTGTATAGCTTCATATGGCTTGTTGTAATGGCTTCAAGCTCTCTCAAGTTGTTTGATTCATTCTATTTTGATCATGTCACTATGACCCTTCTGAAGTCTTTCTGAATGTGTATTCTTTGGAGCCTTTGCTATGACATAGTGTTTTCGCTATGACCTCTCAGCACTCATGGAGTTCTTTGGTCGACATGCCTTTCAATTGTGTATCAGGGAGACTCTTGGAAACTATGATCTTTGGGATATCTAAGAGTTCTCGCTAAGAAGTCTTAGTGATGTGTCAAAGTCTCATCGACAGTGTTTACTTTAAGGTCTTCGAGGTAACTCTAATGATCTAGGAAGAAGTCCCAGTGAATAGAGAAGGTCATGCCAACGGAGACACATCCAAACGTTCTTTGGGGTAACTCAAAGTGGTTGGAGAAACATCTTAGTGACTGAAGGATGTCTTGTCAATAGTCGATGGCTATTGGGGTAACTCAAAGGTCCCAGGAAGATGTCTCTATGAATGTTGATTATCTCACCAACAAGAACACCTTTTTTGAAGTCTTCGGTATAACACTTAGCGATGGATGAACACTTCGGGGTAAGTCCTATAGCTCAGTGTAAAGTATTTGTGAAGGACGATAGTCCTATAGATTGTTGATGGCATCAGTGGAACATATGGGTTTTGAAGAGATGTCTCAGCGAAGGTGTTTGGTCTTGCTGATAGTTGTATACTCTCAGTGTAACTTAATGTTGCTCTACGAGATCTCTTAGCAATATCGGTATGTCTTGCCGACTATCCTTTGGAGCTTGATATGACTTGTGCCTTCGATATAACCTTTGGTGACTTGCTATGATCTCCTGGCAAAAGTGATAGGTCTAGGCGACTGCATGGTGACTCGGTATAATACATGAAGCTTGATAGAACATCTTAGTGATAATAGAGACTCTTGGCGACATCGGTATAAATGTTATGTGGCATTGGCAAGACACTGATAGTATCTCATCGAGATGCCAATTCAGTGTGATTTCTCTAAAGTCATTTGATCATGTGAGACTTTCTAATGTGGCATTTCATGGATGAATAGGAAGAGCCAAATATGAACAGTTAGAAATTGGTTCATTATGATAGTTCTGTGAGGGAGCTCGATGGGCATGGAACAATAGAGATATACTCTATGATTGTAGATTGTGGTTGGTTGGTTAGTTGCATCTATAGATTTCTGTGTGGGTCTATGATCAGTAATGAATTCAATTCTATAATGACTGTAATCTGAAGGTTCCTATAATAGATTGTTCATGGTGAATGCTGCTATAATTAGACACCAGAAAGATAAATCTATCAATTGTATGTAATCTCAAATTACTGTAATACAAAGTGATTTCTCTTGGTGTGGTGGGTTTTTCTCTCGTAAGGGTTTTCCCACATATATATGGTGTTCTTGTGTGATTGTCAAAACTCTATTTCTATAATCTATTTCATAGTGCATCGTAACTTGACTGCAATTGTAAATTTTAAAGTGTGTCTACATTCTTTCCTAAGGTATTGACATTAGGAGAATTGTTTTCTGCATCTAATTTTCCTTACAAGTGGTATCAGAGCTTGGCCAGTTGTGTTATCCTTGTGGGTAGATTGGGTTTTTTTTGTCAATTCTATTCAGTGGGAGTCTTGTAGAGTTTGTCATTTCTGATTATAGGTTAAGATGGCTAGTACATCTGGTAAGATTGAAATAGGGAAATTCAACAGTAGTAACTTTGAGTTGTGGAAACTCAAGATGGAGGATCTTCTTGTTGATCATGATCTGTTGCTTGCAATCTCTGGAACAAAACCTTAGACCATGAAGCAAGAGGATTGGGACCTGACAGATAGAAAGGAAAAAGGGATGATAAGGCTTTGTTTGGTAGACTCTGTTCTTCTGAATGTGCATGAAGAAAATACTGCAGCCTCTTTGTTGACAAAACTAGCATCTATTTATCAGGGGAAATCCTTGGTGAATAAAATTTTCCCGAGGAAGAAGCTGTATAATTTGAAAATGCAAGGAGGGTTTGTAGCTAATCATTTGAATACTTTTAACATGCTGATTGCTCAATTGACATCTGTTGGTGTAAAAATTGAAGAAGAGGATCTATTGTGTTCTTTCTAGACTCATGCGATCATCTAGTGATGGCTGTTGGGAGTACAACATTGAAGTTCAAAGTGGATGATGTTGTTGCATCTTTGTTGTCAGAAGAAATGAGAAGGAAATCTTTTGAGATGGCGAAGGAAGCTCTTGTTGTCAGAGGAAGGTCAAAAGAGAAAGGCAAGAAGGACAAGAAGTCCAAATCAAAATCAGAAGGGAGATCAAAGTTTCCTGGAAAGAAGTCAAAGGTGAAGTGTTGGAACTGTGGGCAACCTAGTCATGTCTGAAAGGATTGTAAAGATGAGAAGAAGAAGAAGTTTACTTCCGACAATGACTCTTCTCATAGTGATGCAAATGCCTTTATTGTAGCCTTGGCTACTCAGGCATTAGATGATGTCTGGCTGATTGATTCTAGAGCATCATTCCACATGACATCTCACAGAGAATGGTTTACAAAATATGAATAATATGATGGTGGAAAGGTGTACTTGGTGAGTGATTCAACTGTAGAAATTGTTGGTCATTGAAGAGTTATAATCCAATTCCATGATGGCAGAATAAAGGGGATCAATGATGCTATGCACATACTAGGTTTGGCTCAGAATCTACTTTCTATCAGTAAGCTTAATGATATCAGAGTACAAGTCTTGTTTTTGGGAAGTGGCTACAAGATGACTAGAGGTTCAATGGTGTTGGCTAGAGGTGCTTGAATTGGTAGCCTGTACAAGCTAGATGCACAAGCTATTCAATGTAACATTGTCTCTTTGCAGTCACTGAAAGCTACTCATGGAGGTAAAGAGGGAAATATCCCTAATTATGTAAACTCTATGGAAGTAAAACTTCCTACAGAAAAGACTATGCTTTGGCGTCATAGGTTAGGCAACATAGGAGAAAAAGGTTTAAAAACCTTGAAGAACAAAAACTTGGTTGAGGGGCTTGAAGATTGTAATTTAGAATTTGAATTTTGTGAACATTGTATATATGGAAAGAAGCACTGTGTTTCATTTTATGACAGTCCTCATAAATCTTCTAGTTTGTTATATTATATTCATTCAGATGTGTTTGGTCTAGTGAATGTTCCTTCATTATCTAAATCAAGATACTATGTGTCATTCATTGATAATTATTCAAGGAGAGAATTTGTATATTTTTTGAAATCTAAATCAGAAGTGTTTAGTCAATTTAAGGAGTTTAAAAATCTTGTTGAAAATCAAACTGGTAGAAAAATAAAATGCTTAAGGACTGATAATGGTGGTGAATTCTATTTTGATGAATTTGAAAGATACTGTAAAGACCATGGAATCAAAAGACATAAGACTAAACCATATACTCCATAGCAGAATGGAGTTGTAGAAAGATTCAATAGGACAGTGATGGAGAGAGCATGAAGTATGCTTAGTAGTGTTGTTTTGGAGGAGAAGTTCTGGGCTAAAGCTACTGCTACTACATGTTACTTAATTAATTAGTCTCTAAACTCTGCTCTTGTTGAGAAGACACCTTTGGAAGCGTGGTCTAGTAAGAAGCCCTCTCTTAGACATATTAGAGTCTTTGGCTATGAAGCATATGCATATGTTTCAGATGTGAAAAGGTCTAAGCTGGAGAAAAAGGCTATCAAATGTATTTTTATTGGATATAGTGCTAACATTAAAGGATACAAGCTTTGGAATCCTGTTATAGAGAAGATTGTATACAATAGGAGTTTAATATTCCATGAGCTAAAACCTTCCACCTTGGATCTGTAGTCAGAGACAAAGTCAGAAAATAGTAAGGATGTAGCAACAATTCCTCCTACACCAAAGAAAGAGGAATTGAAAATTTAAAATGTACTTGAAACTGAGGAAATCTCAAGAAATTCTAAAAGTTTTGAAGAAGAAGAACCTCAGCCTCGGCCAGTGAGGAGGTCAACCCAAGAAAGGAAACAACCAGATAGGTATGGGTTCTCATTAATTGATTCTACTTGTGCCTATGCTTTAATTTCTAGAACTGATGATCCTAGGACTATACAGGAGGCATTTAAAATGTCTGATTCAGATTCTTGGTTGGAAGCCATGAATGAAGAAATAGCATCATTAGATAAAAATGAAACTTGGAGTTTGGTGCCCTTGCCCAAAGGCAGAAAACTTGTGGGCTGCAAGTGGGTATTTAAGAAAAGGATTGGTTTGGATGGTAGTGTAGAAAAATACAAGGCAAGACTAGTTGCAAAGGGTTATTCCCGGGTAGAGGGAATTGATTATGGGGAAGTCTTTTCTCCTGTAGCAAAGCTGACATCCATTAGATTTCTTTTATCACTTGCAGCAACATATGAATTAGAGGTAGAACAGATGGATGTGAAGACAACATTTCTTCATGGTGATCTTGAAGAAGAAATCTATATGTCCCAGCTTGAGCACTTTGTTGAAAAAGGTAAAGAAAAAATGGTATGCTAATTAAAGAAGTCTCTATATGGATTAAAGCAGACACCTAGAATGTGGTACTAGAAATTTGATACTTATGTATTATCTTTAGGCTTTGTGTGATCAAAATTTGATCACTGTGTATATTATAAAGTTGAAAGTGATCAAGTGATTGTTATTGCTCTTTATGTTGATGATATGCTATTCATAGGAAATAGCAAGCTAATGATTTCTAATCTTAAGTCTCAATTGTCTGCTAAGTCTGAAATGAAGGATCTTGGTATAGAAAGGTATATTCTAGGGATGGAGATAACTAGGGATAGGAAGAATAGAAAGCTTTGGCTCAGTCAGAGTAAGTATATAAGGACTGTTCTAGAGAGATTTTGCGTGAATTATTGCAAGTAGTTAGTTGTTCCAGTCTTGCAGGGAATGAAGCTATCTATTGAGGACTATCCAAAATCTCCTACTGAGATGGAGGACATGACCAGTGTACCCTATGCTAGTGCAGTAGGCAGTCTCATGTATGCAATGGTATTTACAAGGCTAGACATTTCCCATGTAGTGGGAGTACTTAGTCAATTTATGGCTAATCTAGGAAGAACACATTGGGATGTTGTGAAAAGAGTTTTCAAATATTTGAAGGGAACTTCAAATTTTTCATTGTGTTACCATGGGAATCTGGTTGAATCATAGAGGAATCCACATTCGTGGATATGTAGATTCTGATTGGGTAGGGGACATTGATAGCAGGAGATACACTAGTGGATACATTTTCATGATGAATGGTGTTGTAGTGAGTTGGATAAGCAAGTGGCAAGCTGTAGTCGCTTTGTCCACTATGAAGGATGAATACATGGTAGCTACTCATGCTTGTAAAGAAGCTGTATGGTCGAAACATTTGTGTTCTAACATTGGTTTTGATGCAAGGGAAATAACTATTTTTTGTGACATTCACAGTGCAATTTGTCTGGCAAAGAACCCTACTTTCCATGCCAAAACAAAACATATTGATGTATAGTACCACTTTGTATGAGATATGGTGGAGGATGGAAAGGTCAGTTTGGAAAAGGTTGATACTGTGGAGAATGTTGCAGATGTATTGACAAATCTAGTGAACACAAACAAGTTTAGGTGGTGTTCCAATTCAATGGTCCTTAGTGCCCATGATTTTTAGTAAATATGTTGTGCTCTGGAGGTGCCTATATGATCTTCGTCAAGTGGGAGATTGTTGGAAATATGTACCTCAAACAATACAAGCTAAAACTGACATTAGAGGAAATTCGATATGACATCTATAATGTCTGGTCGACTAGCAGTTTGATTCATTATGTTTTGATCATGTTGCTGTGACCTTTCTAAAGTCTTTTCGAATGCATATTCTTTGGATCTTTCACTGTGACATAGTGTTTTCGCTATGACCTCTCAGTGCTCATGGAGTTCTTTGGATGACAGGCCATTCAATCATGTATCAGGGAGACTCTTGGTGAAAATGATCTTTAGGATATCTAAGGGTTCTCGCTAAGAAGTTGTAGCGATGTGTGAAAGTCTCATCGATAGTGTTTACTTTGAGGTCTTTGGGGTAACTCTAATGATTTGGGAAGAAGTTCCAATCAATAGAGAAGGTCATGCTGATGGAGACACATCCAAACATTCTTTGGGGTAACTCAAAGTGGTCAGAGAAACATATTTGTGACTGAAGGATGTCTTGCTGATAGCTAATGGCTATCGGGGTAACTCAATGGTCCCGAGAAGACGTCTCTATGAACGTTGATTGTCTCACTGACAAGAACACCTTTTTTGAAGTCTTCGGTATAACACTTGGCGACAAATGAACACTTCGGGGTAAGTCCTATAGCTCAGTGTAAAGTCCTAGCAAAGGACGATAGTCTTGGCAGCTGTTGATGGCTTTGGTGGAACATATGGGTTTCGAAGAGATGTCTCAGTGGAGTTGTTCAGTCTTGACGATAGTTGTATACTCTTGGTGTAACTTAATGTTGCTCTATGAGATCTCTTATCGATATCAGTATGTCTTGCCGACTATCCTTTGGAGCTTGATATGACTTGTGTCTTTGGTATAACCTTTGGTGACTCGCTATGATCTCCTGGTGAAAGCAATAGGTCTAGGCGACTGCGTGGTGACTTGGTATAATACATGAAGCTCGATAGAATGTCTTAGCGATAACAGAGACTCTTGGTGACATCGGTATGAATGTTATGTGGCATCGGTGAGACATTGATAGTTTCTCACCGAGGTGCCAACTCAGTGTGATTTCTCTAAAGTTGTTTGACCATGTGAGACTTTCTGATTTGGCATCTCATGGACAAATAGGAAGAGCCGAATATGAATAGTTAGCAATTGGTTCGTTGTGATAGTTCTTTGAGGGAGCTCGATGGGAATGGAACAACAGAGATATACTCTATGATTGCAAATTGTGGTTGGTTGGTTAGTTGCATCTACGGATTGCTGTGTGGGTCTATGATCAGTAAATGAATTCAATTCTGTAATGACTATAATTTGAAGGTTCTTGTAATAGATTGTTCATGGTGAATGTTGTTGTTATTAGACACTAGAAAGATAAGTCTGTTAATTGTATGTAATCTCAAATTACTGTAATACAAAGTTATTTCTCTTGGTGTGGTTGGTTTTTCTCCCATAAGGGTTTTCCCATGTATATCTAGTGTTCTTGTGTGATTGTCAAAACTCTATTTTTATAATCTGTTTCATAGTGCATCTTAACTTGACTGTAATTGTAAATTTTAAACTGTTTCTACATTCTTTCCTGAGGTATTGATGTTAGGAGAATTGTTTTCCGCATCTCATTTTCCTCACATATATTTGTTATTTCTAGTTCACTTCATTTCATTTCTATCACTTTCTATTACTTTATTGCATTTTGTAAATTCTTGGTAATTAGATTGCTAGTAGTTGCTTACCTATTTTTTGTGAAAAACTCATTGTTTAGTCCATACAAGATGCCAATGTTCCTCTAGGATGTCAACATGCCACATTGTCATCCATATTCTGTGTTGACATTCTTTGGCTGAGAGCTTGTCAGTTTGTCTAGAGAATCTCTGTGATGTGCTCTTTCAGATTCTAAAACTCTCACCAATGTTTCTAGGGGTCGTTTAGGGTATTTTACCCTTTGAGTCTCTCTAAATGAAGATAAATTTTGAGTATTGAATCCCCCTCTTCTACATTTTGGTGAGCCTAACGTGAAGAGAAAATCTTCCAAAAAAATAGGAATTTACATACCCCTACTTGGCAGGGTTATAACTTTTGGCTCAGTGCACAAAATTCAGAACCATTTACACCACTGGAAAGATCTCCTAGAGAACTAGTGCAGATGAATTTTAATGATGGACTTAGTTTCCAACTTCAAATTTTTCTCCAAAGACCTCCAAAAATGCAAATTAATAGAACATAGGAAATACCGAAAAAATCATAATTAATTTAATATCTTCTTTTATTGGTTCAGTATCTAATTTTATTCAAACTATTAATGATGTTCCATTTAATGCATGTGATGGTGACTTGGATTTTCCTATGTCACTTGATATCTTTGATCCTTCTCACGAATTTCCTCTTGCTTCAAAGGATATTTTGTTGCAACAAGATGAAATCATTGATACTTTCCTTAATGGTACTCTACTTTTTATTCATTCCAATGTGCTCTCTTTTGGAGATGATGCATTTGTGAATGATGAATCTATCCCTCATTTGAATGCACTCTCTTCTAGCGACGTTGAATTTTTGAATGATGAGTCTTATCTTTGTTCCAATGCACTCTCTTCTAGAGATGATGCATTCATGGAGGAGGAATATATTATACCTTCTGATGCATCCTCTTCTAGAGACATTGCATTTTTAAATGATGAACTTCTTATCTATTCCAATGCACTCTCCTCTAGAGATGATGCATTAGAGAATGATAATTCTCCTTCCACATTTGATCCTAGTTGGATTGATGTTTAGAATAT
Organism: Sequoia sempervirens; assembly: GCA_007258455.2. Classification (NCBI taxonomy): domain Eukaryota; kingdom Viridiplantae; phylum Streptophyta; class Pinopsida; order Cupressales; family Cupressaceae; genus Sequoia; species Sequoia sempervirens. Next base: position 422,590,136 of record VDFB02193867.1, read on the forward strand.
ATATTCAAATAACTTTTCTACTAATTGTGATGATTATATAAATACAGTCTATGTCTCTACTACCTCTCGAAGGCCTAAGGGACTATTCATTTACATGACTCCAACTAGTCCTCTTAAAATGGCTTGTTCTATTAATGGTGTTTCATTTGAAGATGATTCTCTTGAACTTTCAATGGTTCCCTCTTATAGAGTGGTAGCCCATATTTATGAGAATAGAATGAATAAACAAACAAGCCTTCTTCAAGCTCCTAAACCTATAACTAAAGCAACCAATAATTGCAATCTTGCTAAGCAACCTTAGGTTCCTCCAGATAAGATCTCACTATGGGGCTTGCTTCAATTTGCTCTAATTTATCAAGTTATGCTTTAGGAAGCCTTGCAAAAGACCCTCTTTCCTTCTTCCGATAGGCTAATAGATGTTGATGCATTGATAGCTTGTATTCGTGTGGATTCACTAAATATTACATTCTATCCACAGGAACTCCCACCTCTGAAAGTACAGAAGTGAGTGGACCGCTTAATGATTATAGTTAATATTAATAAAAATGGAATTAGATGTACTCTCGTTGATGTTGTTTCGATGCTCAATGTGTGTAGTATTGATCTATTTCCTAAGATTAATATTGACTCATCTTCTCTTAATGCTTCTTCTATTGCTATTTTTGTGTTTGATAATGTTGGTTGACAAGCCCTAGGCATGATAGTCTTGCCTTTGAGGTTGGGACTCGTTACTATACCTACCCTTGTATATGTTATGTCAGAAAAGATACTGTATAACCTTGTTCTTGGTAGACCATGGATTCACGCTATGGGTGCAGTCCCATCTACCTTGTATAAATATATTAAGTTCATTTGTAATATTAAAGTAGTCACAGTCAAGGCTGACCCTAAGGCTATGCACTTAAATGTGAGATGGCAACTGCTAGCCAATCTTTGGTTTTTCCTACTCTTATTCCTTTAGTATCTTCCACCATGTCGATGTTTACTCCAGTAATACCTATTACAAAGGATACTCTTGAAATAGATGTCCCTGAAGAAGATCCTTTTGAAGAAAAAAATCTTAAGATTGCTCCTTCTACCTCTTCTCAAAGGAATTCATGTCTTGGTGATGATTTGGGTTCTCTAAACTTTACATAGTCCTTCATTCAGGAATATGAAGTTGACTCGATCCACTTAGACCTTGCAATATCATCACCTAAACCCGCTATCGAAGATGGTCATTCTTCTATATCACGGGATAAGATGGATGCAAATTGTAATGTTCTTAGTATTGATCCTCCTTCTAAGGAAGATTATCACACTTATGTTAATGAGGTTAATGTTGGTAGTCCTATCAAAGAGAATGATGATGATCCCATAGAAGAGTATGATCCCCATTACCTGAATAACACTCTTAATGGAGATCCTCCTTTTTCTTCTATCTCTATATCTTCTTGTGAGAAATCAAATTTTTCATAAGATAAAGGTTTGCTTCTTGGTCCTCATTCTTTATGTAAGGAAGAGTATATTTTTTTGCGGCTACTAAAAGCTTGCTTAATCACTCTTCCCTCTCCTACACATAATAAACTTCATAAACTTCATGAAGAAAAGAATTCTTTTTGTGCCTACCATTGAGTGCTTGGCCATTCCACTAGTGAATGCAAGGAATTTAAGGATAAAATACAACAACTTCATGATTCAGGTGCCATTAAACTCCTATTTGATTGATACACTAATCGCCAGACGAAATTTAGCGAAACAAGCATAATAAACTTCCAACAATCAATCAATCAACATAATAAGTTAAGAAATAGCATGAAACATATTTAAATAAATCAAATTGGTCACATGATGCACAATCATTAGCTCATAACTCATGCTATCCCACAATTCTTGATTTTCAACAGGATTTCAAAGAATTTCGTTAGGGACAAAAATCCATGAAAATGGCAGGAGTTCAGAAATTTAAGGAAAATGATGGATGGAAGAAATCTCAGTAAAATCTTGAGGAGATATAATTCCATGAAGTCAATGCAATTTTAGTGTTTTAAGCATATTTTAGGAAATTTTTGAAGTAAAGGAAATCTACAAAATGTTTGAAAACCCAAAATATTTGACTTTTTTCAAGATTTTACCCAGATTGATTAAATGGCTAGGAAGTTGGGATTCAATCCTAGATTTAGTTTGTTTCAATTTCAAAATGGAGATTGATGACCTCCAATTCATCAAATGTGACCTCAAGCAATGAGTGCAATGATTTCAAATGGAAAACCCTAGGAGGATGCCATGAATGCACAGTTCAGATGCAACTCAACTTCATGTTTTTGATATCCTTCACACAAATTCTCCCACAACCTATCTAAGATAGGGTGATTATCAAATTGGACAACAAAAAAAAGGTTTAAATTTTCTTAGAATGTGGTTTTATGGAAGGTCGAGGATTAGCTAGGTCAAACTACAACTCAGTCCATTAAGCATGAAATCAAACAACAAATTAAATAGAGCATCAGTTGACCATATTAAGTCTCAATCAAGCAAAAAGGAAAGCAATGTGAGCTATAGGAAAGAGCTTCAAATGAAAGAAAGAAAACCTAGCTCAACCATCGAACCTTACCATATCAAAATCTTGACTCCAAGAATACACACACAAACTATGAAGCAATTTAGTTCATTAATTAAAATAGAAGGCCGCATGTACATACCATGAGAGAAAGCAAATTGAAATGGTAGAAATTGGCAAGAAACCCTAGAGTCCAAACAAACATGAGCAACCACAAGAAAATCCAACCAACGTCAACAATCACAACTCAAATGCAAGACTCAACAAGGGCAACTCAAAACCAAGTCTCCTCAAATTCCTTAACAATACACATGAATAAAATTCTAGCATAAAACATATTTAAAGCTAATAAAGTAGGTTGCATGATCATACAAGAGGTATAAATGCAATGAAAAGACAACAAGCTTAAGAATCTAAAGGCATGACAGAATTTTGGGAAACTCCGAGGAAGACGAAATTATGCAAAGTTGTAGAATTTCCAAAAATAGTATAAAGTAGCCTTAGTTGGGTTTTCAAGGCTTTCAGGGAATTCTGCCAAGAGGGAATTTTCTCAAAAACAAAGAAAAACCCAAAATATGTCTAGAAACATAATATTTTCAAAGTGTTCCTTAGAAGAGAGCATTTGTACGAATAAGATAAGCATTTAGGCACATGCCAAAGCAACCAAGTCCTTAAAACCAATGGGCCAAAACACCAAAAATAAAATGCAAAAGAAGGTACCTACTTTTAGTAGGGCGTACGTGTGAAAACTACACAAAAAATGGTGACTCCCACTGGGAAAATGCTCCATATCATTTCAGTGATAAATTGGAATCAAGAACCTAGAATCTCTAGTTTTAGTCCTTACATTATGTCACTAATTTGGTAGAGCTTCAAAATTCAAAGGAAAGAAAACCTTTCCTATACCAGGGTCAAAGTGTGTGCATATGTATTCATTTCCCTTTCCAAATTTGGTCTGACTAGGCTACGTAAAGATTCTAACTCCAAAAGCATCCTTGATAGAGCCTTGCTTCCAGTCAGGCATCCATATCTCCAATGAGGTTATCATTGTGGTTCTCCAAAGCATAGCTCTACTGCTAGCTAGGTGTCCATAGCCTTGATAAAGAATACACTCCTTTAATTTTTAATATTTTCTCTTTTCTTTTCCTTTTGATATTCTTTCTTTTTCACTTTTATTTCAACCTATGAACACTAAAGTTCATACTTAGGGCTAAGAACCACAGTGGCATTGAAGTAGAATATAATATTTTTCACCTAACCAAACCTCATAAGGACTATATACAACCTCAAAATTCTTTAAGATCTGTGTAAAAATGTCAGACCCAAATACATTCCAGATTTAACTCTATCCCATGACTTATCCACTCAAAAAACTTAATACATATGACACTGAATGGAGGACCTTCACCAACTGACTCTGGAAGGATGATTGAAGTTTGTAAAAGAAATACTCAAAACAATCCCATATATCATAATTATTGCTATGCAAGTGCAACAAACGAAAAAGAAAATAGGAAGACCCAGAGCAAGACAAGAGCAAAAGCAAACCAAAGAAAACCAAAGCAAACCAAAATCAACAAACAAACAAATAAAAAATAGAAAGGAAACCTACTCTAACCAAAGAAAAAACAAACCAAGCAAAAAGGAAACCTACTCTAACTATGTACAAGAAATAGTTGTAAATAGCTCCAGATTGGAAGTAATGTTTTAGGTACTGCCCATTGATAGGTAGTGAGATATCCTCTCTAGTGAGAGTTTTCAAGTGAAAAGTATTATCTCATAAAATCTTTGAAATCTGATAAGGTCCAAGCTAGAGTTTTTCAAATTTACCATGCTCTCCCCTATGGTCATGGGCTTTATCCCAGTAGAGAACCAAGTTAGAAATTATAAAGGCTTTAACATTAGCTCTAGATTCAAACCATCTTTTGACTACACCTTGATGTTTGGAAAAATTTTCAATGGCTTCATCTCTTTTTTCTTCAAGGTGTAAGAGTTCAGTAAGTCGGCCTTCTCATTTATCCCCTTCATCATAATAATCATTAATGAACTATGGGGTGGGCTTTTTAATTGGATGGGAAAAACAAGTTCTAACCCATAACCTAGGTTGTAAGGGGAAGTTCCTATGGAAGCCTTATGTCTGTTACAATCTTCCCAAAGAGAAAAATGAAGCTGGGTGTGCCAATCCTTAGGGTTTCTTTCTAATAGCTTACAGATGACTATCAAGAGGTTTTTTATTGGAGGAATCAGCCGGACCATTACCTGTGGATAATAATTGGATACAAAATTTATTATGATTCCATGATCAAAAGCCCAGTTAGAAAATTTGAATGATGCAAATGTAGGATCATTATCACAAACCAAAGACAAAGGACTTCCAAAGTGATTGATAATACTTGATTTGATGAAATTGATTACCACTTCAGAAGTACATTGTTTGCATGCAAGAGTCTCAATCCATCTTGTGAAATAATCAATAACAATAAGAATATACCTGTGGCTTGTAGAAGAAGGTGGATTAATTGGAACTATGAAGTCCATTCCGCACTATGTGAAAATTTTTACCTCAAAAACTTTTTGAAGTGGGAGTGCTCCATGCTTTTCCTTGGTGGCTAGAATTTGACAAACATGACAAGTTATGACATGGTTGTGTGTGTCCTTAAACAATGTGGTCCAATAATAACAAGACATTTGAATATGATTTGTAGTGGAAGGTATAGATCCATGGCCAGTGCCATATCCATAATGAAATTCTTCCATAACCCTTTTTAGCTTCCTGCTTTCCCAAGCATCTTAAGTAGATACCTTCATAGTTAGTTTTGTATAGAACAAATCCCTTCAACATGAAACTGTCACTCTTCAAGCACAATATTATTCTTTGTACAACATTAAGGTGATCTAAACATTGTTGATTCAAAATATAATAAATGATATCATCATAACAGTCCCCTTGAGAAACATCTTCAAGATTATAATGTTGGGCTGCAAGGTTAGGATTGTTGTACAGTTTTGAACACACGCCCCACTGAAAGCAGGGACCCTCTTTCACTTTGATTTTTTGTGTCTTGGCCCTTTGATTTTGAGAATTTATTTTTCTTTGGCATGAGCCTAAATGTTTATCTTGCTTTCCCAAGTGATTTCCCTAAGTTACACATTGAAAATCTTAAGTTCTGGGGAAAGTTTGGGTTTTTACCTAAGTTCAAGATTTTTCACCCTAGTTGGATTTTCCCAGATCTAGCTCAAACTCCAACTAATCACTATGGTTCAAAAATTTTAGGTCCTCCTAGAATTTTTCCTCAGCTGGATTTTTCTAAAAATCCACTCTACCATTGGGTTTCCGGATTTCTCTCGGTTGTCTTGTCAGCAGCATTAATGCTCTTTGTACGATCTTTGAAAGATGTATTTAGTCAATTTTTTGGGGATATTTTTTCCATCTTTCTTTGTGATTTGCATTCTAGTGAGAAAAGAAGTGTATTTTGAGTGTTTGATTTGATGTGGGGCACTGGATTTATGAATTATTGGCTTTGGTGGTGATTTCATGCACATTTTTGCTAATGTTCTTTGTTGAGCTCCATTAAACTAGTATTTGTTGCCACAATCAATTTCTACTTTTTCAAATGGTATGTATATGATTTCCGTACTTTTGATTGATAAATGTAAGTAGTTATTTGGCATTTTTGGTTTGCTTGGGGTTCAAATTTCTATGGCGTTGAGCCTCTGGTGCTAGGGTAGCATGATATTGTCTCATTTATAGTTTCCCATCTAAGTTTCAAATCCACTCTTTCATTTTCATCTAGAAATAACTTACTTGTGAGCCGTGAATACCCCATAGTGAGGATTTAGAGGTTAAAATGATTAAATCCTAAGCTTGTTCTATGCATCAATGGTGGATCTATATGGTTTTATGCCTAGGGCATCACAATTTTCAACCTAGTTTGCTTTCGAGTTGGCCTAGAATTTAAGGAAAATATGTAAAAGGTCCAAATCAAACTTGTCTTAGGCTTAGATTCTTGAAACTTATGATTGATCCATCAATTTGAGCCAAATCATGAGGAGGTGACGATATTCCCATTTTTTGTTCATCTCAGGATTTTCCTGTGCTAGCGGATTTCCCCAATTTTCCCTGTCCTCTTCATTTTCTAAAATTTGCAGAATGTCTTGTCCTTCGCAAAAATTGGTCCCATGTGTATTTCTCTAAAATTTGAAGGAAAATAAAGGATTATCGAATAACATGAATTATTAATGGATGATTATACATTTTATGATTAATTTGTGCTATTTTTAGATCCCATATACTATTTCTTGATTGATAATAATAAGATTAAGTTGCTAATGGGCGTTCTCTTGTTAATTCTACCAGAATCCATCTAGCTTGGAATTCCCTGAAATTCCTCCCTGGCTTGGATTCCATGGGTGGACTTGAATTTTTTTTTTTAATATGATCATTATATATGAGATTAAGTGGTACTTTTCCTATCTAGAATTCATTTTAATGATGATTTTGATTGATTAACCTAAATTTTATGTGATCTTTACTATGGTTCCCTTTGTTGAGTGCAAACAAAATCTAGCAAGATAGTAGCTAGAAAAGCTAAGGGTGACATGGAGGCATCTTCGCTATCTGAAGCAAAAATAATCAAGATGGATATCAGGAGAAAAATCCTAGAGAGCAGAATTACCTCTATCTGGTCAGAAGTAATAGACATGAATGTTGGGCTATGGGACTATGAGGAATTCAAGGTTAGAATGACAGCTCAGGATATTCCTTTGGTAGCTAAGAGAATGATGGAGTCAAGAATCACACGTGTAGCTAGTTTTCCCTCTACAGTGCAATGTTATGAGCTAGTCTTTGAATGTGCCAAGTATTACTATAGTGATACACAAAGAATTATTGGTCCCCAAGGGAGGATTGTGGAAAATTTGAATCTTGTCTCTATAGCTCAGACCTTTGACATGCGACATAGATCTGACATGGTGGAATTTAGTATGGAGGCAGCTAAAAAGTACTATGATGAGGAGATTGTTAAATCACAACAACTCATCAATTCTTGGCTGGAAAATCCCAAGTGTCATTATTCTAAACTGCCCAAATAGCTATTCAAAGCAAAATTCAAGGAGTATTATGATGCCATCATATTGCTTAGTAGGGTGGTTGGATTAAAGAGTGCAGGTATTTTTGAGAGCTATATGTGCCATGTCATTACAATGATGGAACTGGAAAAGATCAATTATCATTGGTTAGGTGTAATAAGTGTTGTAATCAATGAGCAAATGTGCAAAGTGATACAAACTAAGACCTTCACCATGACTTCCTACCTGGTCTATGCACTTGTGATATTTCATCTATATAAGGGATTAAGCATAAGAGGAGTCTTTGGATAGGATGTTATTGATGAAGTTTACCCTCAATTGCACTCAGGAAGCTCGAGCTATAGGAGGGTGAATGATGCATTCACAATGCATATCACCAGATTGCTTTAGGGTCCTAAACACATAAGGATTTTAGATCAAGCCAAGGAGCTAATCAAGAATATGGGGCTTGGTTCATTCAATTTCCCACCTTCTCATACATCTAGATTGATGGTTGTCAAAGGGCTCCATACGAACTTCCAAGGTATCCCACTAATCATATCTTACTTCTGGAGGTCACTAGACAAATATGTGATTTTTATGCTATTATGAAAAGGGACAAACATAAGACTAGTTTTGGTGGAGACTTCCCCTTAAGGATAGGCATTGGAGAGGCCTACCCTTCCATTAGTTCAACCCAGGCTTTAGAGGAGGATATGAGTGCTCTTGGTTTATCCTTCCACTCCAAGAGATTTAGATTTGATATAACTGGTGAAGCTCAAAAGAAGGCCAGTTGGGAATATAGTCACAAGGTTAATCTGGAAGACTACTGGGCCAATTTTTGTGATGAATATGAAGTTAGAAAGAAAATTTTTTCTTGACTTCTAGTTGAATTAGTCCAATTGTTCAATGTGAAGGAAGTTCCATATCAGATTGAAGTTGATGGGGACCTTATTCAAGGCCATGCTTATGAGGCAGTAAAGGACATGCCAATAGGACAGTTGATGGATCCAATCACAAAGTATACAAAGTTGTGGCTAAAGGATAAGCTATGGGAATAGTAAAATGAAGGTGTACAATGCACCTATGATCTGATGGGACATTTAGACCCTCACTCTACTTCCAAGGAATTAGCAGAACATGATCCCAAAGGTAAAGGAAAGGTAAGCTCCCCTTTCAAAATAAAGATTAAAGATGTTCAAATAGAGAAATCCCAAAAATTAGAAAAAAAGAGAAGGCTAATTGCCAAGAAAAGAGGGCATACTTCAAAAGCTAAGAAGCCTGGAAATAAAGAAACTGAAAAGTAGGATCTTGAGGTTGGTGCTTCCATGCCTAAAAGAAGAAGAATTATAAGACTATCATAGAAATCAAGCTGCAAGGTGGCAGAAGTGTATCCACCTATGGTAAATGTAGAGAGTTCAGGAGAAAAGACAGGTGTATACAAGGAAATCAAGGACTCCTCCTACGAATAGTGTGCCAAAAGCAAATTCTGCTCTGGTTACTTCTCATGAGGAGCAATATGATGATGTTCCTTCTTCACATGAAACTCAAAATGAACTAGATGAATCTGAGAAAGCTGAGGATCACCAAGATATAGAGGGGGAAGAATTTCATGAGTGTGAGCTTTATAGGGTAGAGGTAGAAATAGAAAGAGTAATGTAGTCTCCCTTGGTTGCATATGAGGACTCGCTGGTTAGAATTAAAGAACTTAGATCACGTCCAAGAGAAGAAGAATCAGTTAAGGTTCTGTCAACTATGCATAGAGAGGGGAATTTGAAGAAGAGGAAGATAAGGCCAAAGAGGTTCCTAAGAGGTAGAATTTCAATGAAGATGCGCCTATAGATCAATAGGAGGAAGTAGGACAGAGTGAAGTACAATTAGAGTTCACTATTCCAGAGTGGTTGGATAAAGAAATAAAGAGAAAGTAGGTTGCTGTGGAGGATACCCCACCCAATTGAGATGAGTTGCTGGCTAAGATAGGAAAGGATAAAGGAAAGAAGAAGGCTAGGTTTATCTCCAAAATTGAAAGAGATGAAGCAAACAACTAGGTAGTCCACATTGCCACTCCTACTTTGGATAAAAATAGAGATGAGGTAACTAGAAAGGATTACAACCTATTGACCATCAATTTAGAATCCACCTCCATGGAGTAAGACATTGAAGAATACAAGGGTTCTAGTGCAGTCATTCTGGGGAGATTAAGAAAAGAATTCCAAACTAAATAGGAGCTAAAGAAAGAGAATGAAAATCTCAGGAAATGTTTAGAGGATCTGATGAAACCCTTGCAATCCATTGGCTCTTCATCCTTTGCTGCAAATCTCCTACCACAAGAGACTATCTTTAAGCTGGAAAGAATAAAAGCTACTACTCTTGCTATAGAAAATTTCCTACAAGGGGTGTAGTCTAAAGGAAATGAAGCTATCAAGGAAATTCTCTCAACTGGAGGAGATGCTATGAGGGCGATAGAATGGTTAAAAGAGGTATTAGCTCAAGATAAAGAAGATACAAACCTCTTGTTGCAGAAAACCAAAACCATCATGGAGTATACCAAGGACAGGCTTGTAAGTCATGGAATTCTTCCTTCCTCTAGAGCTGCAGAACATTGGGAATTGTTTGAGGCTTTGCAAATTAGATAGAAGGTTTTGAAGAATATTTATAAGCAGAGGAGGAAAATTTAAGATACCCTAACTGGTGTTTATAATGGCTACATTTCTTTCTTTGAGATAATGACAAGGAGAAGGAAGATTGTAGCTAAGCATTGGAGCATAGAATAGTTGAGAAAATGGTGGAAAGATGTTTATGCTCTAGCTAGTGATGATATTGTTACTAAACACCAATTGGATGATGTGGCCACCTATATTGTTGTTATTGATAAATATCTAACATATAAGGTTGAGTGGGATAAATCAGTGGAACAGTCCAAGGAAAATATTACATCATTTGAATCTAACTTAAGGTTTTTCCATTTCCACCCACTGCTAACCTTGACAAGGTTCTTTTGAAGGTGCATGACATGGTTGATCAAAATAAATACAAAGGGGAAGGTAGTTAATGTTGGGATACATCAAATTTTGTGCTTCCCTATTAGTTTGCATGCATTGGTCCAAGCTACATTGTAACTCCCAAGCCAACCTAGATTAAGTTTAAGCACTTAATGCATAATTTATCCTATTTTGAATTTGTCTTGGCTGACTTGTCTTGTGGCCAATTATTATTGTAAGCCTTTTCTAGTTCAACATGTTTTTGGGGTTTCTATTAATATGGCATTTTGCCTTATTTGTAAGGGCCAGATAGAGACATAGAAAATAGAGATATAGCTAGTATTGAAGTGAATTAAGTAGAAGAGTTAGACAGTAGTCTTCTCAAGCAAATATTGTAATAGAAAACTAGAACTATTGCTATAGTGGATAATTTGATTCAAGTAATGACATTGTGATTTTTTGCCATACTCGTGTTCTTCTTATCTTGCATGGTTCTTGTTATTCTATCTTTAAAATTGCTTTGAGGAAGATTGATATTTTGATATTTACTATTAGATTTGATTCAATGATGTTTATGGTTTGATATTTGAAGTGTTACAGTGATCCCTAGTCCATACTTTTTGCAACTAGCTGACTATTAGTTGCTTTGCAAAGTTAGCCTGGACCATATATCTATTGTGCTTAGTTCAATTGTGAAGGATTATTCATTTCAATTGCCTTAGGGTTGTCTTGGATAAATGTTCATGATCTAAAAAATATTATTACCTTAGAAGATTGCATTGTTCTTGTGAAATTAAAAATTCATTAGGGTTAAGTAGGAATTGGTTTGTGAGGGATTGGTCCATTTCAAGTATTTCATCATTTGCATTGTTAATCTTAGGAGTAGCATTAATCTTAGCGATCTCTTTGAAACCCTAATATTTTGTTATTTTCTTTATCATTTGGGTTATATTTAGGATTGAAGTATCATCATATTGCTAGATCTGATAATTTGAAGATTCATTCTTTGCTTGTAGTAAGGACCCATTGTGATTACCAACATTTTCACATTTTTCATTGAGTTGTTTGTGCATTATCAAGACCTGACATTAGAGACCTTGGGGCTATCTCTTGAGGCTTGCTGATAGAGATTTACGTTTCAAGAGAGATAGGATACTTGTATCTTTTTTGAGTTGTTGTTGTGTAGAAAACATCATCAATAGATTGGGGCTAGAAGGAGGGCCTGAATAAGCTAAGCTAGATCAATTTGTGTCTACCATCTCTCCTAAAAGATTCAGAAGAAGAACTAGATCTACTCTAGGAGAAGAGGAATTTCAAGAATTTTTGGTCCCTACCAGGTCAAGGAGTACCGGAACAATGGGTGAATCATCATCCACTCATTCACCTCCATCATTTCCATCATCCCCATCTTCATTAGATTCATCTTCATCCGAGTCTAAGGAAATCCCCATTCCACAACCTCAATGAGTCATTAATTAGCCATTACTATCCCCACCTGCATCAATGGCTTTCATCACCAATAACACATCTCCATTGATTTTTTCCAATTATAATGTCATGCCCGAGAACCTAGAACATTTTTTGTTCTAAGTTCCATGTAAACGATCCCAACAAAATTTCTAAGGAACACATTAGGATCTTTTAGACTTGCCTTAAGGATAGAGAAATCAATCATGAGGATGTAGCATGTAGGATCTTTCCTTATTCCTTAGGAGAAGATGCATTCTATTGGTACAATTATTTACCTACTGGGTCTATTCAGGATTGGAATGAACTAGAAACTGCATTTTTGCAGAAGTTCAGGATTCCTATTAGTCCCAATGAGCTCTACTATCAGTTCACCAATGTTAAGAGAGAAGTCAATGAGCCTATAGGGTCCTTTAACAATAGGTTTCATCGTGCCTATACCAGACTATAGGCTCCTTATGCTATTGACCAAGCCACTGCTTTAGAAGTTTATTATGAAGTTCTTGATAGCATGACAACTACCTTGATTAAATGGAGAAACAACCCTCCCAATACCCTACTTGATGCCTATGCTGAAGTTGTGAAAGTGAGCACTACCTTAAGACAACATGTTTCTAGATGTTTACCATCTTTAGGAACCACTGCTCACACTGGACAGGTCCTAGCTCTCAACCAAGATCTCATCAATCACACTCCAATCATGAATTTGGTTCCTTAGTTGCCAATGGTTCCCCACCCAAGGCCTCCAGTGAGTCAAGTTCCACCTACCATTAGCTATCCCTATCGAAATGCAAATCAGCCTTTGCATCCACAATCTCATGCTAGCTATCCCCCATGTTTGTAGAATTTTGAAGTTTTGAACTAGACATTGAGTACTAATACTGCAGTAGGATATCCTGAGAACAATGCTAATCAACCTCCATATAGGAATCATGATAAGGAAATACTGGATGAGCTAACTAAGCAAGTGAAGAAAATGAATATGGAAGTGACTTATTTAAGAAACTAGAACAACTAGCTCCAAGCTACTCAAAGAGGTATGCAGTCCAATTATGGTAGAGAAAATCAAGAAAATAAACAAAGATAGAAATTTGATAAGGGGTATAACAATGAAAGAGGATATAATAATGACAGAGGATATAATGATAGGGGACAAAATTATGATAAAAAAAAACCTTAGGCTAGATATTTGATAGAATTCAAGCTGGTGGACAAGGGTTTGATAGGAGATAGCCACCCAAACAAAATAGGACTTGGAATACAAGGCCTAACAATGGAGGAGTCCCCACCCCATTGGATTGGCCAGCCAATCAAATAGAAAATCAACTGGTTAATCAAGAGAAGCCTCCTAGTGGTGTGTATTTGGTAGAAGCTTACTCTTTTCAAATGGTGTAGGTTACATAAAACAAGTCAACATTCTAAATTAGATTGTCAAGAGTTCTAGAAAGCAACCTCAATCTTCTAGTATGAAGTGGAGAAAAATTTAAGCAATCGGGAGATGGTGCCATCTACTCCTATGATTCATCATTCTTGGTACTTAATCATGCCCCTTTTCCATAGAGCAAGGAAAATGTGCTTGAAGAGGAATCATACCAGCTCAAGGAAGAGGCGAATTAGGTGTGCAATGGAGATGAGATTACAAAGTTGTTTGATGAGAATCCAGTGAATGACTATGGCCCCTTGGATGAAGAAGAAGCTTATTGTAAGAAGTACATACTTTCCAAAGGCCTACGAGGAAGTATGATTTGAGGGACTTGCCACATAGATACCCACAAGCTGGAGGTCCTTTCACCACTTCCATCCCTCCAAACAACTTCACCACATCTCTAGATCCTGATGCCAGTAATAATCCATTGTATCCTCATGTGTCTAAGCAGTATCTATCAAAGGAAGGACAAACATAGATGGATATGTCAAAAGGAAGGAGTGTTGAAGTAGGCAAAGATAAAGTGGTGGAGAATCCAAGAGAGGCCCCTACTAATCTGAGTGAGGAAAAATTGGCCATGTATTTTGTAGAACTCAAGAAACTCAAGGTAAGTCTCTCTGCATTTGAATTATTGAGAGTTCCAACTATTAGGAATGCAATTTTAGGAGCTTATAGTAAAATTTTATTTCCCAAAATAAATTAGTTAGTAAAAGTGTCAATAAATCATCTAGTTCTCAATCAGTAGGAAGGAAAAATCAGACCCATAATCAAGTTCATATGCCTCCTAGAGATAAAGGAAAAGAGAAAGATAGAACTCAAGTTGTTCAGGTTGATACTCCCTTAACTCTGTTCTAAGGGAAAACAAACACTCCTCCTTTCCCGATTTCTATTCATATATTCGGTAAGAACTTGCACAGTTGTTTGTTGGATTCTAGTGCTTCCACCAATGTAATGACTTTCGGTGTCTGTAGAGCTTTGGGCATTACTCCTATTGATTCTTGAAATAAGGTTACTCAATTGGATAAAAATGAAGTAAATTTTGTAGGGGAATTAAACTTGATTCATATGTGGGTTGCTTCTAACCTTAGAATTCAACAAGTTATCAATATACAGGTGGTAGATATACTTGATGCTTATGGCTTGCTTCTAGGAAGGGAATTTACTAGAGCATTGAATGGATATGTCTCCACTAATCACTCTCACATGTGGCTTCCTTGGAAGGGGGTGCCAAACTAGATTAGAATTGAAAGAGAACTTAGAATGAAATACATGATCAAAGAATATAAGAATACCTCTAATGAAATTCTGATATTAGAAGTATGGGTAATTATGTGCTTGTAGCCCCTTTTTATGAGTTAGGTGTAGAATAAGTCCTTATACTACATGCAATGCCTACTAATCCCATAATAGAATCAAGTCAAAATGAAGCTTTAGTAGAACCAGTTGAAGATGATGATGATCTAGAAGATAATCAGCTCAGTCTGCTAGATAATTTCTAGGAATTCATTTAGAAATGCATTAATGATCAGATTTAGATGGGTAGGGAAATGAATTTCAAATATTTTCTCTTGCCAAATTGGTCCAGCATCCATAGTGCTTCACATTCTGAACTGGATTGTTGCTTATGCCATACTGTAGTAGAACAAGTGTAGAAGTGTATCAATCCCATTCTAGTAGTCAAAATTAATATCCAGAATATTCAAGAGGATCCAAAAGGGAAGAAGGTCATTCTTTCTAAGGAACCTTCCAGTAGCAACAGTGTAAGAGATACAATAAGGAATTCTATAGTTCCTAGTTGTTGGACTCTAAGATTTGATGGATCCAAATCAAAGCAAGGAACTAGAGCAAGATTTGAGCTAATTAGTCCAAACGGTAAAACTTTCTTTGTTGCTCATATAATTCAATTTCATTGTACCAATAATGTAGTAGAATATGAAGCTTTGGTCCATGGATTGTTAATGGATTTAAAGAAAAAGGTCAAGATTTTATAAGTCCTTGGGGACTCTGAATTTGTGATAAAGAAAGTTAGGAGACAGTACTTTTGTCGTGACAGAAGAATGACCAATTATAGACATAGAGTATGGGATCTTATTGAAAGATTTGATGCCTTCAACATTTAGTTGATACCATGCAATAAGAATTAGATAGAAATTCCCTTACTTAGGCTGCCAGGACATTGCAACCTTTATCCCTTTCTAGATTAAAGAATTTTATAGTAGAATTGACTTCAGTGCCTTTAGTGCCTAATAATGTTACCAACTTCCAGGTATTTGAAGATTATAAGCTTATTTTAGATTTTATCACAAATACAGATGTTTTTGCTTCTCAGATTATTAATGAAACTAAACCCCAAGAACTAGAAATGGATTTAGAAGGGGTGATTTATTTAAAGACATACTATTCCCAGAGGAATAGTGCAATTAGAAAGGATTTTCAATTTGGATAAGGTCAGAGATCAAGAAAAATATGCTAAGGAGTCCATCAGTGGATAGTGTGAGACATATAATATGGGAAGTCATGAAGATTCTAGGAATTTCTTCATTGGAAAAGTGTGTACTCTAGAAGAGAGGAAAGGAATAATTGATGCATTACATAAATATCAAGATATGATAGCTTGGAGTTATGAAGATTTAAATACTTATGACACATCAATTTTAACTCACACTATCCCTCTAAAGCCAGGAGTGAAACCTTTCATATAGAGGCAAAGGCCAATTAATGCCTTATTGGAACCTATAATACAAAAGGAGGTGTAGAAGCTATTATCTACGAGAATCATATTTCCAATTAGACATTCAACTTGGGATGAAAACTTGGTGCCAATAAAAGAAAAATGGTGAAATCAGGTTATGTGTGGATTTTAGGAATCTCAACAGAGCATTAGAAAAGGATAATTATCTAGTACATTCACTGGATTAAGTACTTTAAATTGTAAACAGATCTCAAATGATATCCTTTCTAGATGGATACTCTAGGTACAATCAGGTCATGGTGAAGTATGAAGATAGGCATAAGACTTCTTTCACCACAAACTGGGGCACTTTTTCCTATAGAAGAATGCCCTTCGGTTTGATTAATGTTGGGGCTACATTTAGAGGGCTATGGACATTGATTTTAAAGACATCATTGGAAAATTCATAATCATTTATATGGATGACCTAATAGTCTTTTCAAAGAAGAGAGGTGATCATATCACATATTTGTGCAAAGTGTTCTAGAAGTGTAGGGAATTAAGAATATTCCTCAATCCCAAGAAATGCATCCTTGGAGTGATAGAAGGAAAGATGTTAGGGCACGCCATCACTAAGAAAGGAATTTCCATTGATCCAGAATTAAGTGGAAGCCATACTCAAGATTTAGCGACCTGCTAGCAAGAAATAAATGAAATCATTCTTTGGAAAAATAAACTTTGTAAGGAAGTTCATCACTGGATTTGCAAAGATAGTCAAGCCACTTAATGAAATGTTGAAGCAAGAGGCTAAAGTTGAATGGAATGCATAAGCACAGGAAGCAATTGTAGAGATTAAAAGGGCTATTGCCGAAGCTCTGGTTTTGGTGAGTCCATATTATGCTAATCCATTTTACATGTATTCATTTGCTTCTGATCATTCCTGTGTTGACATGTTGACCCAAAATTTTGACCAAGGGAATGAACACCCTATAGAATTTATGAGTACACCACTAAAAGATGTAGAATTGAGGTATCCAAGTGTGGAGAAATAGGCCTATGCCTTGGTCAAAGCTATAAAGAATTTGAGGTATTATATTCTCAAAAACAAGGTGTTTGTGATAGTTCTTGATCCTACAGTCAAACTGTTGTTGATGCAAAATGAACTAGGAGAACACAGAGTGAAGTGGGTAACAATGTTGTAGGAATATGACATTGAAATTCAACCTATGAAGTTGGTAAGAGGACAAGGAATTACAAGAAGAATGGTAGAAATGGGCCCTAATCTTATAGTCCAACATTACAATATTGAAAATGTTTCTCCAGGAGGCTGGTATGATGATATTATTCACTATCTATTGAAACAAAGGTGTCTTGACCATCTCAATGAAGTTCAAAGGAGGGCCTTACAATTTAAGAGTGACATTTTTATATTGAAGGGAGTTGTTTTATATAAAAGAAATCATGAAAGCATATACCTAAGGTGTTTAGGACACCAAGAAGCTGAAAGGGTCATGGTTGAGTTTCACGATAGATATGGTATTCGCCATGGTTCTACACATTCCATTACAAACCATATCTTGAGAGTTAGTTACTACTAGCCTAGATTGTTCAAAGATACACACAGTCTTGTTATAACTTACCATGTGTTCCAGATTGCAGCAACAAGGGAGAAGTATGCAACTCTTCCACTCCAACTGGTCTTTGAGGTAAAACCCTTTGCACAGCGGGGAATGGAATTCATTGGTCCCATCAATCCACCTTCCTATGTGGGTCACATGTATATTCTCACCATTACTAATTATTTTACACAATGGACTAAAGCTCTTGTATGCAAGCAGTGTACTTCTGAAGTGGTAATTGAGTTCATTGAGTCAGGTATTATTAATCACTTTGGATGTCCTTTATCTTTAGTTTGTGATAATGGTCCTGCATTTGCATCTTTGAAATTTTCCAATTGGGCCTTTGATCATGGGATCATAATAAAGTTTGTATCCAATTATTATCCACAAGGTAATGGGTTGGCTGAGTCTACTAACAAAAACCTCTTAACAGTCATCTGTACACTATTAGAGAAGAATCCTAAGGATTGGTACACTCAACTTAGATTTTCTCTATGGGAAAATCATACTAGAAAGAAGACTTCCTTAGGGACTTCCCCATATCACCTTGTGTATGGCCTGGAACCTGTATTTCCAATTCAGTTAAGGATCCCTACTTTGCAATTCATTAATGAGTATTATGATGAAGAAAATAGGTTTGAGGCCTGCTTGCAAGAACTATTGCACTTTGAAGAGAAGAGAGATGAAGCCCTAGAAAAATTTTCCAAACATCAGGGTGTAGTAAATATATGGTTTGATAGAAGAGCCAAGGTAAAAGCCTTTAGGATTTCTAACTTGGTTCTCTACTGGGATAAAGCCCATGTCTGTAAGGGAGAGCATGGTAAATTTGAAAAACTTTGGCTTTGCCCTTATCAGATTTTAGAGATCCTGGGTGATAATTTCTTTCATTTGAAAACTCTCATTGGAGAGGATATCCCACTGCCTATCAATGGGTAGTACCCAAAGCATTATTTCCAATCTTAAGCTATTTTTAGCTCTTTTCCTGTACATAGTTACATTAGGTTTTCTTTCTATTCTCTTCACTTTTCTTTGTTTTGGTTAGAGTAGGTTTCCCTTTTTGTTTTTGTTTTCTTTTGTTTTGGTTAGTTTGGGTTTTCTTTCAGTTTGGTTTTTTTGCTTTGCTTTTGCTTTGAGGTTCTCCTATTTTTGTCTGGATGTGTTGCATCTGCATGAAAAATATTCCTTTTATCTAGGACTATTCTGAGTATTTTATTGATGAAATTAAATCAAGTGTCTTGGATGGATGGTTAAGGTCTTTGTTATCATCAAGCAATCTAAATGTTTGATTTAAAGATGATGGTTCACTGTTTTGACTTGAATTTGAAGTATTCTAAAATCTTATATCTTTCATACATCTTAAATATCCTAAGGTTACGGTAGGATCCCTATAAGGTCTTGTTAGGTGAAAAATGTTATTTTTGCTTCAATGCCCTTGTGATTCTCAGCCCTGAGTGTGAACATTATTCACAGGTTGAAATAAAAGAGTGAAAAGAAAAGAAATATCAAAAGAAAGAAGACAGAGAAAATATTGAAAATTGAAAGAAAGGCATTAAACTTATTAAGAGTATCTAAATATCTCTACTGGGGCTATGGATGCTTGACTGGCAGTAGAGCTATGTTTAGGAGAATCACAATGATAACCTCATTAGGGCTATGGATGCCTGACTAGCAGTGAGGCTCTATCTAGGTTGCTTTTGAAGTTAGAATCTTTATCTAGCTTGCCCTGAATGAACTTGGTTTCTGTAGTAGCTCAAGGAGGGAAATGAACTCATGTGCACACACTTGGATTTTTAGTCTATGGAAGGTTCAGTCTGCCTTTGGTTTTGAATCTTTAATATTTGTATTTTGATTCATTTGTCTGATAGTGAGATCAAAACTAAAGATTCTGGCTTTTTGATTCCTGTTCATCATTGAAATGCTCTAGAGCATTTTCCCAGCAGGAGTCGCCATTTGTTGTGCAGTTTTGCATACACACCCCATTGAAAGTAGGGACCCTCTTTCACTTTGATTTTTGGTGTCTTGGCCCTTTGATTTTGATGATTTATCTTGCTTTGGCATGAGCCTAACTATTTATCTTACTTTCCCAAGTGATTTCCCTCAGTTACACATTGAAAATCTTAAGTTATGGGGAAAGTTTGGGTTTTTACCTGAGTTTGGGATTTTTCACCCTTCATGAATTTTCTCGGATCTCAGTCAAAATCCAACTAAATACTATGGTTTAGAAATTTTGGGTCCTCATGGAATTTCACCTCAGCTGGATTTTTCTGAAAATCCACTCTACCATCGGGTTTCTAGATTTCTCCAGGATGTCTTGTTGGTGGCGTTAATGCTCTTCGTACGATCTTTGAAGCATGTATTTAGTTAATTTCTTGGGGATATTTTTTCCATCCTGCTTGGTGATTTGCATTCTATTGAGTTGAGAAGTGTATTATTTGAGTGTTTGATTTGATTTGGGGTGTTGGATTTATGAATTATTGGCTTTGGTGGTGATTTCATGCACATTTAAACTGGTATGGATTTATTCTTTGTTGAGCACCATTAAACTGGTATTTGTTGCCACAATCAATTTCTACTTCATCAGATGGTATGTATATGATTGCCTTGCTTTTGATTGATAAATGTAAGTAGTGCTTTGGCATTTTTGGTTTGCTTGGGGTTTATATTTTTGTGGCTTTGAGTGTCTAGTGCTAGGGTTGCATCATAATGTCTCATTTATGGTTTCCCAAGCAACTTTCAAATCCTCTCTTTCATTTGCATCATGAAATAACTTTCTTGTGAGCCGTGAATGCCCCCTTGTGAGGATTTAGAGGTTGAAATAATTAAATCCTAAGCTTGATTTATGTGTCAAAGGCGAATCTGTAGGGTTTTATGCCTAGGGAATCACCATTTTCACCTTAGTTTGCTTTCGAGTGAGTCTAGAATTCAAGGAAAATTTGTAAAAGGTCCAAATCAAACTTGTCCTAGGATTAGATTCCTAAAACCTATGATCAATCCATCAATTTGAGCCAAATCATGAGGAGGTGTCAATATTCAAGTTTTTGGTCCATCTTAGGATTTTCCTATGCCACCCAATTTCCCTGATTTTGCCTATCCTCTTTGTTTTTCCAAAATTCGCAAGGTTTCCAGTGTTTTACCTTCCCTGTAGATTTTTGTTTCACCTAGATTTTTCTAAAAATCCTATGTTCCTTTGTTTTTTCAAAATTTTCAGAATGCTTCTCCTTTGCAAAAATCTGTCTTATGTGGATTACTCTAAAATTTGATGGAAAATGAAGGATTATCGAATAACATGACTTGTTAATGGATGATTATACATTTTATGATTAATTTGTGCTATTTTAGATCCCATATACTATTTCTTGATTGATAATGATTAGATTAAGTTGCTAATGGGAATTATCATGTTTATTCCATTGGAATCCATCTTGCTTAGAATTCCTTGAAATTCCTCCTTGACTTGGATTCCGCAGGTGGACTTGAAACCTAAATTTTAATATTATCATTATATATGAGATTAAGTGGTACTTTGCATATCTGGAATTCATTTTAATGATGATTTTGATTGATTAACCTTGATTTCATGTGATCTTTACTACTATTTCCTTTGTTGAATGTAGGCTGAATATGACAAGAAAATAGCTAGAAAAGCTAAGGGTGACATGGAGGGGTCTTTGGTATCTAAAGCATAAAGAATCAAGATGGATATCAAGAGAAAAATCCCAGAGAGAAAAATTACCTCTATCTGGTAAGAAGAGACACGAATGTTGGGCTATGGGACTATGAGGAATTCAAGGTTAGAATGGCAGCTCAGGATCTTCCTTTGGTGGCTAAAAGAATGATGGAGTAAGGATTGCCACACATATTTGGTTTTCCCTCTACAATGCAATGTTATGAGCGAGTCCTTGAATGTGCCAGGCATTACAATAGTGATACACAGAGAATTATTGGTCCCCAAGGGAGGATTGTGACAAATCTAAATCCTATCTCCATAGCTCAAACCTTTGACATTATAGATAGATCTCATGTGGTGGCATTCAGCATGGAGGCAACTAAAAAGTACTATGAGGAGGAGACTATTAAATGACAATAGCTCATCAATTCCTAGTTGGAAAAGCCCAAGTCTCATTATTCTAAACTTCTCAAATAGCTATTTAGAGAAAAATTCAAGGAGTATTATGATGCCATCACATTGCTTAGTAGGGTGGTTGGATTGAAGAGTGTAGGTATGTTTGAGAGCTAGATGTGCTATGTCATTGCAAGGATGGAATAGGAAAAGATCAATTATCATTGGGTAGGTGTAATAAGTGTTGCAATCCATGAGAAAATTTGCAATGTGCTACAAACTAAGACCTTCACCATGACTTCCTACTTGGTTTATGCACTTGTGATATTTCATCCATATAAGGGATTGAGCACAAGAGGAGTCTTTGGAAAGGATGTTATTTATGATGTTTACCCTCAATTGCACTTAGGAAGCTTGAGCTATAAGGGGGTGAATAATGCAATCACCGTGCATATCACTAGATCGCTTCAGGGTGATGAACACATAAGGATTTCGGATAAAGCCAAGGAGCTAATCAAAAAAATATGGGGCTTGGTTCATTCAATTCCCACCTTCTCATACATCTAGATTGATGGTTGTCAAAGGGCTCCATACTAACTTTCAAGGTATCCCACTGATCATATCTTTCTTCTGGAGGTCACTAGACAAATATGTGATTTTGATGTTATTTTCAAAAGGGACAAACATAAGACTAGTTTTGGTGGAGACTTCCCTTTTAGGATAGGCACTAGAGAAGCCTGCCCTTCCACTAGTTCAGCCTAGGCTTTAGAGAAGGAGATGAGTGCTCTTGGTTTATCCTTCCACTCCAAGAGATCTAGATTTGATATAATTGGTGAAGCTCAAAAGGACTGTCAGGAATATAGTCACAAGGTTGATTTGGAAGACTACTAGGCCAATTGTTGTGATGAATATGAAGTTAGAAAGAAAAGTTTTCTCAACTTCTAGTTGAATCAGTCTGATTGCTCAATGTGAATGAAATTCTAGATTAGATTGAAGATTATGGGGACCTGATTCAAGGCCATGCTTGTGAGGCAGTAAAGGACAGGTCAATTGGTGAAGTGGATTGTCTAGAAGAAGAAAATATAGAATTAGGACAGTTCAAGGATCCAGTCACAAACTATACAAAGTTGTGGTTGAAGCCTAAGATATGGGAATTGGAAAATGAAGGTGTACAACACACCTATGATTTGATGGGAGATTTAGACCCTCACTCTACTTCTGAGGAATCAGTTGAAGAGGATCCCAAAGGTAAAGGAAAGGTAAGCCCCCCTTTCAAAATCAAGATTAAAGATGTTCAAATAGAGAAAGCTCAAGAAGTAGAAAAATAGAGAAGGCCAATTGCTAAGAAAAGAGGGCATACTTCAAAAGATAAGAATCTTGGAAATGAAGAAACTGAAAAGTAGGATCTTGAGGTTGGTGCTTCAGTGCCTAAAAGAAGAAGAATTATAAGACTATCACATAAAACAAGCTCCTAGGTGGGAGAAGAAGTGGATACATGCTACGCCCTTAATATTATTGTACATCGGGTTATGAATAGTCGGCTTGTGGCTATCTTAACTCTCTATTAAGTCATATTATCATTAGTATATTGTTATTTAGTTGTTTAGGTCGGCATAAGTCTTATATAGGTGTGTCTAAGTCGGCCTAGGTGATATCCTTGGCATAAATAGGTATATATATAGGAGGTTGTGAGTCTTATTTCATTGTCAAGTTGTGAAGTGTGTTCTCATTAGAGATATTTGGAGGTTTGCCCCCTCGAAGTGGCTTGTTATTCTCAGTTATTATCAAGTATTTTCAGCATATTTCTTATCATATTCTTCTATTGTGCAAGCTATTTCATAACAAGTGGTATCAGAGCATGATCTTGGCACCATAGAGGCAAGGTTTTTCTCAATTTTGGAGGCGATTTTGGGAAGAGCATATCTTTCAGATTTTGGAAAAAAAATTTCTGATTTTTAAAGGGTTTTTGAAGAACATATTGAAGAAGCTACAGTCCGGATTTAAGAAGAATTGGAGCAGAATTAAGCGAATTATTGCAGAATTAGGGTTTCTACACTATTTTTTTGGAATCTACATATCTCGCACATATTGTTGAATTGGAGTCTGATTTTTATTGGGTTTTTGTAGACATACTCAAGGAGATTACAGTAAAAATTTGAGATAATTTAAGTTTCATTTGTGTGATTTATTTCAACATTAGTGGTTTCCATCATGACGGGGCCTGCAACAAGGGGTAAAAAGAATGCTGTCACTCCGGGGAAGACTCCGATAAGGATGGTGAAACAATCGAGGATATTACTCATAATGAAGAAATCAATAAGGTCAAGGAAGAAATTTCCTCAATTAACAATAAGTTCAAGGAAGAAATTTCCTCAATTAAGATGGATATGTGTGACCTAAGAGGAGATATGTCGGACATGCGAAACATGTTAAGCACCTACATAGCTGAATCAAGAAAGGAGTTCTCAAGTGGCCAAGGTGAGAATTCTAGGTCCACCACTACTAACACAAGCTTTAGTACTCCTATGGGATCTAGGAATTTATTTCCAAAGGTGGATATGCGCAAGTTTGATGGTAAGGATCCTCTAACATGGATAAACCAAATGGAGAATTTTTTTGAAGTACACCAAATCCCAAATGGACAAAAGGTCACGATGGCTTCCTTATATTTAGAACTAGATCAATTCATTTGGTATCGTTGGCTTTGCACTCATCGAGGTAAAAAGGGGCTCACCATCTCATGGTCAATTTTTACAGAGGAACTCCAAGCACAATATAGCAATAGCGTCACAGACAACTTCTTCACCAACTAGCTAAACTTCAACAAACAGGATCAGTTAAGGATTATATTCAACAATTCCAAAATCTATCCTTAAGGGTGGATTCAATTACGGGAGGAAAACTTGAATGATTTATTCTTGGTGGTCTCAAAGATCACATTCAACATGAGGTGCATGTTTAGCCCTAGTTCCATAAATGAGTCTTTTATCTTAGCACGCAGGGTAGAGGAGAAGTATTTGATTCCTAAGAAGCAAGGGGCTAATGTGACAAGAGAGAAAGGATATTCAACACAACCTACTAAGTTGACTCCACAACAAATTGAGGAGAAAAGAGCAAAAGGATTGTGTTTCAATTGTGATAGCAAATATAGTCGAGGACATAAATGTAGTGAAAAGAAATTGTTTTATATTGAAGGTCCCAATGAGGAAGAAGAGGAGGAACCCATACTAGAAGATGAAAGGGAGTCAAATGAGGAATCACATGATTCTCAACCAATCATTTCTTGTCATGCACTCTCAGGTTTCAGCTCCACAAACTCTCAAGGTGGTGGGGTTCCTAAAGAAGCAGAAGGTAACAGTGTTGATCGACTCAGGTAGTACTCATAATTTTATCAACAAAAAGTTAGCTACTCGCCTAAATTGTTTCATATATCCAGCTCCAGAGTTTCAAGTTTTGATTGCAGATGGTGGTACAGTTAGTTGTTCAGGGAAGTGTCATAGCATTAAATTATCCATGGGAGATTATCAACTTGATACCCCAATGTATGTGATATCCATGGAGGCAGATATTGTTTTGGGAGTACAATGGCTTACTACATTAGGAACAATTGAGATGAACTTCCAAGAACTATTCATGAGATTTCAATCAGAAGGAAGGATAGTAGAGTTAAGGGGGTTGAAGGCAAAATCTCCACAAATGGTAAGCTCTCATCAAATGCAAAAGTTGCTTAAGAAAGGAGTGGATGGATTTGTGGCCCAACTATGTTCATTAGAAGTCTCTCAATCTATTACTCCTACTCATCCAGATTTGCAAGCTATAATTGATCGTCACTCAGTTGTTCTTGGAGATATGCCTAAAGGACTTCCTCCTAAGAGGGATCATGATCATGCCATACAGTTAGTCTAGGGAGCCAACCACCAAACATCGGGCCTTACAGGTATCCACACATACAAAAGAGTGAGATAGAAAAATTGTTGAAGAGATGCTAGAGGCAGGAATCATTAGGCATAGCCAAAGTGCTTACTCCTCACCCGTGGTGATGGTACGTAAGAAGGATGATACTTGGCGCATGTGTCCAGATTATAGAGTGCTCAACATGTACACCATTAAAGATAAGTTTCCAATTCCAGTCATTGATGATTTGTTAGATGAATTAAATGGAGCTATGTTTTTTACCAAGTTAGATCTTAGATCTGGTTATCACCAAATTCGGATTAAGGAGGAGGATATTTGTAAGACAGCATTTCGGACTCATGAGGGTCATTATGAATTTTTGGTGATGCCATTTGGTCTTACCAATGCACCATCTACATTCCAAAGTTTGATGAATTCCATTTTTAAGAAGTTCTTGAGAAAGTTTGTATTAGTATTCTTTGATGATATATTGATTTACAGCAAGACTTGGGAAGAACATTTGCAACATGTGGACCAAGCATTACAAATACTTGAAGATCATAAACTCTATGCTAAGCCATCCAAGTGTGCTTTTGGTCTTACAGAGGTGGAGTATTTGGGACACATAGTTTCACATGAAGGAGTAAAGGTGGACCCTAACAAAATTAAGGCTATCATGGAATGGCCTATTCCAAAAACCATTAAGAAACTGAGAGGATTCTTGGGATTGACAGGGTACTATAGAAGATTTGTGAAGAATTATGGTAGTATAGCAGCACCTCTCACCACTCTATTGAAGAAGGATTCTTTTCATTGGAATGAGTCTGCCAATATAGCATTTGAGAGATTGAAGGAGGCTATGTGTTCAACTCCGGTACTTTCCACTCCTGACTTCACCAAGGAATTCATTGTGGAATGTGATGCTTCTGGAAATGGGATAGGAGCAGTGCTTATGCAAGAAGGTCGACCAATTTCTTTTGAGAGTCGTCAATTAAAAGGTAAGAATCTACTAAAACCTATTTATGAGAAGGAAATGCTAGCAATACTCCATGCAGTGAAACAATGGCGGCCTTATCTATTGGGTAGACATTTCAAGGTTAAGACAGATCATGATAGCCTAAAATATTTTTTGGAACAACGACTATCTTGAAGAGCAACAAAAATGGGTCACTAAGATGTTAGGATATGACTTTGAGATTGTATATAAGAAAGGGAAAGAAAATATTGTCGAGATGCACTGTCAAGGAAGGATGAGAAAGATGAAGCCTTATTGTGTGCCCTTTCAATATTACAAGCAAATTGGGTGGAGGAAGCCAAAGTAGAGTGGAAAAATGATGTTGCGACTAGTAATCTCATCGAGCAATTAAAAAGTGATCCTAGTAGTTCAGATAAGTTTTGTTGGAAGGGAGATACTCTTTGGTATAAAGAGCGTTTATATCTCTGCAAGAATTCCAACCTTAAAATCAAGATTCTCACAGAGTTGCATGAGTCTCCAGTGGGTGGTCATTCAGGATTTTTGAAGACATATCATCGAGTCAAGCAAGATTTCTTTTGGGAAGGGCTAAAGGGTGATGTTCAAAAATTTGTGGCTGAATGTTTGGTGTGTCAAAGGCATAAAGGGGAGACAATTAAGGCACCAGGTCTCTTGCAACCCTTATCTATTCCTAGCCAGCGTTGGGAAGAGATATCCATGGACTTCATCACAGGGCTTCCCAAATCTAAAGGTCATAATGTCATCATGGTGGTGGTTGATAGGCTCACTAAATATGCACATTTCATTGCATTAGCACATCCTTTTACAGCAAGTGCAGTGGCTAGAGCTTTTTTGGAGAATATCCAAAAGCTACATGGTACACCTAAAGTTATTGTTAGTGATCGTGATCCTATCTTCACTAGTCACTTTTGGAAAGATTTATTCTCATGTTTGGGTACTCAATTGGCTCGAGCTCTTCATACCACCCTCACGATGGGCAAAAGAGGTTGTTAAGAAGGATATCACTTGTTTCACTTGAGGAAAGTTCTGGTAGATTGGCTACCACTTGGGAATGGTGGTATAACACTTCTTTTCATAGCTCATCAAAAATGTCTCCATTTTTGGCACTTTATGGATATCATCCTCCTTCCATCACATCATCAATTCCCCAAGAGTTCAGGCAGTAGAAGACCACTTGGTTCATCAACAACAAGTACTTTCAGGACTCAAGGAGAATTTAGCCATGGCACAAAATCGAATGAAACAACAGCAGACCAACATCGTAGTGAAAGAAGTTTTGAAGTTGGGGATTGGGTCTTCTTGCGATTGCAACCTTATAAGCAAATCTCACTAAAGCAGCAAAGAAAGAATAATAAGTTGTCACCAAAGTATTATGGTCCATACCAAATCATGCAGAAGATCGGTAGTGTTGCCTACAAGCTTGAGTTGCCACCTACAACAAAGATACATCCAGTTTTTCATGTTTCCTTGTTTGAAGAAGGTAATTGGGCATAATATTCCCACTCAAACAACACTTCCTGAGCTGGATGAAGAAGGGAGAATCATTTTGGAACCAGAGTGCATCGTCAAACACGCACAAAGAAGCTGAGGAATAGAACTATCACTGAGTATCTCATCCAATGGAAGAATTTACCAGTTGAAGATGCCACATGGGAAGATGAGGAGTTTATTCAAAAGTTTCCAAACTTGATTAGCATTGAGGACAATGCTTCTTTGAAGAAGGGGGGCATGCTACCCCTTAATATTATTACATCGGGTTATGAATAGTCGGCTTGTGGCTATCTTAACTCTCTATTAAGTCATATTATCATTAGTATATTGTTATTTAGTTGTTTAGGTCGGCCTAAGTCTTATATAGGTGTGTCTAAGTCGGCCTAGGTGATATCCTTGGCATAAATAGGTATATATATAGGAGGTTGTGAGTCTTATTTCATTGTCAAGTTGTGAAGTGTGTTCTCATTAGAGATATTTGGAGGTTTTCCCCCTCGAAGTGGCTTGTTATTCTCAGTTATTATCAAGTATTTTCAGCATATTTCTTATCATATTCTTCTATTGTGCAAGCTATTTCATAACAATACACCTATGGTAAATGTAGAGAGTTCAGGAGAAAAGACATAGGTGTATACAAGGAAATTAAGGACTCCTCCTATAGATAGTGTGCCAAAAGAAGATTCTCCTTCTGTTACTTCAAATGAGGAGTATCATGATGATGTTCCTTCTTCCCATGAAGCTAGAAATGAACTATATGAATCTAAGCAAGTTGAGGATTTGTAGAATATAGAGGGGGAAGAATTTCATGAGGGTGAGCTTTAAAGGGTAGAGGTAGAAATATAAAGAGTAATACAGTCTCCCTTGGTTGCATATGAGGACTCACCGCCTAGAACTGAAGAAGTTAGATTGCCTCTAAGAGAAGAAGAATCAGTTAACATTCTATCACCTGTGTATAGAGAGGGCCATGCTAAAGAAGAGGAAGATAAAGCCAAAGAGGTTAATGAGAGGAAAAATTTGAATGAAGATATGCCTAAAGATCAACCGGAGGAAGTAGGATAGAGTGAAGTACAATTAGAGTCCGCTATTCCAGAGTGTTTGGATAAAGAAATAAAGAGAAAGAAGGTTGTTGTGGAAGATACCCCACCCAATTGGGATGAGTTGCTAGCTAAGATAGGAAAGGATAAAGGAAAGAAGAAGGCCAGAGTTATCTCCAAAATTGAAAGAGATGAAGCAAACAACCAGGTAGTCCACATTTCCACTCCTACCCTAGATAAAAATAGAGATGAGGTAATTGGAAATGATTACAACCTACTGACCATCAATTTAGGATCCACCTCCATGGAGCAAGACATTGAAGAATATGAGGGTTCTAGTGTAGTCATCCTGGGGAGATTAAGAAAAGAAGTCCAAACTAAACAAGAGCTAAAGAAACAGAATGAAAAAATTAGGAAATGTTTAGAGGATTTGATGAAACCCTTGCAATCCATTGGCTCTTCATTCTCTGCTATAAATATCCCACCCTAAGAGACTATCACTGAGCTAGAAAGAATGAAAGCTACTACTCTTGCTATAGAAGATTTGCTACAAGGGGTGTAGTTCAAAGGAAGTGAACCTATCAAGGACATTCTCTCAACTGGAGGAGATGCTATGAGGGCAATAGAATGGTTAAAAGAGGTATTAGATCAAGATAAAGAAGATACAAACCTCTTATTGCAGAAAACTAAAACCATCATGGAGTATACCAAGGATAGGCTTGTAAGTGATGGAATTCTCCCTTCGTATAGAGCTGCAAAACCTTGGGAATGGTTTGAGGCTTTGCAAATTAGGTAGAAGGTTCTGAAGAAGATTTATAAGTAGAGGAGGAAAATTTAAGATACCCTAACTAGTGTTTATAATGGCTACATTTCTTTCTTTGAGATAATGAGAGGGATAATGTAGATTTCACCTAAGCATTTCAGCTTAGAATAGTTGAGAAAATGGTGGAAAGATGTTTATGCTCCAGCTAGTGATGATCCTATTATTGAACACCAATTGGATGATGCGGCCACCTATATTGTTGTTATTGATAAATATCTAACATATAAGGTTGAGTGGGATAAATCAGTGGAATAGTCCAAGGAAAATATTACACAAATTTAAAGCTGACTTAAGGTTTTTCCTTTGCCACCCATAACTAACCTGGACAAGGTGCTTTTGAAAGCATGAAATGGTTGATCGAAATAAAGACAAAAGGGAAGGTAGTTAATGTCAGGCAACTTTGAAATTTGTGCTTCCCTATTATTTTTCATGCATTGGTTTGAGCTACATTAGAGATCCCTGGTTGACCTTGATGAAGTTCAAGCATTTAATGCAAAATTTATCCTATTTTGAATTTCTCTTAGCCGACTTGCCTTATGGCCAATTATTATTGTGAACCTTAGCTAGATAGACATGTTTTGGGGGTTTCTATTAATGACATTTTTCCTCATTTGTAATGGCTAGATAGAGACATAGAAAATAGAGATATAGCTAGTATTGAAGCGAATTAAGTAGAGAAGGAGTTAGAAAGTAGTGTTCTTAATAAAACATTGTAAAAAAAAACTAGAATTGTTGCTACAGTGGTTAATAATGACTCATCTTCTCTTAATGCTTCTTCTATTGTTATTTTTGGGTTCAATAATGTTGGTTGAAAATCCCTAGGCATGATAGTCTTGCCTTTGAGGTTGGGACCCGTTACTATACCCACCCTTGTATATGTTATGTTAGAAAAGCTACTATATAACCTTCTTCTTGGTAGACCATGGATTCATGCTATGGGTGCAATCCCATCTACCTTGTATAAATCTATTAAGTTCATTTGTAATAATAAAGTAGTCACAGTCAAGGCTGACCTTGAGGCTATGCACTTAAATGTGAGATGGCAACTGTTAGCCGATCTTTGGTTTTTCCTACTCTTATTCCTTTAGTATCTTCCATCGTGACGATGTTTACTTTAGTAATACCTATTACAAAGGATACTCTTGAAATAGATGTCCCTGAAGAAGATCCTTCTAAAGAAAGAAATCTTAAGATTGTACCTTCTACATCTTCTCAAAGGAATTCATGTCTTGGTGATGATTTGGGTTCTCTAAACTTTACATAGTCCTTCATTTAGGAATATAAAGTTGACTCGATCCACTTAGACCTTCCAATAACATCACTTAAACCCACTATCGAAGATGGTCATTCTTCTATATCACGGGATAAGATGGATGCAAATTTTAATGTTCTTAGTATTGATCCTCCTTCTAAGGAAGATGATCACACTTATGTTAATGAGGTTAATGTTGGTAGTCCTGTTAAAGAGGATGATGGTGATCCCATAGAAGAGTATGATCCCCATTGCCTGAATAACACTCTTTATGGAGATCCTCCTTTTTCTTCTATCACCATATCTTCTTGTGAGGAGTCAAACTTTTCATAAGAGAAAGGTTTGTTTCCTGGTACTCATTCTTTATGTAAGCAAGAGTATATTTTTTAGCGGCTACTAAAAGCTTGCTTAATCACTCTTCCCTCTCCTACACATAATAAACTTCATAAAATTGATGAAGAAAAACATTCTTCTTGTGCCTACCATCGAGTGCTTTCCCATTCCACTAGTGAATGAAAGGAATTTAAGGATAAAATACAACTTCATGATTCAAGTGCCATCAAACTCCTATTTGATTGATACACCCACCTTTTCTTTGCATGACAAGTGATATCTGTTGTTGGTGTTTTCTGCACAACAACAACTCAGACAAAATATGATATTCTATCTCTCTTGAAAAGTGAATCTTTGTCATCAAACTTCAAGAGATAGCCCCAAGGTCTCTAATGTCAGGTCTTGACAATGCATAAACAACTGAGTGATAAATATGAAAATGCTAGTAATCACAAAGGGACCTTACTACAAGCAAATACTAGAACTTCAAACTTATTAGATATAGAAATATGGTGATACTTCAAGTCCTAAAATCTAACCCAAATAATAAATAAATAGCAAAAGATAAGGGTTTCATAGAGATTTCTAAAATTAGAACTAATCGCCAAACGAAATTCAGCAAAACAAGCACAATAAACTTCCAACAATCAATCAATCAGCATAATAAGTTAAGAAATAGCATGACACATATTTAAATAAATCAAATTGGTCACATGATGCACAATCATTAGCTCATAACTCATGCTATCCCACAATTCCTGATTTTCAACAGGATTTCAAAGAATTCCGTTAGGGACAAAAATCCATGAAAATGGCAGGAGTTCAAAAATTTAAGGAAAATGATGGATGGAAGAAATCTCAGTAAAATATTGAGGAGATAGAATTCCATGAAGTCAACACAATTTATGTGTTTTAAGCATATTTTGGGAAATTTTTGTAGTAAAGGAAATCCACAAAATGTTTGAAAACCCAAAATATTTGACTTTGTCAGGATTTCACCCAAATTGATTAAATGGCTAGGAAGTTGAGATTCAATCCTATATTTAGTTTTATTCAATTTCAAAATGGAGAGTAACGACCTCCAATTCATCAAATGTGACCTCAAGCAATGAGTGCAATGATTTTAAATGGAAAACCCTAGGAGGCTGCCATGAACGCACAGTTTGGATGCAACTCAACTTCATATTTTTGATATCCTTCACACAAATTCTCCCACAACCTATCTAAGATAGGGCGATTATCAAATTGGACAACAAACAAAAGGTTTAAATTTTTCCAGAATGTGGTTTTATCGAAGGTCGAGGATTAGATAGGTCAAACTACAACTCAGTCCATTAAGCACAAAATCAAACAACAAATTAAATAGAGCATCACTTGACCATATTAAGTCTCAATCAAGCAAAAGGAAAGCAATGTGAGCTATAGGAAAGAGCTTCAAATGAAAGCAAGAAAACCTAGCTCAACCATCGAACCCTACCATATCATTAATTAAAATAGAAGGCCGCATGTACATACCATGAGAGAAATCAAATTGAAATGGTAGGAATTGGCAAGAAACCCTAGAGTCCAAACAAATGTGAGCAACCACAAGAAAATCCAACCAACGTTAACAATCACAACTCAAATGCAAGACTCAACAAGGGCAACTCAAAACCAAGTCTCCTCAAATTCCTTAACAATACACATGAATAAAATTCTAGCATAAAACACATTTAAACCTAATAAAGTAGGTGGCATGATCATACAAGAGGTATAAATGCAATGCAAAGACAACAACTCAAGAATCTAAAGGCATGACAGAATTTAAGGAAAATCCAAGGAAGATGAAATTATGCAAAGTCATAGAATTTCCAAAAATAGTATAAAGTAGCCTTAGTTGGGTTTTCAAGGCTTTCAGGGAATTCTTCCAAGAGGGAATTTTCTTGAAAACAAAGAAAAACCCAAAATATGTCCAAAAACATAATATTTTCAAAGTGTTGCTTAGAAGCAAGCATTTGTATGAATAAGATAATCATTTAGGCACATGCCAAAGAAACCAAGTCCTTAAAACCAAAGGGCTGAAATACCAAAAAATAAAATGCAAAAGAGGGTACCTACTTTTAGTAGGGCGTGCATGTGAAAACTACACAAAAAATGGCGACTCCCACTCGGAAAATGCTCCATAGCATTTCAGTGACAAAATGGAATCAAGAACCTATAATCTCTAGTTTCAGTCCTTACATTATGTCACTAATTTGGTAGTGCTGCAAAATTAAAAGGCAAGAAAACCTTTCCTATACCAGGGTCAAAGTGTGTGCATATGTATTCATTTCCCTTTCCAAATTTGGTCTGACTAGGCTACATAAAGATTCTAACTCCAAAAGCATTCTCGATAGAGCCTCACTGCCATTCAAGCACCCATAGCCTCAATGAGGTTATCGTTGTGGTTCTCCCAAGCATAGCTCTACTGCTAGCTAGGTGTCCATAGCCCTGATAGAGAATTACTCCTTTAATTTTCAATATTTTCTCTTTTCTTTTCCTTTTGATATTCTTTCTTTTTCACTTTTATTTCAACCTATGAACAATGAAGTTCATACTTAGGGCGAAGAACCACAGTGGCATTGAAGTAGAATATAATATTTTTCACCTAACTAGACCTCATAAGGACTATATACAACCTAATAATTCTTTAAGATCTGTTTAAAAATGTAAGACCCAAATACATTCCAGATTTAACTCAATCCCATGACTTATCCACTCAAAACACTTAATACATATGACACTGAATGGAGGACCTTCACCAACTGACTCTGGAAGGATGATTGAAGTTTATAAAAGAAATACTCAAAACAATCCCATATATTATAATTATTGCTATGCAAATGCAACAAACCCAAAAGAAAACAAGAAGACTCAGAGCAAGAGCAGAGCAAAATAAAACCAAAGAAAACCAAAGAAAACCAAAAGCAACAAATAAAAAAATAAAAAATAGAAAGGAAACCTATTTTAACCAAAGAAAAAAAAACCAAGCAAAAAGGAAACCTACTCTAACTATGTACAAGAAATAGCTATAAATAGCTCAAGATTGGAAGTAATGCTTCAGGTACTGCCCATTGATAGGTAGTGAGATATCCTCTCTAGTGAGAGTTTTCAAGTGAAAAGTATTATCTCCTAGAATCTTTTAAATCTGATAAGGTCCAAGCTAGAGTTTGTCAAATTTACCATGCTCTCCCCTACGGTCATGGGCTTTATCCCAATAGAGAACCAAGTTAGCAATTCCTTTGTATGAAATAACATGTCCCAATAGTTTTCCCTCAGTGACCCCAAAGATTTATTTCTTTGGGTTAAGAAAGGTGCCAAACTCTCTACACCTCTGAAATACTTTACATAAGTCTTCTATATGATCACCTCACTTTTTGGAAAAAACTATCATATCATCCATATAAATTATTATGAACTTACCAATAATTTCCTTAAAAGAAATTTCCATAGCCCTTTGGAATATAGCTCCAACATTGATCAAATCGAAGGGAATTCTCCTATAAGAAAAAGTTCCCCACTTTGTGGTGAAGTTAGTCTTATGCCTATCTTCATATTGTACCATAACTTGGTTATATCTAGAGTAGCCATCTAGAAAAGACATCATTTGAGACCCATTGACAATCTGAAGTACTTCATCGAATAAAGGAACATGATAGTTATCTTTTTTTTATTCTTTATTAAGGTTCCTAAAATCCACACATAGTCTGATCTCCCCATTCTTCTTTCTCACAGGAACCAAATTTGCAACCGAAGTTGAATGTCTGATTGGGAATATGATCCTATTAGACAACAACTTTGCACCTCCTTTTGGATTATGGTCTCCAACAAGGCATTGATTGGCCTTTGCCTCTTCTTGAAAGGTCTTACTCCAGCTTTAAAGGGATGGTATGAGTTATAATTAAAGTGTCATACATCTTCAGGTCCTTGTAACTCTAGGCTATCACATCTTGATATGTATGCAAGGCATCGATGATTCCTTTTCTCTCCTCTGGAGTACACACTTTACCAATGAAGACATTTTTGATATCATCTTGAGTCCCCATATTATGTGTTTCACATTACCCACTGATATATTCCTTCTTAGCATCTTGCTCTTGATCTTTGACCTTATCCAGATCAAAAATCCTCTCTAGCTGCACCATTCCCCTTGGAATAGTATTAGTCTTTAAATTAATAATCCCTTCCAAATCCATCTTTGCTTCTTGGGGTTCAGCTTCATCAATGATTTGAGAAGTAAAGACATCTAAAATTATAATAAAATCCAAAATATTCTTATCATCTTCAAATACCTAAAATTTGGTCACATTGTCAGGCACTAAAGGTACTAGAGTTAGCACTACAGTAAACTACTTCAATTCAGAGAGAGACAAAGGCTGCAAAGTACTAGCTACCTGAGCTAGGGAGATTTTAGTTTGGTTATTATTGTGTAGTATCAACTAAATGTTAAAGGAATCAAATCCCTCAATAAGATCCCATACTCTATGCCTATAATTGGTCATCCTTTTGTCATGACATGAGTATTTATTTCTAACTCGTTTTACCACTAGCTTAGAGTCCCCAAATACTTGCAAAATATTGACCTTTTTTTCTCAATGCCATAAGCAACCCATGAACCAAAGCCTCATATTCTACTACATTATTGGTACAAGAAACTAGACTCTATGAGCAACAAAGAAAGTTTTACCTCTTGGATTGATTAGCTCAAATCCTACCCTAGCTCCTTGCTTTGATTTAGATCCATCAAACCTTAAGGTCCAACAACCAACAACTCCAAATTTCCTTGTTGTATCCCTTGGACTATTGCTGCTAGAAGGTTCTTTAGAAAACATTGCCTTCTTGCCTCTAGGATCCTCTTGAACATTCTATATATTGATTCTAACTACTAGAGTTGGGTTGATATAGTTCTATAATTGTTCTACTATATAGTTTTGTACAAGAAACATTCCAATTCAAAGTGGGAGGCATTGTGAACTCTACTCCAACTAGGAAAGAGTAATTCTCCAAAATTCATTCCTCTACCCAAATGAATCTGATCTTCAATGCACTTTTGGATGAATTCTTGGAAATTATCTAACAAGCTGATTTGGTTATCTTCTAGATCAACATCATTAAAAATTTCCCACCAGGGTTGCAGTACCACTAGATTCAGTAGTAAGTTCAATGGGTGTCATATGTAGCATAAGAATTTCTTCTACATCAGATTTTTCAATAGGGGCTTCCAACACATGATTTCCCATGCTTACCTCTAATAGCAGTATTTCATTTGAAGTATTCTGATATTCTTTGATCACATATTTCATCCTAGGCTCCTTTTCAATCCTAATTTGATTTGGCACTCCCTTCTAGGGAAGCCACATGTGGGATTGATTAGCTGATACATATCTCCATTCAAAGCCTTAGTAAAGTCTCTTCCTAAAATTCAGCCATAAATGTTAGGTATATCTGCCATCTTTATATTAATGACTTGCTAAATTCTAGGATCAAAGACGATTTGCATGTTGATCATGTTCAATTCCCCCACAACATTAACTTTAGTTTTATCTAGTTGAGTGACTTTCTTTTGGGAGACAATAGGGGTAATGCCTAAGGACCTACAAACACCAAAGGGCATCACATTGGTAGAATCACTAGAATCTAGCAAACAATTGTGCAAGTTCTTACCAAAGATACTGGTAGAAATAAAAAAATGGAGGAGTTTTTGTTCTTCCTTGAAATAGGGTTAAGGGAGTATCAATCTGGGCAATCTAACCTTTATCTTTCTCTTTCCCTTTGTCTCTAGGTTGTGTGTGAACTTGATTATGATCTTTTACTACTTGAGAGCTATATGCTTTATTAACACTCCCACTAACTAATCTATCTTGTGATACTAAACCTGTACTGTAAGCTCCTAAAATTTCATTTCTAATAGCTAGGACTCTCAATAATTCAAATGCAGAGAGACTTAGGTTAGTAGGAGCCTCTTTGGGCCATTCCAACACCTTTTCTTTGCCTATTTCAGTAGTCCTCCCTTTTGATAGATCCACTTGTCCTTGATCTTTAGATAAGTACTGCCTAGGCACATAAGGATATGCTAGATTATTGTTGGAACTGGGATCTAGAGGTGTGGTGAAGTTGTTTGGAGGAATAGAAGTGGTGAATGGTCTTCCAACGTGTGGGTATCTATTTGGTAGATCTCTTCAGTCATATTTGTTAACAGGTTGTTGGAATGTCTGCACCTCTTCAACATAAGTTTCTTCCTCATCCATGGGGCCATTACCATTCATAGGATTTTCATTAAACAACTATGTAATCTCATCTCCATTGCACACCTAATTTTCTTCCTTCTTAGACTGGCTTGATTCTTCTTCAGGTACATTTTCCTCACTTTGTGAGAAAGGAGAATGATTTAGCACTAAGATTGATGAGTCATAATGAGTAGATGGTACCAAATCTTGGTTACTTGTATTATTCTCCACCTCATACTAAAAAATTGAAGAAAATTTCTAGAACTCAGGATAGTCTAACTCAGAATGTTGGCTTGTCTTATGAAGCCTACACTAGCCTAATAAAGCAACTTTAGCCAGATATACACCACTTGGAGGCTTCTCTTGATTAACTGGCTGGTCCAATAGGGTGGGAACACCTCCATTATTAGGCCTCGTATTCCAAGTTTTGTTCTATTTGGGTGGTTGTCTTCTATCAAATCTTTGTCCACTAGCTTACCCCCTATCAAAGTTCTAGCCAGAAGGTTGTCCTCTTTCATAATTCTTCCCTTTGTCATAATTATGTCCTCTTTCAAAATGTTGGACTTGTTGAGGCTCCTAACTTTCTCTATTGTGATTAGACTACATACTTCTTTGAATAGCTTGTAGTTGACTATTCTAGTTTCTTAGATAACTGACCTCCATATTCAACTTCTTCACGTGTTTAGTTAGTTCGTCCAACCTCCCCTTATCAGGATTATTATATGGAGTTTGGTTCATACTACTTTGAGATATTCTTGTTGCAACACCTTTGAATTTTTCAAATATGCAAGGAAACCAGTCTAAGGTTGTGGATGGAATGGTTGATTAACACTCTGCTAAGGGTAGCTAATTGTAGGTGGGGCTTGATTCATAGGGGGGGCCTGGATGAGGAATCAAAGCCAACTGAAATATCAAATTCATGATAGAAGTATGATTGGTGAGAGCTTGATTGAGAGTCAGGACCTACCCAGGGGGAGAAACAGGCCCTAATGATGGTAAAGGCCCAGATAAATGTTGTCTTAGATCAGTGATAACCTAAAAAAATTCTGTGTATGCATCAAGTAGAGTGGTCAAAGGATTATTTCTCCATTTCATGAAGGTAGCTATCAGACTATCAAGGCATAGACTTCTAAAGTAGTGGCATCATCTACAACATAGGGAGCCTAAAATTAGGTATAAGCATGATGAAACCTATTGTTAAAGGACCCTATAGGCTCATTGACCTCTCTCTTTACCTTAGTGAATTGAAGGTAAAGCTCATTAGCACTAATGGGAATCCTGAACTTTTGCAAAAATGTAGTCTACAGTTCAGTCCAATTATAAATAGACCTAGTAGGCAAATTATTGTACCAGTAGAATGTATCTTCTCCTAGGGAATAAGGAAAGAGCCTACATGCTACATCCTCATGATTGATTCCTCTATCCTTGAGGCAAGTCTAAAAAATCCAAATATGTTCCTCTGCGGTCCTATTGTGATCATTAACATGGAACTTAGAATAGAAGTGCTCAGGATTCTTGGGCATAACATTGTAATTATTGAAGGTCAAGGGAGATAGATTGTTAGCAAGGAAATCCATTGGTGGGGGTGGAGGTGGTAATGGCTGATTTATAGCTTGTTGAGGATGTTGAATGGGAATGGTTTCAAAATTAGATGAAAATGATGGGAGTGGTTAGGTGGATGATGATTCTCCTCTTCTTTTGGTCCTTCTTGACCTAGTATGAGCTTGCAACTCTTGAAATTCATCTTCTCTAGAGTAGATATGTTCTTCTTTGAAATCTCTAAGGAAAAATTGTAGAAAAAAATTGATCTAGCTTGCTTATTCAAGCCATCCTTCTAGCACCAATCTGTTGATGGTGTTTTCTACATAGCAACAACTCAAAAAAAATATGATATTCTATCTCTTTTGAAAAGTGAATATTTGTCAACAAACTTCAAGAGATAACCCCAAGGTCTCTAATGTTAGGTCTTGACAATCCATAAACAACTCAGTGATAAATGTGAAAATTCTGGTAATCACAAAGGGACCTTACTACAAGCAAATACTGGAACTTCAAACTTATTAGATCTAGCAATATGGTGATACTTCAAGTCCTCAAATATAACCCAAATGATAAAGAAATAGCAAAAGATAAGGGTTTTAGAGAGATTTCTAAAATTAACACTAATCCTAATTTTAACAATGAAAATGATAAAATACTTGAAATGGACCAATCCCTTAGAAACTAATTCTCGCTTAACCTAGATGAACTTGTAATCTTCTAGAAATAGTGAAATCTTCTAAGGCATTAAAGATTTTTAGATCATTAACATTCATCCAAAACAACCCTATTGCAATTGAAATGAACAAACATTCACAATTGAACTAAGAACAATGAATATTAAAGTCTAGGCTAACTTTTCAAAGCAACTCACAATTAGCCAACTACAAAAATTATGGACCAAGGATTGCTACAAAAACTTCAAGCATCAAACCATAAACTCCATTGAATTTTCTAACCTTAAATCTAATAAATATCCAATAACTTTGAGTAATTTCAAAAGATGGAACAATAAGAACCATGCAATATAAGGTAACACAAGAAAGATCACCAAGGCACAATGTCTTAACTTGTATTGAATAATCCAAAGTAGAAAAAATTCCAATGTTCTGTGTCATAATACTTGCTCCAAAATAAAACTAAATCCTAGCTCTAATTCTTGCTCTAATGCTTAATCTGCTTCAATGTATTCAATATCTAGCCCTTACAAATGAGGAAAAATTCCATATTTATAGAAACCCCCAAGATATGTCAGCCGGATTAGATTTACAATAAAAAATAGCCCCAAAACAAGTCAGTCCAAGAAGTTCTATAACAAAGGTAAAATATAATTAAATGCTTGGGACTCATCCAAGTCGGCTTGGGTTCTCTAATGTAGCTTGGTCCAATGCATGTCAAAAATGAAGGAATAATGGGAAGCAAAAATTTTGATGCATTCATTCATTAGCTTGCACCTTATCCTTATCTCGATCCAATTTATCATGCACCTAAAGAAAAACCCCCTCTAGGTTGGCCAAAGGTGGAATGATCAACACTTTAAATTTCCTTTCTAGATTTAATTTCATCCCTTGATTTCTTGATGACTTTATCCCATTCCACCTACATTGGTGTCACAAACCTTAGACCAAATGGAGGATAACTTAGACTTAGGAACCTTGCTCTTCATGTCCAACTTAATTCTCTCATCCTCTGAAATACAATCTCCCTCATCACTAGAGTCCATTACCTTGCCCTTAGTCCTTCCAATAACGACCTTGCTTGATTCAACCTCTATTCATCAAAAGACCACAATAAAGATCTACTACAACATCAAAATCCAAGTTAGTCCATCATAATCTTACATATTCATCCTTAAAACAAGTCTCATGATGAACAAAATCCCCTAAAACATCATAAAGACTACTCATTTCAAACTTTGGGTTTTTAGTCATCTTGTGCAATTTAGTTGGAGAGGAATTTCAAGAAATTCCAAGCCATACGAAATTCAGTGAAACAAGCATAATAAACTTCCAACAATCATTCAATCAACATAATAAGTTAAGAAATAGCATGACTCATAACTCATGCTATTCCATAATTCCTTAGTTTCAATAGGGTTTCAGAGAATCTGTTAGGAATGGAAATCTGCAAAAATGGTAGGAGTTCACAAATTTTAGGAAAATCATGGACGAAAGAAATCTCTGTAAAATCCTAAGTAGACAAAATTCCATGAAGTCAATGTAATTTCTATGTTTTAAGCATATTTTGGGAAATTGATAAGGCAATGGAAAATCAGGAAATTCCTAAAGCAAAGGAAATCCATGAAATGTTTGAAAACCCAAAATATTTGACGTTGTCAGGATTTCGCCCAAATCAATTAAATGACTAGGAAGTTGGGATTCAATCCTTGATTTAGTTTGTTCCAATTTCAAAATGGAGAGTGACAACCTCCAATTCATCAGATGTGACCTCAAGTAACAAGTGCAATGATTTCAAATGGAAAACCCTTGGAGGCCACCATGAATGCACAGTTTGGACTCAACTCAACTTTATATTTGTTCTATCCTTCACACAAATTCTCCCACAACCTAGCTAAGACAGGGTGATTATCAAATTGGACAATTAACAAAAGGTTTAAATTTGACCAAAATGTGGTTTTATTGAAGGTTGAGGATTAGCTAGGTCAAACTACAACTCAGTCCATTAAGCACACAATCAAACAATGAATTAAACAGAGCATTAGTTGACCATATTAGGTCTCAATTCAGAAATAGGAAAGCAATACAAGCTACAAGAAAGAGCTTCAAACCGAAGCAAGAAAACCTAGCTCAACTATCTAACCCTACCATATCAAAATCTTGACTCCAAGCATACACACACAAACCATGAAGAAATTTAGTTCATTAATTAAAATGGAAGGCCAAATGTACATACCATGAGAGGAAGCAAATCAAAATGGCAGCAATTGGCAAGAAACCCTAGAGTCCAAACAAACATGAGCAACCACAAGAAAATCCAACCAATGTCAACAATCACAACTCAAATGAAAGACTCAACAAGGGCAACTCAAAATCAAGTCTCCTCAAATTCTAGGATAAAACTCATTTAAACCCAATAAAGTAGGCTACAAGATCATACAATAGGCATAAATGCAATGAAAAGACAATAGGTTCAAGAATTTGAAGGCATGATGGAATTTCAAGAAAATCTGGATAAGACAGAAGTCTGTGAAGTCCCAAAATTTCCAAAAATAGTATAAAGCAACCTCCATCGGGTTTTCAAGGCATTCAGGGAATTCTTCCAAGAGGGAATTTTCTCGAAAATAGAGAAAAACCCAAAATATGTCCAAAAACATATGATTTTCAAAGTCTTCCTTAGAAGGGGGAATTTGCAAGAATAAGATAATCATTTAGGGACATGCCAAAGCAACCAAGTACTCAAAACCAAAGGGCCAAAACACCAAAAATGAAAGCAAACGAGGGTCCCTGCTTTCAGTGGGGCAAGTGTGCAAAAACTGCACAACAATAGTGAGATTTACCTCTATCTTGTTCTAAGTATCTTGCATGGTTCTCCTCCCCAATATGTTTGGGGCAGTGATAACTTGTTCTAGAGATGTGTGTCCTTCTTAAGGACTCCCTCTCTTTTCTATCTTTCAATTGAAGTGTCCCTTGAGTGGACACCTTTTCTTTCCAAGGGTTCCTAAAGCCTTTGAAATATTTTATCTCAAATAAATTCTTTTGCATCTAGCTTGGGGTCAGCCTAACTAGACCTATTTCATATCTTAAAGTCTATCTTGGGGGTAGCCTAACAAGAACTATATTTTATGTGACTGTCCTGCAACACAACTTGTAGCAGCCACATGATTCTCTTATTTTTCTTACTCTATAGGAGTGAGAACTTGTAGAGCTCCTTTAAATCCTCATTTGGTGATATGGGTTCTCCTCCTTGAGCGGGGATTGATTTTATCACCTCTTTGGTGATATAGGTTCTCCTTGAGTGAGGATTTCT
This sequence comes from Sequoia sempervirens, assembly GCA_007258455.2. NCBI lineage: Eukaryota > Viridiplantae > Streptophyta > Pinopsida > Cupressales > Cupressaceae > Sequoia > Sequoia sempervirens. The sequence continues at coordinate 422,633,558 of VDFB02193867.1, forward strand.
TTTATCACCTCTTTGGTGATACGGGTTCTCCTCCTTGAGAGGGGATTGCTTTTATCACGTCTTTGGTGATATGGGTTCTCCTTGAGCAGGGATTTATTTTATCACCTATATTTTGTGATACATGTTTTCCACCTTTAGTGGGGATTTCTTTTATCACTCTTACATTCATTTCATTTTTATCTCTCTCTTCTCAACTTGCCTATACTAGATCAAAGATCTACATCTTCTTCATCCTGAGTATATTCCCTTCAACTCTTCATTTTTCTACATGTTATTTCTTAATTCAGGGATGATGCATAATATTGAGACAAACTTCTACATCGAGGTCTCTTTACTTCATTGAATTGAATCCCTTAGTTTTTTTTGCTAACATTGTTGTTTGGTGCAAGTTTTTTCCTTGCTAATGCATCTATTTTGTAGGTCTTCAATCCAAGGGCATACTTTTTTGGTTTGAAGAGCCATTTACTTCCTCTACAGTATCCTTTGGGCATATTATGTTATTTATGTTTAGTAGAATTCCTTTAGTGTGCATATTAATGTAGATTAATATGCCTGCTAATGTGGGGGGAAAATGTATAGACATAAAATTGCACCCCTCACAATTTCTCATACATTCTTGCATCTGCTTTAGTGTCCATCCCCTTAGCATCTTGAGTAGGCTCATTTTAGCCCCTGCATCAGCTTTTTTCCCTCTCAGGATGCTCCAACACCCCTTTTTAGTAGCTACCCTTGGACACCAGGTTTCCATTAAACTTTCTACCTTTATGATTCATGCCATTTTATAGCGTGACCTATCTAGAAACTATTGCATTGCATGGATGCCCACATGCCGTGCTAGTTTCATGCAACATTTCAATGCTCAAATGACCATTTTTGAGCATGATTTCCACTTGTCACCTCCTTTGGTCGGTGGTAATGGCTTGGGATTCTTTGTAACTATTTGAGAAGATTTATTTTGCTTCTTTTCTCTCTTTAAAACATGTCCTTTCACTTCATTTCAACTCTTCCTTCATTTCTAGCTCCACTCTTCTACTTCTAGCTTCTCTCTTACTTTGGCTTTAGCCTTCTACACTTTAAATTTCACTTGCATAGCTTCATATAACTTGTTGTAGTAGCTTCAAGCTCTCTCAAGCTCCCTTTATAGCACTCCTTGTAGCTTTATCTCCTTTTCTTTGCACTTGTGAGCATCCTGGAATTCCATATCCCTTATCTACTACATACTTCATGATACAAGTTCTCCTCCTTGAGCGGGGATTGCTTTTATCATCTTGTTTGTGATACAGGTTCTCCTCCCTAAGTAAGGTTTTCTTTTATCACTCTTACTTAGTGGTGCAAGTTCTACTCCTAATCAGGTTTTTCTTTCACCACATGCTTTATCTATTCTAGTTTATCTCTCTCTCTTTCTCTATCTTCTTGGTTTTATATGGAGGTGGGAACACCAAAACAGAGGTTTGACTAAGGCAAGCCCCCATACAGCCTCAAAAATTTCTCTAGATATTACGTTTGAAGGTACTGAAGATATCTACTAGTTGGAGACTTCATTACTTAGGATATTGTGAGCATATTATTTCCTTTCTTTTCCTTATCATTGTTATTTCTACTTCACTTCATTTCATTTCTATCACTTTCTATAAGTTGAAAAGGTGGCTTTGTTACTTGGGATATTAGATGGAGGAAAAAATAGTTGCTCTAAGAAGAGATTTAGAGAATGATAAGGAAAAAATATATAAATGTCAGAAGTTGAAAGGTGGATTTGAGATATTAGATGAACTAGTTAGTTCACAAAGGCTATCAAAACCAAGAGAGAAATTTGGCCTTGGTTTTGAAAAAGGAAAAAGTTCCTCTACCAGTGCTTCTGCTAAATTATATGATAGATTTAGAGAAAAAGAACTATGTTGAACAAAGGAAGAGAAATCTTGTGTGAGTTGTTCCAATGAGAATGCCTCTACAAATGAAAAATAAAATAAAGCCACTAATAAGGTGAAGATGGAAAAAGATGAGAAGAATCCTACAATAGATAAGGTGGAGAAACTAGTCCTTGAAAAATTGAAGAAAAAGTAGCATACAAAGGGAGCTTATGCAAATAGTTTCTCAAGAATGAGATACATGAATAAATCAAAGAAAATAATACCACCTCATACTACATATTTCTATTTATTACTCCTCATGATTTTATGATTACTATTATAACTATAATCAGTTTTGTCATAGGGCTAGAGAGTGTAGGGTTGCACTTAGAAGGAGCACAAAATATGTGAATAGGAATTCATTTACTCCTATAGTGAACATGAATGTAATGTGATATAACTGTAATAATTTTGGTCACATAGCTAAGAATTGTAGATTAAATAGTGTAAGACCAATAAAACATTATGAAAGAAATAATATGTCCTCTAGAGTGAACAATGGTTCACATGTTATTGAAAAGAAGGTTGAAAAGACAAAAAATAAGCCAAGAAGGTCCAGAGAAGGAAAGGTTACTAGAAAACACTCAATGAGGGTACTTTTTCCTCACATCACTAATCTGTGGTGATGGGGCATGAGTCTAGGGGGAGCTTAATTAGTATCTTATTCATCCGTAGAAATAAAAAGAGAGATGAATTAAGGTAAAACATTTTTTACAAATTTCTAACAACTTGATGGTTGTAGATTTATGGTTACATTCTTTCTCATTGTATGGCTTGTGAAATGGGAAGAATATCTATGTAACATGCTATCCCTTCAATGTAGTAAAAAAATTTAAATTTACACCTTATGAGTAAATAAAGTGGGTAACAAGTCATTGCAATAAGATTTTTCTTTCTTTATAGAGAATATATGAACAATATGCCACATCAAATTATAATAACAATTCCATTTCATTGCAATAACTTCACAAGTTATAATAATACAAGAATAGATACATTTACATACACAAATCCAATGAGCTTTAGAAAAAATAGTTGTAAGATAATCTAGGATCATTCCTTTCAAATCTTGGTTCTTCTATCACCTGCTATGGAGGAGAAGCATCACTCAAGCTCTTTTCTACTAACCAAGGACTTCTAATGTGATCCCCCACACATTTATTATTCAATAGATAGCCCTGCTCTTTGATGAAGAGATTGGTAGAGTAATTGATAATGACAAACAACTATGTATAGCATTGTGTCCTACATAACTAGAACCTTGTAATCCCACAATCTCGAACTTGCATGTAATATTAGATCACAGTGAACTGACAGTGTAGTCTTGGTAGTCACACAATATAGAGTGGATTCTTGGACATTCACACTACTTTTTCCAAATATTTCTCATTTAGTACTTTGAATGATGTCATCTATCACATATACTACTCAGGACCAATTTGACTTAAGGATATCTTAAGCTATGCATAGGTATTTCCTTCAATGGATAGTCCATCATCCTAGAGATAACCTATCACCATTATATATACTTGGAATAAACCTACTTAACACGTAATAATACCTTAATGTTCAATCATTCCTAGTATATTAATATCATTATTAGAGTGAGATTGTGTACTTACATGTTAAGTAGGTTTATTCCAAGTATATAATACCTATGATAAACATACATCTCCTACTATGGAGTACTTAAAATTGCATCATGAAAATAACATAAAAGCTTCAATTTCCTTTTCAAGACACTCTAATTTCTCTAATACACACATCGGAAAAGACACATCAACCATTAATGCAAGACACATCATTCAAAAGTAAAATAGAAAAGACGAAGAGATCCCCATGCTTGTTAATGAATATCTAGACAAATGGCAACAATGCAGCCCTTTCCAACAACAACAAGATTGATAAACAACTTCTCAAGAACATCACAAATAAACTCTATCTCTCAAGTTGATAGTGTACTCCTCTCAAAAAAAAAAATTCACAAACTAAATAGAACTCACTCCCTTTCTCTCTCACAATGTAAAACAGAGTATAGCTGGAAATGATGGAAAATTAGGAATTGCAAAAGATGTGTAATCTTGTGGAAGAATGTGTCACCTTCCAAATCAAATGGTTTAGCTATTTATAGAGCAGCTTGGTAACCTCATAGCCTACAGTTTAGGCATGTTAATGGACATCAAGCTCCATGCAAAGCAACACATGAAACAAAAAAAAAGGTGGTGAATTCCTAGCTTAATAATCAACATAATCACCTATAGGTTAACTTGCTTATAGACAACAATCTAAAGACTTATTCAATCTACATATGCTCAATTCAAATTGTAGACATCTACAACACTTTGGTTTCTAGAGGTGGTGCCAACTTCAACCACACTCCCTCTTATTTGGCATAGTTTCATTGCCAAAAGAAACAATCAACCACTAATTCATAGTAGCAAATAATTATCAACTTTCACAAGGAGATGAGTCAGATTAAGCTGATAAATACATTTGACAAAGTCTCCAACATATGTAAATATCATAGTAGAAACATTTACTAAGTCAAAGAAAATCATTACTGAATGTGTCAACTAAGTCCATCGACATCAAACAACAACTCAAATGAAATATAAGTATTTTATATCGCATGGAAAAAAGAGTGAGAAACAACTTCTCAAAACAATCACAAGCTATTTTATCAACCTCTTAAAACATATTCTATAATGACTAATCAATCTCCAATATCATAGTCTTTATCAACTATAAACATCCTTCATAAATTGACTTCTATCAAAGTTATATTTTATTTCTATTAACATATATAATATGTTAAATATATATTATTATATATATAATATACTACATACATATATAGATATATATTTAAATACCATCATGTATATATATATATTACTGTTAATATATATTTACATATATATAAGAGTACAGGAAAGATAGTATATAATAAACACATTATATTGAATGTATGCATGTATATATGTATAAATGTATATGCCTCTATGTACATGTATATGTAGGTATATCTATATCGATGCATCCATATATGAGTGTGTCCATTTGCCAATGTTTGCATGTATCGATATACATATGCATATGGATACATGTATATACTATACATATACATATATATACATATACATATGTTCACATCCAATTCACATATAGCCATTAAAGATTACCATCATATTGATAAGTGTTTATGTGTGGTAAATATATACATGTGCATATACATGTCATTAGATCCCATTGACATGTATGTGCATATATATACACATACTCCATGTACATCCCACTTGTCAATATAATCTTAATAGTACAAGAAAGATGTTGAAAGCTTAATGATGAGGGTGCAACCCGAGACACAGAAAATAACCCACAAACAAGAGAATAATTTTATTATTCAGAAAATGGAGCTTCTTACATGTAGAGGATCTCAAATCCTCAAGTTCTACAACACATGCAAGCTACAGAAAGCTATAGAATAACCCTTTCGCAATATGCAAACTTGTCCCCAACAAGTTACCAAAAAATTAGGAAAACCACCCATAAATAGAGCTCCTCATTAGTTTGGAGCCGAAACAACATTCAAATTGAGTTTATGTGGTTTGGCGCCAAAAATTTACAACATGAAGTTCAAATTTCAAAGGAGCATTTGCAATGGTATCTTCTAGAAAGTGCGCCAACTTCCTGAGGCCATAACTTTTGATCCGAGGCTTCGAATTGCGAACCGTTTGAACCATTGGAAAGATCTCAAAGTCAAGAATGCACTCAAAATCCTCTATGCCAATTTTGACAAGTTTTGAGGCTGATTCGGAAGCTCTAACTGCCTCAAATCCCACTCGGAAGATTTTCAGGTGCAAATCTGGGCAACAAAAACTGCAATATCTTTCCACCCAAGAAGAGAAAATAAAAACCATAAATTGAGAATTTTATTATGATGAAAAGGTTATCCAAAAATGTAAAAACATATAAAAAATGATAAAATTGAATTTTAACTATTTTTGGGTGATGCAAGATTGCCCTTACACCACTGGATGCTCCTGCATTAGACACCTAGGGTAATTTTGAGAAGTAACCCCGTCACATCTCAGATGGTTGAGGAAAACCCAACTGGTCAACCGCTGCCTTAGTTAGCCAGGATGAATCTTCCACAGGCCTTCCTCTCCATTTCACCAGATATTCTTCATACTACTTATTTCTGGTACTCCTTCCCACACGACTATCCAAGATTTCCTCAATCTCATCCTTTTCTAAAGTAGATGCTGGAATCCCAGACTATTCCATCATTGGTACTTCCTCTGCGCCACCTTCATGATACTCTGTCAAATCTAAAATGTTGAACATAGGGGAAATGTTGAATCCATCTGACAACTCTACCTCCTACGCATTCCCTGAATCATGCTTCTTCAAAATTTTACAAGGACCGAACTTCTTAATCTTCAATTTGTTATATGTTCCCATTGGAAACCTTTATTTCCTCAAGTGGACTATCACTTCATCACCAATCTGAAACTCCTTATAGCTCCACTTCTGATCTGCCTTACCCTTATACTGCATATTCATCTTGTTAATATGTTCTCTTACCTTCTCATGGATATCCTTGATGTGTTCTGCAAAATCTTTGGCTTCAGAACTTATTTTCTCCTTTCTATCCATCTTCCTCAATTCTGGAGCTGTTCTGGGACTACCTCCATACACAATCTGGAATGGTGATCTACCAGTACTTCTGTTGACAGAATTATTGTAAGAGAATTTTGCCTGGGGTAAGATCAAGTCCCATCCCTTGGGTTTATCTCCTACCAAACATCTCTAGGTTACCCAGACTCCTATTAACAACCTCTATCTGCCCATCTGTTTGTGGATGGTGTGCAGAACTAAACTTTAGCTCTGTCTTCAGCTTCTTCCACAAGGTCCTCCAAAAGTACCCCACAAATTTGGTGTCACAATCTGAACAATACTCTTTGGCAGACCATGTAGCCTCACCACCTCTTTGAAGAACAAGTCAGCAATGTGGACTGCATCATGGGTCTTCTGACATGGAATGAAATGTGTCATCTTCAAAAACCTATCAACCACCAAAAAGACTGAATCATTCCCTCGTTGTGTCCTTGGCAAACCAAGAACAAAGTCCATACTTATATCCTCCCATGGCCTCTCTGGTATAGGTAAGGGCTGATATAAGCTTGTATTCTGGCTCACTCCTTTAGCCATTTGTCATACTCTGCAGCTCTGTACAAACTTCTTCACATCCTGTGACAACTGAGGCCAGTAATAATGCTCACTGATAATGGCAATGGTCTTATCTTGGCCAAAATTTCTTGCCATTCCTCCACTATGCTTCTCCTTTATTAGGTTCTCCCTCATGGAACTCCTCGGGATGCACAATTGACTTCCCTTAAATAACATGCCATCTTGGATTATGAAATCCAGCCACCTTGTCCTATCCACTGTAATAGGTTCCTCACAAGATTTCCAAGCCTCTGCAAAATTAGGATCTTCTGCATACAATGTTTTGAGTTCATTGAACCCAACCACTTCAATCTGCATCTTTGTCATCAATGTATGCCTCCTACTTAAGGAATCTGCAAGCCTATTTGACTTCCCACTCCTATGTTTCAAAACAAAGGTATAACTCTGCAAAAACTCTACCCATTTCATATGCCTCTGATTTAATTTTCCCTGACTATTTAGGTACTGCAAGAGCTTTGATGATCATATATAGAACAAATTCAAAGAACAAATAATGTCTCCATTTCTTTAATGCTTGAACTATTGCATAAAATTCGATCATATACATAATATTTTCTCTTGGCATCATTTAAATTTTTCACTAAAATAGGTGATGGGATTACCTTCTTGGCTCAACACTGCTCCAATGCACAACCACTGGCATCACAATCCACTGAAACACCTTGTTGAATTTGGGAGGGCTAGAACAGTTGCTCTATCACCTTGCTTCAACAATTCAAAACTTTTTTGCTGCTCCAGTGCTCCACTTGAATTCTTTTCTATCCCTCTCATTGTTTCAGTCAAGGGTCCACAAATACTACTGAAGTTTCTAATGAACTTTCTATAAAACTAGCCAAACCATGGAAATATCTCACCTCGGTAGCAGTTCTTGGGGTAGGCCATTCCAATAGCCTTCACCTTCTCTGGGTCCATCTTGAGACCTTCTGCTGAGACAACAAACCCTAAGTACACCAACTCTCTCTTCACAAACTACACTTCTTAGATTAATCAGCACAATTTTCTCTTCTCTTAACTTCTCAAAGGCTCTCAAATATGCATCGATGCTCATCCAACGCTTCTTGAAAATCAAAATATCATCTAAATACACATATAACAAAACTTCCCTGTAAATTTTAGTGCCTCATTCATAACCATATGAATGTCTTGGTGATTGGTTAGCTAAAAGGCATAACTAACCACTTGTACAGGCTTTCTCTTAAAGCATTCTTCCATTCATCTCCTCTCTGAATGATATGGTGATATCCACTTTTCAATCAATCTTTATGAAGTAATCTTTCCCACTCCAAACGGTCATTAGGTCATCCATCCTTGGCGGGAAATCTATACTTGATTGTTATCTTGTTTATGGCTCGGGGAATGACACATCCTCCATTCCCCATCCTTCTTTGGTGCTAGTACTGCAAGTCGCACTTATGGACTCAAACTCTCCTGTATCAAACCCTTTCTCTCAACAACTCTTGAACTTGTCTATTCAACTTCTCATTTTCTGTAGGAGTCATTCTATGAGCTGCCTTATTTGGCAAAGCCGGCTCCAGGAATCAAGTCAATCTGATGACTGATCTTCCTTATTGGTGGTAAACCCTCAGGTACATTATCAGAAACAATATCCAGAAACTCATCCAACATCCCAGAAACTTCTTCTGGAACCTTCTCACTATCCTCCTTACTCACTCTAGGAATCAATGCATAACACACACGCTCATGCTTCATACCTTCTAAAAAATTTCTTCTATCTACATAACAAATTCTAGCACTACTGCATACCTTTTCTTCGGTCTCCTTCAGGGGTTTCAACTTGTGACGAACCCCATCCTTTGTCAAGGAATAAGTGTTTGCATGGCCATCATGTATAGCTCGCCTATCGAACTGCCATGGCCTCCCCAACAACATGTGACATGCATCCATGGGGATGATATCACAGAGTACCTCATCATGGTAGCTTCCAATCTTGAACTTTACTAGGCACCGCCATTGACCAAAAATTTGTGGTCTTTCTACAAACTGGAAATCCAATATGGATGTGGGTGTCTTTCCCTCTTCAACTTCAACTTTGTGACCATCTCCTCTGACACCAGATTATCAGTGCTCCCACCGTCAATAATGACATCACAACATTTTCCTTCACACTTGCACCTTGTACGAAACAGATTCTTCCTCTATTCTGGTTCCTTTTCTTCAGTCACTAGGGCTCTACTAATCACTAGGGCTTCTCCCCTTTCAGCATCATCTGAATGTTCAGATTGGGCCTCCTCATCTGCATGCACAACTCTTCCATGACCTTCTGGCCTATTGTCTGCCCTTCCTTGGTGTTGTGGACATTCATAGGCTCGATGCCCTTCTTCACCACACTGGAAACACGTTCCTCTAAAACCACCTCTTCCATATCCTTGTCCATATCTCCCTCATCCTCTACCTCTTTGATCACCACTATTCTGATCATGAGGGCAGTAGGAGTTGTCATTCCTTTGGCTTCGACTGGTACCCATATCCTCACTTTTCTTTTCATTATCATTTCGGCTTTTTGAAGGTCTGCCATTGCCCCTTCCGCTTTGACCTCCTCGTCATTTTTGCTTGCCATCAAATCTTTTGTTTAGCTTCTCTTCCACCTTCAAATCAAACTGATACACATCCTCAATGGTGGTCATTCTGACTAGGCTTAACTCCTCCTGAATGCTCGGTCGTAACCCATTAAGATATCGGGCTACCTTCTCCTTATTGGCCTCTGTGTGACCTATTCTAATGATTATCTTGTGAAAATCTTCAGTATATTCTTTCACAGATCTGCTTCCTTGCTTCAACCCTTGCAATTTCTTCAATAGATCTAACTCGTAATCTACTGGTATGAACTGCTTCTTCAGTTTCTCTACCATGCGATTCCATTTGGTGATCTTGACTTTTCCTCTTTGATTTCTTTCCAACTGGACCTCTTTCCACCAAATACTGGCATGGCCCTTCAGCTTCATTTTCACAAACTTAACCCGATCTGGGCCCTCTATTTCCTCATACTCAAAATATTCTTCTAGCTCATTGATCTAGTCAATCAACTCTTCTGGGTTCAGACTTCCAGAATAACTAGGGACTTCTGCTCTGGGTCTTTTCTAGATATTTCAAAATGGCCCTTATTAGCCACATTTGGTCTTGATCAATTACTTCTTCTTCCTCTTCTACCTCTGAACCTTCTTCCTCTCCTTCATCCTCACTTTCCTCCCTCAGGTTTAACCCTCTTCTCAATTGCTCTTGTAATGCATCAACCTGTCTCTGGAGGGCTGCCAGTGCATCTCTTCCACCAGCATCTCTTTTGCCTCGACCACCTCTGGCACCACCACACCTACCAAACATCACTCTTGGAGGCATCTTTCTCGACTTTGACCCACAACCATGATCCTGGTGCGAACTGCCTCACGATCGGTGATCTGTCCACACGCTCAAGAAAACCTCGCTTTGATACCACTTGATGAGGGTGCAACCTGAGACACAGAAAATAACCCAAAAATAAGAGAATAATTTTATTATTCAGAAAATGGAGCTTCTTACATGTAGAGGATCTCAAATCCCCAAGTTCTACAACACATGCAAGCTACAGAAAGCTACAGAATAACCCTTTCGCAATATGCGAACTTGTCCCCAAAAAGTTACCCAAAAATTAGGAAACCCACCCATAAATAGAGCTCCTCATTAGTTTGGAGCCAAAACAACATTCAAATTGAGTTTAGGCGGTTTGGCGCCAAAAATTTACAACATGAAGTTCAAATTTCAAAGGAGCATTTGCAATGGTATCTTCTAGAAAATGCGCCAACTTCCCGGGGCCATAACTTTTGATCCGAGGCTCTGAATCGCGAACCATTTGAACTGTTGGAAAGCTCTTGAAGTCAAGAACGCGCTTGAAATCCACTACACCAATTTCAGCAAGTTTTGGGCCCGATCCGGAAGCTCTAAGTGCCTCAAATCCCACTCGAAAGATTTTCAGGTGCAAATCTGGGCAACAAAAACTACAATATCTTTCCACCTAGGAAGAGAAAATAAAAACCATAAATTGGGAATTTTATTATGATGAAAAGGGTATCCAAAAATGTAAAAACATCTAAAAAATGATAAACTTGAATTTTAACTATTTTTGGGTGATGCAAGATTGCCCTTACACCACTGGATGCTCTTGCATCACTTAATAGATAAACATCACCCAGTAATGGATGCAGTAGTAAACAAGACTCTCAAATGTAGACATATCAACTAAGGATGACTTACCAACTACTCACAAATTGACTCAACTCAATCATTCCAATGTGGTATGTGTATATGCTTAGATAGTTTAATTTTATAGGTTACCTCACCAAGATCTTCTACTAAGTGATACTTCCCCTCTACCTAGAGGAATGGAACACATACTTGCATCCACCAACACATGCACATAGTAGTCAATTTCTCACAATATATGTAGTATATATAAGAATCTCCAAAGTTAGAATAATAATTTAGTAACCATCCATTTCATATATATTCATTTCTTTTGACAAAACATCATATGTGAATCATACATTCATAACACATTGATAACCAAGTACTAGCACAATTTATTCATCACCATGATTCACATTACATTGACATTTTACCCTACATGCTAATAGTAAATAGTAATTACACAATTAGGGTGTAGCATACCTCCACCCTTATGAATCATCATCCCTGATGATCTATAGCACTTTAACATATAGATAAATTCAATTAAATTTTTACTTACCATTCTCAAATATGTAATATTTATAAAACATTCATCCTAGGTAGCATTACTCCTTGCATCCTTGTCCTTCCTGGACCTTGCTTTGAGTGCCTTCCCTATCACATAAGGAAATCTTGTACGCCTCACACATACTTACTCTCCCAATGATCTTTATTACATTATCATATATACACATCCTAGTTATAATAGTTACTATACATACATAGTGATAAAAAATAATTTGCTCATGAATTCGTCCTTAGTATAATCCAAATATAAAAAGGAATAAAAATTTCTTGTGCACTACACAATGGGTCCCATCCTTCCCCTTTTGTATTTACACTTTTAGGAAATTCATAAATGGATTTCGTTCATCACTTACACATCTATTTTCCTTACCATAAAGTACTTTTCTTGATTATTTATCCATCTTGAGCATACCATTGCTCTTGGACACCTATCAAATTTTGATACTACTTCATACTTAAGCTTTGTATCGAAAAAGTTTGACATTTTGTCAAGTCTATGATTTACTCTATTTCTAAGCCTATTTTAGCTTAATAGAGTTTCCAACCTTTCTTTCCATGTAATGGTCTAAACCTCAATGCTTGAAGTTTATAAATCATTCAATATTTGGTTTACCACTTCTACCCATTGGCTATAATAATATATTGCATATTTTTTCAATTGAACTTCTCATAGTATGATCATGGTTTACACAACCCTATCACTATATTCTTGTTCATAACTAAGACAACCTTCTTATGAATACTAAGAAACTACTTCCCACAATATATTATTTAGGACCGAAATCCTAAAAATCACATTTCCAAATAGTGTTGGTTGCTTTCGCGAGTCTATCCACTAGAACATTATGTCAGTTTTACCAACATAGAAAGATTGTTTTGTCTTATTTTCTACCACTTTTCCTCTAGAATCTCAAGAGATTATACATGTCCTACCGATGTTTAAATCTATTATTTATTTCCTGGCATCCTAGACATTATCTTGCCACATTCCATGTAGCCTCTTACTCTATCTTTTCCTAGATTATAGTGGTTTCTCATCCAAAAATTCACTTTGTCATTCTAATGTCCTAAATCTAACATTAATTTCCTTGTTTCATTCTTGAATCTTCCAAAATTTTGGGTACATAGGTTCTTTTATATCCAATAATAGTTTATTATTTGACTAAGTGAAAACCTATTTGACGATCTCATGCCATTTTTAATTCCAAAGTATTAATGGTTAGGAGTTTAGTAGGGATAAATCTACTTTATTTTAGGACATACATAACCTGGATTTCTTCCATCCTATGACTATTTCCAAAGATGCAATTCATATTTTAACTCAATCTAATTTTCTTGATAATAATTGGTACTAATTTTGAGTATTAATCCTCATTCATTCATGTTGGTCCCTAGAAGATAACAATTTTAATTACATATCTAATTACCAATCATGAACATTTCTAGTTGGTTCCATTGATTCACTTAATCACATAGGTGAGTTACAACTTTGGTATACCCTAATTCTAGGATAGATTCATCAATCAATGACTAGTTTGATGTTATAGGTTACTCTACCCCTATATGTTCTAATCAAGGCCAAATGTACAACTCAACCAAGTAGGTTATTCCCAACCTATAGGTTTTAATGAGTAGTCCAATACATATTCCAACCCAATAGGTAAAATTTAACCTAGGGTTTCTCTCTTTAAACCAACTGAACTTCTCATCCCATACAAGTTATTTCATTCATAGGGTTTCATTCCAAAGTAAGGTATGATCAAGTGATCAATCAAGTAAGGATAATTGATGTGGTTGCATAGTGTCACATCCTACCTTATCTTTCATGCAATCTCTATGGCTTAATAGCTAAAACTTATCATCCATAGGTCTCTTAGCATAGTAAGCTATAGTGTCAAGTTGCTTCATGACATGGACATATTTCATAATATGTATTATTACTTGTTATGTATAGAAATAACATCATTATATAAATCCCCTATATAAGGTATATAGGAGTGTAGAGACACTTTCTTCCAATCAAGAGTAACCTAGATCTTCCCTTTCCAATCCCATAGACAATGATATTTCCCTATCATGATCAAATTATCTATCTATCCTTTTCTAAGGCATCAATGTTAATATCATTTGATCTTCTAATTAGGTAAATATAAGGTATGGGATGATAATAGGTCATAATCCTTGACCTTTCCATTTGTCTTTCTCCAAAAATCCCAATACCTTTTTCCTTGTGGTCATAAATGGTATGACTTAATTGACATCATGACTTGTGAAGAAGTCATTAGTTCTTCCAAATTGAAAAAATATCTATGTTTTTCATTTGGTGGGGTATTTAACCCAAGTCAATCCACTCTCTTCCTTCCCCCCTTGGTTTTTTTACAACATTTGATCATCTCAAAGTTGAATTCCTAGCAAACACTTGTTTGTTTGAAAATATTTGTCATTCCTTGTTGTTGGCTTTCTTTTTCCTTTTCCTACCTCAATGGTATACTTTGAATATACTTTTCACAAAGTTAGATTCATCATTGATTTCTATTCTGTAGATTCAATATTTTGGATCATTTTAATAAGAGATCTAATGAATAATCAACAACTTAGAAGTTAAGAGGCAAACTAATATTCCCATTTCCTTTCCAATATCCTTTTTTGTGGAGGAATATCGATGCTCACAAGCCTCTATTGTTGATGTACTTTTCAGCTTAGAGCATTGTTTTCCTTACAAATTCTATTGATCTAGCACATAGTTCCTTATTTTATTCCATTTTCTTTTGGAACCTCTAGAAAAATGTTGATTTTTGAAGACATGTTGCTAAGTTTATCTTATACTCCAACCAATATATGTACTATCCAAACCTTTGGTCAAGTCAATCTAGTTTATTTTTATAGGTTTCTTTCCTACAATCTCCTTTTCAAGTGACTTTATTCCAATACTTGGAATCCTATTCTCTCATAACCTTTAGAGATACCAAATATTTTTGGTATATTTTTCTCACCTTAATTAAAGCTCCAATAATCTCATTGATTTTGGTTGGTGGAACCATGCCCATGTTGTTGATTACTTCTTTATGACCATTCCAATATTTTCTCTTTCCCTGGGTACTAACTCTTTTCTTGCAAGATCCCATCCTTATACAAGAATTAGATATATGTCAAGAGTTATCCAACCTTATGGATACCTCCTTTGTTGACCCTCTTCTTTGATCTAATTTATGCCATCAATGCATACACAAATTGTAGTGTTTTCACTAAATCCAAGAATTCTTGACTCTTTAAAACTATAGGTTGCTACTGTCAAGGGGTTATCTCATTTATTCCCATCCTCTTAGATTCATATAATGATTTTTGATGCAAAGTGAGCAAGGGGAGACCTGATCCTGATAAAAACAACTCCTTTTTCTCAACTTCTCTCAAATACTCATTATGTGGACTCATCAATTCCACTATTCACTCTAGGAGATAACCCCACCATTCAACAAGGGTTCTCAAAGGAAAAAAAACTAACTAACTTGATGGTGTTTGAAACAATCCCTTCATGACACAACATGACAAATAACCCAACCTTGCATCTAGAAACCTTCATTTCTCCATCGCTTCCAAAACATACCTAAAGGCTCCTTGTAGCCTTGCCAAATAGGACAATCACCACAAAAACTTCCTAGGACTAGTAACTAGAAAAAGAGCACTAGTTTTGGACACCTCATCCATACCCCAACATGTCCTCAAAATTTCCCAACATTACAAAAAAAGGAACAAAAAAAAGCCAATTTCTATGCCACAAGGAGGCCTAAATAGGTTGTTCAACACAAGAAAATAAGTATCTTGGCACACCCCAACACCCCTAAGCCAGAAAAATGTTCTTAAAACTTCAAAAAACACATTTCAACCCCTTTCAAGCACTCTTCTTAAGATTTTTTACTCACAAACTCTCAAAATCATATTTTTACACCAAAATTAGGCTTGTCACATGAGGATGCCAAGCCTAAGGTACCCAAGAACTTGCTCTAGACTCCATTCCATTCTCCAAAACCACTTCCATCATAAATTATGATAAAAAATCTACCATTCCACCAAGAATAAAGCCTTGACCACGAAGGAATGGTGAGTACTTTTCATTTTTGTGATCAAACCCTAATTTTTGAGGGTTTCAGACCACTTCCAGAAAAATAGTAATAACTTCCTTTATACTAGATAAAATTCAACCAAACCACCACCAAAAGGAAGATATTTTCTCCCTCTATTTATCCATGTCAAAATTCATCCCATATAGAGAGATTCTCCTCTATATTGTGTGAGTTAGCAGCAAATAACACAAAAAATAGAGAAAAATAAAGTCTTTTCTTATTTGAATCTTCTCCAAAAATATCAACAACCTTTTCCTTGACCAAGAGAGGCATTTTTAAGCATTTTATAACTCCTCCCAATGTCCCTCAACTATTTTTTGAACTATAGGGCTGTTGGAGGATTAGCAAACTCAACTTTAGCCAAGTTGCCTAGTTAAGACAACTTAAAACACTACAAGCATAAAACGTTCAACTCGACTCAATTTTAAGACCAAAAGATGTCTAAGACACCTCTAATCCTACTAAAACATCAAAATATCTCCCCTCTATTACTATGTTACATCATGGCACTTTGTTTGTTTATTAATCCTAGATGCACCAAGTTTACAAGGTAAGGAGGAGACCTATTTCAACCATTAAAAACCCATTACAATCATAGAAAGCTTATTAAAAAGAATTGAAAATGGTCCTTTGGAACTTATTACACTACAAGCATTTTTAAAAACAAAACAATGTTCAAGAAACCTCCTGGAGGCATGGAGACCAAAAGGTGTCCCTACACCATACACCTAGGGTGGAAGAGATCTCAAGTACCACCTAAGATCAATTGCTGCAAAGTAGTACCATGTTGTTTAATATCCTCTTCACTCATCCAAGTTGCATCTTTAGGTGGAAGACTCTACCATGTAACCAAGTATTCATTATATACCTTCTTTGTTGTCCTTTTGGTGCAGGAGCACCCAAGCTCTTCAAGGAACTCTTCAGGAGACAGGAGAATGCAGGGGTCTTGAAGACTTATCAATCACCTCAAAGCATAAATTATGATATCTTGGAGCCTATAATGGCCTTTGGAATGGGTGAACACATTAAAGAGGTCAAAAGTCCTAAGGGTCCTAATAAGGATCCTAGGACCAAATTGCAATATAAAGGGAACAATCATGTAATAGGAGATTAGGTAGGTTTATAATGCTTTCATGGTGTTAAATAAGGTTGAAAAATAATAATGTAATGGTTTTTAATGTTTCTAGTTAGTGGGAAATAATAAAATGTATGTTTGGAAATTCAAATATTTGAATTCTAATTTGGGCGGGTAACTAGCTTTTATGAGTTTTAATCACTTTTAAACAACTTAATCAATCCCAAACGGTTGGGTCAGTTGGGGAAAGGGTATACAAAGCCAAAATAATCATTTGTACGGAGGTTGGACATTTGGAGCAAGCATTGTATGAACTGTTTTCTGGAAATAGTGAAAAACACAATTTTTGGCACTTTTATGGTGTTCTTTTGTTAAATACTTGATCTCTATTGAATCTATGTCTAGTAGGATGCTTTATGAGTTTGTGTTTACATATTTTAACACCATTGAAGGCTCTGAAAGTAGTGATAATTAATTTCTTTGCATTTTATATTGACTGTCCTAAAAAAGAACACAAAATTTACACTAGTTTGAGGGTTTTTCATGGATAAATGATCCATTTCATGGGAGTTTATGACTGTATCTTGTGAAATGGATCATATTTAACATGTACCATACTGGACTAACAATATAATTTGTAGGAGAGATGAATACTATGGTGTACACCAAGATTTTACTGTGAAAAGTGCTTGAAGTTGGAGGCTAGGGTATAGCAGTAGAAGATATGCCTTAATGAGGGCCATATTTTTGAGTTGGGATAGACTAAATATGTTTTCCTAATGGTGTAGTGTCAATAAGAAAGTTTTGGAAGTGATTGGAAGGTTAGTTTTCAAGAAGCCCTACTTTTTGAGGCAAGTTAAGGAGGGTTTTGTGTTTGAGCATGTTAGATGTGTCATAGAGGCCTAAAAACTTGGAATCCTTGGTTTTGAATCATTTTAAGGGACTTTTGAAAGTTTCATGGTCAGGGGTTGAGTTTAAAGAGGGGTTTCTTTGAAAAAGAGGGCTAATTAGGCCTAAATTGGAGGAAAAAACAGATTTTTGATTGTGTGCTCCAAAACAAGTGCCATCAAGAATCTAGTATGTTATGTATCATCAAAAACCACATCTATTTGAATCATTATTTTTGAGGTTCATTTGGAAAGTTTGAGTTCAAAGTCAAAAATCCTTCGCTAGAGGCCTAGTTGGGCTAGTAGCCTAGTTAAGGTGAAAAATTGGTTTTGTGTCTAAGTCAAAGGGTTCGGCTTTGAAATCATTCAAAAAAAGTTTTTTTGGGTCTCTTAAGAGTGTTCCTAGGGTTTGGTTCCATAAGGAAGCCAAATAAGTCATGAATGCAATGTTGAGGCCTTATCTCCATGTTGGTGCCCAGTTAAAAGATTAAGAGTGAATCATTGTTAGTCTTGTAACTTGGTGTTTCTTTCAAAGTCCCTGACCCTCTGCATCACCTTTTCACCTCCTTAGTGTCCAAGATAGCTTCAATTTTCAAAGGTTTAGATGGTGGAAGGTTCTGCACCCAATCTTCATCAGCTTCAATACCTCCACTTGCATCCAAAGATCTCGTAAAAGGGTACAAGTCAACAACATTAAAAATTGGGGAGATCGTCATTCTAGGAGGGAGTGGTATCTCATAGGCATTTTTCCCAAACTTTTGAATGATTTTTCAAGGGCCTATTTTCTTCATTTGGATCTTTGTGTATTTTCACTTAGGTAACCTCTCCTTCTTCAAATGTGCAAAAAATAGATCTACCACCTTATACTAAACATTCCCTCTTTCCAGATATTCCCTCTCTTTGTATATATCCACACTCTTCTTGAGATTCTCTTTTACTTGATCATGAATATATTTTCATTACTATGGAAAACTCCTCTCCTTTTGTAAACCTCCCCTTCTCCATTCCTTCAGATCTCTCAACTCAAAGATTCCCCTTGGGTTCATCCCATACACTACCTGAAAGGGACTTTTACCTATGCTCCTGTTGATGTAATCATTATAAGCATATTCTACTTGAGGCAACACCAAATCCCATTGAACATCATGTTCTTTTTTCAAAAACCTCAAGAGATTACCAAGTGATCTATTGACCACCTCTAGTTTTCCATCTGTTTGGGGATGGTAGGCAGAACTATATTACAAATTAGTACCCAACTTTCCCCATTAGGTCCTCCAAAAAAGACCTATGAACTTGGAGTCCCTATTTGACACAATGCTCATAGGAATGCCATTCATTCTCACAACCTCCTTGAAAAATAGACCTACAATGTTAGAAGCATCACTAGTGCATTTAAAAGGAATAAAATGGGTCATTTTGTTGAATCTATCAACCACTACAAAGACACTATCAACTCCCCTTTGTGTCTTAGGTAGTCCTAAGAAAAAATCTATACTTATGCTCTCCCAAGGTCTATTTGGGATTAGTAGAGGTTGGTAAAGACCAGCATTTGAAGTAGTCCCCTTTTCTCTTTGACATATGGTGCAAGTTTCCACAAACCTTCTCACATCCACCTACATTTTAGGCCAAAATTAGAACCTCCTAACTTGCTCCAAGGTTTTGTCAAGTCCAAAGTGCCCTCCAAGACTCCCACTATTCTTTTCTTTTATTATATTCTCCCTCATAAAGAACTTGGGTATGCACAATTGATCCCCTTTAAACAATAGACCATATTGCAAAACATAATCAACATAATCACTATGAAAAGCATCTAAAAACTAAGAACAAATATCAAAAGTAGCCTTGAAATCTTAATCCTCCTTATACATATCTTTAAGAGCTTTTATGCCCACACTTTGCAATTGAACTTCTTGAACCATCATGACCCTTCTACTAAGGGCATCTGCAACTTTATTTTCTTGTCCCTTCTTGTGCTTTATGGAGAATGTTTAGGCTTGTAGGTATTCAACCCACTTCCTGTACCTTTGGTTCAATTTTTCCTTCCCATTCAAGAAACTAAGTGCATGGTTGCCAGTTTATACTATAAACTCCTTTGGTAATAAGTAGTGCCTCCATTTATTTAAATCTTGGACCATAGCATACAACTCTAGATCATATGAGGAATATTTTCTCTTTAGCCTCATTTAGTTTTTCACTAAAGAATGCAACCAATCTTCCTTCTTGACTCAAAAAAACACTTATTGCTTAACCACTTGCATCACACTGAATATTAAAAAAATTATTAAAATCAAGAAGAGCAAGGATAGGTTGCTCTGATACCACTTTGATGCAAAGTGAGTAGGGGAAGACCTTATCCTAATGAAAAACAACTCCTTTTGCTTAGCTTCTCTCAAATACTCTTTATGTGGACTCTTCAATTCCACTATTCACTTTAGGAGATAACCCCACCATTCAACAAGGGTTCTCAAAGGCAGACACAACTAATTGACTTGATGGTGTTTGAAAAATTCCCTTCATGACTAAACATGACAAACAACCCAGCTCACACTTTTTCAAGTTGATCAACAACTTCTCTTCATGCAACCTTCTCAAGACCTGGCCAAGATGCTCCAAATTCTCATCCTTAGTCCTGATAAAGACAAGAATCTCATCCAAATAAACCACAACAAATTTTCCAATAAAAGGTTTCAATACCTCATTCATTAGTCTCATGAAGTTACTAGGGGCATTAAACAAGCCAAAGTGCATCACCATCCATTCATAAAGACCTTCATTGGTCTTGAATTATATTTTCCATTCATCCCTTCATGAATCCTAATTTGATGATACCCACTTTTAAAATCAATCTTTGAAAAGTAGCGAGCTCTTCCTAGGAAATCCATAAGATCCTCCATCCTTGGCATAGGGAACCTATATTTGATGGTTATCCTATTTATGGCTCTTGAATCAATGAATAACCTCCATTTACCATCCTTCCTTGGATCCAACATGGTAGGGATTGCACAAGGGCTCAAAATATTCCTCACTAGGCCCTTATCCAACAATTCTTGAACTTGTTTTTCTATCTCTTCATTTTGGGCTGGTGTCACCTTGTAGTAAGCCTTATTAGGAAATTTAGCTCCTGGTATCAGTCAATATGGTGACTGATATCTATGATTGGAGGCAAGGAACTAGGAAATTCATCCACCACAATGTCCTTATGCTTCTCCAACAAGGTTTGGACTTCACTAGATATAGGTTCTCCTTTGTTTGAGGACAAAACAGACTTACACTTTGGCTTAACAATCAAGGAAAACCCTATATGTCTCTCTTCCTTTAAGGTCTTCAAAAAATCCTTCTCTCCTACCACCATGATGCTAGACCTGAGATGCTTATCTATACCCTCATTCAGTAAGGGACTCATGGTGAAATATTTCCCATCTTTTGTTATCATGTAAGTGTCTTTCTACCCATCATGTTGGGATTTCCTATTATACTACCAAGGGTAGCCTAAGAGTAAGTGGCAAGAATCCATGGGGATAACATCACACAAGATTTTATCCTTATACTCTCCAATCTGAAATTCTACTTAACATTGCTCATTGACAAGCACTTGTTGGTCGTTGTTCAACCAAGGTGCCCTATATGGTGTGGGATGAGGAGTATTTTTCAATTTTAATTTCTCAACCATCTCTAAAGATACTAAATTATTAGTAGAGCCTGAGTCTACAATTACCTTGCATACCTTCCCAAATAGGACAATCACCACAAAAATTCTTAGGACTAGTAACCAGACAAAGAGCACTAGTTTTGGACACCTCATATAGACCCCAACATGTTTTCAAAACCTCTCAACATGACAAAGGAAGGAACACAAAAAAACCCAATTTTTATGCCACAAGGAGGCCTAAATAGGCTTCTCAACACAGGAAACTAAGTATCTTGGCACACCCCAACACCCCTAAGCAAAAATAATGTTCTTACAACTTCAACAAAGACATTTCAACCCCTTTCAAGCACTCTTCTTAATAATTTTCACACACAAAGTATCAAACTTAGATTTTTAAACCAAAATTAGGCTTGTCACATGAGGATGCTAAGCCTAGGGTACCCAAGAACTTGCTCCAGACTCCATGTTCTCCAAAACTAGTTCTATCATAAATTATGATGCAAACTCTTCCATTCCACCAAGAATCAAGCCTTGACCATGAAGGAATGGTGAGTTCTTTGCATATTTGTGATCAAACCCTAGTTTTTGAGGGTTTCATACCACTTCTAGAAAAATGGCAATAACTTCATTTATACTCAATGAAATTGGACCAAAGCACCACCAAAAGGAAGCTAGTTGATCCCTCTATTGATCCATGTTATCATTCATCTTGTACAAAGAGATTCTTACCTGTACCACTTGAGTGAGTAGAAAATAACACAAAAAATAGAGAAAAATAGTCTTTTCTTATTTCAATTTTATCCAAAAATATAAACAACCTTTTGCTCGACCAAGAGAGGCCTTTTTAAGTACTCACTCCTCCCAACATCTCTCAACTATTTTTTGAGTTAGAGGGTTGTTGGAGGATTAGCAAAAACTCAGTTTTAGCCAAGTTGCCTAGTGAAGACAACTTAAAACACTACAAACATAAAAAGGTTCAACTCAACTCCATTTTAAGACCAATATATGTCTAAGACACCTCTAATCCTACTAAAACATGAAACTATCTCCCCTCTATTACTTTGTTACATCATGGAACTTTGTTTCTTTATTAAAAACCTATCTCAACCATTAAAAACCAATTACAATTATATAAAGCTTATTAAAAACCATTGAAAATGGTCCTTTGGACCTTATTACACCACAAGCATCTTGAAAAATAAAAAAAAGTTCAACAAAGCCTCTTGGAGGCATGTTACTCCAAGGTACCCCTGCACCAATTTCATAGGATAAAGGTATATATTGGTAATTCTTCCTAACCTTCCTACATAACCTGATTGCAAAATCTTCCACAATCCTAGTTATTATCAAAAGTTATTGATTTAGGAGTTCCTACTCCAGGGATGAATCTTAACTAGTACCAAATTTATACAACTCTCCATGAATTCCCATCTTCCTTTTCACTTCCCTATGTTGTTTACTCTTGCCATTGTGGCACAAGAACTTTTCAACCATTATCTTGTGATAAGGTTTATACATTGTTATGTAATGAGCTCATAGGTTTCAGTGTTGAACTTGAAAACTTTGATACCACATGTAACATTCCAACCCTTCAATGCAATAAAAATTTCTAAATTTACACCTTGTGAGTAAATAAATTAGGTAACAAGTCATTGCAATAAGATTTTTCTTTCTTTATTGAGAATATATGAAAAAGATGCCATATCAAATTACAATAAAAATTCCATTTCATTACAATAACTTCAAAAGATACAATAATAAAAGAGTACATACATTTACATACATTGCTCCAATGAGCTTTAGAACAAATAGTTGTAAGATGGTCCAGGATCCTTCCTTTCAAATATTGGTTCTTTTGTTGCCTATTGTGGAGGAGAAGCATCACTCAAGCACTTTTCTGCTAACCACAAACTCTTAATGCGGTTCCCCACACATCTATCATTTGATAGATGGCCCTTCCCTTTGACAAAGAGATTGGTAGAGTAACCGATAATGATATCCAACTAAGCATAGTGTTGTGTCCTACATAACTAGAACCTTGTAATCCCACAATCTAGAACTAGCATGTAATACTAGATCATGGTGAGCTGACAATGTAATTTTGGTAGTTACACAATATAGAGTGAACTCTTAGACATTTACACTATTGTGGCCAAAGAGCTCTCATTTAGTACTTTGAATGAAGTCATCTATCACATACACTACTTGGAGAAAATTTGAGTGTATAAATGATGCAGGAGCATCCATTGGTGTAAGGGCAATCTTGCATCACCCAAAAATAGTTAAATTTCAAGTTTCTCAATTTTTAGATGTTTTTACATTTTTGGATACCCTTTTCATCATATTTAAATTCCCAATTTATGGTTTTTATTTTCTATTCTTAGGTTGAAAGATATTGCAGTTTTAGTTTCCCAGATTTGCACCTAAAAATCTTCCGAGTGGGATTTGAGGCACTTAGAGCTCCCGGATTGGCCCCAAAACTTTCCATAATTGGCATAATAGTTTTAAGTGCATTCTTGACTTTGAGACCTTTCCAACGGTCCAAATGGTTCGCGAATTGGAGTCCCAAATCAAAACTTATGGCCCCGTGAAGTTGGTGCACTTTCTAGAAGATACCATTGCAAATTCTCTTTTGAAATTTGAACTTCATGTTGTAAGTTTTTAGTGCCAGACCACCTAAACTCAATTTGAATGTTGTTTTGGCTCCAAACTAATGAGGAGCTCTATTTATGGGTGGGTTTTCTAATTTTTGGGTAACTTTTTGGGGGACAAGCTCGCATATTGTGAAAGGGTTATTCTGTAGCTTTCTGTAGCTTGCATGTGTTGTAGAACTTGGGGATTTGAGATCCTCTACATGTAAGAAGCTCCATTTTCTAAATAATAAAATTATTCTCTGGTTTGTGGGTTATTTTCTATGTCTCAGGTTGCACCTTCATCAATAAATATGATATAGATATACATACATATACGTGTACATAGAGGCATATACATTTATACATATATATATACATATCAAATATATGCTTACATTATTGGATTGCGATATATATATATATGTAAATATATATTAACGGTTATATATATACATATATATATGTATAAAATATATTATATATATAATAATATATATTTAACATATTATATATATTAATAGAAATCGACTATCACTTACTTTGATAGAAGCTGATTTATAAAGGTTGTTTATAGTCAATAAGGACTATGATATTAGAGGTGGATTATAGTCACTATAGACTATGCTTTAAGAGGCCGATAAAATATCTTGTGAATATTTTTAGAAGCCATTTCTCACTCTTTCTGCCACACATTATGAAACACTTATATTGCATTTTAGTTGTTGTTTTATGTTGATGGACTTAGTTGATGCCTTAAGTAATTATCTCCTTTGACTTAGTAAATGTTTCTACTATGATATTTACATCTATTAGAGACTTTTTCAAACATATTTATTCACTTAAGTTGACTCATCTCGTTGTGACAGTTGATAGTGCTTGCTACAATGAATTAGTGGTTGACTATTTCTTTTGGCAATGAAATTGTGCCAAATAAGAGGGGGTGTGGTTGAATTTGGCACCACCTCTAGAAACCAAAGTGTTGTAGTTGTCTACAATTTGAATTGAGCAAATGTAGATTGAATAAATCTTTAGATTGTTGTCAATAATCCAACTTATAGGTGATTATGTTGAGTATTAAGCTAGGAAGTTTCCACCTTTCTTTTGTGTTTCATATGTTTCCTTACATGGAGCTTGTTGTCCATTAACATGCCTAAACTGTAGGCTATGAGGTTACCAAGTTGTTCTATAAATAGCCGAACCATTTCATTTGGAAGGGACAAATTCTTCCACAATATTACAAATCTTTTGTAATTCCTAATTCTGCATTATTTCTAGCCATACTTTGTTTTACATTGTGAGAGAGAAAGGGAGTGATTTATATTTAGTTTGTGAGGAAGATATTTTTGAGAGAAGTAAGCTATCTACTTGAGAGATAGAGTTTATTTGTGACATTCTTGAGAAGTTGTTTATCAAGCTTGTTGTTGTTGGAAAGGGATGCATTGATACCATTTTTCTGGATAAGTGTTATCAGGCATGGGGATCTCTTCTTTTTTATTTTACTTTTGAAGATGTGTCTTGCATGCATGGTTGAGACATATATCTTTTCTAGTGTGGTTATTAGAGAAATTAGAGTGTCTTAAAAAGGAAATTGAAGCTTTTATGTTGTTTTCATCATGTGATTTTAATTACTCCATATTAGGAGATGGGTGTTTATCATAGGTATTATATACTAGGAATGATTGAACATGAAAGAACTTGTGTTACACTTAGCTAAGTTATTGATTTAACTAGGAAAGCTTGTGTTTACTCCTAGGATAGATAATCCAGTATTGGAGTGAGCTTGTGTACCTATGTGTTAAGTAGGTTTATTCCAAGTAGATTAATATGGTGATAGGTTATCTCTAGGATGATGGACTATCCATTGAAGGAAATACCTATGCATAGCTTAAGATATCCTTAAGTCAAATTGGTCCTGAGTAGTGTATGTGATAGATGACATCATTAAAATACTAAATGAGAACTCTTTGGACAAAGTAGTGTGAATTTCCAAGACTCCACTCTATATTGTGTGACTACCAAGACTACATTGTCAGTTTATTGTGATCCAATATTACGTGGTAGTTTGAGATTATGGGATTACAAGGTTCTAGTTATTTAGGACACAACACTATGCTTAGTTGTTTGGCATTATCAGTTACTCTACCAATCTCTTCATTGAAGATAAGGGTCATCTATTGAATGATAGATGTGTGGGGGACCACATTAAGAGTCCTTGGTTGGTGGAAATGAGCTTGAATGATGCTTCTCCTCCATAGCAGGTGATAGAAGAACCAAGATTTGAAAGGAATGATCCTAGATTATCTTCCTGTAATCAATGGAAAATTAGATTGTTAGCTTGTTAGATAATAACATTAAAAATTCAATGAAATAACAAAGCACAAAGGAAATAAAATGAAAATAAAAGGAACAATGTTACCAGAAATCTTCATCTTCCATGGTTCACCTTTGTTACACCTTCTAGTTTGTAGCAAGTCAGTGAGGCCCTCAGATTTTAGATTGAACAACCTATAATAATGCCAAAAGCCCTATGCAAATGTTGAAGGATTTGATAAAATGATGCCTATGTCTATGACAATATGCTAAAATGAAATAATGACTTTTAATGCCAAATGACAATAATGACTACTAAATTAAAAATGAAGTTGTCGGGATCCCAAAATTATGAGCAAGATTGTCTTTTATAGAAAACACAATTTTGAGTGGATGGACGAGATTGAATTCCAAGAAAGACCTGGAACGAGAGGTCTAGATTAAATCTGAGAATCCCTAATCTGGGTTAGGGAAAAATCCTTAATCGAACGGTCAAAATAATGTCTTAGATAATTGGATCGATAGTGGAGAATAAATGAGATAAATTAATTAAAGAAATAAATATTTTCAAAAATCAAGAAGATAAAGACTACCTGATTTATGAGATTCAAAAAATCAAGAAGATAAGATTTAGACTGGAGATTCAATTTGGAAAATCAAGAATTTGCCCGATTACTTGATTTTTGGAAGAATAATATCTTTTTGAATTTAATTAATTCAAAATGATAGTTTTGTGTGACAAGTAAATAATCTTTTTCAGATTATTTACTAAAAAGAGTGAAAGTTAATTAAATGAAATCATTTTAAATATTTTCATTTATTTAAAATGAGAGAAAAGTGAAATTAGTAATTAAATAATTAAAAATAATTATTTAATTTGGAAGATAAGACTAAATAATTAAATAAAGTAATAAATTTATTTAATTGTGACAATTAGTGACATATCAAATAAATAAATGAAATTCATTTATTTAATAATCAGGAAGAATTAATGAAGAAAGGAAATTAAATAAATTAAGAAATTTATTTAATTAAGGGAAGACTTAGACAATTAATGACGTATTTAATAAATAAATAGAATTTATTTATTTAATAATCATGAAGAATAAAATGACATGAATTAATTAAATAATTATGAATTATTTAATCAATAGTCGAATGTGGACCAAGGACATAATTAAATGTCGCAATTATTCTAGGATGAAAGTGGTAAAAATGAAGCTTGTAGGCCTAGGTCATTTTTAGGTGTCTACATTTTTCCCCTCTTTGTCATAATGTCACTTGTCACATTGTGACAAAGAAAATAAGTCAAAAAATGCCCCAGTACAAAATAAGATGAGGAAGAATGACGATGAGGGTTGTGGTATGCCCCCTCGAGAGGACAGACAGGTTCCAAGAACATGGGTGTACTCTCAAAATTATTGAGAAGACTAGAATATGAAGAGAGAAAGAAATGTTAGTGAAGAAGATATGGATGATGCTATGGATGCAATGCCTATATGAGATGGGTGAGAGAAGATGCCATGACTAAAGAAGATGCATGTTAGTTCCTAGACAAAATCCTTCAAAACTTTAGCATAAGACTTTAATTATTATTGCTCTTAATCATCATTGGGCGGTAAAAATGACACAAATGGACAACAAACACCATGATATGATGTAGACCAAGGTGTGCAAGGTCATCCACTTAAAAAATAGACAATCACAAACAAGGAATCTCCTAACTCATACTAAGGGCGAAGTTGCCCTAGTCTTTTTGTCAAGACAATCCACAAGCAGAAAAAGACAAGGACAAATCATGAAATGTTGTTGCTTTTCTAAGTCCTATTGCTAGGACATCCTTGAGGAACAAGCAACATGACTACCTGAAAGAACAAAAGATAAAGCCATTATCATGATACGTCGTTGTTTTTTAAATCCTTTTGTTAAGATCTCATTGAGAAACTAGTAACATGAGTGTCAAAAGAAAAAACAAATGTCATGATACATCGGTACTTCTCTAAATCTTGATGTCAGGATCTCGCTGAAAAACTAGTAACATGATTGTTAAAAGATAGGACAAACTTCATGATATGTCACTGCTTTTCTAAATCCTAGTGTTAGGATCTTGCTGAAAAGCTAGTAACATGATTATCAAAAGATAAGACAAACTTCATGATATGTCGCTGCTTTTCTAAATCCTAGTGTTAGGATGTCGCTGAAAAGCTAGTTACATGATTGTCAAAACACAGGAAAAACTTCATGATACGTCACTGCTTTTCTAAATCCTGGTGTCAGGATCTTGCTAAAAAGCTAGTAACATGATTGTCAAAAGACGGGACAAAATTCATGATACATTGCTACTTTTCTAAATCTTGGTGTCAGGATCTTGCTGAAAAGCTAGTAACATGATTGTCAAAAGATAGGACAAACTTCATGATATGTTGCTGCTTTTCTAAATCCTGGTGTTAGGGTCTTGCTAAAAAGCTAGTAACATGATAAAAAGCAAAAAAACAAATGCCAAGTATTTTCCAAGTGTGTCTAGATGTCAAGTTTTAATGATGTCGAGATGATGAATGTCGAAGTTTTCCATATTCAAGGACACATCTTGAATAATGTCGATGTCTAGGAAGGACACATCCTAAAACACCAATGTCAAAGTTTTGTTCTTTATGACACATCTGAAAGAATAGTGATGTCAAGAGGAATGATCCCTAAGTGTTAAAAAGGATCCCTCTAAAATGTCAAATGATAGGGACAATGCCTAGGAAGGACACATCCTAAGGCATAAATGACTGAGGTTATTCTTCAGGACACATCTGAAAGGTAACCAAAATTTGATAGTTTGACTGGTTGCAATAATTTGACTTGTGTTGACTAAATTCGACTTGTTTTGATTGAGTTTGACTTGTTTTGACTGAGTTTGACTTGTGTTGACCATATGATGATAATATACCATGGTGATACAATTGTCATGTTGAATGAATGATTATTGTACTTTGTTTTAGGATTTTTCCCATTTGGAGAAATGATCTATCCTGACTAGCAAAATTTTGACATGTGTGCCAATGTAATGCCATGAACCCTAAAGGACTGACCTAGTGTGGCCTTAGGGGCTCATCAACAGATGGCCTTGCCTATGTCATGCACTCAGAGACCTTGTAGTTCGACACGACCAATGACATTGTTTTGATGACAAAAGATTGAGTCATGATTTATTTTAACACACCTAAAAGGACTGACCTAATGTCTTGGGGACTCAAATGTGAGTCTTGCCTACGTAGCAAATGTGTAGAGACAATGTAGTTCGAACAAATGACAAAGACTAATTGACCTGACTGACTTTGACAAGAGATGACACTGCGTTTGCACTCTTTGAGTAGTTTGATGTTTTGTTTGTGGTTTTCTTCAGGATGTTTTATGATTTTTAAGTCTTTTTTTGGGACTTTTTTATGATGCTTTTTGTCTTTTTTTAGGACTTTTTGCCAATATTTTTGTCTTTTTTCAAGACCTTTTGCCAATGTTTTTGGTTTTTTTCAAGACTTTTGTGATGTTTTTGTCTTTTTTTAGGACATTTTATGATGTTTTTGGTCTTTTTTTAGGACATTTTATGATACTTTTATCTTTCTGACGTTTAAGAGGATCATGACAAATGCATATGACTGATTCATACACATGAGAATCCAAGGACAAACATGATTTTGCCCCTAGTCAAGATGAATACCAATTGATAGGTGATGACAACATTGTTTGACGTGGGAAGGACGCATACTGAAACAACATGAGGACGATGATGATAATGTGACAAAGTATGGAGGTCTACAACTGGGCTAGGAATGCAGTCAAGTAACATTTTGGATAATGTGCTTGTATGGATTAGACTCATTGCATTTGGAATGACTTGGTTAGGACTAGATGGGATGATGATTATCCTTAGATCGTTTGACAAGGGAAAGCCAAGATAGGTGACATGCATGAAAGGATGAGAGGTGGCCTTGGTAAAGGATGGGAGACATGAGACTAAGGGAATTGTCATATGATTTTCAAGGACTATGTCGTATGAGGCTATGAAAGTAATGACATGACATTTCATGAACCGTATATGACCGAAGGATACACATGTCAAACGTTTTCCTAAAGTATGATTTATGTGTGTGAGTTTTATGTCAAGACTAAGATAGGTGGGAATGATATGGATTAAATGGTTAGAATCCAATGCCAAGAGGAAGGCCTAGGAGATGAGACTACTTTCCCCCAAGTGTAAGAGTCCACATAGATGATTTATTTTACACATGACACCTATTTGCCAGGTTTTCATCATGGTACTTATCTAGGGTGCCTGTTTGCCAGGTTTTCACCGTAGGACAAAATTTTTCTCTTTACTATTTTCTGGATGCTTTAAATGACCACTGACTGTTCTGAATCCACTAATGGTGCTGACGTAGAGACTGGTGCTATGATATGCCAATAATGACCTTGTTGAAGTAGTTGTTTTGTCAGGATAGTAGCACTTGTATACAATTGATTGATGTCATTGTGATCCTTTTTGATATTAGAGTTGACATTATCAGAATACACACATCGCAATAGAGTGCCATGAGATTCCTTGTGGTAAAGAGTTGCTGCCATGATGTGACGGATTTGTGACATGAGATTTTTGGACTTTAGGCGAGATGTAGGATTATGACAGATGATGGTAGAGGTGGAAAGGTTGTTTGGACATTTGGATGAATGAATTTTTATTTTCCAAACTTGGGATGGTGGATGACAGATTTTGGAGGGATGGTGTTTGGAACCAACAGTTTTATATGCCTTCCTTGATGACCATTTTGAAGGTGGACATTTGTTGTATGTGGGAGTCCTCTTTGCTTGTGGCTCCACATTGTGATTGACTTTTGTATTTGACTTGATGTCTTTGTTTGATCCATCTTTCTTTGGGATCCATTTTAATTTCATTTGTCCACTTATCTTTTTGTTTGATTCAATAGCCTTTGACATTTGATTTTGATCTTTTGACTTGTAAGATTTTTGTTTTTTTTGGTTCCAAAGGGAATTTTATTTATGATGGAATGACGGTTCATGGTGTGGGTAGACAGGGTGTTGGTAGCAATCTTATGACAAGGATTTCTCATGGAATCCATTTTGACATTTGTATCTAACAAAGTTTCCCCCAATATCGAGGAGGTACCACTGACATTGTTTGATTTACTAACTAAGGAATAGCCAAGACCTTGATGCATGTAATTTGTCTGAAGTTGTATTGGTTCTAGAATGCCTTGCTCATGTATGCCTAGTCCTTTGCCTTGATATTGCATGCTTTGACAGATTTTGTTAGCGATGGGGTATTTGTTGTTTTGAAAGCAAGATGCTAACCCATCATTAGGTATGTGGATACTATCACTTGTAATATTTTCTTCTGCAAGAAAGCCTACTTTGACAAAAATAGATGACCCTAGTTGATAAAGTGTCTTAGCTTCATTGTCATGTCGGACATATTCTTGGCTGATATCTTTGGTCTGATCATGTGACATGTCAGGTTCAAATGATTTTGTTGGTGCTTCCAAGGCAATGTCAAAGCCATCATTATGTTTAGTGTCATAGAGTCCAATGATTTTAGCTATAACTTGATCAAGTCCAAGCATGTCCCTAGTGGAAGATTCTTGTTCTAGAGGAATATCGTCTATGTGTCCCATGGAGGAAAGTGTCTCATTGTGGGAAGTGTCAATATTCGAGGCATTTATAAGGTCAAAAAGTGTTTGATCATAAATGGCATAAAGGTCAAGGAGTGGATCGTCTTGGACTTCTTGGTCAATGGTGGGGTCTTGGTCCAAGATGGGGTTGTCGTGGCTTTGGACTTCTTGGTCAATGGTAGGTGTACTTTGGATGTCATGATTGTCTTGTAGGAATCCTTGAATGGAGTTTAAGATAGGGTCATGGGATGGACTACCTTGTTCTTGACATGAGGGTGACATTATAAGGTCATGCTTTGGGCTTTCGTTTTGACATGTATCCTCAAGTTTATTAAATAGGATTTGACTTTGGACTATGATAGAATTTTCATGACTAGGTGTGGCTTGTGAGGGGGTGACTTGAAAAGGATTAATGACCAAAGGACTAGGATAGGACATGGGAACTTGGACTGGACTAGTATATAAAGGACTAGGATAGGACATGGGGACTTGGACTGGAGTAGCATGTGAGAGACAAGGATAGGACATGGAGTCTTGGACTGGATTAATTATAGAATGACAAGGATATGACATGGAGACTTGGATTGGATCGGTATGGTATGATGTGGGGACTTGACATGAGTTGGTAGATGGTTGATAAGGGATGCAGACTTGGATGGGATTAATAGGTGAAGGACTAGGATATGATGTGGAGACATGGAATGGACTAGCAAAAAATTGACTTCCCTTGTCAAAGTTAGGATAAGGCTAATTAATGGATGTTTGTTGTGGACTAATGTCATGGATGGTGTTAAGTGACTTTTGGTAGTGAGGGTAGATGGATGGAGGACTATGACTCATGGATTGTTGGTATGAAGGAAATTGATTGTTGGTTTGGAGGAATTGTCTCCTAATGTCTAAGGCTTGTTGGTATTGACCTCTACTGAGTAATTGGTATTCAACTTTACTAGCAAGCCTATCAATATGTTGGTGAAGGGAAGACAAGGTGGTGGATGTCATGATGTTAAATGCAAAGTGATAATGATGTTTGTCCAAGGGAAATGACTAATGCAAGGTGATAAAATTGTCAAGAAAGGATGTCAAATGTCAAGATGACAATGAAGATGTTGACTAAGGAAAATGACCAATGCCAAGTCTAGATGCCAAATGAGGACTATGATGGACAATGCCAAGTCTAAGTTCAAAATGGAGACTGAGATTATTTTCTAATGTCTTGTTGAAAAGTTTGAGTTGTCCAAGGTTGATTGTTTTTGTCTAGATTTGTGAATGTTGTGTATATTGTTTGAAAATCTAGAAAACACTTGACAAGCACAATGTTTTGGTGTAAGCAAGCACACATGAGACAAGTACAATCCTAAAAGGCCAATAGGCCAAGGGTTTGTATACTTGGTATAGCCCACCGATATACCTCAGATTGGTAATAAACACCTTTCCTTTTTGAGAGCGGATAGCTTAGAATTTTGGTGGCATTGGCTCCCCTCCACAGCTCATTAACGTCATTCAAGCACACCAAATTCAAATTCTTGGGTAGTGACTTCCCAAGAACTACTATCTCTACTCAAGGGGATCAGTAGTGAGTGTCTTCGGGCATGATACTATACCCTGCACTATACCAAGCAACAGCCAATAGAATGGTTGGACACTAAAACAAGAGGTTTTTAATTTGGGCATTCCATTTGTGGGGCATGATCCATGTGGTGAGAGTCCCCTTTCAGATCCATCTCATCGGAACCACGCTCGTGATTCTTGGGCTTTCCCCAAGAACCCACTTTTATATACCGGCTAGAAGTCCCTCGGTGTCAGGGTGCTACCGGTTTGAGTCGTCCTGGGGTGAGTACTTTTTCCCACTAGAACAAGCCCAAGTTCTAGAGTTAGTAACCATTTCTCTTACACCCAGGATCACACAAGTGCGCAAGGGGAGAGGATACTTCAATATACCAAATCATGAGGGTGTACAATAGATAAAATGGGTCTGGTTTTCTAATCACCGAGTTTTCACAAGGTGAAAGCATAATCACCTACCATTTGTTCAAACACAATCAGACACTTGCAAACAAAATTCATTTTAGAGCACCAAAGGAAATGTTCCTAGATTTAAAAAAATAAAAATAAAAATGCAAAAAAGTGGTTTGAGAGATAAATCTTTGACAAACGTAGCTACAAAACCACATGTCAATAGTTTGAATATATGTCTTTGACCCACGAAAAACTCCAACACCACATGCTGCCAACAAAGATTAGTAACAAAAATAAAAAATAAAAACTTAAATGAAAATAGAAAGCTTAAAATAGTGATAACTTCCTCCAAACTTAACAAAATTTTAAGTGGAAGATATCCATGGAAAGCTGAAAATCAAACCTTCAAAATCCAGAAAGGATTTTCCATGATTCTGCACAAAAAGAATGTTATATGCAAAAGAAAACGTGGGTTTTAAAAATAAAATTAAAAAAAATAATGATCACTAAAATAGCCATAACTTTCTCAATTCTTAATAAAATTTCAAACCGTTTGAAGTTCTGAAAAGCTAAGACTGAGATTTACAAAACCCAAAAAAAAATTTAAAATATTTTATTCACCCATTTTTCTATGCTCAAATGAAGGTGACAGGATTTCGTATGACTTCTTGGCTGTAACCTGCAAAACAGTGAAAACAAATAAAGAACACACACAAATTTCCCTACAAAATGTCGAGTTCACCAATGTAATCAATAGAAAATTAGATTGTTATCTTTTTAGATAATAACATTAAAAATCTAATGAAATAACAAAGCACAAAGGAAATAAAATGAAAATAAAAGGAACAATGTTACCAGAAATCTTCATCTTCCATGGTTCACCTTTGCTACACCTTCTAGTTTGTAGCAAGTCAATGAGGCCCTCAGATTTTAGATTGAGCAACCTCTAATAATGCCAAAAGCCCTATGCAAATGTTGAAGGATTTGATAAAATGATGCCTATGTCTATGACAATATGCTAAAATGAAATAATGACTATTAATGCCAAATGACAATAATGACTACTAAATTAAAAATGAAGTTGTCGGGATCCCGAAATTATGAGAAAAATTGTCTTTTATAGAAAATACAATTTTGAGTGGACGGATGAGATTGAATTCCAAGAAAGACCTAGAACGAGAGGTCCAGATTAAATCTGAGAATCCCTAATCAGTGTTAGGGAAAAATCCTTAATCGAATGGTCAGAATAATGTCTCAGATAATCGGATCGATGGTGGAGAATAAATGAGATAAATTAATTAAACAAATAATTTTTTTTGAAAATTAAGAAGATAAAGACTGCCTGATTTATGAGATTCGAAAAATCAAGAAGATAAGATTTGGACTAAAGATTCGATTTGAAAAATCAAGATTCTGCCTGATTTCTTGATTTTTTGAAGAATAATATCTTTTTGAATTTAATTAATTCAAAATGATAATTTTGTGTGACAAGTAAATAATCTTTTTTAGATTATTTACTAAAAAGAGTGAAAGTTAATTAAATGAAATCATTTTAAATATTTTCATTTATTTAAAATGAGAGAAAAGTGAAATTAGTAATTAAATAATTGAAAATAATTATTTAATTTGGAAGATAAGACTGAACAATTAAATAAATTAATAAATTTATTTAACTGTGACAATTAGTGACATATCAAATAAATAAATGAAGTTCATTTATTTAATAATCAGGAAAAATTAATGAAGAAAGGAAATTAAATAAATTAAGAAATTTATTTAATTAAGGGAAGACTTAGATAATTAATGATGTATTTAATAAATAAATATAATTTATTTATTTAATAATCATGAAGAATAAAAGGACATGAATTAATTAAATAATTATGAATTATTTAATTAATAGTTGAATGTGGACCAAGGACATAATTAAATATTGCAATTATGCTAAGATGAAAGTGGTAAAAATGAAGCTTGCAGGCCTAGGTCATTTTTAGGTGTCTACACTTACAACTATTTTTTCTAAAGCTCATTGGATCTATGTATGTAAATGTATATATTCTTGTATTATTGTAACTTGTGAAGTTATTGTAATAAAATGGAATCTTTATTGTAATTTGATATGGCATCTTTTTTGTATATTCTCAATAAAGAAAGCAAAATCTTATTGCAATAACTTGTTAGCTACTTTACTTATTCACAAGGTGTAAATTTAGAATTTTTTTCTGCATTCAAGGGTTGGCATGTTACATAGATATTCTTCCCCTTTGACAAGCCATAAAAAGTGAAGGAATGTAACCATAAATGTACAACCATCAAGTTAGAAATTTCTAAAACTTCTTATTGATAGATGACTTGTCATTCAATACTTTGAATGAAGTCATCTATTTTTAGACATCGAAAATATACAGATTGATATCACACTTTGATCCTGACTACATCATTTCATCTTGAATCATCCCTCGGTCTAACCATTTAATCAAATCTCCTTATCTGATTAAATTCATCAATATCCCTACCTTAATTAAATAAACCAGTTATTTAATTAAATCTCTCTTTTGTTAATTAAATCAATCACATTTGATCTAGTTATCCCTATTTAATTAAATAATTAATTTATTTGATTAAATATCTAAAGTCTATCCATTAAATTAAATAAATTAAAACCTTATTTGATTTAATTTAACACCATCTCTTTTAATTAAATAAATCAAAATCCTTATTTAATTAACCTCTTATCATATTCCTCTCTTATTTGATTTAAATAAATCCATAAATTTGAGTCAAATGGGTCACATCATCTAATCTCTCTCATTAAATTAATTAACCCTTGATTAATTTAACCTCATCTCATGTCCCATCCTCTAGATAACACAAGTTGCATATGAAAATAGATTTAATTCATTTATTAAATCTCTATTTTCCTCACAAGGCATCTTTTGGAATATTCTCCAAATTTGAATTCAAATTTTCCAAGTCAACATGTACATCCAACAAGGAAATAACTCCATCTTACATGTCCTTTTCCTTGAGCCAAGTGGAATTTATTGCAATTTCCCTTCCCTCTTGCAAGTCATTTCATCAAATTTGAATTTCAAATTTATGCATTTATTGGCACATTTCTCAAATCTTGCACATCCTCCATCCATTCATGGATTGACAAGTGGCATCATGCCATTGGATGA
Source organism: Sequoia sempervirens (assembly GCA_007258455.2). Lineage (NCBI taxonomy): Eukaryota > Viridiplantae > Streptophyta > Pinopsida > Cupressales > Cupressaceae > Sequoia > Sequoia sempervirens. Next base: position 422,670,946 of record VDFB02193867.1, read on the forward strand.
ATGTTAGTCCCACATTGCTCAAATTTGGACATTCATCCATCTTGGCATTCTATAAATAAATAGCTCATATCCTCATTTCATCATCCACAATCCAAGCAAAGTTACCATGCTCAAATCATTAGCAATCTTCATCCATTCTTATTGAATCATAGCTAGGTTTTGCAGATTTTAGCTTGGAGAATTCATCAATCTTCATCAAAGTGGATCAAATCTCTTCATCAAATCAACATTTCATCATTGGAGTTGGGAAAGGGCCAATTTTTACATCAAATTGGCACCAATTCCCTCAAGAGATTAGGAGTTTATATTGTATTAGAATAGGATTTGATTTGTTTGGAGTTTCTTGGTGTTCTTCATCTCATTTCCTTTCTCTCTTGCAATTTAAATGAATTTATTGAGGAATCATGTTTCTAACTATGCATTTGATCTAATTTATTAATTGTCTCTTGTGTTTTTGCAGGTTGGGTATCTTGGTTCACACTATCATATACACTACTCAGGGCCAATGTAACCATAAATTTACTATAAGAATGCAATCCAATAATGTAAGCATATATTCAATATGTAGATATATTTATGTATAAATGTATATGCCTCTATGTACATGTATATGTAGGTATATCTATATCGATGCATCCATATGAGTGTGTCCATCCACCAATGTACACATGTATTGATATGAATATATATATATATGGATACATGAATATACTATATATATATATATGTTCACATCTGATTCACATATAGCCATTCATGACTACCATCATATTGATAAGTGTGTATATACATGTTAGATCCCATTGAAATGTATGTGAATATATATACACATACTCCATGTACATCCCACTTGTTAATATAATTGTAATAGTACAAGAAAGATCTCAAAAGTTTAATAGATAAACATCACCTAGTCATGCATGCAGTAGTAAACAAGACTCAAATGCAGACATATCAGCTAAGGAGGACTTACCAACTACCCACAAAATGAGTCAACTCAATCATTCTAATGTGGTATGTGTATATGCTTAGATAGTTTATTTTTACTAGTTACCCGACCAAGATCTTCTCTTGAGTGATACTTCCCCTCCACCTAGAAAAATGGAACACATACCTGCATCCATTAACACATGCACATGGCAGTCAATTGTACACAACATATGTTGTATATATAAGTATCTCCAAAGTTAGAATAATAATTCAATAACTATCCATTTCATATATATTCATTTCTTTTCACACACCATCGGATGTGAATCATACATTCATAATGCATTGATAACCAAGTATAGGCACAATTTATTCATCTCCATAATTCACATCGCATTCAAATTTTACCCTACATAGTGATAGTAATTAGTAATTACACAATTGGGGTGTAACAATCTATAGTTGAGAGAGAGAGAGAAGTTGTGTAAGTGCTTTGTTGAGAGAAATTCTCCTTGTTTGCAAGAAGTAGAGATATATCTAAGGGGGAGTTGTTCTATAAATACACACAATTATTTTTTGTATAATTGTTATAGAGTGGTTACAGTTGGTGTCAAACCATCATGAATTGGTGTTGAATAGTTTAGTTGATATGGATCCTGACGTGAAGTAAATGCTTGAGTATGCAAGTAGAGAATAAACTAAGGTCTGAGGGGGAGTTTTTATTGGTATCAAATCAATGTCATACTTGGTATAGTGTAGTTCAGAGTGTTAAATAGTACAAAGCATAAACAACAAACATAAGGAATTTGTATTAGACATGATTGGTTAAAAGCATGAAATGGAATTTCAACTGGCATTAGACAGGGTTAATTGGTATAGAGCAGTTGGAGCATTTGGTTTTTCTATTGTGGTCAAAGAAGGAGATCAAAAATTAGTATCAATTGGTATCAATCAAAGGGCGAGAAAAAGTCCCTTTTACCATTGCTAAGGAGAAGTAGAGGTTGCAGAAGCTTGGTGACCTGAGACAAGATGTTCAAGAGTGTGACCCTTTTCCATTGATGTCAAAGGGGGAGAAAGGTGAGAAAATTCTCAAAGTAGGAGCATGGTAGAAAAGTATACAAATGCTCATAAGGGTGAGCAAAGGAGAATTGAGCTCAAATATTATCCACAACTAGTATTAGACCATTGGCAACATGTTGAGAAATTAGTTTTACCTTCAATGACAAAGGGGATATTGTTGGCATATTATTGTCATTGATGTCAAAGGAGGGATCGAAGGTGAGATGGAACTATAGACACGTAAAATATATTGATTGACATTATGCAGCTGATCTTGATTCACTAACATCATTTCTTCCTGAATCACTCCTAGGTCTAACCATTTAATCAAATCTCCTTATTTGATTAAATCCATCAATATTCCTCTCTTAATTGATTAAATAATTTCATTTAATTAAGTCAATCTCTTTTGTTAATTAAATCAATCCATCTAATCTAATTATCCCTATTTAATTAAATAATCAACTTATTTGATTAAATGCTTAAAGTTTATCTATTAAATTAAATAAACTAAAACCTTATTTGATTTAATCTAACACCATCTCTTTTAATTAAATAAATCAAAATCCATATTTAATTAGCCCCTTATCATATTCCCCTCTTATTTGATTTAAATAAATCCATAAATTTGAATCAGATAGGTCACACAATCTAATCTCTCATTAAATTAATTAACCCTTGATTAATTTAATCTCATCTCATGTCCCATCCTCTAGATAATGCAAGTTGTACATGAAAATAGATTTAATTCATTTATTAAATCTCTATTTTCCTCACAAGGCATCTTTTGGAATATTCTCTCAATTTGAATTCAAAAATTCCAAGTCAACATGTACATCCAACAAGGAAATAAATTCATCTTACATGTCCTTTGCCTTGAGCCAAGTGGCATTTATTGAATTTTCCCTTCCCTCTTACATGTCATTTTAATAAATTTGAAATTCAAAATTATTCATTTATTGGCACATTCCCCAAATCTTGCACGTCCTCCATCCATTCATAGCTTGGCAAGTGGCATCATGCCATTGGATGAATGTCAGTCCCACATTCCTCAAATTTAGAAATTCATCCATCTTGGCATTATATAAATAAGGAGCTCATATCCTTATTTTAGGATCCACAATTTATGCAAAATTACCATGCTCAAATATCTCTCAAAATTTCATCCATCACTATTGAGTTCTTAGTTAGGTTGTTACAGTTTTTTAGCTTGGAGCTCTCATCTCTCATCAACAAAGTGGATCAATCACCATCAACATCTCAAGCTTGCATCTTAGGAATTGGGAAAGGGCCAATTTTCACATCAAATTGACACCAATTCCCACATGGGATCACGAGTTTGCACATTTAAATTAGGATTCAATCTATTTTATCATTTATATTGTGTTCTTCATTGTTTTCTTTCCTATTTTGAGTTTGTAAATGGATCTCATGGAGAATTCTTGTTTTGGCTTGCAATATCTAACTTGAGGTGTTTATTCTCTTTGTTTTGTAGGTACCAAGGTTGGGGTTCACACATTTGGTGCTAGGAGGATTGAATATCATTCTTTCACACTTTTTTCCAAAATTTCCATGTTTTTGCACACACACAAAAAATTTCAACGTTGGGATCTTAGCATCACTGTTTTGGTTCCGTTGTCACTTCAATGTTGCTATATAGCACAATGGGAGATTCAAAGTGCAACGCTAGACTCATCCCGTGAAGAAAATTTGAATTATAAACTCTACTGCTAGAATCATTGACTCATAGGAAGTTTCAAATTTTTTAAAACTCTGATGCTGGGAGGAAACTGCGACACTAGATGAAAAGTGCGATGTAATTGAGCTCTATGTCTAGACATAGAGTGACACTGAATGGCAAGTGGTGCTATGAGAGCACCGCTTGAAAATCAAACTATGACATAGTCACAAACTCTAATGCTGGAAGGGAGTAAGAAGGGGAATTTTAATTTTAACACGTGCCTTTTTTATTTATGATTAATTTGTCTTTTGTTTTCTTCCTTTTTGTCTCTATATTTTCCAGAATCTTACTACTTTTTCTTACTTGTAGGTCAAAAATTGAAATCGAAGAAAGGAGAAGCATGAGAAGGATGTTTCATCAAATCAAAGTTTTTTTAAACACTTTAGTGTTTGCTTAACACTTTGTTAAGAAGTTGTTATCTTTTTCTTCCTTAGAATACTAGTTTTCATTTGGGTTTAAAAAGAATCTTTCAATTTCTTCTTGTAAAGGCTAAAATGAACATTAGGACCACAACTTATTATATTTTTTTTCTTGGATTAAAAATTGAACAAATGTCTCTCACTTGTCTTTTGGTGCTTAAAAAGAACTCACATTTTTCTTTGTGGATCTAAAAAGAACAAGTGCAACTTTGTTTATTATGAAGACTTACTTAAACTAAAGGCATTGAAAAAGGATGTATGTGCTTCTCTTGTGTTTTATAGAAATCTTGAGAATCAAAAGGCCTTTTTCATGACTTCAAGGTGAAACAAAGCAATCACCTCCACACTTCGATTTGGTTTAAAATTGAACAACATCTTGTGCGAGTGTGAGTGGGGGCATTGTTGTGTATATTCTCTCTCTTTGTTGCCTACAAAGATTGATCGAATTACAAATATTGTTCTTCATTCACTTTTGTTTATCCTAGAGGGTCTGCCTTGGGGAAAAATTACTCACCCAAGGGAATGACTCAACTGGTATATAAATGTGGGTATTTGAGTAAACACCAATATCATGTGGTTGATTCCAATAAGATGGATCCGAAAGGGGAATCTTGCCATATGGGTCAATCTTCATGAACGGGAAGTCCTTACTAGAACCCATGTGCTAGAATTGGCCAAAATCCTTTAATCTATTTTTTGGTGCAAGAACGGTCATTCTGAAGCTGCCCCACACTTTTACGGTCTTTTAGTAGAAATGGAAAACATGCCATGGGAGTTTCATGGGTGTTGATGCTTGGCTGCCCTGTATAAGTGAGTGTCGGGGAGGGGAGCCAATGGGGTCAAGCATCTAACTATTCGCTAAAGATAAGCATAGCTAGACTTGTCCAAGTGGAAATCCAAAAAATATTGTCTTACACATCCATAGGGTTGTACTTATTCTTAGATTAAAAAATACATTTCTTGATAGAAAACATCTTGATAAAAAACACTTAAAATTTTCATCCAAATTTCAAACCCTTTGGAAGACAAATACAATTGAATCAATCCATATGGTATTGTTTTCCCTTGGGATTTACATCCTTAGAGGTTTCTAAACATTGGAGCACATCTCGATTTTTCTACTAAAGTAAACAATAGGAAAACCTTTGCCTTAAGTTCATCAAATTTCCACATAACATATCTTGTGGGGTTTGAAGAAATATAGACATTAGACATCTTAGTTTGAAAAATTAATCAATGAAAGTGTTTTTGGTAAAATAAAGCCATTAAGGAAAGCTAAGCAAAACAAACTTTCATGTGTGATTAAAGCCTCATGATTCTCAAAAAATCCAAATCCCAAAGTCATTGGTTCAAAATCTAAAAATGTGTGTTCAAAAGAAATCATTCTTTGGTTATAAAGGTCTCTAGAAAGCATTTGCATGTTCTTCAATACCTAGGTCTAGAAAAATAAAGTTTCTTTTTTAAGTTCATCTTAGGATCAAATCAAATCAAAATATTTTTCATCCATCCTTCATCCATCAAAATAAAAATCATCACATAATCACCTTTTTTGAAAATCTTGAAATCATCCTTACTACTAGGCTTTTTGGAAAAATCAAAATCATCAAAATCATTGAGACTAAATCCTTGAAAACTTTATCAAAATCACCTTTGGCTAGGCATGTGTAGGATCATCCTTTCACATATGCTTAGTAAAATTTATCAAAATCATCTTGTTTAACTTAGTATATGTACATGAATCCTTCTTCATATGCTTAGTGAAACTATCATCTTGTTTGAATAGGTGTGGGTAGATGCATCCTTCTTCACACATGTTCAAATTATCATCTTTTGATCAAATCTATCCCTTAGATAAATCATCCAACTGTAGACACATAAAATATATTGATTGACATTGTGCACTTGATCCCAATTAACTAACATTGTTTCATCCTGAATCACCTCTTCAGCATATCATCACTATTCATCCCTTAATTAAATAAATAATCATTTATCTAATTAAGTCATCATCTCTTGTTAATTAAATAAATCAATTTTATTTAATTAATTTTGTAATCCCCCTTTTAATTAAATAATACATTTTATTTAATTAAATCTCTAAGTCATTCTATTAAATTAAATCAATCTTTATCCAACATCATCCCTCTTTAGTTAAATAAATCAAAATATTTATTTAATTAAATCTAAATCATTATTCCTCTCCTTTTGATATAAATTAATCCAAAAATCTAAGTCAAAAGTCAAAATTAGTGAATCTCGTTTAAATTAATCAAATCCTGATTAATTTAATCCTAATCACTCAAATCCTCTAGATTTTGCAACTTGCACATGAAAATGAATTTAATTGATTTATAAATCATCTATCTTCATTCAAAAAGGCATCCAAGTGGGAATATTCCTCAAATTTGAAATCTCCCCCGAAAAAGGACTTGTCCCTTTCAACAAAGCATTTAAAATCTCTTACATGTCCTTTTCTTGAGCCATGTGCATGTGCTTCACCTTTCAACTCATTCTTCAAGCCATATTTTGAATTTGAATCTCCCCCCTCTTTGCACATTCTTCAAAATGTGCTCATTCCTCAACCATTCATATGATGACATGTGGCTTCTCATTTGTTGAAGATTAGTCCCACATTGCTCTATTTTTATCATCTTTTCATCTTGGCATTCTATAAATGAAGAGCTCATCTCCTCATTTAATCATCCACAATTTGAGTAAACTTACTCTACTCAAATCCATAGCAATTTTTTATCAATTTCATCCAAGCATAGTTAAGTTTTATGCAGATTTTCATCTTGGAGCATACATCAAGCATCAACAAAGTGGATCACTCTTCATCACATATCAACTTTGCATCATTGGAGTTGGGAAAGGGCCAATTTTCACATGAAATTGGCACCAATTCCCTCAAGAGATTAGGAGTTTGTTGGCTTTAGAATATATTTTGATATGCTTTCAAGTTTCATTGTGTTCTTCCTTTCATTTTCTATCTCTTTTGCTATTCAAATTAATTTCTTGAAGAATCCTTAATTTTTCTTGCATTTGATCTCCTAATGTATTCATTTTTTGTGTTTTGTAGTTATTTGGATTAGGGTTCATATTTTGGCGTTAGAAGGAGCGCTTGAATTACAAATCTAACACGTTTTTTTATAAAATTTCACTATTTTTTTACAATACTATTCATTAATCCCCATTTTTTTAGCACATATGATCACTATTTTAGCACTTTTAGAGTTAGTTTGTAAATGACCATATCTTGGTCATACGGAGGTCTTTTTTGATACCTTTTTTTTTTAAAAAATGGGGTAGAATTTTGTAAGCTATCTAATGGTGTAGGTGTTTCTTAACTATTAATGAGTTAAAATTTTCAAATTTTCATTTAAAGTCAAAACACATCATAACTTGGTCTAAGTTTTAAGGTTTTTATGGTTAATGGTTCATCTAACCCCTATATCCTTTTGTTTATTGATCTCAGCTAACGTTTTGAGCACTTTTGTAGGTTATGAAATCAAAAAGGGGAGGAGGAAACAAAAGGAAAGCTTCTTATGGAATTATTTATCTATTGTATGGTGCAGGAGCACCTTCACCATGATTCTATTTTGTAAATGATTTCATTTTTTCATTTGTAGAAGTCATTTAAAAGTAATTTTCAAAAAAATTTTAATGATGTCAACAATTATTGCAATCAAAGTGTAAAAGTTGCATAAAGCAACAATTAGGGAGTTAAAAAGATCATTAGGGAGACTAAACATTAGTGGGAAGTTGGAAATCAGTTGGAAACTGATTATTCATATTGTAATGTCTTTAAAAATACTCTTTGTACGTTCATAAACTTGTGGGTGATTGAAAATTTGAAATGGAATAATGGAAAACACAATTTTCTATAATTTTCTTCAAAAAATTTACAGTTTCCAGACTTTGTACAGATTTTTACAGCCTCAAATGTTGGGAGAAATGTTTTGAAGTATAAGAGGGAACAATCACCTTCCATTTCCAATTTGTTTCATGCAGATTGGTTCATTTTTAAAGAAGTTATGCAACTTTTTGTAGATACAATCTAAATTCTGATCTAGGGTAACAGTTTTTAGTAAAAATCATGTTTCTCACAATTCAACCATTGGATTTTTCTAAAAATTGGAGAAAATTTCTATAATGATATCCTATAAAGTTTCATTGGAGCAATTGGATTAATATTTTGTTTTACAAAAGTTATAGGTGATTGTTTGCATGCATATCTACTTATTTCAACCTAATTTGTAACAAAGAAGTATGGACAATAAGCATGTGTTCCAAAACAAGTATACCTAAAAATGAGATATGTTTTTAATGGCCAAAATGGGTACTCAAAAATTTATTTAGGTTTTCAATATTCAATTTGGTTTGAAAGTTACACCCGATTTAGCCATGGTGCTAGGGTTTGAATCTTGGATGCAAGAATTGATAAATCTGACAAAAGATAGTTGTGAGGTAACATATTTGGCTTGAATTTGTCAAATTAAAGATGGTAAAATAATTTTTAAGGTTCGATAGATATTTTAGAAAAGTAAACATTTGAGTCATGTGATCTTGTGATGAGAAAAATAAACAAAGCATGTTTGAGTTTTGTTAATTGGAATTAAGTTGTTTTCTTCTTCTTTGCTCTACATCAAATTGGTATTAGAGCCCAGGAAAGATATGGGTTGATAAGTTGGTTGTGGTTTGTGGTTTGTAGTTGTGGTTTGTTGGTTGTTTGTAGGAAAGTGAGTTGTGAAGCAAGGAGGAATCTTGCTTGAGAGGATGGAGAACTTGAGAAGGCATTTGCAGGCAAAGGAAAAGAGAAAGAAGAAGAAAAGACAAGCTAAGTTTGATAAAGAGACTACTGAGATAAAAAAAAGAGATGGAAAGGATAGATAGAGAGTTCATAGAATCTATGAAGAGGATAAAACAAATGATGAAGAAGGAAACAAGTTGGCACCTAAAGATAAAGAGGAGAGTCACATGGCCTATTCTGATGCAGAGGGTCTGGGACTTTGAAATAATCACAAAGATTTCAAGGAACTTAATGATGCAATCTCAACCCTTCTTTAGGCACCCTAGTGGAGACAAACCTCAATAATGCACCAAATGACTTATTTTCCTTCCTTATGGACCCAAACCCTAGGAACACTCTTAAGAGACCCAAAAAAATTTGTTCTGAATGATTTCAAAGCCCAACCCTCTGACTTAGACACAAAACTAAATTTTCACCTTAACTAGGCTACTAGCCCAACTAGGCCTCTAGCGAAGGATTTTGACCTTGCACTCAAATTTTCCAAAGGAACCCCCAATATAATGACTATTTCAAGCGTGGTTTGTGATGAAAAACAACATATCCAAACCTTTATATCACTTGCTTTAGACAAACACTTCCAAAATCTATTGTCTCCTCAAAAATTAGGCCTAATTAGCCCACTTTTTCAAAGCAACCCCCCTTTAAATTCAACCCCTGACCATGAAACTTTTATTAGTATCCTAAAATGACTCAAAACCAAGGATTCCAAGTTTTTAGGCCTCTATGACACCTCTAACATGCTCTAGCACAAAACCCTCCTTAACTTGCCTCAAAAACTAGGGCTTCTTGGATCTTGGCCTTCCAAACACTTCCAAATCCCTCTCTTTGACTTTTCACCATTAGATCAACATAATAAATCAATCCAAACTCAAAAAATTTCCCCTTATTAAGGTAGATCTCCTGCTGCTATACTGTAGCCCCCATCCTCATTCACTTTGCATTGTCCAATCTTGGTGTACACCTTAATATTCCTCTTTCCTGCACATTATTTTTTCAAAAATATATGATACATTCATAGGTCACAACAGCATTTTACCTTGAAATGGATCAATCATCCATGAAAAACCTCAAAATTAGTGAAAAATCTGCACTTTCTTGAGGACAGTCAGAAATAATATACAAAGAATTGATTATTGTTGGTTTTAGGACATTAAAATGACTTCAAAACAAGTTGATACAAGTCCCTAAACCATCCTACTAATCAAATATTTAATAGAAATCAATAAAACATCAAAAGAGCACAAGAAAAATGCAAGAAATTGTTGTTTTTTTGCTTTTTCCTATAGCAGTCTGTACAAAATCCGTACCAGCAACCAAACCTCCATAAAATAACTTCTATGGCCTTGAATAACCTTTCCCCAACTTCTGAAACTGTTTTGGATTGATTAGTTTACATTAAAGTGATTAAAACATCAAAAACCTACTTTCCCGCCCAATGTTGGAACTCAAAAATTTGAATTTCCAATTTACAATTTATTAAACTCTACTATCCAAAAACTATTGGATCTTTACTATCCAATCTTATTTGAAAAAATTAAATCATAATAAACCTACCTAACCTCCTAGAACATTATTTTTTCATTTACAAAGCATTTTGGTCCTATAGTCCTTATTAGGACCCTTAGGACTTTTGATCTTCCAATTACTCTCATCCATGCCAAATGCCATTATAGGCTTCAAGACATCATAATTGATGCTTTGGAATGATGGGAAAACCTTCATGTCTCTTGCATTCTCCTGACTCTTCGACTGACTCCTAATGAGCTTGGGTGCTCCTGTACCATTCTGCCCAAGAAGCATCCAACTTGCTGCCACCAAAAGACCCCTTGCTCTCATATGTTTTCATCTTCACATGACATGACATGTAAACTCCCAAAGTCACTGTCTTCCTCTTCTTCCAATCTACACTCATGTCATTCATCATGTTAGTGTCAAAAATTAGTTTTGTTTGTCCTTCTTGCTGCTTGAACTTAGTCTAATTTTGTGCCTTGTTTCTGCCTCTATGCCACTTATTCATTTGTGAAAGAACACCTCCTCTATCACCCTCAACTATAGGGCATTCAATTCCTCCAACCTTAATACTGTCCAAGTCCCACAAATTCTGATTTTTAGGATTGTGTGCTTCAAATCTCTATTGCAACTTACTTATTTTCAACCAAACAGTATCTTCCTCAATCCTACCTTGCTCATTTACCTGCAAATTCTTCTCAAAACATATTACAAAGTTATCATTAGACTGCTCCAAAGGAAAAGGAACCAACTTATATCTACTAGCATCTTTATGCACCAAATATGTGTTATGAAATCCATCATGAACTGTCCTCCTAGCATACTACCATGGTCTTCCCAAGATGATATGACCACAAGTCATTGGAATGACATCACAAAGCACCCTATCATGATATGATTCAATTGAGAAATCTACATAAGCCCTCTTATAAATCTCTACATGTTGTCCTTGAGTTACCCAAGTGGCCTTGTAGGGAGTAGGATGATCAAATTTTTCTATCCCTAACTTGGTTATCATATCAAGTGAAACTAAATTGCTATGTGACCCTAAATCTATGAGCAATCTGTAGATCTTACCATGACTGAGACAATTAGTCTTAAAGATAGTTACCTTTGGCTCTTGATGAAGTTTTTCTCCTTGCTTGACCATAAGAAACTCACCATTAGTCATAGGGTCTGCCATGAATGTTTTTGATTCCTCCTTTTTGTCTTCTTCTTCTTGTACCAAGTTAGCTCTCCTATCTGTGCCCCTATCAGCTTGTTCCCATTTAGGACACTTGAAGGAAGGATGCCCTAGTTCATTGCAATTGAAACATCTACCTGTAAATGGTCCTCTACCTTGTCCAAATCTACCTCCTCCTCTAGGAGTGTATCCTCCTCTTTGATTAGAAAATATCTCTTTGCCTTTGTCATTGCTACTCTTGTCATTGCTTCCTTGTCCTTGTTCTCTATTACCTCTACCCCTATTTTAACTACGTCCTCTTCCACCATTGCTTGATCTTTCTTGCTTCCTCTTCACCTTTTCCTCAGCTCTAATGGCCAACTAAAAAAATTCTCCTAATGTCCTTGGCAATTGCAAACCAATCTCATCTTGTAGATTGTACCTCAATCCATTGATATACCTGGCTATTTTCTCATCCTCTTCTTCATAACCTCCTCTAATACTAAGCTTGTGAAATTGCTCAGTATAGGACATAACATCCAAGTATTTTTTCTTTAAATTCTACCTCATCCTTTTCACATGAATGGTATAATCAGATGGTAGGAACTGCTCTTTGACCAAACTCTTCATCCTTGCCCATGTAGAGACTTTTTCCAATCCTCTAGCCATCCTATCATTTTGAAAACTAGTCCACCATGTCAATGTTGTGCCTCTCAACTTAGTTTTGGAGAACTTAACCTTCCTCTCTTCATCCATCTCCTCAAACTCAAAGTAGTTTTATAAGGCATCAAGCCATCCCAACACCTCTTCACTATCCATCTTCCCTTGATAGATAGGAAAGTCTATGTGACTCTTTCCTCCATGACCTTGTACTGCCTTCAACAATCTTAGTAACCTCCTTTCCTTAGGGTCCTCTGTCTCATCTGCTTGTTGTTCTTGATTTACCCTCACATGCTATTCATCTTCATCATTGTCTTCTTGGTCTTCTTGGTCTTCTCTCCTCCTACTCCTCTCAAGGTTATTTATCCTTGCTTGCATGGTCTCTCTCTCCCTTCTCTATTTCCTTTCTTCTCTTGCTCTGGCTTGCTCTCTTGCTGCTTCTTGTTCCCTTCTTTCTCTTCTCTCCCTTTCCAAGATCTCCTTCAACTCTTCCATCTCTCTTTCCAATTGATTTTTTGGTGCCATTGTTGTTTCTCCAATCCCTAAAGGACCTAATCACTACTATGATACCACTCTAATGTAGAGGGTCTAGGACTTTGAAAGAATCACAAAGATTTCAAGGAACTTAATGATGCAATCTCAACCCTTCTTCAAGCACCCTAGTGGAGACAAACCTCAATAATGCACCAAATGACTTATTTTCCTTCCTTATGGACCCAAACCCTATGAAAACTCTTAAGAGACCCAAACAAACTTGTTTTGAATGATTTCAAAGCCCAACCCTCTGACTTAGACACAAAACCAAATTTTCACCTTAACTAGGCTACTAGCCCAACTAGGCCTCTAGCGAAGGATTTTGACCTTGCACTCAAAATTTTCAAAGGAACCCCCAATCTAATGACTATTTCAAGTGTGGTTTGCGATGAAAAAAAACATATCCAAACCTTGATATCACTTGCTTCAGACAAACCCTTCCAAAATCTGTTGTCTCCTCAAAAACTAGGCCTAATTAGCCCACTTTTTCAAAGCAACCCCCCTTTAAATTCAACCCCTGACCATGACACTTTCAATAGTCTCCTAAAATGACTCAAAACCAAGGATTCCAAGTTTCTAGGCCTCTATGACACCTCTAACATGCTCTAGCACAAAACCCTCCTTAACTTGCCTCAAAAACTAGGGCTTCTTGGATCTTGGCCTTCCAAACACTTCCAAATCCATCTCTTTGACTTTTCACCATTAGATCAACATAATAAATCAATCCAAACTCAAAAACTTTCCCCTTATTAAGGCAGATCTCCTGTTGCTATACCTTAGCCCCCATCCTCATGCACTTTGCATTGTCCAATCTTGGTGTACACCTTAATATTCCTCTTTCCTCCACATTAATTTGTCAAATATATATGATACATGTTAGGAATGATCTATTTCATAGGTCACAATAGAATTTTACCTTGAAATGGGTCAATCATCCATGAAAAACCTCAAAATTAGTGAAAAATCTGCACTTTCTTGAGGACAGTCAGAAATAATATACAAAGAATTGATTGCTATTGCTTTTAGGACATTAAAATGATTCAAAAAAAGTTTATTAAAGTCCCTAAACCATCCTACTAATCAAATCTTCAATAGAAATCAATAAAACATCAAAAGAGCACAAGAAAAATACAAGAAATTATTGTTTTTTTTCTTTTTCCTATAGTAGTCCGTTCAAAATTCGTACCAGCAACCCAACCTCCATACAAATGACTTATATGGCCTTGAATAACATTTCCACAAATTCTCAAACAATTTTGGATTGATTAGTTTACATTAAAGTGATTAAAACATCAAAAAACTACTTTCCCGCCCAATGTTGGAATTCAAAAATTTGAATTTCCAATTTACAATTTATTAAACTCTACTATCCAAAAACTATTGGATCCTTACTATCCAATCTTATTTGAAAAAATTAAATCATAATAAACCTACCTAACCTCCTAGAACATTTTCTTTTCATTTACAAAGCATTTTGGTCCTAGGGTCCTTATTAGGACCCTTAGGACTTTTGATCTTCCAATTACTCTCATCCATGCCAAATGCCATATAGGCTTCAAGACATCACAATTGATACTTTGGAATGATGGAAAAACCTTCATGTCTCTTGCACTCTCCTGACTGTTCAACTGACTCCTAATGATCTTGGGTGCTCCTGGACCATATTCAAAAGATAATCAAAAAGAGGAGAAAGGAAATCAGAATGAAAGAACAAGAATCCTTTGAAGATGCAAAGGAACACTTCTTTGAAGGAGTTGTAGATATTCCAAGTCATAAAGATGAAGAAAGGACCAAGAGAATATACTTGATTCTAGAGGGTGAGGATATTGAGTTGGATAAGGGAATTATCATGGATGAATTGTTCATAGAAGTTTGCAAGGAGTTGCAGCATGATGGAGGTATCATGATTATCACCTTATATCATTTCATTATGTTACTAATACTTTGGACAAAGGATTATTTGCAGGTTGAAGGAAAAAAGGAAAAGCATGGTTTTAAGATGTATCAAGGAGTAAGGTATTTGATTTCAGAGGGGAAGAATGGAAGAAAATTAATTTGCATGGACAAATTTAAACCAAAAGTGAAAATGAAGGTGATAAGAAGTAGATTAGTGGCAGGGCATCTCAAGAAGGAAATTTTGTTGGCAACAACACTTTCATGTGGACTTGAAATCTTTTTGATGGGGAGTTAGGTGTAGGAGAACCTTCACCATGATTCTATTTTGTAAATGATTTCATTTTTTCATTTGTAGAAGTCATTTAAAAGTAATTTTCAAAAAAATAATAATGATGTCAACAATTATTGCAATCAAAGTGTAAAAATTGCATAAAGCAACAATTAGGGAGTTAAAAAGGTCATTAGGGAGACTAAACATTAGTGGGAAGTTTGAAATCAGCTGGAAACTTATTATTCATATTGTAATGTCTTTAAAAAGGCTTTTTGTACGTTCATAAGTTTGTGGGTGATTGAAAATTTGAAATGGAATAATGGAAAGCACAATTTTCTGTAATTTTCTTCAGAAAATTCACAGTTTCCAGACTTTGTATGGATTTTTACAGCCTTAATTGTTGGGATAAATGTTTTTAAGTATTATATGGAACAATCACCTTCCATTTCCAATTTGTTTCATGCAAATTGGTTTATTTTTAAAGAATTTATGCAATTTTTTGTATATACAGTCTAAATTCTGATCTAGGGTAACAGTTTTCAGTAAAATTTGTGTTTCTCACAATTCAAGCATTGGATTTTTCTAAAAATTGGAGAAAATATCTATAATTATATCCTACAAATTCTCACTCAAGTGATTGGATTAATTAGTTGTTTTTCAAAAGTTATAGATGACTGTTTGCATGCATATCTACTTATTTCAACCTAATTTGTAACAAAGAAGTCCAGACAGCAAGCCTGTATTCCAAAACAAGTATACATAAAAATGAGATATGTCTTTAATGGAAAAAATGGGTACTCAAAAAATGTATTTAGGTTTTGGAGATTCAATTTGGTTTGAAAGTTACACCCGATTTAGCCATGGTGCTAGGGTTTGAATCTTGGATGCAAGAGTTGATAAATCTAACAAAAGATAGTTGTGAGGCAACATAGTTGGCTTGAATTTGTCAAATTAAAGATGGTAAAATAATTTTTAAGGTTCTATAGATATTTTAGAAAATATAAACATTTGAGTCATGTGATCTTGTGATGAGAAAAACAAATAAAGCATGTTTGAGTTTTGTTAATTGGAATTAAGTTGTTTTCTTCCTCTTTGTTCTGCATCATTGTATCAAGTGTCTTTAGACACTCCTGGAAATATATATAATTCCAAGTTTAAGGATTTTATTGCTTCAATATTTTAGGACTCAATAGATTTCAATTTGGGCTCTAAAAAGAACAAGACAAAAGGCTTAAAATGAACATTAGAACTACAACTTACTAGATTTTGTTTCATGGATTAACAAATTGAACAAAACGTCTTTCACTTGTGATTTGGTGCTCTAAAAAGAACTCACATTTTGATTTGGGGATTTAAAAAAGAACAAGTGCAACTTTTTTTTTGGTGAAGGCTTACTTAAACTAAAGCCATTGAAAAAGGATGTATGTGTTTCTCTTGCGCTTTATAGCGATCTTGAGAATCAAAAGGCCTTTTTCATGAATTTAGGGTGAGATAAAGCAATCACCTCCACACTTTGATTTGGGTTTAAAATTGAACAAAATATTGTGCGAGTGTGAGTGAGAGAATTTTCATGTATATTCTCTCTCTTTGTTGTCATCAAATATTGATCGAGTTATAGATTTTGTCTTTACTCACTTTTATTTATCTTAGAGGGCCTACCTTGGAGAAAAAGTACTCACCCAAGGGAACGACTCAACTAGTAACACTCTGAAGCCAAGAGTATTTCCAGCTAGGATATAAATGTGGATATTGGAAGAAACGCCAATATCACGTGGTCCATTTTGGCAAGAATGGTCATTTTGAAGCCACCCCACACTTTTACAGTCTTCTAGTAGAAATGGAAAAAATTCCATGGGAGTTTCATGGGTGTTGATGCTTGGCTGCCCCATATAAGTGAGTGCTATGGAGGGGAGCTAGTGGGGTCAAGCATCTAAAAATTCACTAGAGATAAGCATAGGTAGACTTGTCCAAGTGGGAATCCAACAAATATTGTCTTACACATCCATAGGATTGTACTTGTTCTTGGGTTACAAAATGCATTGCTTGATCAAAAACTTCTAAAAAACAAACACTTAATATCATCCAACTTTCAAACCCTTTTGGAGACAAATACCATTGACTCAATCTATATGTTACTGCTTTCCCTTGGTATTCATGTCCTTAGAGGTTTCTAAACATTGGATTATATCTCAATTTGTCTCCTTAAGTAAACAATAGGAAAACCCTTGCCTTAAGTTCATCAAATTTCCACATAATATATCTTGTGGGGTTTGAAGAAACTAAGACATTGGACATCTTAGTTTGAAAGCTAATCAAAGAAAGTGTTTTTGGTAAAATAAAGCCATTAAGAAAAGCTAAAAAAAAAGAGCTTTCATATGTGTTGAAGACTCACAATCCCAAAGCAAAAAATCATTGGTAAGAGATCTGAAAATAAATGTTCAAATCATTTCTTGGTCACAAAGGTCTATAGGAAGCATTTGTATGCTCTTCAATACCTAGGCCTAGGGAAACAAAGTGTCTTTGTTAGGTTCATCTTGGGATCAAAATAGAATCAAAATATTTTTCATCCACCCTTAAAAACATCAAACATCATCTCACCATCACCTTTTGGAAAATCTTGAAATCATCCCTTAATGCTAGGCCTCTTGGAAAAAGCAAACCATCATCAAAATATTTTAGTCTAAAGTCCTTGAAAACATTATCAAAACCACCTTTTGGCTAGGTATGTGTAGATTCATCCTTTTGCATATGCTTATTCAAATTCATCAAAATCATCTTGTTTAGCTTAGTATAAGTGGATGAATCCTTCTTCATATGCTTAGTGAAACTATCATCTTGTTTGGATAGGTATGGATAGATGCATCCTTCTCACCACACATATTCAAATTATCATCTCTTGAACAAAGCTATCCCTTAGAGCATCATCCAACATCTTAGGGTCTTCTTGTTCAAAATCAAAACCAATCAAGATCAAGGACAAAATAAAAATAAAAAATTTGAAACATATCCAAAAGTACGAAAAGCCTAGCATCTCACATCAAGATTGATCAAAAGACCATAACATCTACATTATCCATCCCTCACATCATCACCACATCATCATCTTTGATCCTCAAGGCATCTTAGAACTTTCTACTTTGGGCATAAAGTAAAGATCGATCCAAAGAATTAAGAGATTCATCTCCCATATTCTCAAAAATTGATCCTTGTTTTATGGTTCTAACTAGATCTCAATACAAGAAGAGTATGGAAGCCAACAAAGAAACAACTGCATCAAGCGATCTTAGCCAAACAAAAATAGAAATAAATCCCATTGAATCAAGTAATCCTTTGACCTTCTCATCATCACAAAATCCACAAGAAGAAAACCAAGGAGAAGATCTTACCTTTGGAATGTCTCACAAGGAAATGATTGAGATGCTCCAAAATACAGATAATCATAGAATCATCAACATCATGATGAGGCTCAACCCTTCATTATACATGCTTGAGCTAGCAAAATAATGGGCCAAATTACCTTTGGATTTTGATGTGAGTACTATAGTTGAGACATCTTTTTCTCCAATCTCATCCACCATTCCCATCTCATCTACACCCCCATCCCAAAAAGTCATGCAAAACATTCCGCAAATCATGACATCTTTTGCTCCAACCCAACCCAATGTTAACAAGGGAAATGCATTTCTCAATTCTCTACAAGCACACCCCCTTGTTAATAATCAAAGCCTGGATGCAAACACCACCTTGGAACAAAACATACTTGAAAACCCATTACATAAGAATGTTCCTCTCACCTTCTAGCATGATCCATCATCATCAGACTTTTGTGCAATGCCTCAAACTCCTCTCCTCACAAATTCACAAGAGGAAGGGGACATGTTCACATCAGGGGGCATATTTGACACCACAACATTTTTAAAAGAACTTGCACCCCTCACATTCCCACCTCTTCCACCATTACCATCATCATCCACATCACTCCTTGGTTTAGGGCTTCCCCCTCTATTGAATACGAATCAAACCACTATCCCAAATATCAATCAAAGCATCGTACCAAATTTTCAAACTTTGTCATTGATATCACAACAACAAAAGACAAACACATAAGCAATCACAACATCATCAAACACTCCCTTAACATCCCAAAACATGATCTCTCAAGGACCAACCATATCAACAACACCATCCATCATGAACACCATCTTCAAAAATACCATCCCAAATCCACCACTACCCCCATCACCACCAATTTCCTCAACATCAAGCCACTATGACGTGACATTTCAATCTGCTTTCCAATGAGGATACCAACAAGTGAAGAAACAAAAAACCATACACCTAGCTGCTCAGCAAGCTACTCAAGCTGTGCAAGCTGCCCAAGCTTCACAAGCTACATTACAAGTGCAACAAGCTCAAGCTTTATTGCAACAACAACAAGCCACGCAAGCATTACAATCACAAAAGGTTGCTCAAGCACAAATTTTATTGCAACAAAAACTAGTACAAGCACAAGCCACACAAGCACAAGCTCAATATCAGGCACAACAAGCCCAATATCAAGCACAACTCTTGGAACAAAGACAAGTAGTGAAATTGCAAGCATATCAACAAACATTAAAGAAATATCAAGAGTAGCAAGAAACAACAAAATTGGTAGCCCAACAACAAGTGTTGTTGGAACAACAACAAGCACAACAACAAGCATTGTTAGAAAAACAACAAGCACAACAACAAGCACAAATCTTAGTGCAACAACAACAAGATCAACAACATGCGTTGTTCATACAAAAGCAAGTGGAAGCCTACCTTGCTCGACTGAACATACAAATACCATCAAACAACACACCGACCAACCCACTCATCCAACCCATGATTGAAACACCCCAAAACACTTTCATCCCACCCCTGATTTGTAAACAATGTAACAACACAAATCAGATTACTCTTGCAACAAGTTCTCAATCTTCAATAAGGGAAAACAACCAAAACACCAAGCAACTTGTGTCCCTATCCATTTGATAGGAGCTTGGTAATGAAACCATTCCCCAATGGATTTGAAATCCCCAAATTTGACAAATATCAAGGGATGGGAAACCCTAAAGATCACATCAGGGAATTCTAGGTTCATTGCATGGAGGTCACATATGACGATACTTATCTAATGCGACTATTTCCTAGGAGCTTGGTAGGCCATGCTATGGAATGGTTCTCTTGTCAACCTTCAGGCATTAAAAAATTTCTAGAAATTATAGACGCATTCATTAAGAACTATGCATGCAACATCACAATGGATGTTAGTCTAGAAGAACTTTCAGCTCTAAAACAAGGAAAGGGAGAATCATTTGCCTCATTCCTACAATGATGGTGATCCAAGGCCAATCAGAGCAAGTGGAACATGCCAAAAGAATAAAAATTTTGTACCATCATAGCCAACTTTGAAGGCCACTTGGCATTTCATCTCAAGGTTTAGGGTATCACCACATATGATCAACTGATCCCCAAGGCGCTTAGCATTGAAAGAGCCATTGTGACTCAACCCGCAGAATCAACATCATATCACGAATGAAAAACAACCGCCCACCAACCAATTACAATGATAAACCTCGCACGTGGGCAAGGAACAAAAATGTTACTAATGATGGTGTCATTGATGCCAAGGTGGTTGTTAGTGGTCCTCACTAGAATGCACCCACACCACAAATCCAATCACAACACCAAAACACTTGGGACATAACATACCAACCAAACAAAAATCCAACCATCAATAATCTCAGTGATAAAAAAAGACCACCCCAATGCAAAAGTTATCCCAAATGAAAATACACCACTTTGGGGGAACCACCTGAGGACATAATTAAAAAGTTGATTGACAAAAAACTCATCAAGCCTCCTATATTTGAGAATTACCAAAAACCTAATGTCAAACCTCCTTGGTATAATGAGAATCAACTTTGTGAATTCCACAAAATCAAAGGTCACACTACAAACAATTGCATGAGACTCGAAAACCTCATCCAAGATCTTATCGATAAGAAAATCATAAATGTGGAACAACCTACAGGAAATTAGGATCTTAAGATATACATGAATATGATACTGAATCATGGCTTCAAAGGGAATAAAAATGATAAAGGGAAGGGAAGTGTAAATCATATTTATGAATCAGTCGTTGCCTCCCTAAATGAAGACTGCATGGTCGTTACCATCAAGGGCACCCATGCCAAAGATTGTGGAGTCACCACAAGAGGCAGAAAGGTCACCATTGTAGGATTATCCCAACCAAATAGAGTCCCTTCATCTAGATCTGTTCCCCATGGTTACAATGTTTTAGACCAACTTAAGAGAATTCCAACACACATCTCCATCATGGAGTTGTTAAAATTATCATCAGCTCATAAAAAGATCATTGAGGAAGCAATAGCCTCATCAAGTGTCCCCACAGATCTCGATGTGAAGCAATTCCAAGCTATGGTCAGAAATATTATAATGCCTAATCTCATTACATTCTCTGACCAATATTTCCCTACCCAACCATCTCACAACCATGCACTTCACTTGGAAGCAATCGTAAATAAGAGCAAAATCAAAAGGCTCCTAGTGGATGGAGGTGTCAGTTTGAATATCTATGCTCTTGGCCTCATCAAGTAGTTGAAAATATCAGAAGATTCCATTGACAAGAGGAAAGGCATCACGATAAGAGTATACGATGATCAAGAAAGATTGTCTCAAGGCATCATTAAACTCCCTATTCAATTAGGGCTGACTCTCATGGAAACCACTTGTCAGGTCTTGGACCTTGATTTGCCATATAACATCCTCCTAGGATTCCATGGATTCATGTGATGAAAGTAGTAGCATCAACCTTCCACCAATTTGTGAAATTTACACATAACGGACAAGAAGTTACCATCCATGGAGATCCTAAACCTTTTTCATACTAAAAAAATGTTGAAGAAAAATATTACAAAATTCTCCAAGTACCAAAAAACGATGAGGGCCCATCCACATCATACATTGATCCTGCCACCCTCACATCCGCTTTTGAGACAGAGACACCCACCATTCCTACCATCTCTTACATCAAGATCATCATCTAGGAGGATGGTTGTGGAAGCTACAGTCTCCCTAACAATGCTTTTGTGATAGGAGAGTTACCACAATCTCCTAGATCATGAGGATGCCCACAACAAAATCAAGCTTCCACATCTCAAACATCTCCTAAAGACTATCCTGAATTCACAAGCTGGGAAGATCTTGGCCAAGAGGACATTGAGACAGATCCATCACATATGCTATACCAAGATGAGAGACCGAGAGCTAATTTACCAATGGATGAAAGAAGCAAAGGTTTCCAAATGATGCTTGCAATGGGTTATGACAGAAATCAAAGATTGGGACAAAATGACAATGGCCTTATAATACCTATCATGCTAGAGATGTGACCAATAACAAATCTTGGCCTTGGATGTACCCCTCTGAGTGTAATAATACATGGTCAAAGTCCTCTAGTTAGAGCAGTTAATAAACTTCATCAGCCAATAGCAGCAGAGCTACGATTACCAATATCTACAAGCCATGTCCTAGACAACTATACCTTTGATATAACTGATGTCTATAGTAGTAACGATGACGAGGACCCCATGACTAACCTACCTAGGTTATTTGAGGACACCACCCTTTGCATAATCAATACATTATCTTTTAAGCCAAACAACCAAGACCATGAAATCCGCTTAGTATATCCCCAAATCATTGACTACAACCAACAAGGACCACTAGTTCTTGATGCATTTGAAAATGATGAGGCACTCTCATAATTCATGGGATTAAGGGATAACATTCCAGATGGAGATCATAAAGTAGGGTTTATAATAGAGTTGGACACATAGGATTATTATGAGGAAATGATTGAATCCTTCAGTTGCAAAAGTGAGAAACTAAAAATCATATCCAAGTCCTTGAGTGAAAACCACATCGTGGCACTCTCTGACAAGAAAATAGTAAAAAGAAAGGATGTATCCAATAGTGAAAACCTCTTTGAGGCACCCGAGGATGAAGGATTCAATCTTCCCTTAAGAGCTATTCATTAGGAGAAGTTAGTAGTCTTGGCTGAAAAATGCAATCCAATCAACCTAGGAATAGAGGAGACCCTACATGTCACATTCTATATGGAATCACTACTATTAGAAGAGCAAGAACTACTAGCAGCATTCCTAAGGGAAAGGAAAATAAACTTCACATGGAGCTATGCTGACATGCCAGGACTTGATCCAGAGACTATGGTTCATCACTTAGCAGTGTATCCAGAAGCAAAACCGGTCAAACAAAAGCTTCAAAAAATGCATCCTCAAATTGCCTTATTGGTCAAAATAGAGCTCAAAAAGTTGTTAGATGTAGGATTCATATGACTAATAGATTATCTATAATGGGTATCAAATTTGGTACCTATTTCAAAACTTGATGGAGCCATTTGAATATGTACAAACTTTAGAGATTTGAACAAGGCATGTCTAAAGGATGACTTCCTGCTTCCCAACATTGATATGAGAGTAGACATGACAGCAGGACATGAGATGTTAGCACTAACGGATGGATTTTTAAGATATAACCAAATCATGATAGCAAAAGAGGATCAACATAAGACAGCCTTCACTTGTCCATGGGGGACTTATTGCTGGAACATGATGCCATTTGGCCTAAAAAATGTAGTAGCAACATATCAAAGGGCTATGACATTTATCTTCCATGATATGATCCATAAAATAGTTGAGGACTATGTTGATGACATCCTAGCTAAGTCCAAAAAAACACAAGACCATATAGTGACCCTGAGTGCCATCTTTGATAGACTGGAAGAATATAAAGACTAAACCCAAAAAAGTGCATCTTCAACGTACAATCAAGAAAACTACTAGGATATATAGTATTGATGAGGGGTATTGAAGTGGATCTAGCAAAAGTGAAAGCAATCCTTGAAATGGAAGCACCAAAGCCACTAAAACAATTAAGAGGCCTCCAAGGCAGACTCTAGTCTATTCAAAGGTTCATAGCACAGTTAGCAGACAAACAAAATCCATATTTTCACCTACTCCACAAGCGAGTAGCGTAAAAATGGGATGATAAATGTGAAGAGGCATTTAACAAAATCAAGGAATACCTATTGACATCACCAGTCTTAATGCCACCTATCCCAAAGAAACCGCTGATCTTATATGTATCAGCAATAGTAGCAGCCCTTGGAGCTCTCCTAGCTCAGCATGATGAAAATAGAATGGAGAGGGCTATATATTACATTAGCAGGACAATGGTTGGGCATGAGTTAAACTATTCATTTATCAAGAGACCATGTCTTGCAGTAGTGTTTGCATCTCAAAAATTCAGACATTACATGTTGGCACACAAAATAAAGCTCACCACCAAAATCAATCCCCTCAAGTATCTACTATCAAAGAAAATGCTCATAGGAAGAATGGAAAAATGGGTAATGATATTATCAAAATATGGAATCGAGTATGTGGAGAGAAAAGAAATCAAGGGTTAGGTCATCGCAGATCAACTAGTAGCACCTATTTATTCTGAGAATCCCCTTGTCTCAGAGTTTCCAGATGAATCCATCTTTAACCTCAATGTGGCTAATCACTAGAAACTATACTTTGACGGCTCATACATGCATCACAGATCAAAAGTGGGTGTCTTCTTCATCACCCCACAAGGGGATTGCATGCCAAGGTTATACAAACTAGCATTTCCTTGCACCAACAACATTGCAGAATATGAGGCTTTGACTATAGGTCTCAGGATAGCAATGCAATGGAACATCATGGATCTAAAAGTATATGGAGACTCTTAGTTAATTATAAACCAAGTCAATCATGAATATCAAACTAAGGATGACAAGCTCACTCCATACAATAAATTGGTGGAGACCCTAAAAGAATCCTTCATCGAAATAACATTTGAGAAAATTCCTAGAACCAGCAACAGAGCAGTAGATGCCATGGCAACAATTGGGTCCCTACTAGACATCCTTAACAACGTTCCAAAATATGAATTATTGATTGAGCAACTTCTCGCTCTAGAATTTGAGGTACCAGAATCAGAATATGTGTGTGAAATCATTGGTCCTAGCAATCCTTGGTATCATGATATCTATACTTATCTTCACATAGGAGTTATACCCGCTAACCTACCATCAAACCTAAAACAAACCTCTATTAAAAAGGCATCTATATTTGTCATCCTAGGTGATACCCTATACCATAGAAGTATAGAAGGTACCTTACTGCACTGCTTAAACACTGATAAGGCATTAACCACCCTGATTGAAGTACATAATAGTATATGTGGTTCACACTCGAGTGGAATAACCATAGCCAAGAAACTGCTAAGGATGGGGTATTATTGGCCCACAATGGAATGAGAAGCACATGATCATGCCAAAAAGTGTCTACAATGTTAGCAACATGGGGACCTCATCCATGCTCTAGCTCGAGAGCTCCATCCTATCGTCATACCATGGCCCGTCTCGTAGTAGGAACTCGATCTCATTGGGAAAATCACTCCCACCTCATCTAACAGCCATAAATTCATCATAACTGCAACAAAGTACTTTACTAAATGGGTGGAGGATATACCCATGAGGTATATAATTGGGAAGTAGATTTCTAAGTTCATCCTAAACTATCTCATATGCCACTATGGTGTTCCACAAGCCATTATCTCAAATAATGGGACACCATTCAAAAATAAGGAAGTTCATGACTTATGCAAAAAATTCAAAATCCAACATCCCTTCTCCACTCCATATTATCCCCAAGGAAATGGCCAAGTAGAAGCTACAAACAAAACCATCCTTAAAATCCTCAAGAAAATAGTCAATGACACAGGTCGTGACTGGCATCTACAGCTTAATCCTGCCCTCTGGGCTTATTAAACTAGCATCCACACACCCACTGGCACCACCCACTTCTCCTTGGTCTATGGATCAGAAGTGGTATTCCCAATTGAGATCGAGATCCCATCCCTTAGGATATCACTACAAAACCTCATCACTGATGAAGAATACATAGTATCAAGACTCAAAGAGCTAGAGTTACTAGAAGAGAGACTTATGGATGCTTTGAATCACTTGCAAGTCTATCAGAATAGACTGAAAAGGAGCTACAATAAGAAAATCAGAAGTAGAATGTTCCAAGTCAGAGAACTGGTCTTCAAAGAAAATCAAAAAAATGTCCCAAACCCAAGCACCAAAGGCAAGTTCGAACCTAATTGGTTGGGGCCCTTCATCGTTGCAACAAGTTACAAGTTAGGGGCATATCAGTTATCAACACCCAAAGGGGAACCTCTGCAGGAGCCCATGGATAGCTCCCATCTCAAAAAAAATTATGCCTAAAATATTTCAAGGTGTAAAACCAAAAATACAAAAAAATCAAAAAATGTCATGAAAAAATGGTTACCTTGGTGAAAACCTAGCAAATAGGCATCTTGGTGACAACAAAAAAAATAAAATAAAATAAAAAATAAAAAAAGTAAAA
This sequence comes from Sequoia sempervirens, assembly GCA_007258455.2. NCBI lineage: Eukaryota > Viridiplantae > Streptophyta > Pinopsida > Cupressales > Cupressaceae > Sequoia > Sequoia sempervirens. The sequence continues at coordinate 422,697,471 of VDFB02193867.1, forward strand.
AATCCAAAAAAAATTAGAAAAAGGATCAAAAAATAGTCATCCTATAGTGAAAACCACTTTGGTGGCACTTTCGGCAATTACCTCGGTGAAAACCTGGCAAACAAGTGCCTTGTGTAAGTAAGCACTTTCCATTCACCAGGATCTTTACGACTTGTTCTACATCTTCCATTCATTTTGCTTCCATCATCCATTGCATCTAGATCTGTATTCATCATTCATCCACTCGCATCTGCACCATAGCTTGGTCCTATTTTCATATCGTGATCCCCCCTAGTACTACTTGGCCCATCCTCAAGGTCATTCTTTCCTGCCTTTATCAGAGTAGTCTATTGCATCATGCTGGGGGCACGTTCTCATTGGATTGGATTCGTGTATGATCTTAAGGTCCTCAAATTAGAAAATCCAAAAACATTAGAAAATCAAAAAATCTAAAAACATTCAAAACATATCAAAATCCAAAAACATTCACAAAACATCAAAATCCCAAAAACAGGTCAAAAAGTCATTCAAAAAGTCAAAAACAGAGTCGTCAGTCGAATTACATGGTCTCTATATCTATAAAATAGGCAAGGCTAATTTGTTGATTAGTCCTTGAGGCCCCTAGGATAGGTCCTTAGGTTAGTCTCTTGGTCAAAATCTCAGAAAACTCCAAAAATATTGGAAAATAAAAAATTAAAACATTTGAAAATCTTGAAAAAATACCAAAAAATAGCCCCAAAACATTGCAAAACTCCAAAAAATCCAAATATTTGAAAAAATCCATCCATCTCAAGTCTAGTGGGTTAAAAACCAGAACTCCAAAACATCAAGTCTCAAGTCTAAGTCAGTGCGTAAGCAAGTTGGTCAATTCTTTATGTTGATAGTCCATCATCCACATAGTCCCATATCAATCATCTAATAACATCATGTCCTAGGATGAATCCTTCCTACAAGGGGCATTATTTATCAGAAGGAACACTTTGGATAAACGAAATGATATGTCGCCATCCACTAACATGTCCAAGGATGTATCCTTCCTACAATGGCCATTATCTTTTGGCAATAAGTTTTAGTTCTTATCCTTAAAGACACATTCCCTTTTGGTTAGTGGTATTGAAGAACATCAACTTGTTTGTGTGCTTTATCTTTTCCTTTTGACTTATCTTATTGCGCTCAGTCCAAGGACCTTTCGATGATATCCAAATGAAGGATTTATAGAGATAGGAATGGGGCAACGATCATTATTCTTTTGTTTGTTGTGCTTGTTGGATGTTCTTGTAAAACAACTTGGTGAATACTTGATTTGTTAGATATGTATAGAGGATGTTTTGGATAGCCTGTTGACTATTGCATTGATTGGTTATACCTTTTTGTGTTTTGGTCCAAGATGTTTGAAACTTCTAAAGTGCATCCTAACAAGGTTTTCATATGTCAGGTGTGAACAAGAACACTCCTATCCATTTGTCAATTCAAATTCCATCATAGTAAGTACAAAGCCATCCTGGTCCTTTATACCTTGATGCATCATGCTTATGTGTGTTATCAAACATAAGGAAATTGGCCCTTTGAAAATCCCAAATCCTTGGAAAGTAATCATCATAATCATCACCATTGCATCTATCTTGCATCCAAAAAAAAAAACCATAAGCATCCTGCATAATGAATATCATATCATATAGAAAGCATTAATCATACCACATGCATTCATCCCCATCATTGCATCATATAGATTGGTTATTCTAAATATCTCATAAACCATACATTTATCATCTATTTTCATAATCACCCAAGCATCATCATATCATATTGTGTGCATCCATATCATCCATGCATCATCATATCATCCATCACATATAAACATCATAATCATCTCATCATCAATAATGTCACTATCATGGTACAAATCAGGATCAAGTGGGTGTAATATATCAAAGTAGGCATGAGGCTACCCATGGCCAATGACGGTCTACATCATCAAATCTGTCTACATCAAATATTCAAGTTGAACTAACCTTGAACCTCTTTATCGAGAGATCGACCCTCAAATCAATAATTCTTCACTCGATCACTCAGCGGGGCAATATATCGGCATAATTCTTCATTCATTGGGGCAGCAATGGGGCACCTGAAAAAATCAAATAATTTTTGAATTTTGATCAAGACAGTTTATTCTTTGAAACAATGCAACAAGTACATTGTTTCAAAGAGGGGCAAAATGTAGACACGTAAAATATACTGATTGACATTGTGCACTTGATCCTGATTAACTAACATTGTTTCGTCTTGAATCACCTCTTCAGCTTATCATCACTATTCATCCCTTAATTAAATAAATAACCATTTATCTAATTAAGTCATCATCTCTTGTTAATTAAATAAATCAATTTTATTTAATTAATTTTGTAATCCCCCTTTTAATTAAATAATACATTTTATTTAATTAAATCTCTAAGTCATTCTATTAAATTAAATCAATCTTTATCCAACATCATCCCTCTTTAGTTAAATAAATCAAAATATTTATTTAATTAAATCTAAATAATTATTCCTCTCTTTTTGATTTAAATTAATCCAAAAATCTAAGTCAAAAGTCAAAATTAGCTAATCTCCTTTAAATTAATCAAATCCTGATTAATTTAATTCTAATCACTCAAATCCTCTACATTTTGCAACTTGCACATGAAAATCAATTTAATTGATTTATAAATCATCTATTTTTATTCAAAAAGGCATCCAAGTGGGAATATTCCTCAAATTTGAAATCTCCTCCCCAAAAAGGACTTGTCCCTTTCAACAAAGCATTTAAAATCTCTTACATGTCCTTTTCTTGAGCCATGTGCATGTGCTTCACCTTTCAACTCATTCTTTAAGACATATTTTGAATTTGAATCTCCCCCCTCTTTGCACATTCTTCAAAATGTGCTCATTCCTCAACCATTCATGTGATGACATGTGGCTTCTTCTCATTTGTTGAAGATTAGTCCCACATTACTCTATTTTAATCATCTCTTCATCTTGGCATTCTATAAATGAAGAGCTCATCTCCTCATTTAATCATCCACAATTTGAGTAAACTTTTTCTACTCAAATCCATAGCAACTTATCATCAATTTCATCCAAGCATAGTTAGGTTTTATGTATATTTTCATCTTGGAGCATACATCAAGCATCAAAAAAGTGGATCACTCTTCATCACATATCAACTTTGCATCATTAGAGTTGGGAAAGGGCCAATTTTCACATGAAATTGGCACCAATTCCCTCAAGAGATTAGGAGTTTGTTGGCTTTAGAATATATTTTGATATGCTTTCAAGTTTCATTGTGTTCTTCATTTCATTTTCTATCTCTTTTGCTATTCAAATTAATTTCTTGAGGAATCCTTATTCTTGCTTGCATTTGATCTCCTAATGTATTCATTTGTTGTGTTTTGCAGGTATTTGGAATAAGGTTCACACCAACATCTTAGGGTCTTTTTGTTCAAAATCAAAATCAAGGACAAATCTCAAAATCAAAACATATCTGAAAGTCCCAAAAGCCTAGTATCTCCTTTAAAGATTTACCAAGAGATCATAACATCCACATCATCATCATATCACCTTTTGATCTACAAGATATCCTAAAATTTTCTACTTTGAGGCATAAAGTAAAGATCAATCCAAAGAATCAAGAGATTCATCTCTCATTCTTAAAAATTGATTCTTGTTTTATGGTTCAAACCAAATCTCAATACAAGAAGAGCATGGAAGCCAACAAAGAAACACCCACGTCAAGTGATCTTAGCCAAACAAATGTTGAAATTAATCCCACCGAATCAAGCAATCCTTTGACTCTCTCATAAAATCCACAAGAGGAAAGCCAAGGAGAAGATCTTACCTTTGGGATGTCTCACGATGAAATAACTAAAATTCTTCAAAATCCCAAAAACCATAAGATCGTCAATATCATGATGAGGCTTAACCCTTTGCTATACATGCTTGAATTAGAAAACCAAGGGGCCAAACTGCCTTCAGATTTTGACACAAGTACCATAGTGGGGACATCTTTTTCCATCTCATCCACCGTTCCCATCTCATCCACACCCCCATCTCAAAACATTACTCAAGATATTCTGCAAATCATGACATATTTTGCTCCAACCCAACCTAATATTAATAAGGGAAATGTATTTCTCAATGCTATTCAAACACACCCCCTTGTCAATAATCAAAACATGGATACAAATACCACCTTGGAGCAAAACATACTTGAAAACCCACTACATAAGAATGTTCCTCTCACTTTCCATCATGATCTATCATCATCATTCTTTCTCACAACACCTCAAACTTCTATCCTCACAAATACCTATGAGGAGGGAGACATGTTCAGACTAGGGGGCATTTTTGACACCACAACTTTTTCACAAGAAATTTCTCCCCTCACATTTCCACCTCTTCCACCATTACTATCATCATCCACACCAATCCTTGGTTTAGGGCTTCCCCCCTTACCAAGTATTGATCAAATTAACATCCCAAGCATCAATCAAAGCATTATACTAAATGCTCACAACTTGTCACCAATATCGTAACAACAGATGACAAATGCACAAACAATAGCAACCGCATCAATAGTACCATCCATCGCACAAAACATCAGCACCACCTTCATAAACACCATTCCAAATCCACCACCACCCCCACCACCACCAAGTTCTACCACATCAAGCCAATACAATGAAACATTACAAGCTGCTTTCCAAAGAGGATTCCAACAAGTACCAAAAAAAAAAGCTGCACAACTAGCTATTTACCAAGCCGCGCAAGTTGCTCAAGCTGTACAAGCCACATTGAAAGTGCAACAAGCCCAAGTGTTATTGCAACAAAAACAACAAGCCACCCAAGCCATGCAAACATTGAAAGCACTACAATCACAAAAGGTTGCCCAAGCACAAGCTTTATTATAACAACAAGTGGTGCAAGCACAAGAACAGGAACAACTTCTTGCAAAAAGACAAGTAGCACAATTGCAAGCATATTGGTGCAGGAGCACCTAGGTTACATTAGGTGGCACTAGGAAAATTTGGAATCTTAGCATGCAATTTTTAGATTGTCATAATTTAAGGTCATTTCGACCATTTAATTTTGAATTAGAGTGTTCCTTAGTTGTTTAGGAGTGATTAGGAGGGAGATGATAACTCATGTTTTATTGTTGTTTAGGAGTTAGCAATAATTGGCAAAGGTGAAAAAATGGGACATTTTGCACCTTTTTCCACTTTATTATGTAAATTTACAACCCAAGGGATTGGTAACTACCTTGGAGAGGAGTTATAAGGTGTTGCTCGAACTGAGAGCAAGGTTGGTTAATGGAAAAACATTAGAGTTGTAATTAGTTTGCAAATTGTGAAAATAGTGATGTTCTTGTTTTGCATTCCCTATTTTTGTTCCTATTTTTTATTTAGTAGTTTAATGGATTGATGAAGGTGTTTTGTATGGTTTAGCATGTAGTGAAATTGTCTTTGAAGCATTGTTTGGAGTAGTAATTAACTGGTTACTCATTTCCAAGTTTTCTTGTAAATACTATGTTCTTTCTTCATTTGTAGCTTTGATTGGTAAATTATGGAAAAATGGGGTTCTAGCTTGCATTTCCACTATACTTTGAGTACAGGCTTATTGGAAATGAGGTTAAGCTCCATGTCTATATATATATTAGGAGTAGAAGTTTGTGGGAGTCCAAGAAGCATGGTGAAAGTCTTTTCCTAGGTGAGCTTGATTGTGCCTGGCTAGGAAAGATAGTGAAAACCAAGCCCTAACTTTGTTTGGGTGTTAATTCCATATCAACCAAGGTGTGTGGTGGATGTAGGAGACCTTGACAAAGGGTTGATAGGAACACAGAGTCTCCACTAGTCCATTTTGTGGTTGAAAGAAGTAGACAGATCACTGTGTGGTCAAGAAATGGCCTAAAAAGCCCTAAAACTCACAAAATCAGGGTTACGCCTATGTACGGTCAGTGAAGGCCTATAACCTCAAAAATCCTTGAGAAGTTGGAAAATGAACTATGGTCTCCAAATGAATTTTTTCATGTTCTATAGAAGGAATGGAGTTAAACCCTATTTTCTCGGGCTAGGAGGCCTAATTGGGGCTCAAGGGCTAGTAGCCCTTCTTAAACCCTAGAATAGGGTTTGGAGTGAGCGATGGAGAAATGGTGATTGGAGGTTGACCAAGAACCCTTAAGAGATGGTTTTGAAGCCATGGAAGTCATCACATAGCTCTGCATCAAGTTAGTGAAGCATTTGAGGGATAGCTTGTCTTTAGGAAGATTAAAGGCTAATGAGAGAAAGAGAGAAAGAACACCAAGGTTGGCTTGGTTAGGGAAATGAAGATGATAGTAGGGTTGGCCAAGAGAACCAAGGGTGCCTAACAAGCATTAGGGCCTATAGGTTAAGAAGGTGGAGAGTGACACCAAATGGTTTGCCAAGTTGTGACCCATAGCATGGGATAGTGAGTGTTCCATCCAACCCTTCCCTATCAGATTGGTATCAGAGTAAGTAAAAGATTTGGGATAGAATGTTGTATGTCTAAGATTGAGTCCATTGATTCTTCCATCATGGTGACAAATGAAGAATTGGCCAAGATGGTGGAAGGATAGTAGGAAGACAATAGGTTATTAAGGGAAAGAATAGAACAACTTGAACAAGCATTAAGTAATGTGCAATTGGAAGGAAGAGAACCCAAGAAAGAAGAGGTTGCAGAGGAAGACAAGACCCTTGAACCTGACCCTGTTCTACAAGAGGAGCCTTTCTTGAAGGCATTGAAGGATTTGAGTGGAAAGGCACTTGAAGGCATACCATTATTTAGTGGAAAAATGGAAGCTAATTTAGTCATGGACTGGATAGAGGGAATAGAAAACCATTTTGAATGTGATGGAGTCATAGAAGCATAGAAGGTGAAGATGGCTAAATCAAGGTTGAGAGGATCAGCCTTGACATGGTGGAAATTCATTCAGACAGAGAGGGAAAAGGAATGCAAGAAGCCTATTTCAACTTGGAAAGGAATGGTTGCCAAAGTAAAAGAAGCATACATGCCAGATGACTATGAGATTCAGTTACACAAGAAGAGACAAAGCTTGAGGAAAAAAGACTAGGATGTGAACACCTACATAGAGGAGTTCCAAAAACTTTGTATGAGGTCAAATGTTTCAAAAGATGAAAGTCTCAAGGTGGCGAGCTATCTTAATGTCTTGAAGTGGAAAATTCAAGAGGAGATGGCTCTTTTAAGTCCTAAGACAATACATCAATGTTACCAATTGGCTATCAAGATTGAGGAAAGGAACAAGAGGAAGAAAGACCAAGCTTCTAAGGGCAGAGGCAAAGGCAGAGATCAAAGGGATCAAAGAGGACAGCGAGGTGGCTACCAAGGTAGAGGCAATGAACAAAGGAAACAAGGAGAGTTTAAACTCATAGAGCATGGAGGAGAAACATCTTCTAGAGGAGGATATAATAGAGGTAGAGGACCTCAAGGAGGTTCAAATAGAGGAAGAGGAGTAGGCAGGAGCAATTCATATTTTGCAAACATGAAATGCTACCATTGTAGTCAAGTGGGTCATCCTGCTTATAGGTGCCTGGAGAAAGCATCTTCATCAAGCAATGAGAAGAGAGTGGCTTATGCACAAGAGGACACCATGAGTCCTAATTCATATGAGGTCAGTCATATTGAATCTGAGGTAGGAGAGAATCTAATGTTTAGTAGAGTTTTGATTAGACAACCGGTCAAGGAAGAGCCAAAATAGAGGAGAGCTCTATTTAGAGTAAGGTGAAAGATACTTAGGAAAGTATGCAAGGTCATAGTAGATAAAGGTTCAATAGACAATATTATCTCAGAGGAGGCAGTAATGAAACTAAAATTGGAGAAGGTACCCCACACTAACCCCTACAAGGTCACATGGCTAAACAAAGGGTAGAGTGTTTTAGTGAATGGGCAAGTAACGGTGGAGTTTTCCATTGGAGGGTGCAAGGACAAGCTAGTTTGTGATGTTTTACCCATGGATGCATGCCATCTACTATTGGGAAAACCATGGCAGTATGAAAGACGTGTCATATATGATGGGAAAGAGAATACTATCTCATTCAAGAAGGATGGGAAGACTTTCAAGTTGCAGTCATTGTCAGAAGAAGAAGAGGGACAGTCAAAGACACCAAGCATCATGTTGAGCAGTGGGAAGGAGTTCCTTAACAACCTGCATTGAGGGGTTGAAGGATATGTGGTTGTGTTACAACCTAAAGAAGAATGCAAGGATGAAAAGACAGTCATACCCAGAGCAGTCCTAAAGTTTTTGGATCAGTTCAAGGACATTGTCAGTGATGGTACACCTACAACTCTACCACCAAAGAGAGCCATAAGTCATCAAATTGACTTCATACCTAGAGCCTCATTGCCTAACAAAGTAGCATACAAACTTACACCAGAGAAGAACCTAGAGGTAGCTAGGCAAGTGAAAGAATTGTTGGATCAAGGATTGATTCAAAAGAGCATCAGCCCATGTGTAGTACCAGTGGTTTTGGAAACAAAGAAGGGAGGTAAATGGAGGTTACACACCGATTCTAGAGCAATAAATAGGATCACCATTAGGTATAGGTTCACTATTCCTAGAATTGAAGATTTAATGGATTGTCTTGGAGGAGCTCAGTACTTCACCAAGTTGGATCTCAAGACTGGATACCATCAGATCAGAATTAAGGATGGTGATGAGTGGAAGACAACTTTTAAGACAAATGATGGGTTATATGAGTGGAGAGTTATGCCATTTGGCCTCTCTAATGCCCCTACCACATTCATGAGGCTCATGAATGAAGTGCTTAAAGACTTTACAGGGATATTTGTGTAGTGTATCTTGATGACATCCTCATATTCAACAAGATAGCATAAGAGCATTTAAAACATGTGGAGTTGGTTCTTAGAAGGTTGCAAGTGGACAAGTTGGCAATCAATCTAGAGAAGTGTGAGTTCTTCAAGCAAGAGATTATATATTTGGGTTTTGTAGTGTCCAAAGGATCATTGAAGATGGATCCAAGCAAGGTGGAATCCATCCTAAACTAGTGTACACCAACAACAGGGACAGAGGTAAGAATTTTTCATGGATTGGCTCAATTTTATAGGAAATTCATAAGGAACTTTAGTGGCATATGTGCACCAGTCCTAGGCACAATCAAAAGAGGTTTAAAAACTAAGTTTAAGTGGACTCAAGAAGCTGAGAAAGGGTTTGAGAAACTAAAACAAGAAGTGGCAACTCAACCTATTCTCTTGTTACCTAGTTTTGACAAATTGTTCACTATGGAATGTGATGCAAGTGGAGTGGCAGTAGGAGGAATGATAAGTCAAGAGGGCAAGCCTATAGCCTTCTTTTAATAGGAATTTGAAATGGATGGAATACATCCAAGATTTTACCTTCACCATCAAGCACAAGAATGGACAACTAAACAAAGTAACAGATGCATTTACAGGAGATTGTTGACAGTGCAAGAGATACAAATCAAGAGCATTGGCATAAAGAGTTTCAAGGATCTCTATGGGGAAGATAAAGACTTTTAAAAGGTCTATAAGGTATGTTCTAACTTTGAGAACCATTTCCATAGTCAATACTCAGAGTATACTTTACAAAGTGGGTTATTGTTTAAAGGAAATTAGTTATGTGTTCCAAGAGGGTCAATGAGGGAAAATCTGATTTAGGAAAAGCATAATGGCAGTCTTAGTGGACATTTTGAAATCAACAAGACTTTAGAACTAGTGCAAAGATTCTATTAATGGCCTAAGTTGGCAAGAGATGTTAGAAAGTATGTGGAACAATGTGTTGTGTGTATTAAAGCTAAGGGAGGAGCTAGTAATGTTGGTCTATATCAACCCCTACCCATTCCTAACAGACCATGGGAGTGTGTGAGCATGGATTTTGTGGTAGGTCTTCCTAAGACCAAGACTAGTTTTGACAGTGTTTATGTAGTGGTAGATAGATTTAGCAAAATGAGTCATTTTATTCCCTGCAAAACTACTCATGATGCTAGTTACATAGCTCATATTTTCTTCAAGGAAGTGGTAAGGATCCATGGACTACCTTTAAGTATTGTTTCAAACAGGGATGTGAAGTTCATGAGTCACTTTTGGAATACTCTATGGAGTAGATTGGGTACCAACCTATCTTTTGGATTAGCTTACCATCCTCAGAATGATGGTCAAATAGAGGTGGTTAATAAGGTGCTAGGTAATCTTCTAAGGTTCCTAACTAAGGAGTATGGATAGACATGGGATATGGTTATCTCACAAGCTGAGTATGCATACAATGATAGTGTGAACCCAACCATAGGGAAGAGTCCTTTTGAAGTTGTGTATGGGATGCACCCAAGAGGCATATGTGAGCTCAGATATCTTGGAGCTATGGAACAAAGAAGTGGACATGCAGAGTACTTTAGTCAGACCATGAAGGAGATTCAGGAGCAGGTAAAGAGGACAGTCACTAAGGCTACACAAAAGTTGAAGGAGAAGGAAAATATGTCAAAAAAAGAAGTGAAATTTGCAATAGGGGATTATGTCATGGTTCACCTTAATAAATCAAGGTTGTAGAAGGGAATGTCAACCAATTTTTAGATGAAGAGAGTGGATCCATGCAAGATATTGGCCAAGTATGGGCAAAATGCATACAAGGTGGAGTTACCTACCGATCTAGGGATCTCTCCAATGTTCAATGTAGTTTATTTGATCAAGTATAAGGCGACAGTCAATGATGTGGATCAGAACAGTCAGGAGATCTTCAAGGACATTAGCAATGTACCCTTACCTATCAAAGACAAGCCTCAGGCAGAGAAGATCTTGGAGTCAAGAGTGAAGAAGGCTACAAGACACAAGGTGTACATGGAGCACCTTATCAAGTGGAAGAACAAGCATGAATCAAAAGCCACATGGGTCCAAGAAGATTAGTTCAAGAAGTTTGGTATTGACTTTTCATTGCTCTCTCCTTCTTTTCCTTAGTGTTTGGGCTGAGAGGGGGAGAATGGTGTAGGAGCACATAGGTTACATTAGGTGGCACTAGGAAAATTTGGAAGCTTAGCATGAAATTTTGATATTGTCATAATTTAAGGTCATGTTGACCATTTAATTTTGAATTAGAGTGTTCCTTAGTTGTTTAGGAGTGATCAGGAGGGAGATGGTAACTCATGTTTCATTGTTGTTTAAGAGTTAGAAATAATTGGCAAAGGTGGAAAAATTGGACATTTTGCACCATTTTTCACTTGATTATGTAAATGTCCAACCCAAGGGATTGGTAACTAACTTGGAGAGGAGTTATAAGTCGTTGCTTGAACTGAGAGCAAGGTTGGTTTGTGGAAAAACATTGGAGTTGTAATTAGTTTGCAAATTGTGAAAACAGTGATATTCTTGTTGTGCATTCCCTATTTTTATTCCTGTTTCTGATTTAGTAGTTTAATGGATTAATCAAGGTGTTTTATATGGTTTAGCATGTAGTGAAAATTTATTTTAAGCATTTTTTGGAGTAGTAATTAACTGGTTACTCGCTTCCAAGTTTTCTTGTAAATACCGTGTTCGTTCTTCATTTACAGCTTTGACTAGTAAATTGTGGAAAAATGGGGTTCTAGCTTGGATTGCCATTGTACTTTGAGTATGAGCTTGTTGGAAATAAGGCTAAGCTCCATGTATGTATATATATTAGGAGTAGAAGTCTGTGGGAGTCAAAGAAGCATGGTGAAAGCCTTTTCCTAGGTGAGCTTGACTATGCCCGGCTAGGAAAGATAGTGAAAACCAAGCCCTAACGTTGCAAGGGTGTTAATTCCCTATCAACCAAGGTGTGTGGTGGATGCAGGAGACCTTGATAAAGGGTTGATAGGAATGCAGAGTCTCCACCAGTCCATTTGGTGGTTGAAAGAAGCAGACAGATCACTATGTGGTCAAGAAATGGCCTAAAAAGCCCTAAAACTCACAAAATTAGGGTTACACCTGTGTATAGTCAGTGAAGGCCTATAACCTCAAAAATCCTTAAGAGGTTGGAAAATGAACCATGGTCTCCAAAGGAAGTTTTTCATGTTTTGTAGAAGGAATGGAGTTTAAGCCTATTTTCTCGGCTAGGAGGCCTAATTGGGGCTCAAGGGCTAGTAGCCCTTCTTAAACCCTAGAATAGGGTTTGGAGTGAGTGATGGAGAAATGGTGATTGGAGGTTGACCAAGAACCCTTGAGAGATGGTTTTGATGCCATGGAAGTCATCACACACCCCTGCATCAAGTTAGTGAAGCATTTGAGGGATAGCTAGTCTTTAGGAAGATTAAAGGCTAATGAGAAAAAGAGAGAAAGAACACCAAGGTTGGCTTGGTTAGGGAAATAAAGATGATAGTAGGGTTGGCCAGGAGAACCAAGGGTGCCTAACAAGAATTAGGGCCTATAGGTTAAGAAGGTGGAGAGTGACACCAAATGGTTTGCCAAGTTGTGACCCAGAGCATGGGATAGTGAGTGTTCCATCCAACCCTTCCCTATCACATATCAACAAGCAATTAAGAAATATCAAGAGCAGTAAGAAGTAGCTGAATTAGCAACCCAACAACAAGCATTGTTGGAACAACAAAAAGCACAACAAGTGTTGTTGGAACAACAACAAGCACAATAGCAAGCAAAAACCTTAGCACAAAAACAACAAGATCAACAATAGACATTGTTCATACAACAATAGGTGGAAGCTTACCTAGCTTAGAAAAACATACATATACCATGAAATGACACACCAACCAACCCACCCATCCAATCCAAGATTGAAACACATCAAAACACCTTCATCCCATCCCCTGATCTGTAAAATGATGTGATGACAAAAATCAAGTTGCTCTGGGAACAAGTGCTTGATCTTTAATCAGGGTGAACAACAAAGACACCAAGCAACTTGTGTCCCTATCCATTTGATAGGAGCCTAGCAATGAAACTATTCCCTAAGGGATTTGAGATCCCCAAATTTGACAAATATTGAGGGATGGGAAACCCTAAAGATCACATCAGGGAATTCCAAGTACATTGCATGGAAGTCACATACGATATACTTATCTAATGCGGCTATTTCCTAGGAGCTTGGATGGCCACATTATGGAATGGTTCTCTTGTCTACCTTTAGGCATTAGAACATTTCAGGAAATTATAGACGCATTCATTAAAAACTATGCATGTAACATTGCAATGGATGTTAGTCTAGAAGAACTCTCAGCTCTAAAGCAAGGAAAGAATGAATCATTCACTTCATTCTTACAACAATGGCAATCCAAGGCCAATTAGTGTAAGTGGACTATGCCTGAAGAACAAAAATTTTGTACCATCATAGCCAACCTTAATGACCTCTTAGCATTCCATCTCAAGGTCCAAGGAATCACCACATATGATCAATTGATCCCTAAAGCACTCAATATCAAACAAGCCCTCATCACTCAACCCGTGAGATCATCATCATACTCTGAACAACAAAACAAACACCCACCATCCAATTACAACGATAAACCTCACACGTGGGCAAGGAACAAAAATATCACTAATGATGGTGTTGTCGATGCCAAGGTGGTCATTAGTGCTCCTCACCAAAACACACCCAAACCACAAATCCAATTTCAAAAAAATCATCACACAACACAACTACCAAACCATAACAATCAAAAAATCAACAATCTCAATGACCAAAGAGGACCACCCCAACACAAGAGTTATCCTAAACAAAAGTATACCACTTTGGGAGAACCACTTGAGGACATCATGAAAAAGCTCATAGATGAGAAACTCATCAAAGCACCTACATTTCAGAATTACCAAGAACTGGATGTGAAACCTCCTTGGTATAATGAGAATCAACTTTACGAATTCCATAAAATCAAAGACCATACCACAAATAGTTGCATGAGATTGAAAATTATCATTCAAGATCTCATCGATAAAAAAATCATAAAAATGGAACAACCTACAGGAAATTAGGATCTTAAGATATACACAAATCCAATGCCAAATCATGGCAATAAAGGGAACCAAAAAGATAAAGGTAAAGGTACCCACACAAATGTAAATCATGTGTATGAAATAGTTTTTGCCTCCCTAGATGAAAACTGTATGGTCATTACTATCAAGGGCACCTATGCTGAAGATTGTGGAGTCACCACAAGAGGCAGCAAAGTAACCATCACAGGATCATCCCAACAAAACAAAGTCCTAGCATCTAGATCCGTTCCTAATGGCTACAGTGTCCTAGTTCAACTCAAGAGAATTCCAGCACAAATCTCCATCATGGAGTTGTTAAAAATCTCATCTGCCCATAGGAAAATACTTGAAGAAGCATTGGCCTCATCCACTATCCCCGCTGATCTTGATGCAAAGAAATTCCAAGCTATGGATAGAAATATCATTATGCCTAATCTTCTCACATTCTCTGACCAAGATTTCCCCATTCAACCATCTCACAACTATGCACTTCACTTGGAAGCCATAGTACATAAGAGAAAAATCAAAAGGGTCTTGGTGGATAGAGGCACAGGTTTGAATATCTGTTCTCTCAACCTCATCAAGCAATTGAAAATATCAGAAGATTCCATCAACAAAGGGAAAGGCATCATGATAAGAGACTATGATGATCAAGAAATATTGTCTTAGGGCACAATCACACTCCCTATTCAAGTAGGACCAGTTCTCATGGAAACTGCTTGTCAGGTACTAGACCTCGACTTGCCATATAATATCCTCCTAGGATGCCCATGGATTCATGCGATGAAAGCAATAGCATCAAATTTCCACCAATGTGTGAAATTCACACATGAGGGGAAAGAAGTTACCATCCACAGAGATCCCTAACCTTTTTCATACTGTAAAAATATTGAATAAAAATATTACAAAATCCCCCAAGTACCAAAAAATGATGAGGGCCCATCCACACCATACATTGATCCTGCCACTCTCGCATCCACTTATGAGACAGAGACACCCGCCATTCCCACCATCTCTAACATTAAGCTCATCATCTAGGAGGATAGTTGTGGAAGTTACAAGCTTCCTAACAATGCTTTTGTGATAGGAGAGTTACCATAATCTCCTAGGTCACAAGGACATCCACAAGAAAATTGAGCTTCCACATCACAAACGTCTCCTGAAGACTATCCTGAATTCACAAGTTGGGGAGACCTTGGCTAGGAGGTTATTGAGGAAAATCTATCACATATGCTATATCAAGATGAAAGACCAACAACTAATTTACTAATGGATGAAAGAAACAAGGGTCTGCAAATGATGCTAGCAATGGGCTACAACATAAATCAAAGACTAGGACAAAACGACAATGGGCTCATAATACCTATCATGCCAGAGACATGACCGATAACAAATCTTGGCCTTTGGATGTACCCCTTCAAGTATAACCATACATGGCTGAAGTCCTCCAGTTAGAGTGGTTAATATTCCTCCTTAGCCAACCGTGGCAGAAGTATGCTTACCAATATCCATAGGTAGAGACATACAAAACTTCATAACTAGCATTTATAATAGTAGCAAGGACAAGGATGCCATGACCAATCTACCTAGGTTATTTGAAGATACCACCCTTTGCATTATTAGCACCCTCTCCTTTGAAACAAATCATCAAGATCATGAAATCCACTTAGTATACCCCCAACTGATCGAATATGACCAATGAGGACCATAAAGCAGGGTTTATAATAGAGTTGGACACACATGCCTATTACGGGGAAACGATTGAATCCTTAAGTTGGAAAAGTGAGAAATTAAGATTAATATCCAAGTCCTTGAGTGAAAACCACACCGTGGAACTCTCTGACAAGAAAAAATTAAAAAGAAAGAACGTATCCAATGGTGAAAACCTCTCTGAGGCACTCGAGGATGGGGAATTCAATCTTCCTTTAAGAGCTATTCATCAGGAAAAGTCAGCAGTCTTGGCAAAAAAATACAATCTAGTCAACCTAGGAATGGAGGAGACCCTGCATATCACATTCTACGTGGAATCACTGCTATTAGAAGAGCAAGAGCTCCTAGCAACATTCCTAAGGGAAAGACAGATAAATTTTGCATGGAGTTATGTTGACATGCCAGGCCTTGATCCAAAAACTGTGGTCCACCACTTGGCAGTGTATCTAGAAGAAAAACTTTTCAAACAAAAGCTTCATAAAATGCATCCTTAGATTTCCCTATTGGTCAAAATGGAGCTAAAAAAGTTGTTAGATGCAGGATTCATTTGACCCATAGATTATCCAGAATGGGTATTAAACTTGGTACTTGTTTCAAAACCCGATGGAGCCATTCGAATCTACATAGACTTCAAAGATTTAAACAAATCATTTCCAAAAGATGACTTCTTGCTTCCCAACATTGACATGATAGTGGAAATGACAGTGGGACATGAGATGTTATCACTAATGGATGGATTTTTAGGATATAGTAAAATCATGATAGCAAAAGAGGATCAACATAAGGCAACCTTCACTTGTCCATGGGGGACTTACTGCTAGAACATGATGCCATTCGGCCTAAAGAATGCAGGAGAAACATATCAAAGGGATATGACATTGATCTTCCATGATATGATTCATAAAATAGTTGAGGACTATGTTGACGACATCCTAGGTAAGTCCAGAAAGAGACAAGATCACATAGTGACCTTGAGTGCCATCTTTGATAGACTAGAGGAATACAAAGTCAGACTAAATTGAAAGAAGTGCATCTTTGGCAAACAATCAGGTAAACTACTAGGATTTATAGTATCAATGAGGGGTATTGATGTGGATCTAGCAAAAGTGAAAGCAATCCTCAAAATGGAAGCACCAAAGACATTAAAACAATTGACAGGCCTCCAAGAAAGACTTCAAACCATTCAAAGATTTATAGTGTAATTGGCAGATAAACATAATCCATATTCTCACCTACTCCACAAGGGAGTAGCATACAAATGGGATGCTAAATGTGAAGAGGCATTTAAAAAACTCAAGGAATACCTACTAACACCACTAGTTTTAATGCCACCCATCCCAAAGAAACCATTGATCTTATACATGTCAGCAACAGTAGCAACCCTTGGAGCTCTCTTAGATCAACATGATGAAAATGAAATGGAAAGGGCTATTTACTATATCAATAGAACAATGGATGGACATGAACTAAACTATTCATTCATCGAGAAATCATGTCTTCGAGTAGTGTTTACATCTCAAAAATTCAGACATTACATGTTGGCACACAAGATAAAGCTCATCACCAAAATTGATCCCCTCAATTATCTACTATCAAAGGCAATGCTCATAGGAAGAATGGCCAAATGGGTGATGATATTGTTAGAGTACAACATTGAGTATGTCAAGCAAAAAACAATCAAGCGTCAGGTTATTGCTGATCAATTGGAAAAGGAACCAATCTATTCAGAGAACCCTTGTTGTGCAGTTTTGCACACCCACCCCACTTGGAGTGGGGACCCCCTTTTTTTTGGTGTCTCTGACCTTTGATTTTATTGGATTTATCATTTTAGGGTCTTAATATGTTGGTCTTGCTGGTCTTGCCCTTGCCTTGAGGTCGGAATTGATTGAAATTGAGTTTTTGGCCAAGTCCAGGTTTTCACTTGGATCCGGGATTTTCCGCCTCTGGCGGATTTTTCCGGCCCTGGTTCCTTGTCCGTCTCTGGCAGGATTCTCCGATTCCGGGTTTTTGCCTGACTTCAGGATTTTCTGGTCCAATCGGATTTTCCCGGATTATGTCAAAATCCCGATCTTCCTGATTTCCCCGGTTTCTGCATTTCCGTGAAATTTGTTTCTCCGCGCATTCTGGGATTTTCTGAAATTCCACTTGGGGCTCGGGTTTCTGGACTTGTCAGAAATGTCTTATCGCGCATTAATGGCTGAGGTACCTTTGCTTAGATGGGTATAAGGGCGAATTTAGGGCATTTTCTGATTCATTCCAACTTTGATTGCTTCCTTGATTTTCTCTGGCGATTTAGAACATTCAGTTGGGGCTTTGAGAATTGATCTTGGCTTGTTTGCACGAGGATTGCTTGAGTGTTGCCGCCAATATCTCTTTGCTTGGAAGTGTTTGCCACGTGGTCAATTTTTTGGGCTCAATTTCCTTTCGCTTTGGTCCATGGTATGTATCTATTGCCCTTCCGTTTGCTTGCATGGTGATTTGGGGTTTTCTTGCGCTGGGCATTGTTAAATTTGGGGTCGGCCCTTGTTTTGGTTTTGTTTTTGTATTTGTACAGTCGGGATTGATCCATTTTTATTATTGAGCCCCATCTCCCGCGCCCTATGAGCTCCATTTGTCTGTTTGATTGCATATTTACCCTTTAGATGGCGTTCTGGGTCGGGTTGCTTGTTTGTTTCGGGCGCGAATGTGTTACCATGCGAAGTTAGGGTTTCCTTGGCGTTTCGGCTAGAACGACGGTTTCATCTTGTGCCTGAGTGATTTTCGCCCCGCGTCGCATTGGTTTCCCATCCTATGAGGATTAGAGGGCTTTTAGGTAAATCCTGAGCCAATATTTTTAACCCTAAAGCTTGCTCTGGTTTTAATGGCGAAAATTTGGTCGTGCGATTTAGGGCATCATTGTCTTAGCACTGGAATTTCTCCTTGGAAGGCTTTTGGGAGTTGGAACCTTTGCATGCTTGAGTCTGTTGCTTATCATCGGTTTTAGCATCATTTGAGCTCAGGTAGTGGCGATCCCATGGTCGTCTGAGTTTTGGTGCACGTTTTGCCATTTTTTGGGTTTCCGACGGCGTCACGGAATTTCCTTGCTCCCGAATTTGCCTGGTTTCCTTTTATTCCACGGACTGGGGTTAATTTTCGGTGCATTTTATGCTGTCCGCGAGAATCTGTTCCATCCGGATTTTTCTGGATTCCCTATCTGGTTGTGTTCTTTTGTATATTTCGATGATAGGATTGATGGAATGGTTGTTTAATGCTTATTTCTTGTTGCCAAAGAGTAATTTTTAACGATTATCCTTTGATTTTTCCGTGTATATTAATGATTTATATGGCTAATAGTGCTTTGGCAGCAGGAATCCGTCTGGGTCGGATTTCTCCAAAATTCTGCCCCGACGGTATTTTCCCGGTTTACACAATTTTCCCAGATTATTTGATTTCTCCAGATCTCGAAAGATTGGCAGTTAGCATTGGATTTTAATGGATTTATATGATGTGTGCTAACTCTTTGGATTTTAATGATAATTCTTGAATGTGCAGGCCGAATCAAGCAAGGCTGCTGTTGGGAAGTCTAAGGGTAGTGCAGGGGCATCTTCGGTTTCCGAGACAGAGAGATTGAGATTCGACATGAAGAGTCAGGTTCCAGAGAGCAAGATATCCTCCGTGTGGGCTGATGTGTTCGATACCAACGTTGGTGCTTGGCGCTATGAGGAGTTCAAGCAGAGAACAGCTGAGAAGGACCAGTCACCCTTGAGGCAAGGAATGATGAATTCAGGATTGGTGCATGTGGTAGGGTTCCCTCCAGCGGTCCAGTGCTACGAGTTGATTTTGGAGTGTGCTAGGCAGTACGCTTTTGATACACAGATGGTGGTCAGCACTGAGGGACGACTCTTGGCAAACTTCAGTCCAGCCTCCATTGCCCGGGCCTTCAGCATGCCGGATCTCCCCTCGGTATGTGCCTTAAAGTATGTCTATAAGCCCATTAAGGACAGGTCGGTGGCCGATATTGATTGGAATGAGCCTGAGGTAACAGAATTGGAAGACTTGATGGCTCCAGTGCTAAGATTTACTTTTTCTTGGATTAAACATAAGGTCTGGGTATTAGAGAATGCCAATGTGCCATGTACTTTCGACTTGATGGGGAATCTCAACCCCATGTCCACTTCTGAAGAATCTGGGGAAGAAGACCCCAAAGGGAAAACAATCAAAGTGTCTGCCTTCAAAATCAAAGTCAGAGGTTCTAAGGGAACTGAGCCTGTAGCAAAGAGGAAACCAATTGGCAAGCGCAGGTGGAAGACTCTGACAATCAGCAAATCCTCAGATGAGGAAGAAACAGAAAAGGCTGAAGAGGAGGATGCTCCTCTGCCGCCAAAAAAAGCTAGAACTACAAGGGTGGCAAAGAAGAAAGACCAAACTGCTTCGGAGGATGAACCTCCGGTTGTTGATGTGGAGAGCTCCGGAGCAGAGAAGACCACAGTGTATACTAGAAGATCCAGAACTCCTTCCCCAAAGGATGTTGCACAACCCGGGGATTCTTCTCCAATATTGCCAGCTAAAGAATAGGACAAGCCTATCTCTCCTCCACAGAGTGTACCAGAACCAGAGAATCTGGATGGGCAGGAAATTAGCCGAGAGGCAAAACCTTTCAAAGAGGGGACGTTGTTCAGTGAGGCTGCCGGGCTTGAGGTAGAGATAGAAGAAAGGCTCACTTCTCCATTGGTACAATACGAGAACTCTCCGGAGAGTGAGAAAGGCCACGGATCACCAGAGCCAGAGGAAAGCCTACCTGCTCGGACTCCATCGCCGGTGTTTCCAGAGTTGGGAATTGAGGAGGCTGTTCAAAGCGAGAAAACTCCAGAGAAGGAAGGGGATAAGGCAGTGCCTGAGGAGGAGGTCGAGGTGACAGCTACAGAAGGAGAGAAAGCCATAGAGGACCTGGGGGAAACTGATACAGAAGGAATCCGGACTGACCCCATAGCCCCGGACTGGCTAGAGAAAGAAATAGCAAAGAATAAACAAGTGATCGTAGAGGACACTCCTCTTGACTGGGATGCAATGTTATCTCAAATTGGTAAGGGGAATAAGAAGAAGGTTGCAAGGGTAATTTCCTGAGTGGAGAGGGATGAGGTGCACAACCGAGTAGTTCACATCGCCACTCCTGCTGCAGACAAAACGAGAGATGAGGTAAGCGGCCAGGATTACAACGTCCAAACTATTAACCTTGGGCCGGCCTCCCTAGAGCAGGACATTGAGGAATTGGAAGGGTCAAGTGATGTGATTATGGACAGACTGAAGAAGGATACCCAATCAAAACAAGAACTGAAAAGAGAGAATGAAAGGTTGAGGAAAAGTTTAGAAGAGGTCATGAAGCCTCTATAGTCTCTCCATCCGTCCTCCTCTTCTGATCCCGGATTTCTGCCAAAGGAGACAATCTTCGGCATTGAAAAGATGAAGGCCTCCGCACAAGCTGCCACAGACTAGTTGAAGGATGTCCGGACGAAGGGAGATGAAGCTATCAAGGAGATCCTATCTGTTGGTAAGGATGCAGTCCGAGGAAAAGAGCTGTTAGAGAGCATCCTCTCTCAAGACAAGAATGATATTGACCTCCTGCTGCAGAAGTCGAGGATTATTCTTGGGCATGGCAAGGAGCAGTTGGGAAAAAATGGAATTCTTCCCTCTGCCAGATTGGATGAACCATGGGAGTGGTTCAAGGCATTGCAGATCAGGCAGGGAGGCATGAAGAAAATACAAAAACGAAGAAAATCCATTGATGCTGACCTCACTGCAATCTATGATGGTTGCATTGCATTTTTTGAAGTCATGATAGGGAGGAATAAAATAGCTCCCAAGTACCTAAGTTTAGATCAATTGAAGGAGTGGTGGCATGAGGTTTATGCCCCAGATTCTGATGAAGTTGTCACTGGCCATATGTTTGATGATGCAGCTACTTATTTGGCAGTGATAGACAGGTACATGGCCAGCAGGGAGGACTGGAAGAAAACCATTGAGCGATCCAATGATGGAATTGATTCAGTTAGACGCCGACTCAGGGTTTTGGCATTGCCACCCATTGCTAAGCTGGAGGGAGTATTCTCGAAGGTCCAAGGGTCACCAGCGCAGAGGAAAGACAAAGGAAGTAGCAGTTAGTGCTTATTTTAGATTTGTGCTTCCCTATTATCATAGGGCATGCATTGGACCGGACTTCCTTGGGGACTGTGCCTTGGCCGACTTGGATGATGGCATTAAATGTGTGCCTTAGTTTGTTTCCTTGGCCGACCTATTTTGGCAGTTTTTATTATTTTGTAAAATGTTTGGCTGGGCCGACATGTTTTGGGGAAATTTTGGTATAAATTGGCATTTTTGCCTCATTGTAAGGGTTGAAGAAATTTGATATAGACATTAGCAAGACTGTAATAGAGATTAGCAGGAGCAATAGTTAGAGTATTTTAGAATTTCTTGAAGCAAACATTATTTCAGAACAGTTGAATTGTTGCAACATTCGGTGATTAATACAATTGAGGACATTGTGGTTTTCCTGGTGAAATCCTTTGTGTTATCTCATCTCGCATGGTTCTTTTGTTCTATCTTTTACCTTGCTTGAAGATCTAGGGTTTAAAGATTCAGAAATAAGTCGATTTAGTTGGATGAATGATGTATGTGATTTCATATGTGGAATGTTTGTAGCTATCTCTGGTCTATACTCCTAGTAACTATCTGATTGTAGTAGGCTAGTAAAGTCAACCTGGACCATATATTCAAATGTGCTTAAGTTCGGTTGTAGATACAAGTCTATGATTTGAAAATCTGTATTCCTCAGAAGATTGCACTGTTCTTGTAAGATTGCTTTGTGGGTCAAACAGGAATTGGTTATTTGAGATAGGTCCATTCCGAGTATATGTCATTTACATTGCTTGTCCTTGCAGTAATTTAGATTTTATCATTTTCCTTGCATCCCTATCTTTTGCAATTTCTTTGTCATTCGGTTAGATTTAGGATTTTAAGATCATCATATTGTCAGATCTGATAAATTGGAAGGAGACAGTTTGCTTGTAATAAGGTCCGATTATGATTACCAGCAATTTCACATTTCATCTGAGTTGTTTTATGCATTGTTATGACCTAACACCCGAGAGACCTTGGGGTAATTTTCAGTAATTCATTATTGGAGATTACCTTTCAAGATAGATAGGATCCTATATTTTGTCTGAGTTGTTGCTGTGCAGAAAACACCATCAACAGATTGGCGCTAGAAGGAAGGCCTGAATGAGCACACTGGATCGTTTCTTGAATACCATCTCTCCGGAGAGATATAGGAGAAACACCAGATCCACCATAGGAGAGGAGGATTTAGAAGAGTTACAGTTCCTCAATAGGTCAAGGAGGACTAGAGGAAGGGGAGAATCATCATCACCAATCCCTTCACCCACATCGTCCATATCTTCACATCCTAAGGTTGAAGCCATACCCATCCTTGAAGAGGTTCCTCTTCAATAGCCTCAGCCTATCATCAATCAACCATAGCCTCCACCCCCGCTCTTACCAATGGCTTTCCTTGCCAACAATCCATCACCTTTGTCCTTTGGTGCTTATAATGTAATGCCCAAAAACCCTGAGCATTTCTGCTCGAAATTCCATGTAAATGAACCGAACAGAACTATAGAAGAACACATATGGATTTTCCAAACTTGCCTTAAAGACAGAGGAATTGTCCATGAGGATGTTGCTTGTAGGTTATTCCCTTATTCCTTGGGAGAAGAAGCTTTTTATTGGTACAATCATCTCCCTGCCGGCTCAATTCAGAATTGGAATGACCTTGAAAAAACCTTTCTGCAAAAATTCCAAATACCCATCAGTGCTAATGAGTTATACCTGCAATTCATCAAAGTCAAGAGAGAGATTAATGAACCCATAGCCAGTTTCAATAATAGATTCCATCGTGCATTCACCAGATTACAAGACCCATATGTCCTAGATGATGGTACTGCCCTGGGAGTATATTATGAAGCTCTGGATAGTCTAATAGCAACCTTTCTGAAATGGAGACCTAACCCTCCAACTACCTTGACAGATGCTTCTACGGAGGCTGTCAATCTTAGTACAGACTTGAGACAGCACTTGACTGGGCCATTGCCTTCTCTGGGACCGGTTGCACATCCTAACCAGATTCAGGCAGTAAATCAGGCCCTCACCAATCACACCCCTATTATGAACCCGGTTCCCTAATTATCAATGGTACCACACCCTGGTCATCCTATGAATCAGATCTCTCCTATGGCGAACTTCCCTCAACAACAGGTTAACCAGCCCATGTACAAGTCACATTCAAATAGCTTCCCTGCTTATCTGCAGAATTTTGAAGTGTTACATCAGTCTTTGGGATCTGTCATAGTGCCTATCCCACCTCTGAGTAACCCAAGCCAACCTCCTTACCGAGATCCGAATAAGGAAAGGATTGATGAAATGGCTGAACAAATAAAGAAGCTAAATCTAGAGGTGACTTACTTGAGAAACCAGAATAGCCAATTACAAGCTGCTCAAAAGGGAATGCAATCTAATCAGAACAGAGAGTTCTCACAAGGGCATAATTTCGATAGGGGACAACACAATGATAGAGGATTTTACAATGACAGGGGGTATAATCAGGATAGAGGTTTCAATAATGATAGGAGGCAAAACTTTGATAGAGGCCAGGGAAGTGGGTCAGGATTTGATAAAAGGCCATCACAAAGACATAACAGAACTTGGAATACAGGGCCTAATAATGGAGGAGTTCCTACTCCATTGGATCAGCCAGCGAACCAGATTGTTAATCAATCAGCAAATCAGCCAGTCAGTCAAGAAAAACCTCCTACTGGTGTGTATTTAGCAGAAGCAGCCCTATCAGGATGGTGCAGACTCCATAAAATGAGTCAACATTCAGAATTGGAATGTCCAGAGTTCCAGACTGCGGCTTCTATCTTTCAGTATGAGGTAGAGAACAATGTGAATGGGCAGGAGATTGTTCCTTCCAATTCATATGATTCTCCTATGCTGGTATTGAACCACGCTCATTTTCTAGCCAGTAACGAAAATGTACCAGAAGAACCTAATTCCCAGAAAGAAGAAACAGATCAGATTTGTAATGGAGATGAAGTAGCTCAGCTGTTTAACGAAGGGGAGATGAATGACAATGGTCCCCTAGATCAGGATGAAGCTTATGTTGAAGAAGTACAGATGTTCCAGAGACAAGGATTGAGGGATATGCCTCACAGGCGTCAACAACCTGGAGGAGCCTTCACCACCTCCATTCCTCCCAACAATTTCAGTACTCCTCCAGATCCTAATGCAAGCAACAATCTGTCTTATCCACAGGTCTCCAAGCAATACCTTTCAAAAGATAGACAAGTTCAAGTAGAACCACAGAAGGAAAGAATTGTTCAAGTAAGGATAAGACAGAGGAACCATCTAAGGAGGTCTCTGCTGATATGAGTGAAGAGCAGATGGCTTTATACGTCACAGAGGAATTCAAGAAATTAAAGGTAAACCTTTCTGCATTTAAATTGTTAAGGTTTCCTGCAATAAGGAAGGTTGTTTTATGTACTTACGATACAAATTCAAAGATATTGGATAAGCCTTCTGGTGAGCATGTCAGCCAGACTTCTAGTTTTCAGTCTGTATACACACAAAATCAGACACAGAATAGGACCAACCCACCTCCTGGAGATAGAGAAAAAGAAAAGGACAGGACTCAAGTGGCCCAGATGGATACTCAGCCCACTTTGTTTCAAAGGAAGACGAAGACTCCTCCATTTCTGATCTCTGTCAGAATCTTTGGTAAGAACCTTCACAATTGTCTGTTAGATTCTGGTGCTTCCACTAATGTGATGCCTCTCGGAGTTTGTAGGGCTCTGAGAATTACACCTGCTGATTCCCAGAAGAAGGTCACTCAGTTGGACAGAACCAAAGTGAGTGTGGTAGGGGAACTTAACATGATCCATATGCAGATTGCTTCTAATCCTTGAATCCAGCAGGTTATTAACATTCAGGTAGCTGACATTCCTGATGCATACGGTTTAATTTTAGGAAAAGAGTTCATGAAGGCCCTGAATGGGTATGTGTCTACTGACCACTCCCACATGTGGCTTCCCTGGAAGGGAGTGCCCAATCAGATAAGGATTGAGAGGGAGCCTAGAATGAAGTACATGATAACAAAATACAAAAAGACTTCGACTGAGGTCCTCATATCAGAAGCTGGAATGGGAAACTACTTGCTATCCGCCTCATATGAAGAATCAGATGTAGAAGAGGTCCTGATGTTGCATACGATGCCAGTTGATGCTGAAACAAGGTCCAGTTTTGTTGAGGTCCAGACAGAATCAGTTGAAAAAGAAGAAGAACCTGAGGATAGACAGATCAGCTTATTGGATAGCTTTCAGGATTTCATTAAGCAATGCGTGCAGAATCAAACTCACCTAGGAAGGAAGACCAGCTTTAAGGAGTTACTCTTGCCAAATTGGTGCAGAGTTCACAATGCTTCTCACTCAGAATTGGAGTGTTGCTTGTGCCAGACAGCAGTGAAAGAAGTACACAAAAGCATGAATCCATCTCAGGTGGCTAGCACAGATGAGCAGAATTTGCAAGCAAAGTGTGAAAATCAGAAATCTGTTGTGACTGAGGAAGCCTCTATTACAGATAAGCCAAAAGATAGAATGAAGAAGACCACCACTAGAGAATACTGGACTCTCAAGTTTGATGGATCCAAGTCAAAGCAAGGGGCTGGAGCTGGATTTGAGTTAATCATTCTGAAAGGTAAGAGTTTCTTTGCAGCCCATAGGCTCCAATTTCACTGCACAAATAATGTGGCTGAATATGAAGCTTTAATTCATGGACTCCTTATGGCACTCAAGAAAAAGGTCAAGGTCCTGCAAGTTTTTGGTGACTCAGAATTAGTGGTCAAACAAGTAAGAAAGCAGTATACCTGTCACGACAGGAGGATGACCAACTATAGGCATAGAGTGTGGGATCTCATTAAGGGATTCGATGCTTTTAATATCCAATTGATCCCAAGGAAGAAGAATCAAACTGCTGATTCCCTAGCTCAAGCAGCCAGTACTTTGCAACCCCTGTCCCTATCAGGATTGAAAAGGTTCACTATTGAATTAACTCATGTCCCATCAGTCCCTGACAACGTGACTAATTTTCAGGTGTTTGAGGACAATAAACATATCCTTGACTTTATCACGAACACGGATGTTTTTACTTCACAGATCATTGATGAGACAGAACCTCAAGAAGCAGAATTGGATCTAGAAGGTGTGCTGAATTTGAAGTCCAACACTATTCTAAGAGGAATGGTACAGCTGGAGAGGATTTTCAATATGGAAAAAATTAGAGATCAAGAACAGGAATCGAAGAAAGAGTCTATCAGCGGACAGTGTGATACTCACAATGTGGGTACTGAGGATAATGTAAAGAATATTTTCATTGATAAGGTCTGTACTCCTGAAGAAAAACAAGGCATAATCAGAGCTCTGCACGATTTTTCAGACATAGTAGCTTGGGGTTATGAAGACCTAAAGACTTATGACACATCCATCATAACTCACACCATACCTCTGAAGCCAGGCGTTAAACCTTTCAGACAGAGGCAGAGACCAATTAATGCACTGTTGGAACCCCTCATACAGAAGGAAGTTCAGAAATTACTGTCTGCTAGGATTATATTTCCTGTCAGGCACTCAACATTGGTGGCTAACCTAGTGCCAGTAAGAAAGAAGAATGGTGAAATTAGGCTCTATGTGGACTTCAAAAATCTGAACAAGTCATCTGAAAAAGATAATTATCCAGTTCCTTCTTTGGATGAAGTGCTACAAGTGGTCAATGGATTTCAAATTATGTCCTTTTTGGATGGCTATTCAGGATATAATTAGGTGATGGTCCAGTATGAGGACAGACACAAGACCGCTTTTACAACCAAGTGGGGAACCTTTGCTTATAGGAGGATGCCATTTGGGCTAATCAATGCAGGAGCTACATTCCAACGAGCTATGGACATCACTTTCAAAGACATCATAGGGAAGTGCATTATCATTTACATGGATGATCTGACTGTTTTCTCCAAAAGCAAAGGGGATCACATCTCAGACCTGTGTAAAGTGTTCCAGAAGTGCAGAGAATTCGGCATCTCTTTGAATCCCAAGAAGTGTATTTTCGGGGTTACAGAAGGAAAGTTGTTAGGACATGTGATATCAGAGAAGGGAATCGCCATAGATTCGGAAAGAGTGGAGGCCATCCTGAAAATTCAGCCACCTGCCAGCAAAAAGGAGATGAAATCTTTCTTTGGTAAGATTAATTTTGTCAGGAAATTCATCACTGGGTTTGCTGAGATTGTGAAGCCATTAAATGCTATGTTAAAACAAGATGCCAAGGTCGAGTGGACCACAGAAGCGAAGAAGTCCTTTGCAGAGATTAAAAGAGCTATTGCTGATGCTCCCGTGTTGGTCAGTCTAGATTATAGTAAACCGTTCTATATCTATTCATTTGCTTCAGACCACTCATATGCTGGAATGCTGACACAAAAGTCTGATGAGGGGAATGAGCATCCCATCGCTTTCATGAGTGCACCATTGAAGGATGCTGAGCTAAAATACCCATGTGTGGAGAATCAAGCTTATGCCCTTGTTCGAGCAGTAAAGAAATTCAGGCATTATATCCTCAGAAACAAGGTGTTCGCAATTGTTCCTGATTCTGCAGTTAAGTTGCTGCTGATGCAGAATGAATTAGGGGAGAACAGAGCTAAATGGGTGACCATGCTTTAGAAGTACGACATTGAGATCTAGCCCATGAAGCTGGTAAGAGGACAGGGACTCACCCAGACAATGGCAGAGATAGGCCCTGAATTGTCTGTCTGTAACTATGATGTTGAAGAAGTTTCCCCAGATGGCTGGTATGATGATATAGTCTATTATTTGCTGAATCAGCGAGCTTCAGGTCATCTAAATGCAGTTCAGAGGTGAGTGTTGAGATTGAGAAGTGATGGTTTCATGCTGAAAGGGGCTGTCCTATACAAGAAGAATCACGAAGGAATTTACTTGAGGTGCCTTGGAAAACAGGATGTTGAAAGAGTAATAAATGAGTTTCATGAGAAATATGGTACTGGTCATGGTTCTGCCATTGCTACTGCAAACCAAATTTTGAGAGCGGGATACTACTGGCCTACCCTATTCAAGGATGTTCATCATCATGTCCGGACCTGTCACACTTGTCAGACTGCAGTGACATGGGAAATGTGTGCAGCGCTCCCGCTCCAGTCTATTATTGAGGTAAAACCTTTTGCTCAATGGGGTATGGATTTCATAGGCCCCATCAATCCACCATCTTCTGCTGGACACAGGTATATCCTTACCATTACTGATTACTTTACAAGGTGGACTGAAGCATTTGCTTGTAGGCAGTGTACATCAGAGGTAGTAATTGATTTCTTAGAGTCTGCCATTCTCAATCGGTTCGGATGTCCTATTGCTGTCGTGTGTGATAATGGTCCTGCCTTTGCATCTTTGAAATTCTCAAACTGGGCTTTTGATCATGGCATTGTTGTCAAGTTTGCATCTAATTATTATCCCCATGGGAATGGTCTAGCGGAATCCTCTAACAAGAACCTGTTGACTATCATCCAAAACTGTTAGAGAGGAACCCAAAGGACTAGCATACCCAGCTCCGGTTTGCTCTTTGGGCAGATCGTACTCAGGTTAAGTCCTCCATTGGTACCTCTCCTTATCATTTAGTGTACGGTCTAGAACCAGTTTTCCCTATCCAACTTAAAATCCCAACTCTACAGTTTATCAACCAGTTTTATGATGAAGGGGATAAAAGGGAAGCAAGATTAGCTGAATTGTTGCATCTTGAGGAAAAATGGGATAATGCCCTTGAAAAGTTAGCCAAACACCAGGGGGTGGTCAAGCAATGGTTTGACAGGAGAGCCAAAGTTAAGGCCTTTAGGATTTCTGACCTTGTCCTGTATTGGGATAAGCTGCACGATCAGAAAGGAAGTCATGAAAAATTTGATAGATTGTGGCTTGGTTCTTACCAGATTGCCGAAATTCTGGGAGATAATGCCTTCCACTTGAGGACTCTCACGGGAGAGGACATACCACTGCCTATTAATGGGTAGTATCTTAAACATTATTTCCAGTCTTGAGCTGTTCTCAGCTCTTTGCCTTATAAATAGTTAGTTAGGTTGCTTTCTTTGTTTGTTTTGCTTGCCTTGGTTAGGGTAGGTTTCCCTTTCTGCTTTGCCGGTTTTGTTTGGTTAGAGTAGGTTTGTTTTGGTTTGTTTGTTTTGTTTTACGTTGCTCTTGCTTTTGGTCCTATATCCTTTTGGGATTGTGGGTGCATCTGTATGATAATGGTGGCATAGCAGGTCCGATGTTCTTGATATTTCCCTTACAAACTTTGATCATTTTTCCAGAATGTCATGGTATGGATTCTGTTGCCTATGTCATTTGTCCTTGTGGTAAGGCGAAGGTTTTCCAGTCAGTCTGAACAGGAATGTATTGGGGTCTTATACCTTTAATATTTAAACATACCTGAAGTTGTAAAAAGTCCTTATAAGGTCTGGACAGGTGAAAAAAAATTTCTGCTCTAGTGCCACTGTGGTTCTCAGCCCTGAATGTGAACTTCACTATTCACAGGTTGAATAAGTTGAGTAAAAAAAAAAAAGAAATATCCATAAAATAGAAAAAAAAAAGGGAAGAAGAAAAGAAAAGAAATATATATTGAAAATCCTGAGGTTTGAATTCAACTCATCAGGGGGATCTGAATATCTCTACCGGGGCTATGGACGCCTGGCTGGAAGTAGAGCTATGTTCAGGAGGATCACAGCGATAACCTCATTTGTCCGGAGACTATGAATTTTGCTTGACCCAGAGCTCTATCGGTTACAGGGTAAAATCGCCACATGCTGTTCATACCAAGTCTGGTTCTTTTGCAACTGAAGGTAGGTAATATATGCATGTGCACACACTTAGACCCTGATATAGGAATGTCTGCATGGCTGGGAGTTTCTTGCTTTAACTTAGGGTGGTGGCTAGGTATCTTATTTATAAACCAGAGGTTCTAGGTTCTTGATTCCAGCTTTTTCATCAAAATGCTCGTGAGCATTTCCCTAGCAGAGTCGCCATTTGTTGTGCAGTTTTGCACACCCACCCCACTTGGAGTGGGGACCCCCTTTTTTTTGGTGTCTCTGACCTTTGATTTTATTGGATTTATCATTTTAGGGTCTTAATATGTTGGTCTTGCTGGTCTTGCCCTTGCCTTGAGGTCGGAATTGATTGAAATTGGGTTTTTGGCCAAGTCCGGGTTTTCACCTGGATCCGGGATTTTCTGCCTCTGGCGGATTTTTTCGGCCCTGGTTCCTTGTCCGTCTCTGGCAAGATTCTCCGATTCTGAGTTTTTGCCTGACTTCGGGATTTTCTGGTCCAATCGAATTTTCCCGGATTATGTCAAAATCTCGATCTTCCTGATTTCCCCGGTTTCTGCATTTCCACAAAATTTGTATCTCCGCGCATTCTGGGATTTTCCGAAATTCCACTTGGGGCTCGGGTTTCCGGACTTGTCAGAAATGTCTTATCGCGCATTAATGGCTGAGGTACCTTTGCTCAGATAGGTATAAGGGCGAATTTAGGGCATTTTCTGATTCATTCCAACTTTGATTGCTTCCTTGATTTGCTCTGGCGATTTAGAACTTTTAGTTGGGGCTTTGAGAATTGATCTTGGCTTGTTTGCGCGAGGATTGCTTGAGTGTTGCTGCCAATATCTCTTTGCTTGGATGTGTTTTTCGTGTGGTCAATTTTCTGGGCTCGATTTCCTTTCGCTTTGGTCCATGGTATGTATCTATTGCCCTTCCGTTTGCTTGCATGGTGATTTGGGGTTTTCTTGCGCTGGACATTGTTAAATTTGGGGTCGGCCCTTATTTTGGTTTTTTTTTCATATTTATACAGTTGGGATTGATCAATTTTTATTATTGAGGCCCATCTCCCATGCCTTATGAGCTCCATTTGTCCATTTGATTGCATATTTACCCTTTAGATGGCGTTCTGGGTCGGGCTGCTTGTTTGTTTCGGGCGCGAATGTGTTACCATGCGAAGTTAGGGTTTCCTTGGCGTTTCGGCTAGAACGACGGTTTCATCTTGTGCCTGAGTGATTTTCGCCCCGCATCATGTTGGTTTCCCGTCCTATGAGGATTAGAGGGCTTTTAGGTAAATCCTGAACCGATATTTTTAACCCTAAAGCTTGCTCTGGTTTTAATGGTAGAAATTTGGTTGTGCGATTTAGGGCATCATTGTCTTAGCACTGGAATTTCTCCTTGGAAGGCTTTTAGGAGTTAGAAACTTTGCATGCTTGAGTCTGTTGCTTATCATCGGTTTTAGGGTCATTTGAGCTCAGGTAGTGGCGATCCCGCGGTCATCTGAGTTTTGGTGCACGTTTTGCCATTTTACGGGTTTCCGACACCATCGCAGAATTTCCTTGCTCCCGAATTTTCTCGGTTTCCTTTTATTCCACGGACTGGGGTTAATTTCCGGTGCATTTTATGCTGTCCGCGAGAATCTGTTCCATCCGAATTTTTGTGGATTCCCTGTCTGGTTGTGTTCTTTTGTATATTTTGATGATAGGATTGATGGAATGGTTGTTTAATGCTTATTTCTTGTTGCCAAAGAGTAATTTTTAACGATTATCCTTTGATTTTTCCGTGCATATTAATGATTTATATGGCTAATAGTGCTTTGGCAGCAGGAATCCGTCTGGGTCGGATTTCTCCAAAATTCTGCCCCGACGGTATTTTCCTGGTTTACACGATTTTCCTGGATTATTTGATTTCTCCGGATCTCGAAAGATTGGTAGTTAGCATTGGATTTTAATGGATTTATATGATGTGTGCTAACTCTTTAGATTGATATGAGCTCAATATTTAGATTTTAATGATAATTCTTGAATGTGCAGGCTGAATCAAGCAAGGCTGTTGCTGGGAAGTCCAAGGGTAGTGCAGGGGCATCTTCGGTTTCTGAGATAGAGAGATTGAGATTGGACATGAAGAGTCAGGTTCTAGAGAGCAAGATATCCTCCGTGTGGGCTGATGTGTCTGATACCAACGTTGGTGCTTGGCGCTATGAGGAGTTCAAGCAGAGAACAGCTGAGAAGGACCAGTCACCCTTGAGGCAAGGAATGATGAATTCAAGATTGGTGCATGTGGCAGAGTTCCCTCCAGCGGTCCAGTGCTACGAGTTGATTTTGGAGTGTGCTAGGCAGTACGCTTTTGATACGCAGATGGTGGTCAACACTGAGGGATGAGTCTTGGCAAACTTCAGTCCAGCCTCCATTGCCGGGACCTTCAGCATGCCAGATCTCCCCTCGGTCTGTGCCTTAAATATTGACACTGCTCGCACATACTATGAGAACGAGCCAGTTAAGGCTCAGGAGCTTATCAATTCATGGCTTGAGAAGCCCAAGTCTCACCATTCCAAATTGCCCAAACAGTTGCACAGGGTGAAGTTCAGGCCGGATATCTATGACGCCATCACACTGTTGAGCAGGGTGGCCGGACTGAAAACTGCCGAAGTATTGGAAAATTGGATGGTCCATGTGATCACCAAGATGGGCCAAGGGACAAATTAGCACTGGGCAGGACTCATCAGTGTAGAAATAGACAAACAATTAAGGAATGTCTTGAAGGGAAAGAAGTTCACCATGTCCTCCTATATCATGTACATACTGGCCATCTCCTATCCCTACAAGCGACTGACTCCAGCGGGAACCATTGGATAGGATATCATCTACGAAGTCTATCCGGAGCTACATTTGGGACACATAGACTATAGGAGGGCCAATGATGCCTTTACAATTTACATTACCCGGACCCTTCAGAATGCAGAGCACATCAGATTGTCCAATGGGGCCAAGGGGTTGATCAAGAATTACGGGGAATGGTTTATCCAGTTCCCAACTTTCACTTATCTCCGGATTGATGGATGCCCTGTTGCACCCTACAGATTGCCCAGATATCCCACTGACCACATAGTGCTACTGGAGGTCGTAAGACAAATTTGTGAGTTTGATGCAGTGGTGAAGAGGGAGAAGCATAAAACCGGTTTTGGAGGAGACTTCCCTCTCGGGATTGGCATGGGAGATATGTGCCCTTCCATTCAATCAACTCACACTGCGGGTGAGGTGTTGGCAGCATATGGATTCTCTTTCCATTCAAAGAGAATGAACTTTGACATCACCAAGGAGGCACAGAAAAGAGCTACCCAGGAATATAGGCATAAGGAAGATTTCGAAGACTACTGGGTCAACATCAAGGATGACCTTGATGCGAGGAAGAAAAGGTATTCCCGACTGCCTGTAGAGGCCATTAGACAGTATAATGTGAAGCTGATTCTGGATCAGCTGGATGACGATGGAAAACTGGTCCAGGACCATGTCTATGAGCCCATTAAGGATAGGTCAGTGGCCGATATTGATTGGAATGAGCCTGAGGTAACAGAATTGGAAGACTTGATGGCTCCAGTGCTAAGATTTACTTTTTCTTGGATTAAACATAAGGTCTGGGTATTAGAGAATGCCAATGTGTCATGTACTTTCGACTTGATGGGGAATCTCAACCCCATGTCCACTTCTGAAGAATCCGGGGAAGAAGACCCCAAAGGGAAAACAACCAAAGCCTCCCCCTTCAAAATCAAAGTCAGAGGTTCTAAGGGAACTGAGCCTGCAGCAAAGAGGAAACCAATTGGCAAGCGCAGGTGGAAGACTCTGACAATCAGCAAATCCTCAGATGAGGAAGAAACAGAAAAGGCTGAAGAGGAGGATGCTCCTCTACCGCCAAAGAAAGCCAAAACTACAAGGGTGGCGAAGAAGAAAGACCAAACTGCTTCGAAGAATGAACCTCCGGTTGTTGATGTGGAGAGCTCCAGAGGGGAGAAGACCAAAGTGTATACCAGAAGATCCAGAATTCCTTCCCCAAAGGATGCTGCACAACCCATGGATTCTTCTCCAATATTGCCAGCTATAGAACAGGACAAGCCTATTTCTCCTCCACAAAGTGTACCAGAACCAGAGAATCTGGATGGGTAGGAAATCAGCAGAGAGGCAGAACCTTTCAAAGAGGGGACGTTGTTCAGTGAGGCTGCCGAGCTTGAGGTAGAGACAGAAGAAAGGCTCACTTCTCCCTTGGTATAATACGAGGACTCTCCGAAGAGTGAGAAAGGCCGTGGATCACCAGAGCCGGAGGAAAGCCTACCTGCTTGGACTCCATCGCCGGTGTTTCCAGAGTTGGGAATTGAGGAGGCTGTTCAAAGGGAAAAAACTCCGGAGAAGGAAGGGGATAAGGCACCGCCTGAGGAGGAGGTTGAGGTGACAGCTACAGAAGGAGAGAAAGTCACAGAGGACCCAGGGGAAACTGATATAGAAGGAATCCGGACGGACCCCGTAGCCCCGGACTGGCTAGAGAAAGAAATAGCAAAGAAGAAACAAGTGATCGTAGAGGACACTCCTCTTGACTGGGATGCAATGTTATCTCAAATCGGTAAGGGGAAGAAGAAGAAGGCTGCAAGGGTAATTTCTCAGGTGGAGAGGGATGAGGTGGACAACTGAGTAGTTCACATCGCCACTCCTGCTGCAGACAAAATGAGAGATGAGGTAACCGGCCAGGATTACAACGTCCAAACCATTAACCTTGGGCCGGCCTCCCTAGAGCAGGACATTGAGGAATTTGAAGGGTCAAGTGCTGTGATTGTGGACAGACTGAAGAAGGAGACCCAATCAAAACGAGAACTGAAAAGAGAGAATGAAAGGTTGAGGAAAAGATTAGAAGAGGTCATGAAGCCTCTACAGTCTCTCCATTCTCCCTCCTCTTCTACTCCCAGATTTCTGCCAAAGGAGACAATCTTCGACATTAAAAAGATGAAGGCCTCCACACAAGCTGCCACAGACTGGTTAAAGGATTTCCGAACGAAGGGAGATGAAGCTATCAAGGAGATCCTGTCTGTTGGCAAGGATGCAGTCCGAGGAAAAGAGCTGTTAGAGAGCATCCTCTCTCAAGACAAGAATGATATTGACCTCCTGCTGCAGAAGTCAAGGATTATTCTTGGGCATGGCAAGGAGCAGTTGGGCAAAGATGGAATTCTTCCCTCTGCCAGATTGGATGAACCATGGGAGTGGTTCAAGGCATTGCAGATCAGGCAGGGAGGCCTGAAGAAAATACAAAAACGAAGAAAATCCATTGATGCTGACCTCACTGCAATCTATGATGGTTGCATTGCATTTTTTGAAGTCATGACAGGGAGGAATAAAATAGCTCCCAAGTACCTAAGTTTAGATCAATTGAAGGAGTGGTGGCATGAGGTTTATGCCCCAAATTCTGATGAAGCTGTCACTGGCCATATGTTTGATGATGCAGCTACTTATTTGGCAGTGATAGACAGGTACATGGCCAACAGGGAGGACTGGAAGAAAACCATTGAGCGATCCAATGAGGGAATTGATTCAGTTAGACGCCAACTCAGGGTTTTGCCATTGCCACCCATTGCTGAGCTAGAGGGAGTATTCTTGAAGGTCCAAGGGTCACCAGCACAGAGGAAAGACAAAGGAAGCAGCAGTTAGTGCTTATTTTGAGATTTGTGCTTCCCTATTATCATAGGGCATGCATTGGACCGAACTTCCTTGGGGACTGTGCCTTGGCCGACTTGGATGATGGCATTAAATGTGTGCCTTAGTTTGTTTCCTTGGCCGACCTGTTTTGGCGGTTTTTATTATTTTGTAAAATGTTTGGCTAGGCCGACATGTTTTGGGGAAATTTTGGTATAAATTGGCATTTTTGCCTCATTGTAAGGGTTGAAGAAATTTGATATAGACATTAGCAAGACTGTAATAGAGATTAGCAGGAGCAATAGTTAGAGTATTTTAGAATTTCTTGAAGCAAACATTATTTCAGAACAGTTGAATTGTTGCAACATTCAGTGATTAATACAATTGAGGACATTGTGGTTTTTCTGGTGAAATCCTTTGTGTTATCTCATCTCGCATGGTTCTTTTGTTCTATCTTTTACCTTGCTTGAAGATCTAGGGTTTAAGATTCAGAAATAAGTCAATTTAGTTGGATGAATGATGTATGTGATTTCATATGTGGAATGTTTGTAGCTATCTCTGGTCTATACTCCTAGTAACTATCTGATTGTAGTAGACTGGTAAAATCAACCTGGACCATATATTCAAATGTGCTGAAGTTCGGTTGTAGATGCAAGTCTATGATTTGAAAATCTGTATTCCTCAGAAGATTGCACTGTTCTTGTAAGATTGCTTTGTGGGTCAAATAGGAATTGGTTATTTGAGATAGGTCCATTCCGGGTATATGTCATTTACATTGCTTGTCCTTGCAGTAATTTAGATTTTATCATTTTCCTTGCATCCCTATCTTTTGCAATTTCTTTGTCATTCGGTTAGATTTAGGATTTTAAGATCATATTGTCAGATTTGATAAATTGGAAGGAGACAGTTTGCTTGTAGTAAGGTCCGATTGTGATTACCAGCAATTTCACATTTCATCTGAGTTATTTTATGCATTGTTATGACCTAACACCCGAGAGACCTTGGGGTAATTTTCAGTAATTCATTATTGGAGATTACCTTTCAAGAGAGATAGGATCCTATATTCTGTCTGAGTTGTTGCTGTGCAGAAAACACCATCAACAGATTGGCGCTAGAAGGAGGGCCTGAATGAGCACACTGGATCGTTTCTTGAATGCCATCTCTCCGAAGAGATATAGGAGAAAAACCAGATCCACCACAGGAGAGGAGGATTTAGAAGAGTTTCAGTTCCCCAATAGGTCAAGGAGGACTAGAGGAAGGGGAGAATCATCATCACCAATCCCTTCACCCACATCGTCCATATCTTCACATCCTGAGGTTGAAGCTATACCCATCCTTGAAGAGGTTCCTCTTCAACAGCCTCAGCCTGTCATCAATCAACCACAGCCCCCACTCCCGCTCTTACCAATGGTTTTCCTTGCCAACAATCCATCACCTTTGTCCTTCGGTGCTTATAATGTAATGCCCAAAAACCCTGAGCATTTCTGCTCGAAATTCCATGTAAATGACCTGAACAAAACTGCAGAAGAGCACATAAGGATTTTCCAAACTTGCCTTAAAGACAGAGGAATTGTCCATGAGGATGTTGCTTGTAGGTTATTCTCTTATTCCTTGGGAGAAGAAGCTTTTTATTGGTACAATCATCTCCTTACCAGCTCAATTCATAATTGGAATGACCTTGAAAAAACCTTTCTGCAAAAATTCTGAATACCCATTAGTGCTAATGAACTATACCTGCAATTCATCAAAGTTAAGAGAGAGATTAATGAACCCATAGCCAGTTTTAATAATAGATTCCATCGTGCATTCACCAGATTACAAGACCCATATGTCCTAGATGATGGTACTGCCCTGGGAGTATATTATGAAGCTCTGGATAGTCTAACAGCAACCTTTCTAAAATGGAGACCTAACCCTCCAACTACCTTGACAAATGCTTATACGGAGGCTGTCAAGCTTAGTACAGACTATAGACAGCACTTGACTGGGCTATTTCCTTCTCTGGGATCGGTTGCACATCCTAACCAGATTCAGGCAGTAAATCAGGCCCTCACCAATCACACCCCTATTATGAACCCGGTTCCCCAATTATCAATGGTACCACACCCTGGTCATCCTATGAATCGGATCTCTCCTATGGCGAACTTCCCTCAACAGCAGGTTAACCAGCCCGTGTACCAGTCATAGTCAAATAGCTTCCCTGCTTATCTGCAGAATTCTGAAGTGTTACATCAGTCTTTGAGATCTGTCACAGTGCCTGTCCCACCTCTGAGTAACCCAAGCCAGCCTCCTTACCGAGATCCGAATAAGGAAAGGATTGATGAAATGGCTGAACAAATAAAGAAGCTAAATCTAGAGGTGATTTACGTGAGAAACCAGAATAGCCAATTACAAGATGCTCAAAAGGGAATGCAATCTAATCAGAACAGAGAGTTCTCACAAGGGCATAATTTTGACAGGGGACAATGCAATGACAGAGGATTTTACAATGACAGGGGGTATAATCAGGATAGAGGTTTCAATAATGATAGGAGGCAAAACTTTGATAGAGGCCAGGGAAGTGGGTCAGGATTTGATAAAAGGCCATCACAAAGACATAACAGAACTTGGAATACAGGGCCTAATAATGGAGGAGTTCCTACTCCATTGGATCAGCCAGCGAACCAGATTGTTAATCAATCAGCAAATCAGCCAGTCAGTTAGGACAAACCTCCTATTGGTGTGTATTTAGCAGAAGCAGCCCTATCAAGATGGTGCAGACTCCATAAAACGAGTCATCATTCATAATTGGAATGTCCAGAGTTCTAGACTGCGGCTTCTATCTTTCAGTATGAGGTAGAGAACAATGTGAATGGGCATGAGATTGTTCATTCCAATTCATATGATTCTCCTGTGCTAGTATTGAACCACGCTCCTTTTCCAGCCAGTAACGAAAATGTACCAGAAGAACCTAATTCCCAGAAAGATGAAACGGATAAGATTTGTAATGGAGATGAAGTAGCTCAGCTGTTTAGCGAAGGGGAGATGAATGACAATGGTCCCCTGGATTAGGATGAAGCTTATGTTGAAGAAGTACAGATGTTCTAGAGACAAGGATTGAGGGATATGCCTCACAGGCGTCAACAACCTGGAGGACCCTTCACCACCTCCATTCCTCCCAACAATTTCAGTACTCCTCCAAATCCTAATGCAAGCAACAATCTGTCTTATCCACAGGTCTCCAAGCAATACCTTTCGAAAGATAGACAAGTTCAAGTAGACCCACAGAAGGAAAGAATTGTTCAAGTAAGTAAGGATAAGGCAGAGGAACCATCTAAGGAGGTCTCTGCTGATATGAGTGAAGAGCAGATGGCTTTATACGTCACAGAGGAATTCAAGAAATTAAAGGTAAACCTTTCTGCATTTGAATTGTTAAGGTTTCCTGCAATAAGGAAGGATGTCTTAGGTACTTACGATACAAATTCAAAGATATTGGATAAGCCTTCTGGTGAGCATGTCAGCCAGACTTCTAGTTTCCAGTCTGTATACACACAAAATCAGACACAGAATATGACCAACCCACCTCCTGGAGATAGAGGAAAAGAAAAGGATAGGACTCAAGTGGCCCAGATGGATACTCAGCCCACTTTGTTTCAAGGGAAGATGGAGACTCCTCCATTTCTGATCTCTGTCAGAATCTTTGGTAAGAACCTTTACAATTGTCTGTTAGATTCTGGTGCTTCCACTAATGTGATGCCTCTCGGAGTTTGTAGGGCTCTAAGAATTACACCTGCTGATTCCCAGAAGAAGGTCACTCAGTTGGACAGAACCGAAGTGAGTGTGGTAGGGGAACTTAACATGATCCATATGCAGATTGCTTCTGGTCCTAGAATCCAGCAGGTTATTAACATTCAGGTAGCTAACATTCCTGATGCATACAGTTTAATTTTAGGAAGAGATTTCACGAAGGCCCTGAACGGGTATGTGTCTACTGACCACTCCCACATGTGGCTTCCCTGGAAGGGAGTGCCCAATCAGATAAGGATTGAGAGGGAGCCTAGAATGAAGTACATGATA
Organism: Sequoia sempervirens; assembly: GCA_007258455.2. Taxonomy (NCBI): domain Eukaryota; kingdom Viridiplantae; phylum Streptophyta; class Pinopsida; order Cupressales; family Cupressaceae; genus Sequoia; species Sequoia sempervirens. The sequence continues at coordinate 422,737,797 of VDFB02193867.1, forward strand.
ACAGAATACCAAAAGACTTCGACTGAGGTCCTCATATCAGAAGCTGGAATGGGAAACTACTTTCTATCCACCCCATATGAAGAATCAAATGTAGAAGAGGTCCTGATGTTGCATACGATGCCAGTTGATGCTGAAACAGGGTCCAATTTTGTTGAGGTCCAAACAAAATCAGTTGAAAAAGAAGAAGAACCTAAGGATAGACAAATCAGCTTACTGGATAGCTTTCAGGATTTTATTAAGCAATGCATGGAGAATCAAACTCACCTAGGAAGGAAGACCAGCTTTAAGGAGTTACTCTTGCCAAATTGGTGCAGAGTTCACAATGCTTCTCACTCAGAATTGGAGTGTTTCTTGTGCCAGACAGCAATGAAAGAAGTACACAAAAGCATGAATCCATCTCAGGTGGCTAGCACAGATGAGCAGAATCTGTAAGCAAAGTGTGAAAATCAGAAATCTGTTGTGACTGAGGAAGCCTCTATTACAGATAAGCCAAAAGACAGAATGAAGAAGACCACCACTACAGAATACTGGACTCTCAAGTTTGATGGATCCAAGTCCAAGCAAGGGGCTAGAGCTGGATTTGAGTTAATCAGTCCGAAAGGTAAGAGTTTCTTTGCAGCCCATAGGCTCCAATTTCACTGCACAAATAATGTGGCTGAATATGAAGCTTTAATTCATGGACTCCTTATGGCACTCAAGAAAAAGGTCAAGGTCCTGCAAGTTTTTGGTGACTCAGAATTAGTTGTCAAACAAGTAAGAAAGCAGTATGCCTATCATGACAGGAGGATGACCAACTATAGGCATAGAGTGTGGGATCTCATTGAGGGATTCGATGCTTTTAATATCCAATTGATCCCAAGGAAGAAGAATCAAACTGCTGATTCCCTAGCTCAAGCAGCCAGTACTTTGCAGCCCCTGTCCCTATCAGGATTGAAAATGTTCACTGTTGAATTAACTCATGTCCCATCAGTCCCTGACAACGTGACTAATTTTCAGGTGTTTGAGGATGATAAACATATCCTTGACTTTATCACGAACATGGATGTTTTTACTTCACAGATCATTGATGAGACAGAACCTCAAGAAGCAGAATTGGATCTAGAAGGTGTGCTGAATTTGAAGTCCAACACTATTCCAAGAGGAATGGTACAGCTGGAGAGGATTTTTGATATGGACAAAATTAGAGATCAGGAACAAGAATCGAAGAAAGATTCTATCAGCGGATAGTGTGATACTCACAATGTGGGCACTGAGGACAATGTAAAGAATATTTTCATTGGTAAGGTCTGTACTCCTAAAGAAAAATAAGGCATAATCAGAGCTCTGCATGATTTTCCAGACATAGTAGCTTGGGGTTATGAAGACCTAAAGACTTATGACACATCCATCATAACTCACACCATACCTCTGAAGCCAGGTACTAAACCTTTCAGATAGAGGCAGAGACCAATTAATGCACTGTTGGAGCCCCTCATACAGAAGGAAGTTCAGAAATTGTTGTCTACTAGGATTATATTTCCTGTCAGGCACTCAACTTAGGTGGCTAACCTAGTGCCAGTAAGAAAGAAGAATGGTGAAATTAGGCTCTGTGTGGACTTCAGAAATCTGAACAGGTCATCTGAAAAAGATAATTATCCAGTTCCTTCTTTGGATGAAGTGCTACAAGTGGTCAATGGATCTCAGATGATGTCCTTTTTGGATGGGTATTCAGGATATAATCAGGTGATGGTCCAGTATGAGGACAGACACAAGACCGCTTTTACAACCAAGTGGGGAACCTTCGCTTACAGGAGGATGCCATTTGGGCTAATCAATGCAGGAGCTACATTCCAATGAGCTATGGACATCGCTTTCAAAGACATCATAGGGAAGTGCATTATCATTTACATGGATGATCTAACTATTTTCTCCAAAAGCAGAGGGGATCACATCTCAGACCTGCATAAAGTGTTCCAGAAGTGCAGAGAATTCGGCATCTCTTTGAATCCCAAGAAGTGTATTTTCGGGGTTACAGAAGATAAGTTGTTAGGACATGTGATATTAGAGAAGGGAATCGCCATAGATCCGGAAAGAGTGGAGGCCATCCTAAAAATTCAGCCGCCTGCCAACAAAAAGGAGATGAAATCCTTCTTTGGTAAGATTAATTTTGTCAAGAAATTCATCACTGGGTTTGCTGAGATTGTGAAGCCATTAAATGCTATGTTAAAACAAGATGCCAAGGTCGAGTGGACCACAGAAGCGAAGAAGTCCTTTGCAGAGATTAAAAGAGCTATTGCTGATGATCCCGTGTTGGTCAGTCCAGATTATAGTAAACCGTTCTATATCTATTCCTTCTCTTCAGACCACTCATGTGCTAGAATGCTGACACAAAAGTCTGATGAGGGGAATGAGCATCCCATCACTTTCATGAGTGCACCATTGAAGGATGCTGAGCTGAAATACCCATGTGTGGAGAAGCAATCTTATGCCCTTGTTCGAGCAGTAAAGAAATTCAGGCATTATATCCTCAGAAACAAGGTGTTCGCAATTGTTCCTGATTCTGCAGTTAAGTTGCTGCTGATGCAGAATGAATTAGGGGAGCGCAGAGCTAAATGGATGACCATGCTTCAGGAGTACAACATTGAGATCCAGCCCATGAAGCTGGTAAGAGGACAGGGACTCACCCAGACCATGGCAGAGATAGGCCCTGAATTGTCTGTCTGTAACTATGATGTTGAAGAAGTTTCCCCAGATGGCTGGTATGATGATATAGTCTATTATTTGCTGAATCAGCGAGCTCCGGGTCATCTAAATACAGTTCAGAGGCGAGCATTGAGATTGAGAAGTGATGGTTTCATGCTAAAAGGGGCTATCTTATACAAGAAGAATCACGAAGGCATTTACTTGAGGTGCCTTGGAAAATAGGACGTTGAAAGAGTAATAAATGAGTTTCATGAGAAATATGGTATTGGTCATGGTTCTGCCATTGCTACTGCAAACCAGATTTTGAGGGCAGGATACTACTGGCCTACCCTATTCAAGTATGTTCATCATCATGTCCGGACCTGTCACACTTGTCAGACCGCAGCGACACGGGAAAGGTGTGCAGCGCTCCCGCTCTAGTCTGTTATTGAGGTAAAACCTTTTGCTCAATGGGGTATGGATTTCATAGGCCCCATCAATCCACCATCTTCTACTGGACACAGGTATATCCTTACCATTACTGATTACTTTACAAGGTGGACTGAAGCATTTGCTTGTAGGCAGTGTACATCAGAGGTAGTAATTGATTTCTTAGAGTCTGCCATTCTCAATCGGTTCGGATGTCCTGTTGCTGTCGTGTGTGATAATGGTCCTGCCTTTGCATCTTTGAAATTATCAAACTGGGCTTTTGATCATGGCATTGTTGTCAAGTTTGCATCTAATTATTATCCCCAGGGGAATGGTCTAGCGGAATCCTCTAACAAGAACCTGTTGACTATCATCTGAAAACTGTTAGAGAGGAACCCAAAGGACTGGCATACCCAGCTCGGGTTTGCTCTTTGGGCAGATCGTACTAGGGTTAAGTCCTCCATTGGTAACTCTCCTTATCATTTAGTGTACGGTCTGGAACCAGTTTTTCCTATCCAACTTAAAATCCCAACTCTACAGTTTATCAACCAGTTTTATGATGAAGGGGATAGAAGGGAAGCAAGATTAGCTGAATTGTTGCATCTTGAGGAAAAACGAGATAATGCCCTTGAAAAGTTTGCTAAACACCAGGGGGTGGTCAAGCAATGGTTTGACAGGAGAGCCAAAGTTAAGGCCTTTAGGATTTCTGACCTTGTCCTGTATTGGGATAAGTTGCACGATCAGAAAGGAAGCCATGGAAAATTTGATAGATTGTGGCTTGGTCCTTACCAGATTGCCAAAATTCTAGGAGATAATGCCTTCCGCTTGAGGACTCTCACGGGAGAGGACATACTACTACCTGTCAATGGGCAGTATCTTAAACATTATTTCCAGTCTTGAGCTGTTCTCAGCTCTTTGCCCTGTAAATAGTTAGTTAGGTTGCTTTCTTTGTTTGTTTTGCTTGCCTTGGTTAGGGTAGGTTTCCCTTTCTGTTTTGCCGGTTTTGTTTGGTTAGAGTAGGTTTACTTTGGTTTGTTTGTTTTGTTTTGCGTTGCTCTTGCTTTTGGTCCTATATCCTTTTGGGATTGTGGGTGCATCTGTATGATAATAGTGGCATAGCAGGTCCGATGTTCCTGATATTTCCCTTACAAACTTTGATCATTTTTCCAGAATGTTATGGTATGGATTCTGTTGCTTATGTCATTTGTCCTTGTGGTAAGGCGAAGGTTTTCCAGTCAGTCTGAACAAGAATGTATTAGGGTCTTATACCTTTAATCTTTAAACATACTTGAAGTTGTAAAAAGTCTTTATAAGGTCTGGACAGGTGAAAAATCTTTTCTGCTCTAGTGCCACTATGGTTCTCAGCCCTGAATGTGAACTTCACTGTTCACAGGTTGAATAAGTTGAGTAAAAAAAAAAAAGAAGAAATATCCATAAAATAGCAAAAAAAAGGAAAGAAGAAAAGCAAAGAAATATATATTGAAAATCCTGAGGTTTGAATTCAAGTCATCAGGGGGATCTTAATATCTCTACCGGGGCTATAGACGCTTGGCTGGCAGTAGAGCTATGTTCAGGAGGATCACAACGATAACCTCGTCAGGGCTATGGATGCCTGACTGGCAGCGAGGCTCTATCCAAGTTACTTTTAGGGTAAGAATCCTTACGTAGCCTGTTCATACCAAGTCTGGTTCTTTTGCAACTGAAGGTAGATAATATATGCATGTGCACACACTTAGACCCTGGTATAGGAATGTTTGCATGGCTGGGAGTTTCTTTGTTTTAACTTAGGGTGGTGGCTAGGTATCTTGTTTGTGAAACCAGAGGTTTTGGGTTCTTGATTCCAGTTTGTCATCGAAACGCTCAGGAGCATTTCCCCAGCAGAGTCGCCATTTGTTGTGCAGTTTTGCACACCCGCCCCACTTGGAGTGGGGACCCCCTTTTTTTTGGTGTCTCTGACCTTTGATTTTATTAGATTTATCATTTTAGGGTCTTAATATGTTGGTCTTGCTGGTCTTTCCCTTGCCTTGAGGTCGGAATTGATTGAAATTGAGTTTTTGGCCAAGTCTAGGTTTTCACTTGGATCCAGGATTTTCTGCCCCTAGCGGATTTTTTCGGCCCTGGTTTCTTGTCTGTCTCTGGCAGGATTCTCCGATTCTGGGTTTTTGCCTGACTTCGAGATTTTCTGGTCCAATCGGATTTTCCCGGATTATGTCAAAATCCCGATCTTCCTGATTTCCCCGGTTTCTGCATTTCCGCGAAATTTGTATCTCCGCGCATTCTGGGATTTTCCGAAATTCCACTTGGGGCTCGGGTTTCCGGACTTGTCAAAAATGTCTTATCGCGCATTAATGGCTGAGGTACCTTTGCTCAGATGGGTATAAGGGAGAATTTAGGGCATTTTCTGATTCATTCCAACTTCGATTGCTTCCTTGATTTGCTCTGGCGATTTAGAACTTTCAGTTGGGGCTTTGAGAATTGATCTTGGCTTGTTTGCGCGAGGATTGCTTGAGTTTTGCCACTGATATCTCTTTGCTTGGACGTGTTTGCCGAGTGGTCAATTTTCTTGGCTCGATTTCCTTTCGCTTTGGTCCATGGTATGTATCTATTGCCCTTCCGTTTGCTTGCATGGTGATTTGGGGTTTTCTTGCGCTGGGCATTGTTAAATTTGGGGTCAGCCCTTGTTTTGGTTTTGTTTTCGTATTTATACAGTCAAGATTGATCCATTTTTATTATTGAGCCCCATCTTCTGTGCCCTATGAGCTCCATTTGTCTGTTTGATTGCATATTTACCCTTTAGATGGTGTTCTGGGTTGCGCTGCTTGTTTGTTTCGGGCACAAATGTGTTACAATGCGAAGTTAGGGTTTCCTTGGCATTTCGGCTAGAACGACGGTTTCATCTTGTGCCTGAGTGATTTTCACCCCGCGTCGCATTGGTTTCCCATCCTATGAGGATTAGAGGGCTTTTAGGTAAATCTTGAACCGATATTTTTAACCCTAAAGCTTGCTCTGGTTTTAATGGCAGAAATTTGGTCGTGCGATTTAGGGCATCATTGTCTTAGCACTGGAATTTCTCCTTGGAAGGCTTTTGGGAGTTGGAACCTTTGCATGCTTGAGTCTATTGCTTATCGTTGGTTTTAGGGTCATTTGAGCTCAGGTAGTGGCGATCTCGTGGTCATCTGAGTTTTGGTGCACGTTTTGCCATTTTTCGAGTTTCCGACGCCGTCGCAGAATTTCCTTGCTCCTGGATTTTCCCGGTTTCCTTTTATTCCGCGGACTAGGGTTAATTTCTGGTGCATTTTATGCTATCCGCGAGAATTCGTTCCATCCAGATTTTTCCAAATTCCCTGTCTGGTTGTGTTCTTTTGTATATTTCGATGATAGGATTGATGGAATGGTTGTTTAATGCTTATTTCTTGTTGCCAAAGAGTAATTTTTAACGATTATCCTTTGATTTTTCTGTGCATATTAATGATTTATATGGCTAATAGTGCTTTGGCAGCAGGAATCCGTCTAGGTCAGATTTCTCTGAAATTTTGCCCCAACAGTATTTTCCCAGTTTACACGATTTTCTCAGATTATTTGATTTCTCCGGATCTCGAAAGATTGGCAGTTAGCATTGGATTTTAATGGATTTATATGATGTGTGCTAACTCTTTGGATTGATATGAGCTCAATATTTGGATTTTAATGATAATTCTTGAATGTGCAGGCCGAATCAAGTAAGGCTGCTGTTGGGAAATCCAAGGGTAGTGCAGGGGCATCTTCGGTTTCTGAGACAGAGAGATTGAGATTGGACATGAAGAGTCAGGTTCCAGAGAGCAAGATATCCTCTGTGTGGGCTGATGTGTCCGATACCAACGTTGGTGCTTGGCGCTATGAGGAGTTCAAGCTGAGAACAGCTAAGAAGGACTAGTCACCCTTGAGGCAAGGAATGATGAATTCAGGATTGGTGCATGTGGCAGGGTTCCCTCCAGCGGTCCAGTGCTACAAGTTGATTTTGGAGTGTGCTAGGTAGTACACTTTTGATACGCAGATGGTGGTCAGCACTGAGGGACGAGTCTTGGCAAACTTCAGTCCAGCCTCCATTGCCCGGACCTTCAGTATGCCAGATCTCCCCTCGGTCTGTGCCTTAAATATTGACACTGCTCGCACATACTATGAGAACGAGCCAGTTAAGGCTCAGTAGCTTATCAAGTCATGGCTTGAGAAGCCCAAGTCTCACCATTCCAAATTGCCCAAACAGTTGCAAAGGGTGAAGTTCAGGCCGGATATCTATGACGCCAACACACTGTTGAGCAGGGTGGCCGGACTGAAAACTGTCGGAGTATTGGAAAATTGGATGGTCCATGTGATCACCAAGATGGGCCAAGGGACAAATTATCACTGGGCAGGACTCATCAGTGCAAAAATAGACAAACAATTAAGGAATGTCTTGGAGGGAAAGAAGTTCACCATGTCCTCCTATATCATGTACATACTGGCCATCTCCTATCCCTACAAGGGACTGACTCCGGTGGGAACCATTGGATAGGATATCATCTACGAAGTCTATCCGGAGCTACATTTGGGATACAGAGACTATAGGAGGGCCAATGATGCCTTTACAATGCACATTACCCAGACCCTTCAGAATGCAGAGCACATCAGATTGTCCGATGGGGCCAAGGGGTTGATCAAGAATTACGGGGCATGGTTTATCCAGTTCCCCACTTTCACTTATCTCCGAATTGATGGATGCCCTGTTGCACCCTACAGATTGTCCAGATATCCCACTGACCACATAGTGCTACTGGAGGTCATAAGACAAATTTGTGAGTTTGATGCAGTGGTGAAGAGGGAGAAGCATAAAACCAGTTTTGGAGGAGACTTCCCTCTCGGAATTGGCGTGGGAGAGATGTGCCCTTCCATTCAATCAGCTCACACTGCGGGTGAGGAGTTGGCAGCATATGGATTCTCTTTCCATTCAAAGAGAATGAACTTTGACATCACCAAGGAGGCACAAAAAAGAGCTACCTGGGAATACAGGCATAAGGAGGATTTGGAAGACTACTAGGTCAACTTCAAGGATGACCTTGATGCGAGGAAGAAAAGGTATTCTCGACTGCCTGTAGAGGCCATTAGACAGTATAATGTGAAGCTGATTCCGGATCAGCTGGATGACGATGGAAAACTAGTCCAGGACCATGTCTATGAGCCCATTAAGGATAGGTTAGTGGCCGATATTGATTGGAATGAGCCTGAGGTAACAGAATTGGAAGACTTGATGGCTCCAGTGCTAAGATTTACTTTTTCTTGGATTAAACATAAGGTCTGGGTATTAGAGAATGCCAATGTGCCATGTACTTTCGACTTGATAGGGAATCTCAACCCCATGTCCACTTCTGAAGAATCCGGGGAAGAAGACCCCAAAGGGAAAATAACCAAAGCCTCCCCCTTCAAAATCAAAGTCAGAGGTTCTAAGGGAACTGAGCCTGCAACAAAGAGGAAACCAATTGGCAAGCACAGGTGGAAGACTCTGAAAATCAACAAATCATCGGATGAGGAAGAAACAGAAAAGGCTGAAGAGGAGGATGCTCCTCCATCGCCAAAGAAAGCCAGAACTACAAGGGTGGTGAAGAAGAAAGACCAAACTGCTTCGGAGGATGAACCTCTAGTTGTTGATGTGGAGAGCTCCAGAGGGGAGAAGACCAAAGTGTATACCAGAAGATCCAGAACTCCTTCCCCAAAGGATGATGCACAACCTGGGGATTCTTCTCCAATATTGCCAGCTAAAGAATAGGACAAGCTTGTCTCTCCTCCACAGAGTGTACCAGAACCAGAGAATCCGGATGGGCAGGAAATCAACGGAGAGGCATAACCTTTCAAAGAGGGGACGTTGTTCAGTGAGGCTGCCGAGCTTGAGGTAGAGACAGAAGAAAGGCTCACTTCTCCCTTGGTACAATACGAGGACTCTCCGGAGAGTGAGAAAGGCTGCGGATCACCAGAGCTGGAGGAAAGCCTTCCTGCTCAGACTCCATCGCCGGTGTTTCCAGAGTTGAGAATTGAGGAGGCTGTTCAAAGTGAGAAAACTTCGGAGAAGGAAGGGGATAAGGTAGCGCCTGAGGAGGAGGTCGAGGTGACAGCTACAGAAGGAGAGAAAGCCACAGAGGACCCGGGGGAAACTGATATAGAAGGAATCCAGATGGACCGCATAGCCCCGGACTAGCTAGAGAAAGAAATAGCAAAGAAGAAACAAGTGATCGTAGAGGACACTCCTCTTGACTGGGATGCAATGTTATCTCAAATCGGTAAGGGTAAGAAGAAGAAGGATGCAAGGGTAATTTACTGGGTGGAGAGGGATGAGGTGCACAACTGAGTAGTTCACATCACCACTCCTGCTGCAGACAAAATGAGAGATGAGGTAACCGGCCAGGATTACAACGTCCAAACCATTAACCTTGGGTCGGCCTCCCTAGAGCAGGACATTGAGGAATTCGAAGGGTCAAGTGCTATGATTGTGGACAGACTGAAGAAGGAGACCCAATCAAAACAAGAACTGAAAAGAGAGAATGAAAGGTTGAGGAAAAGATTAGAAGAGGTCATGAAGCCTCTACAGTCTCTCCATCCGTCCTCCTCTTCTACTCCTGAATTTCTGCCAAAGGAGACAATCTCCGGCATTGAAAAGATGAAGGCCTCCGCACAAGCTGCCACAGACTGGTTGAAGGATGTCCGGACGAAGGGAGATGAAGCTATCAAGGAGATCCTGTCTGTTGGCAAGGATGCAGTTCGAGGAAAAGAGCTGTTAGAGAGCATCCTCTCTCAAGACAAGAATGATATTGACCTCCTGCTGCAGAAGTCGAGGATTATTCTTGGGCATGGCAAGGAGCAGTTGGGCAAAGATGGAATTCTTCCCTCTGCCAGATTGGATGAACCATGGGAGTGATTCGAGGCATTGCAGATCAGGCAGGGAGGCCTGAAGAAAATACAAAAACGAAGAAAATCCATTGATGCTGACCTCACTGCAATCTATGATGGTTGCATTGCATTTTTTGAAGTCATGACAGGGAGGAATAAAATAGCTCCCAAGTACCTAAGTTTAGATCAATTGAAGGAGTGGTGGCATGAGGTTTATGCCCCAGATTCTGATGAAGCTGTCACTAGCCATATGTTTGATGATGCAGCTACTTATTTGGCAGTGATAGACAGGTACATGGCCAGCAGGGAGGACTAGAAGAAAACCATTGAGTGATCCAATGAGGGAATTGATTCAGTTAGACGTCGACTCAGGGTTTTGGCATTGCCACCCATTGCTGAGCTGGAGGGAGTATTCTCGAAGGTCCAAGGGTCACCAGCGCAGAGGAAAGACAAAGGAAGCAGCAGTTAGTGCTTATTTTGAGATTTGTGCTTCCCTATTATCATAGGGCATGCATTGGACCAGACTTCCTTGGGGACTGTGCCTTGGCCGACTTGGATGATGGCATTAAATGTGTGCCTTAGTTTGTTTCCTTGGCCGACCTGTTTTGGCAGTTTTTATTATTTTGTAAAATGTTTGGCTGGGCTGACATGTTTTGGGGAAATTTTGGTATAAATTGGCATTTTTGCCTCATTGTAAGGGTTGAAGAAATTTGATATAGACATTAGCAAGACTGCAATAGAGATTAGCAGGAGCAATAGTTAGAGTATTTTAGAATTTCTTGAAGCAAACATTATTTCAGAACAGTTGAATTGTTGCAACATTCGGTGATTAATACAATTGAGGACATTGTGGTTTTCCTGGTGAAATCCTTTGTGTTATCTCATCTTACATGGTTCTTTTGTTCTATCTTTTACCTTGCTTGAAGATCTAGGGTTTAAAGATTCAGAAATAAGTCGATTTAGTTGGATGAATGTTGTATGTGATTTCATATGTGGAATGTTTGTAGCTATCTCTGGTCTATACTCCCAGTAACTATCTGATTGTAGTAGGCTGGTAAAGTCAACCTGGACCATATATTCAAATGTGCTTAAGTTCGGTTGTAGATGCAAGTCTATGATTTGAAAATCTGTATTCCTCAGAAGATTGCACTGTTCTTGTAAGATTGCTTTGTGGGTCAAACAGGAATTGGTTATTTGAGATAGGTCCATTCCGGGTATATGTCATTTACATTGCTTGTCCTTGCAGTAATTTAGATTTTATCATTTTCCTTGCATCCCTATCTTTTACAATTTCTTTGTCATTCAGTTAGATTTAGGATTTTAAGATCATCATATTGTCAGATCTGATAAATTGGAAGGAGACAGTTTGCTTGTAGTAAGGTCCGATTGTGATTACCAGCAATTTCACATTTCATCTGAGTTATTTTATGCATTGTTATGACCTAACACCCGAGAGACCTTGGGGTAGTTTTCAGTAATTCATTATTGGAGATTACCTTTCAAGAGAGATAGGATCCTATATTATGTCTGAGTTGTTGCTATGCAGAAAACACCATCAACAACCCTCTTGTCTCAAAATTTCTTGATGAATCCCTTTTTAATCTCAATATAGCTGACCATTGGAAACTATACTTTGATGGTTCATACACACAACATGGATTGAAAGCTGGAATATTCTTCATCACCCCACAAGGGGATTGCATACCAAGGTATTATAAGCTAGCATTTCCTTGCACTAATAATATTGCAAAATACAAGGCCTTAAACATAGGTCTTAGAATAGTAGTGTAGTGGAATATCATAGCTCTCAGGGTATACCGAGATTCTCAATTGATCATAAATCAAGTAAACAATGAATACCAGACCAAGGATGACAAGCTTACTCCATACACGAAATTGGTGGAGACCATTAAGGATTCCTTCATCGAAATAACATTTGAGAAGATTCCTAGAGCTAACAACAAAGCTGCAAATGCCATGGCAACAATTGGGTCCCTACTGGACATCCTGAAAAATGTTCCAAAATATGAATTACTGATTGAGTAGCTTCTTGTATTGAGGTACCCAAATCAAAATTCATGTGTGAAATCATTGGTCCTAGTGATCCTTGGTATCATGACATCTACACGTATCTTTGCATAGGAATCATACCTATTGATCTACCCTCAAACTTAAAGCAAACTTTTGTAAAAAAGGCATCTAGATTTGTCATCCTAGGTGATACTCCATACCATAGGAGCATAGAAGGAACCCTACTACGCTACCTAAATGTTGAGGAGGCATTAACCACTCTAATAGAAGTACATAATGGTATTTATGGTTCACACTCGAGTGGAATGACCATAGCTAAGAAACTGTTGATGATGGGGTATTATTGGCCCACAATGGAAGGAGAAGCACATGATTATGCCAGAAAGTGTTTACAATATCAATAGCATGGGGACCTCATCCATGTTCCAGCTCAAGAGCTTCATCCCATCATCACGCCATGGCCTTTCTCACAATGGGGCCTCGATCCCATTAGAAAGATAACTCTGACCTCATCTAATGACCATAAATTCATCATAACCGTAACAGGGTACTTTACTAAGTGGGTGGAAGCCATACCCATGATGTACATAACTAGGAAGCAGATCTCAAAATTCATCATGAACTATCTCATCTGTCATTACGGTGTCCCACAAGACATTATCTCAAATAATGGGACACCATTCAAGAATCAAGAGGTTCGTGACTTATGAAAGAAATTCAAAATACAGCATTGCTTCTCCACCCCGTACTATCCCCAGGGCAATGGCCAAGTAGAAGCTACAAACAAAACCATTCTGAAAATCCTCAAGAAAATAGTCAATGATGCAGGTTATGACTGGCACCTATAGATTAATCCCACCCTCTGGGCCTATCAAACCAACATCCACACACCCACCGACGCCACCCCCTTCTCCGTGGTCTATGGATCAAAAGCCATACTCCCTATCGCGATTGAGCTCCCATCCCTCCGGATATCACTGTAAAACCTCATAATAGATGAAGAGTATCGGATGTCAAGACTAAATGAGCTAGAGCTTTTAGATGAGAGACATATAGATGCTTTGAATCATTTGCAAGTCTATCATAATAGACTCAAAAGGAGCTACAATATGAAAATCAAAATCAGGATGTTCCAAGTCAGAGAACTGGTATTGAAAGAAAATCAAAAGACTGTCCAAAACCCAAGCAGCAAAGGAAAGTTTTAGCCCAATTGGTTGGGACCATTTGTCATAATAGCAAGTTACAAATCAGGGGTATATCAACTATCAACACTCGAAGGGGAACCCCTACAAGAGCCCATGAATAGCTCCCATCTCAAAAAATTTATGCTTAAATATTTCAAGGTATAGAACCAAAAAATCCAAAAAATCAGAAAATGTCCTAAAAAAATGGTTACTTCAGTGAAAACCTAGCAAACAGGCATCTTGGTGACAACAAAAAAATCCAAAAAAATAAAAAAAAAGATAAAAAATAGTAAAGAGAAAAATCATCCTCTAGTGAAAACCACTTCGGTGGCACTTTGGACAAGTACCTTGGTGAAAACCTGGCAAATAGGCACCTTGTGTAAATAAGCACTTTCCATCCACCAGGATCTTTATGGCTTGTTCTGCATCATCCATCCATTTCTCTTCCATCATCCATTTAGATTTACATCCATCACTCATCTGCTCACATCTGCACCATAGCTTGATCCTATTTTTGTATCATGATCCCTTCTAGTACTACTCGGCCCACCCTCAAGGTTAGTTTGTCCTACCTTTATTGGAGTAGTTTATTGCATCATGCTGGGGGCATGTTCTCATTGGATCAAATTCATGTATATTCTTAAAGTCCTCAAATCAAAAAATTCAAAAATATTAAAAAAATACAAAATCCAAAAACATAAAAAAATCAAAAATCAAAAAACATTGAAAACATGTCAAAAAATCCAAAAATAGGTCAAAAATTTAGTCAAAAATTAAAAAAAAAAGTCATCTTTCTGAACTTTGTTGTCTCTAAGCTTGAACGTAGGCAAGATTTCTCTTTGATCAACCCTTGAGACACTTAGGTTAGTCCTTTAGGAGTCTGTCATAATAAGCTGACATCTCATCATGTATATCTTCATCTATAAATCAGTCAAGTCATCAATTGAACTACGTGGTCTCTGCATGTATAACGTAGGCAAGGATAATCTATCGATCAGCCCCCAAGGCCTCTAGGATAGGTCTTTAGGTTAGTCTCTTGGTCAAAATCTTGGAAAACCCCAAAACATTTGTAAAACTTCAAAAAATACCAAAAATAGCATGAAAACATTGCAAAACTCCAAAAAAATCCAAATATTTGAAAAAAAATCCATCCACCTCATCTCGCTTGCACCCACAATAAACACCATCCATAATAAATTGATCTTCATCCTCAAACTTTGGTGAAACTATTAGAAACAAGCCTAGCAAGTTGAAAGTGAAAACCTCAAAACATCAAGTCTCAGGTCTAAGTTAGTACATAAGCAAGTTGGTCATCTCTTTGTATTGGTAACTCATCATCCAAAATTTTCCATCATCATTTAGAACATTAGTTTTTTTTTTTCTTTGTCCTTATCTTTTGACTTATCTTATCATGCTCATTCCAAGGACTTCTCGATGATGTCCCAAACAGGGGATTTAGAGAAATAGGAATGGGGCAACGATCATTATCTTTTGTCTGCTATGCTTGTTGGACGTTCTTGTAATATAACTTGGAGAATACTTGCTTTTTTAGGTATGCCCTAGCAAGGTTTTAGTATATTAGGTGTGAACAAGGATACTCCTATCTGCTTGTCAAGTTAAAGTCCATCTCACTAGGTACAACACCATCTTGGTTGTCCATACCTTGATGCATCGTACCATGTGTGTTATCAAAAAAAAAGAAAATTTGGCCCTTTGAAAATCCCAATTCCTCAAAAAACAATCATCATCATCACCATTTGCATTTTTCATAACCTCATGTCTTGTTGAAATAACTTCTTCGTTCTTTCCTCGCCAACCACAATAACTAGGTACTATGATAGTTGATCATAATCATCATCATCATCATCAATCTTGCATCCATAAATCATCAACATATTGCATAAACATATCATATAGTAAATATATGCATCACATTTCCATAATCATATAAACATTTCATCATAAGCATAGATGCATCCATCTCATTACATTCCATCCATTACATTGCTTCACAATACATTTATCACATAAATCATCACATAACATGTGCATAAGCATGTCATAATCATTTTGTGCATAAACAATAGATATATAAGCATTTAATTCATTTTCATACATACTTGCATAAACATCATGACATCATCTCACACCATTATGTTCATATTACATTATGCATTATCATGTCACTTTACATTAACATATCATTGCATCCTATTATATACATCACATACATTACATCATCATTTATTATGTTTAGGGTAATAACATTTGTTATTCTAAGCATCTTAGAAGAAACCATCTCGTTTACATTGCACTATATTATTTGCATCATATCACGACCATCACAACCATATTACATCATCCATATCATAAATCATTCATTGCATAAATCATTCACATAAGCATAAACATACAAAATTCATTGCAAAGAATATATGCATACATTATCACAAGTCACATATTATTTTGCATGAGCACCATATAGACATATCATTTTATCATTTTACAATACATATCACATCTTAGATCATCCCGTTTACATCAACACATATACATCACCATATATACAACCATCATTGCACATCACATAAATATATCTGCATATCATAAGGTGACATAATATAGATCTGTTAGTCATAATCATAATGCATACATCATAAAAAATAAATGCATCCATAAATCCATCATACACAATCGGAAACATATAACATCAAGTAAGCATTATATAGCATCATATAAATTACACAACATATAGAAGTAAGATCATCCTTGCATAAATAAAGAGTATACATTGCATCACATCAAAATCATCATTGGCTCATATATATATCATTAATAACACAATTTTTATAGTACAAAGATGGTCAAATCACTGTACATATGTATCAATCGGTACAAAAGGCTCATCGGGCTATCAAAAATGAGCCCATAAGGCACAAAAAGTATCATAACATCTCGATTAAGCTTGGTCCCTATGAATGCTGCCCTCACCCCTATCACTGTGACCCTCTACTGGTCTATGGCTGGCCCTCTTTGAGTACTCTAGAACTCTCTCTACTCTAGGAATGACCTCATGATAGTACCACTAATAGTACTCGGCCTCTCCGATGACATCCTTGTAAGATCAAACTGACACTGTACCCTGGGAGGAGGAAGCTGTCATACTCTCTATCTACTATCTCTGGTCTAGCTCAGTAGTTGCCTGTAGCTTTGTAGCATGTCTTTGTTGAACGACTTGGTCCCTCTCTACCCTGAGCTGATCCCTCTTAGCCCTCGCCTGATCTCTCTCGGTTGTCATGGCTTGGACTTGGGTCTATAGCTGTGCAATCAAAATATCTCGAGCATCTTCCTATCCTACTAGTTGTACCTGTGGTTGCACTCGAGGGGGACCCTTGCCTCCTGGTGATGGGATTGGGGGTGCCTCCTATTGATCCTACATATGTACATCCCCTTGATCTAGCTGGACTAGAGGAAAAAATGGTGGATCCTCTCAAATCTCAACTCTCTATCCTCGTCCTCCCCCTCTACCTTTGAATCATCGCACATCTGGGATTGCACCTGGTATCGTCAACCAAAGGGGAGGTTGAAACCAATCCTTGTACACCTAAGTCATTCTTGGATCTGCTGGCCCTTGATTATAAGCCTGTGGCCTAGCCACTAGCTACCTAAAACTGTCAACAACCTCTGAAGCTGGAATGTACTACCCCCATGAACCTATGTCATGGTGTGGGAAAAGATGGCTATGTAGTCATCATCAGGCCGATCCTATGACTCTCTGAACTAATGCTGCACGTGTCCAGGTAGGTACCTCTCAACCATAGTGTGCTCCTGTCCCTACATATACCAGTCCTGGCAGTAGTAAAATAGATGATCGACATCATCAGCCCATCCAGGCTGACCAAGGTATGGTCACCAAGTGAAAACTAGCATCTTGTCTAAGACCCTCCTCCAATGGGGGATCCCATGCTCACTAGTGCATGTGAAGGACACACCACCTTTGTATTGCCACACGAGGGCATCATCTGGCCCCATCAAAATTGGAATGATGTGTGGATGTAGCACAAAAATGTGCTCCCATGCTCAGTCATGAAGTAGAGTAACCCCTACTCCCAACACTTTTCCATCCATATAAACATACTCATGGAGATATCTATAAAGTGATGCAAGGAGCATAGGTCCCCAAGAAAAATAAATTGGTCTATCTCGAACCATCCACTCCCAGTAGCATCCCCAGCTGGGACTAAAGTATTTCCCTCATTTGTTTGGGGCAACAAGACCTGAAATGATGGCTGCAGTCACCCAACGGTAGGGGGTGCTAGAATCTAGTGCTGCTCAAGCTCTATCTGCCCCTCACAAAAGATAATCTCGTCGGTGGCAATGACTTTATGGTAGGCCTCACACCCCTCGTCCATATCAAAAATTTCCCATCAGCCATGAATCGACAATCGCAAAATATACCAAATGTCCTCTAGGGTGATGGTGGCCTTGCTAGTGGGAAGATGAAATGAAGACGTCTTGCTATGCCACCTCTCGGCCGTGTGCTGACAACATCCCCAGGTGAGTGTGCATGGGCGTCGCATACACAATGTACCACAACCCCACCATCTAGAGTCAATCGTGGTCCCTATGACTCAGGTCTCGTAGATAACCAACTAGATCATGTGACCTATGCTCTCGTGAGTAGAGCTCCCTTGTCGCATCCTGCATCAAGGAAGGTCACCATGTTAAATTTTTTGAAAAATTCCTTATCAAGCATTCAAAAAACTTCCCTAGTGGTACAACTCGTAAAGGCATTACAACTTGATTTTAATCAAACTCTGATGCCAGGGCTTTAAAATAGTAAAATAGCAATGTCGCAAGGCACTTTATCATCCAGCATCACAATTTGCATGAAATGGGCATCGTCATGTCACACTTTGACAAACCTCCCCACCGGCCTTGAGCTTAGTGTCCCATTTTTAAATTCCAAACTACATCGCTGCAGCATAAAATTGCACCACGTGGTGTAAAATCACACCGCGCGGTGTAGTTTGATTACCGAGCAGCACTATATAGCAATGTTGCAGGCGGATTGACTCTTTAAAGCATTAAATGAAAGATGAAGCTTTCATAAGGGTCACTTAATAGTGCTGCAATGCCAGGTGGCCTCTGGTATGTCTAAAATTGATTCCAAATGTGTAGGGGAAGTTATCGTTGTGCCATATCATCAGGAGGTTTTCACTCAAATCTCAAGGTTACTATTGGAGGTGTTTGAAAATGACTTGAAAATGACCCCTTGGGCCCCATTTAAGCCTGAAAATTAAGGTTTTTCACTTTGATTGACTATCTTGTTAGGGTCTTGGACCCTCAAACCTATTTTTTTTGGGCGAGGCTTGTTTTTCATCATTTTATTGCATTTAGACATGTTTCTAGCCTCTCGGGGCCTTTTAGACCTATTGGGCACCTTGTCCTTTTTTATCGTGAGATCACCCAAAAATTGGAATTTTCGTCCAATCTGTCGAGGGGGCATTATAATGGCATGTTTCAATCACCATGCAACACTAGAGCAAGTTTTTAAATATCTAAAATCTTTGGCTTTGATCGAGATCATTTATTCTTTGAACCAACGCAACAAGTGCATTGCTTCAAAGAGGGGCAAAATGTAGACACATAAAATATACCAATTGACATTGTGCAACTTATCTTGACTCACTAACATCGTTTCTTCCTAAATCACTCCTAGGTCTAACCATTTAATCAAATCTCCTTATCTAATTAAATCCATCAATATTCCTCTCATAATTGATTAAATCATTTAATCTAATTAAGTCAATCTCTTTCGTTAATTAAATCTATCCATCTGATCTAATTATCTCTATTTAATTAAATAATCAACTTATTTGATTAAATCCCTAAAGTCTATCTATTAAATTAAATAAACTAATACATTATTTGATTTAATCTAACACCATCTCTTTTAATTAAATAAATTAAAATCCCTATTTAATTAGCCCCTTATCATATTCCTCTCTTATTTGATTTAAATAAATCCATACATTTGAGTCAAATAGGTCACATCATCTAATCTCTCTCATTAAATTAATTAACCCTTGATTAATTTAATCTCATCTCATGTCCCATCCTCTAGATAATGCAAGTTGCACATGAAAATAGATTTAATTCATTTATTAAATCTCTATTTTGCTCACAAGGCATCTTTTGAAATTTCTCTCAATTTGAATTCAAAAATTCCAAGTCACCATGTACATCAACCAAAGCAATAAATTCATCTTAGATGTCTTTTTCCTTGAGCCAAGTGGCATTTATTGCATTTTTCCTTCCCTCTTACATGTCATTTCAACAAATTTGAAATTCAAAATTATGCATTTATTGGCACATTCCCCAAATCTTGCACATCCTCCATCTATTCATAGCTTGACAAGTGGCATCATGCCATTGGATGAATGTTATTCCCACATTGCTCAAATTTGGACATTCATCCATCTTGGCATTCTATACATAAGGAGCTCATATCCTCATTTTAGGATCCACAATTTATGCAAAGGTATCATGCTCAAATATCTCTCAAAATTTCATCCATCACCATTCAATTCTTAGTTAGGTTTTTGTAGATTTTTAGCTTGGAGCTCTCATGTCTCATCAACAAGGTGGATCAATCACCATCAACATCTCAAGCTTGCATCTTAGGAATTGGGAAAGGGCCGATTTTCACATCAAATT
Source organism: Sequoia sempervirens (assembly GCA_007258455.2). Taxonomy (NCBI): domain Eukaryota; kingdom Viridiplantae; phylum Streptophyta; class Pinopsida; order Cupressales; family Cupressaceae; genus Sequoia; species Sequoia sempervirens. Next base: position 422,757,716 of record VDFB02193867.1, read on the forward strand.
GACACCAATTCCCCCATGGGATCATGAGTTTGCAAATTTAAATTAGGATCCAATCTATTTTGTCATTTATATTGTGTTCTTTAGTGTTTTCTTTCCTATTTTGAGTTTGTAAATGGATCTCATCGAAAATTATTGTTTTGGCTTGCAATATCTAACTTGAGTTGTTTATCTCTTTGTTTTGCAGGTACCAAGGCTGGTGTTCACACAGGAACTGACCCGATAAAGGAGATTGTTGGCATTGATGTCAAAAGGTGTCATTGATGTCTAAGGAGAGATAAGGTATGGTGTGGATCTTCTAGGTGTCTGAAGAAAAATCAATGGCCAAATTCGAAATGGGTTTCTTGAGAGATTCACAAAAATATATGGTGCAGGTCTAGAGGATGCATGATGGGCATAGAGAATAATTATTTATGCTCTTGAACAAGGTTTAGGGTTTACTAGTTAAACCATAGGGTTAACAGTCATGGTTCTTTGTCTCATTTAATATTTTTCTATTGACTGCTTATCACAAGTTGTAGGTTGCTTAAGTTGTGACTTAAGCTATTGTGTACATTAGGTGACCAACCACCTTGTTTTAGTATAATCGTCTTGATAGATATTTGATGCACTTAATATTTCCTAATTTGAGTGAAAAATATTTGGCCTGCTCGATCAATAGTTGTGATCAAGCCTTGGAGATTGATTGCTTCCCTATCAGCCTGCAGATAATATGGTGAAATAACCTATATCAAGGAGACTACACCATATCGGTAGGAGTTACTTTAAAGTCCATTAGATGAAACAATTTTCATGAAAAAAACATAAAACATCATCAAAGAAACTACAAAATATTAGGAGGAGATGTTTTAGAGTCCCTTCAATGAAATGATCTGCATTGAATTCTCCAATGGAAAGATCAAAGAAACTTTTAGATATCAAATTGAGTAGCTTTAAGTCCCTTAGATGTAACAAAAAATAGAAAGGGAATATAATTAACTTAAGGAATTCATAGGGGAGAAAGATAAATATTTACAAAAAAATTGTTGGTCCCTTTAGCACAATGAAGGCACCTCCCCACCTTATTGATATTTTAAATTAATCAACGGTGGAGATTGAGTGTTATTGATTGAATGATGATGGAAGCTTCAGTTGGGACCTAATAGGAATGTAGATGAAGTTAGCAGATGGTGACATGTGAAGACAGGTGGTGCAATATGATTGTTTGACATGTCAAGTCACATCAGTGTTGTCTGTTGCATGGTGCTAACAAGGATGACAAAGTTTGGTGGTGTCGTCATTCATGTTAACACAGTACAGGATGTTATAGGTTGTGCATGTATAGTTTAGATATTGATGAGATGGTGTGAGTACAAGGAGCTATCTTTATGATGTTTTAGAAGTGTTGATATGATGAGTTTCCAAGTGCTTTTGAGGAAATTAATAAGTAATGAAGACAATGTTGTGTGTGTTTTGAATGTGCTTTGGTATGTGCTCCACATTTCTTCTATGTTTATCCTATGCTTGTGTGGATTTGAAGTATTATTTATTAGAATCTATTGGTGATATCTCTTGTTTTGTAGCTTCTAGTTTATTGGAAAGTGCAAGTTGTGTTCACTAGTGTTTGAACCAGTTTGGTAGAGTTGTTTGTCTATGGCCTGGTAGAAACGTTTCTACTCCCTAGTCATCTATTGGTTTTTTTATAGTCTTGTGGATCTAGTAGAATAATTGTAATGATGTTTTCTATGTTCTGGAAAAGGCATTCATGGTTTTGTATTATGGAAGACTTGTTCTAGAGCTTGTGTGTGTGTCTGGATGGATTGATAAGAAGTGTTCTAAGTTTGAATTTTGTTGCAGCTAATGCAGATGAATCTAATTAAATCCAAGATGTGTTCTAGTGAATGGTGAAGCATGCTATGTCATCCACATGTTATCTTCTTGATGTGGAAGTGTGTACTTAAAATTTCATTTGTGTTTTCATTAGGTTTGTCCAACCTAGTGTTTACGCTTCATACAAAGGATATGTATTAATTAAGGAAGTGTGTGATTGATCTGAGACATTGTTTTGGGTCATGGTTAACTGTTAGTGTCGTCTACTCTCATTCCTTTCCACTATAGGAATATTGATTTTCTAACCTATTTTGAATTTGTAAAATGAAGCATGTGTAGCTAACCTTAGAGAAAGTTTCTAAGGTTGAAGAGGATATAAATACAAGCCAAGTTGCAAAGGATTTCAAGAATGATCAGTAATGCAATAAGTGTGAGAAGTAGAGTGTTTGAAAGTGAATTGATGCAACAATAATTTAATGTGTTAGATTCCTAAAAGTAGTGAACTGACAATGTCTACAATCCTTCTGATTAGGCTGTAGATGTGTGTAATATTTTGAGATGGATTCTTTTTTGTAATATTTTGTATATGTAGGAAGTGAGCCTCTTTTTGGATAGTAAGTCCTTTCTATAGATAGTGATCCTTGTATTTAGGTAGTACGCCTTTGGTAGTGAGTCTCTTTGTATTTTCTTTTACTATCACTTTATATTGTGAGCTAATCCTCACCATGGTTTTTACCTCATTGGGTTTTATGTGCAAATCTAGTGTTTTCTGTGTTGATATTACTTTATGTTATTTGCACTTCATGTTCATACTTAATAATAAAATTAAGTGTTTTAAGTTTTGTACATTTGATTTTGCTGACAACTGATTTACCCCCCCTCTCAGTTGTCATGTACCTTTCAACAATTGGTATCAGAGCTTTGGTTCCTTGGTGAAGAGCTTAATTGCTTGAGGTAGATCTGATGGTGCATAAATTGGAAATCCATATGTTTTATGGATCTAACTACAGTGACTAGAAATTTTAGATGAGAGGTTACATAATCTCTCTTGGTTACAAAACCTAGAAGGCTATTGAGACAAAGTATGTTGAGCCGACAAGTGGTCCTTACTGATGAGATTTCTACCTATGAGGAAAATGAGAAAGCATTGTATGTGATCTACAATGCTTTATATGAGACTAAGAAAACAAAAGTTATTTCTTTGGGCACTGCTTATAAAGTTTGGAAAAAGTTAGAAGATCTCTATGAAGGAAATGATAGAGTGAAATTGTCAAAGAAGCTAATAGCAAAGCCTGACTATGAAAATTTGAAAATGGAATAAGGTGAAGATATTGCAAGCTATTTCTAGAGAGTTGATCTTGGGGAAAATGAAGTTAGGAATATAGGGGGTACTCTAAAAGATGAAGATATAATAGAGAAAATTCTAATTACCTTAGTAGAGAGTTAAAGTGATAAGGTCTTATTTATTGAGGAACTGTATGATCTTAAGAAGTTTACTAAAGAATAGCTATTTGGAACCTTGAATACATTTAAGATGAGGAAGTTTGGAAAGAAAGAGGATAAGAAAGAGTCAACCTTTAAAGCTACAAAGATTTAAAGTGGTCTAGATAGTGATGGTTGAGATGAGTTGGAAGCAAAATTTACATGGAAGTTGAAGAAAGGTACTGGTAAGTACAAAGGTATGTTACCTTTTAAGTGTTTTAGTTTTGGAAATATTCATCATTATTCTTCAAGATGTCCAAATAGAGTTGTACATAAGAAGAAGAAATATCATAAAGACAAAAAGGATAAGAAGTAAAAGAAGTTGTATTATGTTAGAGAAGATGCTGAAATCTCTGATGATGAATCTGATTTTGAGGGTGATGATAGTGAGTTCTTGTTCTTATCCTTGGAAAATAAATTTGTGTCTGCTATCTCTAGAAGATATGCAAGGGAAAATTTATTACCTCTGTATCTGATTATGCTATATAGGATGAAGACTATTGGGTGATTGATAGTGGTTGTTCAAATCACATGATGGGAGGTAAGAGTAAGTTTAATAAGCTTGAAAAGTATGATTGTGGTTTAGTCATGTTTGGAGATGATTTTGGAGCAAAGATTGTTGGGAAAGAAATAATTAGTTTTGATGGAATACACAACACTGATGATGTCTTTTATGTTAAGGGCTTAAGAAATAATCTTTTGAGTGTTGGAAAAATGTGTAGCAAAGGAATCAATCTTGTGTTTCAAGATAACACTTGTGAGATTAGAAAAGGGTCCAAAACTATGGTTGTTGTAGGAAGGAGAACATATGGAAACATCTATTAGCTTAAGGGTGGTGGTGGTTAGTGCCTTGTGTCTCAAATTAATGAAAGTTGGCTATGGAACCAGAGGATGGGGCATGCAAACTTTGATAATTTAATCAGGATTAGTTCAAGAGAGGTTGTCCAAGATTTTCCTAATATTAAAAATATTACCAATATTGTGTGCAGAAGTTTTCAATTGGGAAAGCAAACAAGAAGCAGTTTTAAAGGAAAAGCTCAATATGCTACCAAAATGTTGGAATTGGTGCATAATCACCTCTATGTTCCTACAAGAATAGGAAGTCTAAATAGTGATAGGAATTTCATGCTCCTTATTGATGATTATTCTATAATGACATGTGTTTCTTTCCTTATAGAGAAGACTCGGGCTCTAGATAGATTAAAAGTGTTTAAGGAAAGGGTAGAGAATGAAGCGAACCTAAGAATCAAATGTTTAAGGTCTGATAGTGATGGAGAATTCACTTCCAATGAGTTGAATACATTTTGTGAAGAGCATGGCATAAAGAGACATTTTTCTGCTCCTAGAACTCCTCAGTAGAATGGAGTTGTTGATGGAAAGAACTAGACTATGCAGGAGGATGCTATAATAATGATGAAAGAAGAAAATGCACCTAATGTATATTGGAGAGAGACAATCCAAACTACTATTTATCTTCTTAACAAAGTTCAAATTAGAGGTAACAACACAAAGACTCCTTATGAGCTATGGACTAGTAAGACTCCTACTATGAAGTACTTTAAGGTGTTTGGAAGCAGATGTTACATTAAAAGAGATGATGAGAATATTGGAAAATTTGATGTAAGATGTGATGAAGGTATTTTCCTTGGATACTCCACTAGTAGTAAAGCTTATAGATCCTTCAATAAAAGATTGAGGAAAATTGTTGAGAGTGCAAATGTAAAAGTTGATGAAGATATACATAGACTAGTTGAGATAAGTGAAGTTGAACTAGATGATCCTATTTGTAGAAAAATACCTAAAGCAAATAAGGAAGAAAAAGAAGAACAAAGTGAATAAGAAGAAGAAACTCTAGAACCTACTCCTAAGACTCCTAAGTATGCAAGGAAGAATCATCCAAAAGATTAGATAACTAGAGATAAGAGTGAAGGTGTGAAGGCAAGAAGCAAAGTAGTAGCAAATGAGGTAAATATATGCTTAATTTCAAAGATAGAATCTGAGTTTGTGTGAAGCATGTAAACATGAAAGTTGGGTTAGAGCTATGAAAGAAGAGTTGTAACAGATAGAGAAGAATCAAACATGGGAACTGGTTCTTAGACTAGTAAATAAGAATGTAATTGGTTGAAAGCAGGTGTTTAGGAATAACATAAATGAGAATGGTGAATTTGTGAGAAACAAATCAAGGCTTGTTTGCAAAGGATATTAATAGGTTGAAGCTATGGACTTTGAAGAGACATTTTCACCTGTGGCAAGAATGGAAGCTATTCAAATGTTCTTGGCATTTTCTGCTCATAAATATTTCAAGGTATATCAGATGGATGTCAAATCTGCATTTCTAAATAGAGAACTAGAAGAAGTGCACATGGAACAACCAAAAGGATTTTAGTTATCAAACAAATTGGATATGGTCTATAAATTGAAAAAGGAATTTTATGGACTCAAACAACCACCAAGAGCATGGTATACAACATTGGATAGATATTTGACACAACAAAAGTTTAGGAAGGATCTGCAGATAGCAATCTTTATTTTAAGGTTGATGGTAAAAAATGTTGATAGTAGTTGTGTATGTTGATGATATCATCTTTGGAGGAAATGAAGGTATGTGCAAGAGATTTTTAGAGGAGATGAAAAAATAATTTGAGATGTCTATGATTGGTGAGTTGAATTTCTTCCTTAGACTGCAAATGAATCAAATTGATAAGAGGGGATTCATTTCACAATCTAAGGATATTAAAGAGTTGTTGAATAATTTGGGAATGGATGATTCCAAATCAGTCTATACTCCTATGATGACCGGATGCAAGGTGAGAAAAAATATACTAAAGTTGATCAGAGCATGTATAGATCTATGGTTGGTGGACTATTATATCTTATTGTTACTAGACCTGATATCATGCATATAGTATGTTTGGTTTCCAGATTTCAAGTAGAACCTAATGAAGCACATGTTACAGTTGTGAAGAGGATATTCAGATATCTTAAGGGAACTCTATATTATGGCCAATGGTATCCTAAGGATATTGATTTCACCTTGAGTGCTTTCACTGATGTAGATTGGGCTAGTTGTGTAGATGACTAGAAGAGTACAAGTGGTGGAGCATTCTTTCTTGGTGGAAGATTGGTTTCATGGCTTAGTAAGAAATAGGATTCAATTTCTTTATCCACTACAAAAGCTGAGTATATTGTTGTAGCATCTTGTTGCACACATTTTTTGTTGATGAAACAAACATTGAAGGATATTGTAGTTGTAAGATGGGGTTTCTTAGTTTCTAGCCTAGAATAGTGATAGCCAACACTTATAGACTATCAACCACACCTAAAAAAGAGAAAAAAATGAAAGCATAAGGAAAATAAAATATGAAATCACAACACTCCCCAGCTTGAACCTTGAATCACTTCCCTTATTCTCCTATTTCTCCTTTTTGCAATATTTTCCCTTAGATTTGTTGCTTCACATGTGCAAATACCTACAAAATAGTAAGTAGAAAGTTGGAGACAAATAGGTGTTAATTTGAAAATGGAGGAGGAAGGTTGCTTTTATATACAACCTTTCAAATGGATGGTTGAGATTAATTTCAGCAAGAGACACTACACAATTCATCTAGTGATGTCATTGATGGAAACCCAAGTTGTAATCCCATCCACACATTAGTATTTTCTTATATCAAAAGTCAGATTGAATATATGTGTTAATTATCAAGCTAAAATAGGGCATCCGATAGAAAATGCTGACTACATGAGTATATTGTGTTGCGGATCTTTGAGGAATATTTTTTTAAGGTGTTTCATGTTTCAGACATGTTTTTTGGGTCCTTACTATGTTTTGGCCGACATTGTTTGGTCTGTATTGATAATTATTTATGGATTGGGCTAACAGTTTGTACACATTTCATATTTTGTTAAAGCTGACATGTAGTTGTTCTAATCTCTAGTTACAAATATATATAATCGACTATTCTAATCATTTTGACATATGATGCCAGAGTTAGAGTGATTATAGATCAATTGCATGTAGTTTCACTTGAGTAGAACAAAGATTGGTGATTTGGATTAAAGTAGACAAAGCTTCAAGAGCATAATTTGATAGAATGTGAAGAATGTGATCAATGTTCTTAACTGGAACTATAATTAGGAATTACTAGATGCTATATCATAGTTCATCCACTATAGTTGTCTTCCAAAAGTGATCGTAAGATAGTGAGTTTTCTTTTGGGTAGTAAGCTTTCTGTATTTGAGCAATGAGCTCTAGGTAGTGTGCCTGAATGCATGTGCATTGCATTGTAAACACTTATTTTGAGTGTACTTATATTGTGGATTAACTTCCACCATGATTTTTCCCCTTACAGGGCTTCGACATAAAAATCCTTGTGTTATGGTGTTGTGGGTGATTGCCCTATGTTCTTGCATCTTTCTTTTGGTTCAATACTATAAGTGGTTTATAGATCAAGTTAGTATAGTTAAATTTTGTAGAACACTAATTCACCCCCCTCTCAATGTTCCTTGATTCCAACAATTATTCCTCTAGAGGGATACCAAGATCAATGGTGGAGGATGCATGAGAGGGAGGTTACAAAATGGATGGTTGAGATTGAGTCTCCAAAAAGATGTCAGGATCAATGGTCCAGAATTGATGCACCAAAAATATGTTATTCTTACAGGAATCATGATAGGTATGAAACCTAATGGCTATGACAATAATGAAGGAAATGACAAAGGTTAATGTTAGGGCATCTTTGACTGGAGGAGGTGTGTAAATAATTTATTTTAAATAATTTATTCAAAAATGGAGAAAAATGGAGCATTTAATTAAATTAATCAATTTAATTAAATGGGAAGATGGAAATTAGAGAGGAATTAAATTATTTTAACAATTATTTAATCATAGAAGAATAAAAGGTCGAATAATAATAATTATTATTTGATGATAGAGAAATAATTAAATAAATGATTATTTATTTAATTATAAAAGAAAGGGATATATTAACAACACAATTAAATAATTTTAATTGATCAAGATAGAATAGAGATGACAAAGGTGAATTAATTAAATAATTAAAAAATATTTATTTAAAGGAGAAATATGATCTAACATAATTGAATAATTAAAATTGTTCAATTATTGAAGGATGATGACCACAAAAAAATGGCAATTGTAGACTTAGGACATTTTTCAAGGTCTACATTTTTCCCCTCTTTGACATAATGTAGTTCATTGCGTGTAAGAGAAATTCAGTCAAGAGATGCTCTAGGATGCCCTGGTGACAATAGGGTATAGGTATACCCCCTTGGGAAAATTTGACAAACTTTTTTAAAAAAAAATTCAAAATTTTTGGAAAATTGTACCGATAAGACAAAAGGATGGCCAAGATTTCGATGGTGAAGGCAGAATTGATGATCAAGGTCAAAGATAGGGTCAGTTTCAAGGTCAAGGGTGTCAAAGGGTGCATCCAAAAGGAAAGGTAAGTCAAAAAACCTAAATTTGGACCTATAAATGACAATTTGAATTTGAAAAAGGGTCATTTTCACATTCCATATTTAGAAAGCTTGAGAGCTCAGAGTGACCAGAAAATGAAAATGTCCCCAATTCTAGAGGCTTCCCACTAGGCATATCGGATCTGCACACACCGTCGTCCTAAGGGAGCACTGCTCCGGTACATACTACAAAACCAACTTTTGATTTTTTCATTTTGTGTGCATTAAGGCTATGAAATAATTTAGTAAGAAAATGCATTGTATGGTGTGAGTTTTATCTATCATCATGTTTGATGCATTTGATTAACAATTCATCGCAATTGTCTTGACATGACACAAATGCATAAGGATAGGGAAGGAAACGTTTGGGGCATGACAAATGAAATAATGTGATGCAAGTTCATTTTTGAGTCACATATGTGATCAGGAATGATGCAAATGACTAGGTGCAATGCATATGTTGCATGGAATGATGCATTTGCAATTGTGGGCTAGTTAAATTTTATGTGACACATTGGATAAAAATTGTGACACAATTATCTGGTTAAGGATTTTCCCCAAACTAAGGAAGTTTGACTTGGTCAATTTAGGTTTGATTGGTCAAATGAGGGTTTTGGATTGACGTTATTGGTTGCTTGATGTTGTCAAGTTTTTCTTCCCCTTATTTATACATGAGAGTCTATAATAGATGTGTTTTGATTGTGGGACCAATTATATGATGATGAGAAGGGTGTGTTGCTAGAGCTAGGTTTATTTTATGTGGCATATATGCCCACTATTAGGGAAAATAGGGGCAAGCTGACAACACTAGTAGAGCGGTGGCACTTGGAGATGAGAAACTTCCATTTGCATATGGGGGAGGCAACAGTCACCCTAGAGGACATGTATAGGATCTTGAGATTACCCATTCATAGTGAGCATGCACAGTACAACTTAGCTCAAGTACTTTAGATGTTGTATGAGTACTATGAGAGTAAGGATGATGTTGAACTTAGGATGAAGGGTTATGAGATTTGATGGGAGATCCTTGCAGAGACATATGACCAATTTTACTATGTTTTGTGTGCACTGATAGTAGGAGTGATGATTCCAGATCACATGGGCCATGGTTTCCTAGTTGGTTTGGGAGAGCTATTTGGGTTGCTGATATGACATAGGATAGTGTATGCATGTGGGCTATGCCTTTTGGCTATGTTGTATTTCTAGCTACATCATAATGTTTATAGAGAGGGCCAAAGCTTGAGTTGTGGTGTGACCTTGCTTATAGTTTGGGCATGGGAGAACATAGCCATGTTTCGGGCACCAATGGTTTGACATGTGATGGGCACAACACCATACTCTTATCTATATCAAGGGGCCTTGACTTAGACACACATCAATGATACATGCTACTAGAGGCACAACATAGATACACTGGTTAGTTTTGTCTAGAGACAATATAGGACATGCCCATTGTGGATAGATGAGGATGATCACTTACCTTGGTGTAGAAAGCCTAAATATTTGATTGGATAGATAGTATAGAGTTAGCACATTGTTGAGATGTATCTACCATAGAGGATCTAATGGCTATTTGGAGAGAGGTAAGGAGTTTCGATAGGCTAAGTAGAGTATGGGTGATCATCCCGTGAGGTACATCCTAAGGGCCCACAAATTTTAGTCACCGCAATCAAGTAGGAGATAGATTCCCTACTAGCCTTGGATTAGGAGTGGTGGAAAGGAGATGTAGATGTGGGTACCACACTAGAGTATGATGATTGGTGGCAGATTCATAGGCCCATTCCACTTACAAATCCACAGCAGCCAGTGCTAGTAGAGTGCAAAGTTAAGGGTGTGAGAGGTTGATAGGTAGGAAAAGGTGGGAAGAGCAGAGGAGACAGAGGATGAGAAGATGGAGGAGGATGAGTGGATGATGGGGGTGGAGGAGGAGGAGGAGGAGGTGATAGATAGCTGAGGAGTAGGGACAAAGGGTGATAGGAGGGTAGGCAGTTGCCACCTATCTAAGAGGAGGTTGAGATGGAGGAAGACCATTAAGAGGTTATGTCAGCAACAAAGGCACTAGTATAGGCTATAGAGTAGAATGTTGAGGTTCCTACAATGGAGGTTGAGGGGGGTGGTGACATAGGATAGGGAGAGGAGGCAAATATGGATGAGGCAGAGTGGATTCTCCATGAGAGGATCATCATGGGAGAGGAGATGCCATAGGAGGTGGGGATTGGAGAGGGAGAGGGGTCAATGGAGTAGAGGATAGCCGCTTTATAGGTTTAGGTGCATGCCCTCGAGGCACAATTAAGGATAGTGACTATAGAGAGGGACAATCTTAAGGCCAAGAGGGATGTATTCTAGGTGGAGAGAGACCTAGCAGTCATTATCCAATAGTATACCAATTAGTGGATGATCAAGTTCACAACCACATGCAGCAAATCAATGGTTGAGCTTGCCCAAGTGTATGCCTAGGTGATCAGGGCTAGCCAGTATTACTGGGATCTATATGAGAGAGTAGTACTGTTCGAGAGGAGAGAGCCCACATTTTAGAGATAAACAATGGTTCATAGGTCAGAGGGCACAATAGGACACATAGATGGTAGTCATAGAGCAAGTCCCAAGGTGAGACCTCAGATGCTAGACAAGCCACTCCCTATGACATGCATGTGACTACAAAAGCAAAGGGCTAGAGATGCACCACACAAAGACGATGCCCCAAGAATAGGTGACTAGGGTATTTTGGGGTAGAGCCCCTTGATATTTATGTATTAGACACTGATGTTTTTATGATCAAGGCTATGAGCTCCACTTTCATTGGACACCTCTTGACATTGTTCTATGACACATTATTCTTTGAATGATATAATCTGATTTTGGCAGTGGTTGATGATATGCATTGATGTGTTTATGTGTTTATGATTTCATACTATGTGATGGATGCTTATGCTATGACTATGATGTTGATGCATTCTATATGATGATGTGATGGCTTTGATATTCTTTATGATTATGTGCTTATGATGATGTTATGAATGTTTATACTTTTATTATATGCAATGTGGATGATCTAATGTTTACTAAATGCAGTGTGATATGATGATGATCTTTATGATTATGTGATGAGTTTAGCGAAATATGATGATCTAATGCATTTATGGTTATGCATATTTTGATTATGTTATATGTAATGGAAATTTCTTAATGCAATTTGAGATGGAATGTATTAATTTAATTTAGTATTTGTATGATAATGCAATTTTTTTTATGGTGAATATGTAATGTGAAAGAAAAATGTGATTCTTAGTAGGATATGAATATATATGATATGTAATGTGAAGTGTGAAATGTGATGTTATATGAAATACAATGAAAATGTTTTGTAATGCAACATGTTATGGAATGTAATACTATGTGATATGGTATGTAATGTTATAATGAAATGTATGATGCAAATGGTACTATCATGATGATAAGATATGAATGCTATATGGATGCAGTTTATGTCTTTTGTATTTTCTTATACAAATATATGTGACCTAATATGAAAATGATATTGAAATCTAACATGATTATGGATGCAAGATGTTTTTGTGTGTCATAGTGCTTTGTCAAGATGCAGATGAAAGAAATGTTAGTGCGGAGAAGATGGGGAAGATGAATGTTAGCATGGAAAAGACAAAGGAGATGGAGATGGAAAGTTAGGCCAAGAATGATATGGGATCCAAATTTTATGCTTACATTTTTATATTTACCATCATTGGGTGTCAAAAATGTCACAAATTGTATGACATAGAACAAGGTGTCCAAAGTGACCATTTGGGAGAGACAAGCAATCAAAAAGACAAGGAATGCCCTAGCTCATACTAAGAAACCAATTGCCCCAATCTTTTTTCCAAGACAAACCACATAAAACAAACAAAGAAAAGAGGCCATGATCCATCATTGTCCCTCTAAATCCATTGATAGGACATCCTCGAGGAGACTAGTAACATGATGCAAAACCAATCAAAAAAATAAGAAAAGTGTTGACCAATAAAGTGTTTTCTTAGATAGTGCTTGCTAGTGATAATGATAAGATTGTTTGATTGATTCATTAGGTTGACGAAGATGACTGAAATGATTGATAGGTAGACAAGGATTGATAAAGTGATTTTATTGACCAAGCCTAGCCTTAGGAAGGACACATCCTGATGGAGGAAAGATTGATTGATTTGACAAAGTTGATTGATAAATATGTTAAATTGGCTTAATCGATAGGTTGACAAAGATTGATTGATAAGTTGAAAAAAGTTGAGCAATCGATTTGATTAACTGTACCTAGTTTCAGGAAGGATACATCATGATTAACACAAGATTGATTGACCAGGTTGACAAGATTGATTGTGACAAAGATTGATCATTTGTTTGACAAAGATTGATGAATATGACGAAGCAATGTGATGATACCCAACTATAGGAAGGACACGTCCTATTTTGGGGCAAGGGGAACATCTAATAGAGTTGACCAAACAATTTGTTGAAAATGCACAAAATTGGAAGAAAGACATATCCTACTTAAGATGAATGCCCAAATTGACAAATTCTAATCTCAGGAAGGACACATCCTAATAAAATACAAAAGATAAGACTGAATGAGGCAAATGACGTAATGCCCCATTCTGATCGAATGACCAAGTTGATTAGTTGATGATAAGATCATCAATTGATGAAATATTTTGTTTGTTATGTTCATTTGTTGATTTGCGATTTAAATGATGATTGTTTTTAGACCAAGGACATGACCAGACATGAAAAACACTAAGGGAATTGACCTAGGGGGCCTTGAGGGCTCATCGACAAATGGCCTTGCCTACTTAGCAATGCGTAGAGACCTCATAGTTTGACATGACTTGACTTTGTGTTATTCGAGAAAAGAGTAGGTCATGATTTTAATTGAACAACCTAAAAGGATTGACCTAATACCTCAAGGGATCATTTAAGATGAGCCTTTCCTATGTAGCAAATGTGCAAATGTAACATAGTTTGACACTACTAAAAAAAACTGACTCAAACTCAAACTAAAACTCTATTTTTTGGGTTTTTGATGTTTTATGATTCTTTTTGGATTTTTAAAGTTTTCAAATTTTTTTTTGGATTTTGATGTTTTCTGATTTTTGGATTTTTGAAGTTTTTTTATTTTTTTGTTTTTGGATTTTTGATGTTTTCTGATTTGTTATTTTTTGGATTTTTGAATTTTTATGATTTTTATGATTTTTTTATGTTTTTTGATGTTGATATTATTTCTAATGAAGACATAGGTCAAGGAATTGCCCCCAGCCAGGTTCAAGATCAATTTATTATGTGCAAAAGGGTAGCAACGAAAGCAAAGGATGATCAGGATACCAAAATTTCTATGGTTTCCAAGCCATGGAAAGGTGAAAAAAATTATTATGGGTGAATAACATGTTCAAATGGATGAGGGGAAGGTTGAAAGACTAGATGGAGTGACAGTAGACAAAGGAGTAGGGATTGACTACACATAATGCCTATTTGCTAGGTTTTTCACTATGGTACTTATGCAAAGCACCACTGAAGTGGTTTTCAATTTTGGATAAATTATTTATTTTTACTATTTTTTTTTTTTAAATCATTTTTAATTTTCTTTTGTTGTCACCAAGACACCTATTTTCCAGGTTTTCTTCAGGGTGACCATTTTTTTGTATTTTTTTAAAACTTTCTGAGGGGATACTCTGAGAATCAAGTGTAGTACTTGTGGAGGTGCATTATTTTGATAGGTTCAGATAATGGCTCTCCTTCAAGAGTAGAAAGTTGATAAGCACCTGATTCAATGCTATGTAGTGATATAAGGGCCCAACCAATTGAGTTCAAACTTTCTAAGTTTTTCTCATTATGTCTGATTCTTTAGATTTTCTTTCAGGAGTAAGTCACCAATGTCAAAGCTTCTAGGTTAAACCTTTTTATTCTAGCTATGATGAAGGTGATTTTGGTATGCTTGTAGATGTGTCAAAGAATTATGTCTCTTTTTATCTAGTAACTCTAGCTCATGTAGATGGGACGGACAATATTCTTCTTGATTAATTAAGCCTTGCATAAAGACTCATAAAGAGGGTAACTCAAACTCTATAGGAAGTATTTCCTTAGATCCATAAACAAGGGAATATGGATTTTCTCTAGTTAGAGTGCAAGACTAGTTCAGTATGCCCATAAAGTAGGATTGAGTTGTAAGTGCCAGTCATAACCAACATCATTGATAGTCTTCTTTAGGATTTTTAGGATGGTTTTATTAGATGCCTCAGTTTGGTCATTTCCTTGGGGGTAATATGGAGTGTAAAAATGATGTTGGATATGGAATTTTTCACAAAGCTCATAGACATCCTGATTTTTGAAAGGGTGACAATTATTAGTGATGATGGACTGTGAAATACCATAGTAGAAAATGATATAGTTCAGGATGAACTTGGCTATCTACTTTCTAGTAATATAAGTCACTGTGATGGCTTTGATCTATTTTTTGAAATATTTAGTGGTGACAAGGATGAACTTATGTCCATTAGAAGAGGTGGGATGGATCTTTCTTATAAGGTTAAGGCCCCACTAAGAAACTGGCCAAGGCAAAGTAAGTGGTTAAAACTCTTGAGCCTGTACATGTATAAGATCTCCATGAATCTGACACTGATGACATTCTTCATGATGTGATAAGAATCATGTTCCATCATAGCCCAATAATATCCCCTTCTCATGAGATTTTTAGCTAAGGTTGGACCAACAGAGTGAGCTCCACATATACCTTGGTGTACCTCTTGTAAGGTTGTTTGTGCTTCATTTGAGTTGAGACGCTAAAGAAGGGTACTATCTAGGCTATGAAATATAGGGTATCTCCAATGATAGCATATTTGGATTCTTGTTGAATAAAGGTCTTTCGTTGGTTAGGGGACAAGTCAAGAGGGATACTTTGGTCATGAAAATAGGTGTAGAAGTATTTATACCAAGGAGATTTAAGACCAAAACGTTCACACACAAGTTTAGTTGTGGGGACATCAAATCTGGGGATAAATAGTTGTTCCACCAAGAACTCATATTGCAAGGAATTGTTGGGATTTTCCAAGAGAGATATAATTGTACCCATTTCATCAACTACTTTGTTTTGATTCTTGGTATTTGTTCAAAGGAAATATTATCAAAGTATAGTTTGAAGTTGTCTACCATGTGCTTATAGGGCATCAATTTCTCATCCTTAGTGTCATAGTCATCATTAAGTTGTTTAATCATTAATTGGGAGTCACCATAGACTTGAAAGTCCTTGATTTTCTAATTTAATTCCATTTGGAGTCATTTCAATAGTTCTTCATATTCAACCATGTTGTTTGTGCATAGGAATGATATCTGAAATGACTTAGGAATGGAGTCGCCTTGAGATGTGACAAATAAAATACCAGCTCCTAATACATGACTTTTATAAGATCCATCTAATTATAGCTTCCATGTTGTTGGTGTTTCTATGACAAGGATTGATTCATCTAGGAATTCAAATACCAAAGGATGGTCTTCTTTTAAAGGTGCATCTGCAAGTTAGTTGGCTATTACTTGTCCCTTTATTTCTTTGTGATCAACATACTTGATGTAATATTCACTTAGGATGATAACCCATTTAGTTAGATTTCTTATCAACGCTACTTTACTAAGTAGATCTTTTAAAGGATCAATTTTGGAAATTGACTTGGTTTTGTGATTTAAAATGTAATTTCTTAGTTTCTATGTTGTAAATACCATTGCTAGACATGCTCACTCAATAGGATTGTATTTTAGCTCTTACCTGACTAAAGTGTAACTGATATAGTATATTTCCATTTCCTTTCCATCATTATCATTTTGTGCTAAAAGTGCCCCCAATGTTGATGTAGTAGCTATCACATATAGTGTTAGATGTCTTCCATCAATTGGTGGCATAAGGACTGGTGGACTCAATAAATATTTCTTGATTTGGTCAAATGCTTCTTGACACTTGTTAGTCCAATCGAAGGGAATTCCTTTTCTTAACAAATATTGGAATGGATGGGTCATGTCTACTAATTGAGCAATGAACCTATGGATTGATTATAGTCTTCCTTGTAATGTCCTTAAATAACTGATATTATTGGTTGGAGGCGGCATGTCTAAGATAGCTTTTACTTTAGATGGGTCAACTTGTATTCCTTTGTGAAATACGATTTATCCTAGGAGTTTGCTTGATTGTACCCTGAAAACACATTTCTTTGGATTTATCCTGAGTAGATATTTTTCAAGTCAGGTGAAAATTTTATCCAATACTACCAAGTGTCCACTTTGTTCTAGAGATCTGGAGAGAATTTCATCCACATAATCTTCCATAAGGACATGAATATAGTCATGAAAAATTGTGGTCATGGCTCTTTTATAGGTGGCTCTAACATTTTTCAATCCAAATGACATGAGATTCCAAAAAAAAGTTCTCTAAACACATGTGAAAGTTGTGTTTGGTTGATCTTTAGTGGCAATTCTAATATGATTGTAACCTATCCAATAGTGATAGAATTTCATGTCTAATAGTTATTGTGATACCTTGATATCTATCCTATTCTATGGGTGCAAAATAACTAAGAAATTCCTAAGAAATGTGAGTGACAAAATATCAAGGGCACCTCAAGATTAGCCAAAAGAGTGATAAACAATAAGGAAAATGGACAAAATAAAACACAAACAATTTCACCTTCCTTGTTGTTGCTTTCTCCTTGATTGGCCCTTGATTGGAATGGATTGTGTGCTCTTTAGATGGTGGATTGAGTGACTAGAATGCAAGATTCAATATGCAAAGTGATTAACAAAGATGATTAATTGATTAAAAAGGCTTGAGGATTCAAATGGAAAGCATGTGGTTATCAAAATGCAAAGTGTTGTGGGAAAGCAAATGGGCAGCATGTAGTTGCAAGATGGCTAAGTGTTGAAAATGCCCTTGGGTAGGGGGTATTTATAGGAGAATTTTGAATTCTCTAGAAAAATCAACGGTCAAGATTGCTCCAACAAGGCCAAGATGAAGGGCTATGATGGATTGAGAACCCACAAGCCCTCACATCTTGACATGTGGAGGGTGAAGTGGACAAGGGGATGTGAGATGGAGATGAGGTGTCAAGAAGGTACATGAGGTGGAAAAAGGACATGCACCTTGGGGAGTGAGGAGATTTCCCACAAAAGGAATTTCTTGTCCCCAAGTGGGAGTGAAAGGGACATTTGAGAATTTTAAATTCCTCAAAAATCTACATGGAGAGGAAGGTGGTTGGGGAAATAAGTGAATTAAAAATTCACATTCTTAGAAAAGTCTAAAAGATAAAAGATGGGCTCCAAAAAGGTGGGACTTGGTCACATGTGGAGATTGTGACAAGTCCAAGGTTGGTCACATGTGGAGATTGTGACAAGTCCAAGATTCTAGAAGCCTTGGAAGGATGGAATGTGAATTAAAAATTCACATATAAAGGAGGGGAATCTAAGACAAATAAAAAGGAATTAAAAATTCCTTGAAGAATGATTAGGCTTAACTAATCAGTAATTAGAGGATAATTAGGGGCTAATTAGGATTAAAGGCCAACTTGCAAAAGTTGGAGGATGTGACACATCCTAATCAAGGATTAGGCATGTGCACATCCTTAATGAAGAGATTAAGAGATGGATTAGGATTAGATGAAAATGACATGTGAGGAATTAAATAAATGTAATATTTATTTAATTTATTTGATGAAAAGAGGATTAAGGAGGTTAAGGTATTTAATTATTAATTAAATACCTTAGGGATTTGGCAGAATTAAAGATATTAATTAAATAATAAATATGTGCAAATTAATTGAGGATAAGAAGAGGATGTTTAGGCGAAAAAGTGATAAATTTAAGGATAAATTAAGTGTCCAAATTTAGATGTCTGTTTGCCCCTCTTTGAGATGGTGTTACGAAGTAGCATCATTTCAAAGAATATTAAAATATAGAACCTAGAAGAAGATGGTTAGATTGGAAAAGATGCCCCAGTCATCCAAAGGGGTGACTAGGAAGGGAAAAAGAAAATAATGAAAATTAGGGATGAAGGATGCCCCCTCGAGAGGACATGCAGGTTGAAGAGAACACATATGTGCTCTCAAAATAGATGATGTGATGCAAGGGGAGATGAGGAAGATGATGCAAGGTGATGGGGAAGAGAGTAAGTGGTATGGGGATGGATGAAGCACAAATGGATTTCAAAAGGTGATGTTACCCCAGTCAAGGTACAAGCCAAAATGGGTTGATGATGGATGGAGTGTTGTCAATGAGGGAATTAAAGATCTCAAAACAACACGAGGATAGGGAATGATACATCCCACTGAGTGGTATTGATGAGGGAAGGATACATCCTAAAACACCACTAAAGGATAGGGAAGAACACCTCCCGATGATGATGATGAAAGTGTTTTTGATGAGGGAAGGATACATCCCAAAACAACACTAAAGGGATAGGGAAGAATACCTCCCGATGATGATGATGAAAGTGTTGTTGATGAGGGAAGGATACATCCCAAAACAACACCAAAGGGATAGGGAAGGATACTAATGGATGATCAAGGTTGGTAACAAGACTGAGGATATGATTAGATGATTCAGGCTAAGTGGAATGGAGGGAGATTGGATAGAGATAAGGATGAAGGAGGAATGGATGGGGGGATACATGCAAGATGATAGAATGAAAAATGAGATGCAATCCTAATGCAAATTTTCATCTTTGGAGCACTAATTTTTGCTATAGCATAAGACACAAGACACCAGGGTATGAAGAACCAAGGAAAATTAGTGTCTAATGCATAAAACAAACACAATAGACAAGAAGGCTACCCCAACACCCCAAAGTCACAAAGACCTTGGTCGGACCCGGTATGGAGATAACCACAAGCACAAAAGGATGCCCCAACATAACACAAGACCTCAGAGATCTTGGTGGGTACTACGTGGGACAACCAAGAAGACAAAAATAGATATAAAAAGATCAAGATATGCCCCTATGTTGACCAATCAAAACACACCATAATATGATGGATCATGGCGGCCTTGACAAGTGATGATAGGGAGCTCAAATGATAAACAAAAGCCAAAAGCATCAAAAGATTGCAATCAATTTCAAATGTCCTTTGCCATAGGATCAAGGGGAGAGATGGGATTGATGAGGTCTATTAGGAAGGATGCATCCTGCTGAGACCAAAGCTGATGGATACTAAACTAAAAGATCATTATGACATGGGATGTTCAAAATTGATTGGATTTTTTGATACAAGTGGATCTCGTTTGTTAAGAACTGGCTAGATAAGGGCATAGCTTGATGGCACGACACAAGGAAGACAAGACATGGGACTGACACACCTTAAAGACCTAAGGGCTCGGGGGCCGACCAAAGATTAGCCTTGCCTATGTGAAAGCGTAGAGCCCTCGTAATTCAGTGAAAGGTGGATGACTGACCAAGATGGAGACCTTGATGGATGGTAAAGATAGGATGGACAAAAGGAGAAAGACCGATGATAGATGATAGAAGAGCAAAGTGGACAATGAAGATCGATGATGGAACCCTGGGGGCGGATCAAATGATCGACCTTGCCTACGTGAAAGTGCAGGGGCAACGTAGTTCGACAAGACGAAAGGCAAACAATAGATAAAGGATGATGGATGATAGGATGATGAGATAACCCTGGATAAGGGGTTAAAATGATGGAACTGACATGACAGAACAAGATAGACCTATTGGATTGGATTGGATTGGAGGATAGTGACTATATAAAGCTCAGGGAAGGGATAGTTATCCAAATCATCAAAGATGAAGTGGGAAAATGACATGCCATATAGATGAATGATGAAGTGATGAATGATGAGATATAAAAGATGTGCAAAAGAAGCAGAAGTGATGACGATAAGATGGATGACATTGGATTGCATGGGGAAAAGCCTATAGCTAGATACCAATGACAAGGGATTATGAGATGGGATGAGGGGAGAGGATGGGGGGAGGAAAAGGATTGTGTGAGTAGGATTGGATAGAGTGATAATAATTTGGATGAGGAAAAGGTGACCAGATTGATAGATTACTGATTCTTGGATCTAGAAGGTGAAGGGTGGGAACAGGTGGAAGATTACTCAGAATGAGTAAACGATTGATCAAGATTATGGAATGAGAGTTTGAAATGATAGAAGGAGGTTTGATGAATGTTTGAGATGATAGATGAAGGTTCAAAGTAGAGGAATGGGTATATGGAATGAGTGAATGGATGAATAGGATAAAATTGAAGAAAATGGATGGAGGGATCTTAAGACTTTGTTCGATGCCCAAAGATCTGGACTATAGAGGGACGAAAACTCAGAGTAGGGGTTTGGTTAAGATCAGATTGGGATAGGATTAAAGCTCAGATGAGGATTGGATGGAAGATTAGAATGATTGAAGGATATGATTGAATTGATTCTACACCGAGTTCTGGGGCTTTAAGGGATGTAAGGTGTTGACAAGCAGATTTTTCCAAATTTGGCAATTTTCAAAAATTATCAAATTTTCCCATTTTAGGAAACTTCATGGTCGTATGTTTGAGAGCCCCAATTTTTTCCAAGAAATACCCATTGGTGAGATAGGATGAATTGCCAACTAACATCCCAGATTCAAGATATTCATTTTGAGTTATGAGTGAAAACAATTTTTTAAAAAACATTAAATTAGGATTTTGAGGGTCAAGATGAAAGTTTGAGGCCCCAAAAATGGGTCAAAATGGGTTCCAACCAGTTTCTAATAAAATAGTTTGGAATCCACTCGTTACCTCATGATGCAACTACCCATCAAATTTCAGCTCAAACAGACACCCGAGTAAAAAGTTATGGCCTCCGAAAGTGTCGGGGTAAAAATCAAAAATCAATTTTGAAAATTTCAAGACATGGGTTTTGTTGGCGGAGAAAAATAAGGAACTGGGTCGGAATCAATTTTTTGAAAA
>VDFB02193867.1:423384636-423504259 GCA_007258455.2 Sequoia sempervirens
AATTCACCATTGTAGGATCATTCCAACCTAATATAATCCTTTCATCTAGAGCTGTTTCGCATGGTTACAATGTTGCAGACCAACTCAAGAGAACACCAGCGCACATCTCCATCATGGAGTTGTTAAAAATATCATCAGCCCATAAGAAGATCCTTGAGGAAGCATTAGCCTCATCCACTATCCCCACAGATCTTGATGCAGACCAATTCCAAGCTATGGTCAAAAATATCATAACACCTAATCTCCTTACATTCTCTAACCAATATTTCCCTACCCAACCATCTCACAACCGTGCACTTCACTTGGAAGAAATTGTAAACAAGAGAAAAATCAAAAGGGTCTTGGTGGATGGAGGTGCAGGTTTGAACATCTGTTCTCTCAGCCTAATCAAACAATTGAAAATATCAGAAGATTCCATCGATGAAGGAAAGGGCATCATGATACAAGCATATGATGACCCAGAAAGGATGTCTCAAGGCACAATTAAACTCCCTATTTAAGTAGGGCCAACACTCATGGAAACCACCTGTCAAGTCCTGGACCTTGACTTGCCATACAACATCCTCCTGGGATGCCCATGGATCCATGCAATGAAAACTATCCCGAACTCACAAACATATCCAGAAAACTATCCTAAATTCACAAGATGGGGAGACCTTGGCCATGAGGTCATTGAAGCAGATCCATCTCACATGTTGTATCGAGATGAAAGAATGACACCTAATTTACCAATGGATGAAAGAAGCAGATGCCTACAAATGATGCTCGCAATGGGCTACGAAAGAAATCAAATACTAGGACAAAATGACAATGGGATCATAATACCTATTATGCCAGAGATGCAACCCATAACAAATATTGGTCTTGGATGTACCCCTCTGAGAATAACCATACGTGGCCGAAGTCCTCCAATTAGAGTAGTTAATGTTTCTCCTCAACCAGTACTAGCACAAGTACACTCACCTATAGTCATAGGTAGAGACACACATAATTTCATAACTGAGCCATATATTAGTAGCAATGATGAAGACATCATATCCAATCTACCTCGGTTATTCAAAGATACCACCCTATGTATGATTAGCACCCTCACCTTTGAAACTGATCATCCAAATCATGAGATCCATTTAGTGTACCCTCAACTGATCAACTATGACCAACGAGGACCACTAGTTCTTGAAACATTCAAAAATGACGAGGTGCTCTCAGAATTCATGGGATTGAGGGATAACATTCTAGATGGAGATCATAAGGAAAGATTTATAATGGAGTTAGACACATAGGCCTATTATAGGGAAATGATTGAATCCTTTAGTCCCAAAAGTGAGAAACTAAGAATCATATCAAAGTCCTTGAGTGAAAACCACACTGTGGCACTCTCTGACAAGAAAATAGTAAAAAGAAAGGATGTATCCAATAGTGAAAACCTCTCTGAGGCACCCAAGGATGAAGGATTCAATCTTCCCTTAAGAGCTATTCATTAGGAGAAGTCAGCATTCTTGGCCAAAAAGTGCAATTCTATCAGCTTAGGACTAGAGGAGACCCCACATATCACATTCTATGTGGAATCACTATTATTAGAAGAGAAAGAAATCTTAGCAGCCTTGCTAAGGGAAAGACAAATAAACTTCACATGGAGTTATGCTAACATGCCAGGACTTGATCCAAAGACTGTGGTTCATCACTTAGCAGTATATCTTGAAGTAAAACTTGTCAAACAAAAGCTTCAAAAAATGCATCCTTAGATCGTCCTACTGGTCAAAGTGGAGCTCAAAAAATTGTTAGATGCAAGATTCATCTAACCCATAGACTATCCAGAATGGGTATCAAATCTGGTACCTGTTTCAAACCCTAATGGAGCCATTCGAATATGCACAAATTTCAGAGATTTGAATAAAGCATGTCCAAAAGATGACTTCCCACTTCCCAACATTGACATGATAGTGGACATGATAGCGAGACATGAAATTTTATCATTAATGGATGGATTCTCTAGATATAACCAGATCATGATAGCAAAAGAATATCAACATAAGATGGCTTTCACTTGTCCATGGGGGACCTATTGCTGGAACATGATGCCATTCAGCCTAAAGAATGCAAGAGCAAGCTATCAAAGGGACATGACATTAATATTTCATGACATGATTCATAAAATAGTTGAAGATTATGTTGATGACATCCTAGCTAAGTCCAGAAAGAGACAAGATCGCATAGCAACCCTGAGTGCCATCTTTGACAGACTGGAGGAATACAAAGTAAGATTAAACCCAAAGAAGTGCATCTTCGGTGTATAGCCAGGTAAACTACTAGGATACATAGTATCAATGAGGGGTATTGAAGTAGATCCAGCAAAAGTAAAATCAATCCTCAAGATGGAAGCACTAAAAACATTAAAACAATTATGAGGCCTCCAAGGTAGACTCCAATCCATCAAAAGGTTTATAGCACAACTGGCAAACAAGCAGAACCCATATTATCACCTACTCCATAAGGGAGTAGCGTACAAATGGGATACCAAGTGTGAATAAGCATTCAACAAGATCAAATAATATTTACTAACATTTCCAGTCTTAATGCCACCCATCCCCAAAAAACCATTGATTCTATATGTCTCAGCAATAGCAACAGCCCTTGGAGCTCTCCTAGCTCAGTATGATGAAAATGGAATGGAGAGGGCCATCTACTACATCAGCAAGATAATGGTGGGTCATGAGCTAAACTATTCCTTTATTGAAAAAGCATGCCTCGTAGTAGTGTTTGCATCACAAAAATTCAAACATTACATGTTAGCACATAAGATAAAGCTCATCACAAAAAAATTGATCCCCTCAAGTATCTCTTATCCAAGGCAATGCTCACAGGAAGAATGGAAAAATGGGTAATGATATTATCAGAATATGACATCGAGTATGTGGAAAGAAAATCAATCAAGGGATAGGTCATCGTAGATCAACTAGTAGTAGCACCTATTTATTCTAAGAATCCTCTTATCTCAAAATTTTTAGATGAATCCATTTTTAACCTCAACGTAGCTAATCATTGGAAACTGTACTTCGATGGTTCATATACACAACATGGATCAAGAGTTGGTGTCTTCTTCATCACCCCACAAGGGGATTTCATACCAAGGTCATATAAATTGGCATTTCCCTGCACTAATAACATCGTGGAATATAAGACTTTAACCATAGGTCTCAAGATATCAGTGCAATGGAACACCATAGCTCTCAAAGTATATGGAGACTCTCTGTTGATCATAAATCAAGTCAATAATGAATATCAGACTAAGGATGACAAGCTCACTCCATACAAGAAATTGGTGGAGACTCTCAAGGAATCTTTCATTGAAATAACACTTGAGCAAATTCCTAGAACCAACAACAGAGTAGCAGACGCCATGGCAACAATCGGGTCCCTATTGGATATCCCCAACAACATTCTAAAATATGAATTCCTAATTGAGCAACTTCTCATTCCCACATTCGAGGTACCAAAATCAAAATATGTGTGTGAAATCATTGGTCCTAATGATACTTTGTATCATGAAATCTACACATATCTTCACATAGGAGTTATACCTGTTGACCATCCATCAAACCTAAAATGAACCTTTGTTAAAAAGGCATCCAAATTTTCCATCCTAGGTGATACCCTATACCGTAGAAGCATAGAAGGTACCTTACTCTATTGCTTAAACACTAAGGAGGTATTAACCACTCTAATCAAAGTTCATAATGGTATTTGTGGCTCACACTTGAGTGGAATGACCATAGCCAAGAAACTGCTGAGGATGGGGTATTATTGGCCCATAATGGAACAAGAAGTACATGATCATGCCAAAAAGTGTCTAAAATGTTAGCAACATGGGGACCTCATACATGCTCCAGCTCAAGAGCTTCATCCTATTGTCACACCATGGCCCTTTTCGTAGTGGGGACTCGATCTCATTGGGAAAATCACTCCCACCTCATCTAACGGCCATAAATTCATCGCAACTGCAACTGAGTACTTCACAAAGTGGGTGGACCCATGACATATATCACTAGAAAGCAGATCTCAAAATTTATCTTGAACTATCTCATCTGTCATTACGGTGTCCCACAAGCCATTATCTTAGATAATGGGACACCATTCAAGAACTAGGACATTCTTGACTTGTGTGAGAAATTCAAAATCCAACATCGCTTCTCCACCCTGTACTATCCCTAAGGAAATGGCCAAGCAAAAGCCACAAATAAAACCATCCTCAAAATCCTTAAGAAAATAGTCAATGACATAGGTCATGACTGGCATTTGCAACTTAATCCCACCCTTTGGGCTTATCGAACCTGCATCCATACACCCACTAGCGCCACCCCCTTCTCCTTAGTCTATGGATCACAAGCAGTACTCCCAATTGAGATAGATCTCCCATCCCTCGGGATATCACTAAAAAACCTCATTACATATGAAGAGTACAAAGTATCAAGACTAAACGAGCTGGAGTTACTAGATGAGAGACACACAAAAACTTTAAATCATTTACAAGTCTACCAAAATAGACTTAAACAGGGCTACAATAAGAAAATCAAAAGCAAGATGTCCCAAGTTAGAGAACTGATCTTAAAAGAAAATCAAAAGAATGTCCCAAACCCAAGCAACAAATGCAAGTTCTAACAATTGGTTAGGACCTTTCGTCATCATATCAAGTTATAAATCAGGGGCATATCAGTTATCAACATTTGAAGGGGAACCTCTACAGGAGCCCATGAACAACTCCCATCTCAAAAAAATTTATGCCTAAATCTTTCAAGGTATAGAACCAAAAATTAAAAAAAATTAGAAAATTTCCTAAAAAAAATGGTTACTTTAGTGAAAACCTGGAAAACAGGCATCTTGGTGAAAAAAAAGAAGAAGTAAAAAATCCAAAAAAAATAGAAAAAGGATAAAAAATCATCCTCTAGTGAAAACCACTTGGGTGGCACTTTGGGCAAGTACCTTGGTGAAAACTTGGCAAACAGGTGCCTTGTGTAAATAAGCACTCTCCATCCATCAGGATCTTTATGGCTTGTTCGACATCATTCATCCATTACATCATGCATCGCATTCAAGTCTCCATCCATCACTCATCCACTCGCATTTGCACCATAGCTTGGTCCTGTTTTCATATCATGATCCCTCTTAGTACTACTCAACCCATCCTCAAGGTCATTCTATCCTACCTTTATTGGAGTATTCTATTGCATCATGTTGGGGGCACGTTCTCATCAGATCGGATTCATGTATGATCTTAAAATCTTCAAACCAAAAAATCCAAAAACATCAAAACATTCATCAAAATCCAAAAACAAGTCAAAAAGTCAGTCAAAAAGTAAAAAAAAGGTCATCTTGTTGAACTATGTCATCTTTGAGCTTGAACGTAGGCAAGGTTGATCTTTGATCATCCCCCGAGACATTTAGGTCAGTCCTTTAGGAGTCTGTCATAATAAAATCACATCTCATCATGCATATCATCATCTGTAAATTGGTCAAGTCGTTAGTCTAACTACGTGCTCTCTACGTGTATAACGTAGGCAAGGTTAATCTATTGATCAGCCCTCAAAGCCCCTAGGATAGGTCTTTAGGTTAGACTCTTGGTCAAAATCTCATAGAATCCCAAAAACATTTGAAAATCTTGATAAATACCAAAAACAGCCTCAAAACATTGCAAAACTCCAAAAACATCCAAATATTTGAAAAAAAAATCCATCCATCTCATCTCGCTAGCACCCACAATAATACCACTCATAATAAACTAATTTCCATCCTCAATCTTTGACAAGATAGTCAGAAACAAGTTTAGCAGGTTACAAGTAGAACTCCAACGACAAGCCTTAAGTCTAAGTCAATGTGTAAGCAAGTTAGTCTTCTCTTCGTATTGGTGACTTATCATCTAAATTAGTCCCATATCAATTATCCTTTAGAACACTTTGGGTAAATGAAATGATGTACCACCATCCACTAACATGTCCTAGGATGAATCCTTCCCACAATGGGCATTATCTTTTGGCAATAAGTTTCAGTTGTTATCTTTAGAAAACACATCCTTTTTTCTGTTAGTAGTATAGAAGAGCATCAGTTTGTTTGTTTACTTGGTCTTTATCTTTTGACTTATCTTATTTTATGCTCATTGCAAGGACATCTCGATGATATCCCAAGGTAGAGGATTTAGAGAAATAGGAATGGGGCAATGATTGTTATCTTTTTTCTGCTTGCTTGTTGGACATTCTTGTAACATAACCTTGGAAAATACTTGCTTTGTTAGGTATGTATGGAAGAGGTCTAGGGAAACTTAATGACTATTACAAGGATAGGTTTTACCTTTCCATGTTTTGGTCTGAGCTATTTGAAACTTTTGAAATACATCCTAGTAGGGTTTTCATATGTCAGGTGTGAACAAGAATACTCCTATCTGATTGTCGAGTCGAAGTCCATCGCACTAGGTACCATGCCATCCTGGTCTTCTATACGTTGAAGCATCATACCACGTGTGTTATCAAACATAAGAAAATTTGGTCCTTTGAAAATCTCAATTCCTTGGCAAGTGATCATCATCATCATCAATTACATTTGCATCATCTTCTGTCTTGTTGAAATGACTTCTTCGTTTCTTACTAATCATGCTAAAAAGGTACTATGACTATTGATCATCATCGATCTTGCATCCACAAATCATTAGCATATGGCATAAACATATCATATAGGAAACATATGCATTGCATTATCATCATCACATAAACGGTTACCATTAAAATTCTTCATAAATAGGTGCATCCATGTCATTGCATTTCATCCATTACATGGCATCAATCACTACATATACATCGCATAACATTCATTTCCATTTCATATTACCATTTATCATATTAATCATTATATAAGCATGAACAAAAGCATTCCATCATCATTTTTGCATATTCATAAGTAATAGATATATAAGCATTTAATTCATTAGGTATACATAATTTCATAATATATATAACATCATTATCATCAGATTACGTTCACATTACGCATCATCATATCACCTAGCATTAACATATCATTGCATCACATACATCATCATTTAGGATAATAACATTTGTTATTCTAAGCATCTCATAACACTATTTCATTGGCATCATATCACAACCATCGCATCATATAACATCCATCTAGGAATCATCTCATATATAAGCATATCACATATCATTTGGCATTTACACATCATTTTCATACATCATTGATCATATTAAAATCCATATCACATATCACATTAGCATAAAATAAACCATCATATAGTCAACATCATTGCACATCATATCATAGGTTAGTATAATATAGATCTGTTAGTCATAATCATTGCATAAAAATCATTAGAAATAAATGCATCCATAACACATCACTACAAAGCATATATAAATAAATCATACATGCATAAATAAAGGAGTACACATGGAATCACATCAAAATTAGCTCATATATACATCATATCATCAACTATCATAGTACAAAAAATAATAATAAAAATAAATCAGATCACTATACATGTATGTCAATCAGTACAAGAATGCCCATTGGGGCTATAAAAAATGAGCCCATAAGGCACCAAAAGTGTGTATCATCTGGATCATGCTCAACCTCCATGAATACTACCCTCACCCCTATCACCGTGACCCTCTGGTGGTCTCTGGCTAGCTCGCTCTGAGTACTCAAGGACCCAATCTGCTCTAGGTACAGTGTCATGGTAAGCTCGACAGTAGTACTCTATCTCTCGGATAGCATCCCCGTAAGATCACATCGTCACTATACCCTGGGAGGCAAAGACTATCATGCTCTCAATCTGCTATCTGCGGCATAGCTCTATAGTTGCCTGTGGCTCTGCAACCTATCTTTGTTGCACAACCTGATCCCTCTCTGCTCAGAGCTACTCTCTCTCACCACTCGCCTAGTCCCTCTCTACTGTCACTGCTTGGACTTGTGCTTGCAGCTATGCAATCAAGGCATCGTGTGAGTCTACCTACCCTACTGGCTATACTTTTGGCTACATGTGGACCTAATCCTCACCCCCCACTCATGGTGGTGGGACTGGAGGATCCTACTACTGATCCTGCATAGGGACATCTCCCCGAACTGGTGGAACTAGGGGCACACCTAGTGGATCCTATCAAATCTTGACTCTTTGTACTCACCCCCATACTCTCTCTCTACCTTTGACCCTGTGTGGATCTGGATCCTCACCTAGAATGGTCAGCCAAAGAGGGGGTTTAAACCAGTCTCTGTAAGCCTATGTGGTCCCTGGATCCACTAGACCTTGATCATAGGCCCATGGGCAGGCTACCAAATGCCAAAATCTGTCCATTGCCACTACTATAGGAATCCCATGACCCCATGCTATCTGTGTCATGCTGCATGCAAAGATAGCCATGTAATCATCATCTAGTTGATCCTGAGTCTCCCTGAATTGATGTTGCACAAGCCCTGGTAGGTACCGCTCAATCATCTTGTGCTCTCGACCCTGCATGTATCAATCCTGGCAGCAATAGAAGAGTTGGGTAGCATCCAAGCTGACCAAGGTATGGGCACCAAGTAAAAACAAGCATCTCATCTAGGACCCACCTCCAATAGGGGATCCCATGCTCACCGGTGTGTGTGAATGACACACCCCCTCTGTATCATGTCACCACAACATCCTCTACCCCCATCAGAACTGGAATGACCCATGGACATGGCAAAAAAATGTGCTCCCATGCCCAAACATGCAGAAGTGTCACACCAACCCCCAACACTCTGCCATCCACATAAGCATACTCATGGAGATCCCTGTAGAGTGAAGCTAGAAGAATGAGTCCCCATGCAAACTGAACTAGCCTGTCCTAGACCATCTCCTCCCAGCAGTATCCCAATGCAGACTAAAAACTGCCCTCGTCGGTCTAAGGCAACCAGACTCGAAATGATTGTTGTAACTTCCCAATGGAAGGGAGGTGCTATAATTCTGTACCACTCTAGCTTGATCTGCCACGGTGCAATTTTCCCAAATTGGCCCACTGAGCCTGAGCTCAGTGACAGAGTTTCTAAACTCCAAATAGCACCATTGTGGTGCTAAATAGCACAGCTGTAGCACAAAAAGGCAATTAGCAGTGTAGTTTAAGTAACAAGCAGCGCTATAATAGCACCACTGGAGATGAGCTCATCTTTAAAGGGCTAATTGATGCATTAAATGAAAAAACTAAGCTAGGGTAAGGGTCACATACCGAAGCCATGATGCCAAGTGGCCACTGGTAGGTCCAAACTCGATCACTGATGTGTAGGGGAAGCTATTGTTGTGCCATATCGCTGGAGGGTCAGAGCTTGAATCTCAAGGTTTGCTAGCGGAGGTGTGTGAAAATGACTTGAAAGTGACCCCTTGGGCCTCTTTTAAACCTAAAAATTAGGGTTTTTTGACCCTCAAGGGCTATTTTGCTAGGGTTTTGGACCCTCGAACCTATTTTTGTTCATTTGAAGCTTGTTTTTCATCGTTTTATTGCATTTTGACACATTTTTAGCCTCTCAGATCCCTTTTAGACCAATTGACTACCTTGTCATCTTTTTTTTTGCGAGATCACCCAAAAATTAGAATTTTCGTCCTATCTCTCGAAGGGGCATTATAATGGCAGGTTTTCTCTCGCCATGCAATAGTGGGGCAAGTTTAAATATCAAATTTTTTGGCTTTGATCGAGATTGGTTATTCTTTGAACTAATACAACGAGTGCATTGCTTCAAAGAGGGGCAAAATGTAGACACGTAAAATATACTAATTGATATCATGCATTTGATCCTAACTTACTAACATTATTTCTTCCTGAATCATCCTTCGGTCTAACCATTTAATCAAATTCACCTATTTGATTAAATTTATAAATATTCATCTCTTAATTAAATAAATCACTTTGTTTAATTAAGTCACTTTCTCTTGTTAATTAAATCAATCCATCTGATTTAACTATCCCCATTTAATTAAATAATCAATTTATTTGATTAAATTCCCTAAAGTCTATCTATTAAATTAAATAAATTAAAACATTATTTAATTTAATCTAACATCATCCCTTTTAAT
This sequence comes from Sequoia sempervirens, assembly GCA_007258455.2. Classification (NCBI taxonomy): domain Eukaryota; kingdom Viridiplantae; phylum Streptophyta; class Pinopsida; order Cupressales; family Cupressaceae; genus Sequoia; species Sequoia sempervirens. The sequence continues at coordinate 423,394,733 of VDFB02193867.1, forward strand.
TAAGTAAATCAAAATCTTTATTTAATTAATCTCTGTCATATTCCTCTCTTATCTGATTTAAATAAATCCATAAATCTAAATCAAATAAGTCACATCATCAAATCCCTTATTAAATTAATTAAACCTTGATTAATTTAATCAAATCTCATGTCACATCCTCTAGAAAATGCAAGTTGCACATGAAAATGGATTTAATTCATTTATTAAATCCCTATTTTCCTCTCAAGGCATCTTTTGGAATATTCTCTCAATTTGAATTCAAAAATTCCAAAGCCAACATGCATTTCCAACAAAGCAATAATTTTATAATATATGTCCTTTGCCTTGAGCCAAGTGACATTTATTATATTCCCTTCCCTCTCACAAGTCATTTTCAACAAATTTGAATTTCAAATTTATGCATTGATTGGCACATTTCTCAAATTTTGCATTTCCTTCATCCACTCATGGATTTCGAAGTGGCATCATGCCATTGGATGAATGTTAGTCCCATATTGCTCAAATTTGGGCATTCATCCATCTTGAAATCCTTTAAAGGAAGAGCTCCTCTCCTTATTTGATCATCCACAAACATTGCAAATTTACCATGCTAAAATACTTAGTCATTCTCATCCATCATTTGAATTCTTAGCTAGGCTTTTTACAGATTTGGTTTGGAGTTCTCACCATTCATCATCAAAAGTGGATCAAATATCTTCATCTAGTTAACATATCGAAGCTTGCAATCATAGGAATTGGGAAAGAGAAAATTTTCACATCAAATTGGCACCAATTCCCCCATGGGATCAAGAGTTTGCTTCTCTAATTAGGATTTTATCTTGTTTTTGTCATTTACATTGTGTTCTTCAATATTTTCTTCCTAATTTGAGTTTGTAAATGGATTTCATGGGGAATCCTTGTTTAGACTTGCAATATCTAACATGAGATGCTTATTGTCCTTGTTTTACAGGTACCTAGAATGGGGTTCCAACACTACCAATATCAAAATTCAAAAATTTTAATATTTTGTTGGATGCCCCACTGTTGCCCGAATGGAAGAAATTATTCTACTACACTACCCCCTTGAGAGATTAGTAAAAAATTGCAATTTTTGGATCTAGCTCATGAAAAGGTTCAACAAGGATTTAGGCACAGAAAATAGCCCATGGGATGTGAAAACAGGCTTAGGATGATGAAAACGGGTGAAAATGTGCTTCATTCAACAAAAAATGGATTAATAGGGTTCAAAAACCCTAAAATAATTGCATAAATAGGGTTGAAGGGCTCATTTTCAAATCATTTGTGCATTTGACCTATAAACCTTATAATTTTTCTCTGAGGTGTTGATAGAATGGTAGCTTGTGTGCTTCCCAAACATTGGATGGATTGGGTTCGAGAGTTCTAGAGGCCTTAGGATGCAAGACCCTTAATACGTCTTTCAAAACATTTCTCATTTTTCACATTTTAAGTTCATTTATTAGGGTCCAAATAGGTCAGCCAAAAGCGGCTTTATAGGGCATTGCAAATGTTACGATCGACATCGCTTTTTTTGATGTCAGCCTGCCTTTGTAGAGTAGCATCATGCAACCCTAGAAGGTCTTAGGGTCACATAGAAAATACTGACCCACTTTTGTAAGATATCATCATGTGGGCCCAAAAGAGTTCAACATCACCTAGGAATGTTGATTCTCCTTTGCAATATGGCGATGCCTTTGTGTATAGCATCACTTTTGTGAAAACACAGAGCACCTCCTTTGCAAATAATAGCTTGCCATTGCTTTTGAGGGACTTTTTAATTTTGAAAATACACCATGTTGATTAAATTTGATGCCATGGGAATTCTGGTTGTAGGAGGTTCTTCGGGTGCTTCACTTGAAGGAGCATAGAGGTAGGATTCTATGTTGAGTGAGTAATTTATTAGATGATGCATTATTTTTCTTGGGCTCAATTGGACTCAAACATGTGGCACAAATGCCAACAGTTAGGACACACTTAGCAATAATGACAACACTGGTGAAGAGACGGTGGAGTGAGACATCATCGTTCCATCTACTGGACGAAGAGGCCATAGTGACCTTGGAGGACATATGGTGGATCTTGTAGATCTCCATACACGACGAGCACATTATATAGCTCGACCTTGATAGCTATGAGGGGATTTCCCTATATTTGACCTTATTTGTTGGTGCATTGATCTTAGGAGTCCTCATTCTCAATAGATGAGCTAGAGGTTGTAGTGTTAGATGGGGTATAGTCTAGTCAAGGATGATGGAGGAGATGATAGTCTATTCCTAGGGGCTAGTTGTCCTAGCTTTAGTATATCATGACATGCATCAGGTTATGTACTATGGGGCCCACAACATTCGAGTGGGAGTGACTTTACTTCATGTCTGGGCTTTTGATCACATAGCTATATTGAGGCCCACCATTGAAGATGTGCAAATAGATTATGATGACCCAACGGTTTATAGATATGGGGGGATGACTACCCCCACTACATATGTATTACATGCATCCCACATTGGAGGTGGGTGATTAATGAGATGACAATTTTCTGGTGGAGACCTTTGCTCCACTTTCACATATGGCATGACATTAATGAGTAGTTGTTCTACTACCACTAGACCACATATATGTAGGGATGGGACCACTTGATGATCGAGTGCTACCTCCATGACAGGGTAGTGAGATAATTTTGAGAAGTACATGATGCACCCGACTTGGCATACAAGGCCATATTTTCACATAGATCATGAGAGATAACTTGGGAGAACTAGATCAAGCCCCATTGAGCCATTGATGATTTTAGATAGTTGTTGATGTAGCCATGGGTGTACTTTGATGGTCCTATAGATGTGGGCACCACACAAGCATACAATGCATATTGGAAAGCTCACACTCCCATTAGATTCAAATTTTTGATTGTACACACAATAGGTAGAGGATAGGTCATAGGACCCCAAATAGGACAAGTGCCACAACAACCACCTCACCATCCTCAGGATGGTTAGGATGGTGGTGGTGGGTATGATGGACAGGTGCCACCCTAGTACTACTAATGGGATAGAGGGCACCACCGCAGCCACACTAGTAGCCTCCCCAACAACTGCCACTAGGTCTTGATCTTGGGGACAAACATATAGCAGTGCTACAAGTGTAGGTATAGGCTTTGATAGGGTAGATCCAGCAAGCACAATCCCAGATACAGACCTTGATTAAGGAGAGGGATTAGGCGAGATAGGAGATAGTGCAGGAGTGCTAATAGAGACAAAATTTTGACCTCAACTTGGCCTAGGAGATAGGATAGAGACAAGAGCTAGAGGTGGCAGCACAATAGATGCAGGGATAGGTGATAGTTCAAACAAAGATGTATGGGTGAGTGATGTAGGAGGCATCACACTACAAGCTATTATATTACAAAGCTTTCCTATAGGAGTTCCAAGAGTCATATTTCTCCCACATTAGCTAGGTTACTTTGAGAAGATCTTACCCAGGGCCATCATGTATACCATCAAGGTCACATTATTAGAGCCAAGGCAGCCACCATAGCGATTGAAAAAGCAAGGGTAGCTCAGGGCATAGATAGTTCCTTTAGATACTTTTTGGATGTATAGGCTGATTTATGATATGTATAGATTCACTAGATGAGTTTTGATTAGCCTCTTGTATATTTTTATGATGAAATTAGATATTTGATTCTGATTGTATCATGACATTCAACTTTTATATATATATATATATATATATATACATGAGATGACTTCAATGTGATTTATGATGTGATGTTATTTTATTTTACCTTATGTGTTATGGATGTATATGATATGGATGGATGCATTTAATGTTTATGGTATGATGTTTTATGTTTCATTATGTGATATGATAATATTGATGTATGATTTGAATGCTTATGGATCTATATGAATGCACTTTCATGTTATGGATACAAACCTATGTTATGCTTTGATGGATGATGGATGCAATGCAATTATATGTTTAACTTCTTTTTAGTATCTTTTCCATATTCGATATGATGATGCAAGAAGTATGTATGCATGATGGAAAATGTGATGATTTTGATGATGTTTACATGGTTATGTGATGAATGATAATGCAAATGTGTTGTTTATGAAATGCTCAAAACACCTAAATGAGTAATGCAATGATGTTTCCTATTATATGATTATATGTATGATATGTAGTATGCTAATGGTTTGTGGATGTAGGATGAGTAAAACTAAATTTTATATTGGATGTCATGAGACCATGTTAGTACATGGAGGAGATAGAAGAAAGAGGGATCGAACCTTGATTCCGAGATGATGTAGAATTCCAACAAGTCTATGAGTCATCGAGACATTAATAGATATAATGATGAGTGATGATGATATATTACTTATCTAGGGATTCAAGACATAAAGATCATTACTTTCCTTATGTTTGATAACACACATAGGTATGATGCATCAAGGTATAGAAAACTAGGATGGTGTTGTACCCAATGAGATGGACTTTGACTCGACAATCAAATAAGAGTATCCTTGTTTGCACTTGACATACAAAACTTTATTAGGATGTACTTCAGACATTTTGAATATCTCAGACCAAAACAAAAATAGATGAAACCTCCTAATGTAATAGTCAACAAGATGTCCAAAACATCCTCCCTACACACCAAAAAAAATAGCATGACCAAGGTTATATTACTAGAATATCAAAAAAGCACAAAAAATGAAAGATAATGATCAATTCCCCATTCCTTTCTCTCTAATTTTTTTTATTAGACATCATCGAGAGGTCATTGAAATGAGTGCAATAAGATAAATCAAAAAGAAAATATCAAGTAAACCAACAAACTAATGTTATTCATACCTCTAGCTAAGACTAAACTACGGTGATGCCTAATGTTGATGTCCATTGTAGGAAGGATGCATCTTAGGACATGATGTTATCAGATGATGGTGAGATTAACTGGATGATAGGATATTGATACCCAGAGTTGACCAATTTGTTTATCTACTAACCTAAACTTAAGAATTGACATTTGAGTTTACACTTTTAAATTTTCTAGACTTTTTTTTGACTATTTTTCCAAATATTTAAGATGGCGATTGATTTATTATGAGTGGTTGTTTCTTGCAGGTGAAAGAAAAATGGGATGGATGATTTTGAGTTTTGTGAATGTTTTTGGTTTGTTGAAATGTTTTGAGGTTGTTTTGATATTTTCAAGATGTTTTACAAATGTTTTGATTTTTCAAATCTCCCAATGTTTTTGTGTTTTCTGAGATGTTGACCAAGAACCTAACCTAAGGACCTATCCTAGGGGCCTTAGGGGCTGATCAAAGATTAGCCTTGGCTATATTATACACACAAGGACCATGTAGTTTGATTGACATAGACTTGTTTATTGATGAGATATGAACAAATGGATTTTCAGTTTATTATGACAGATTCCTAAGGAGTGACCAAATGTCTTGGGAGCCAATCAAAGATTAGCCTTGCCTATGTTCAAGCTTAGAGATGACATAGTTCGACATGATAACTTTTTTATTTTGATCTATTTTTGGATTATTCATATGTTTTGGATTTTTTTGGTTTTATGAAGGTTTTTGGAATTTTTTGGTTTTCAAGGAATATTTCAAGAATATACATGAATCTAAACTAATGCAAGTATGAGAACATGCCCCTAGTTTGATGTGATAGAATACCCCAATATAGGAAGAAAAAACTATGCTTTGAAGTGTGCCAAGTAGTACTAAATGGATCATGATACTAATGCAGGATCAAGCTATGATGTAGATGCAGATGGGTAATGGAAGGATCAATGCAATGTGATGGGTGAATGGGATGGAAAGAAATGGTAGGTGATGCAAAACAAGTTGAAGAATCCATAGTGGATGGAAAGTGCTTATTTACACAAGGTGCCTAATTACAAATTTTTCACCAAGGTACTTTCCCAAAGCACCACCAAAGTGATCTTCACTAGAGGATGATTTTTTTCTTTACTTTTTTCAATCCTTTTTCTTTTTTTTTTGGATTTTTATAGTTTTTGATTTTTTATTTATTTTTATTTATACCTTGTAAGCGTAGGCATAATTTTTTTTGAGATGGGAGCTATTGATAGGATCCTACAGAGGCTCACCTTCAAGTGTGGATGTTTGATATGCTCCCAATTTTTAACTTACAGTGACAACAAAGGGTCCCAACCAATTGGGTTCAAATTTTTCCTTGCTATCTAGATTTGGTACATTCTTTTGATTTTATTTCAACACAAGCTCTCCAACTTGAAATGACCAACTATTGATCTTCTTATTATAGATACTTTTGAGACTATTTTGATATGCTTGCAAATGGTTCAAAGCATTCATGTGCCACTTATCTAGTAGCTCGAGCTCATCAAACCATGAAACTATTAGTGTAATTAATTAATTAATTATTACACTAGCATAAGTTAACTTAGGTATTGCATTAGTTAATTAAGTCCTAGGTTGCATTATTAGATAAATCATAAATAAATGGGATAATATTCCCTTCCTTGTTTATAGGAGATAATATTCCTTCTAGAAGATGAGTTGTCCTTCTAGAACTTATCTCAACATTTAATAATCATCTAGATAGGGTTCACATGTTGCTAGATAATGACACATGGAAACATCTCATGCATCTTAGGTTTTCTCTCTTGCCTATATATTCAAGGCTTCTTGTACATTTGTAATCAATCCAATATCTATATCAATTAATCATAAATATAGACTCTTTAATCAACATTCCATAGTTGCAACACTTCTCTTTGTGGTTGATTATATTTCATGGTTAAAGTCCTTTATTGAAGATTCTAGAGCTTCAAGGGTTGTGCAATCCATAATCTCAACATGGTATCAAAGCTAGTCCATTGAAGCATCAACCCTTGATCTAGGAAGTTGGAGTGCAAGAATATTTTAGGCTTGGAGTTTCATGTTGCATGCTAGTTGGTTCTACTCGGGAGCCAAGTTGATTTCTAGTGCACATCAAGCTCTCTCCAACCTCTCCATTGCATCCAGAAGGCCTCAAAACCCATAGATCACCTGTTCATTCGACAAAATCAGAGACATGTCATCTGGTAGCCAGTTGAGGTATTATATAGGGTTTTCATTTTTTGTACTACCCATACAAATCTACTGTAAAAAATCTCTTGTTCAGTCATCATCCAAGGAAAAAAATTAGAAAAAAACAAAAAAAATTGGCTATATTTGGGCTTTTTTTTTATAGTTCGGGTAAAAATTTACACTGTCAAGATGACCTGGTATTTAAATTGGTAGTCAACATATTTATTTTCCCTACAGATATAGTTTGGGAGCTTTACATGCTTCAATTGATTTATAATATTCTTTTTGCATATTTTAAAATATTTAATATCATTTTAAAAAAATTTAAATTGCAAATATTTTGCAATATTCAAATTCTTTCAGTTGGCATCCATAGTCTCTGTAAACTGACAAGTTGGTTAGAATTTTTCATCTAGCAACACCTCGCCCCACCACTGATGGTTTTCACCAGTGGCATTCATTCTCCATTTTTGATATTTTTTTCAGCCAACACCGTGCCCTGATTGACTATCGAAGCACCCACCGAAGATTGAAGCCCCTACTGTAGAACCCTCCATCGTATCAGAATCCAAGTGCTCCACTATCTTCATCCATGCCACCAACACACCTCTGATCCCACCACCCTACAACCACTCTATCATCACCTATCTAGTAGTACCTTTTTTTATATGCCTGCTAGCCCCGTGGTCATATCAATGACCAGGGACTTATTTTCTAAAGCCTAGGGTGCTATAATTTTGCACCTAATTATCCTATTCTATTCAAATAGCAGTTTCTCTTCTGAGGGCTATATGTTCATTCCATCGTATCAAAAATTTGCAAACAAGATACTGATGGAAAGAGAATTCATAGCACTATCTAGTGGTTCCATCCATTTTGCAATTTTTTTTTGCTATAAAATTCTAAAGTCAAATGAAGTCAACCCTTCATTCTAGACTCAAAGGCACATATCTTCTCATCAAATTTTTAGATTCTAGTGATTCCAATGGCATTCAGAAGATATTTTAGTGCTCTTTTACATCAGTCCACTCACTCTCCTTGGTTTTAGCTCCAAGTATCTTCTATTGGTTTTTTTCTATTTGGTGCATTTTCCTAATTCTTGAGACATCCTAAAGATTGAAGAAGAATTTCTTAATCTCGGAGGAATATTTTTAGTTGCATATCTCTTTTGGAAGTCTGTATTTTCTATTGAAGGTCAGTGTCTTTGTTTTTTGTGGAGAAATTTCATTATGGGGCTTGCATATACTCCTTCTTTGGTTATGTTGCATAAGGGAAACTATAAGCAATGGTGAGATGGGATCAGCCACCATCTCCAATCTCTTGATCTATTTCCTCATCTATATGGTATAGTTCCTCATCCAAGTGAAGGAATTCATGAACTTGCTTGGAGTTGCAATAGATACACTATTTTGGAGATCATTTCTATGCAAGTTGATTGTGATGTTTTGAATGCTATTTATCATTGTGACTTTCCTCACATCCTTTGGACTAAACTTTGGGATATCTATGGATATTTTGACACTCCACCATTCCCCAATGGTCATGATTCAAAATTTCATTCTTTAGATCATGTACCTCACAATGATATTGTTGTGTAAGAGGTTGATTGCCTTGATCTTTCCAAAGAGGTTGACAAGGTTCCTTCAATTGCTTCTTCTTCATCAGAGATAGTTGGTATCCCTTCACATTAAGTGATTTCTTGTCCAAATTCATTGATTGAGGCTTCCACCATCATCATTCATTAGGACACCTTTAGTTTTCCATACTTGATTCAAGGGATGGCTTCGTTTTAGGTATCACTGACTTGGATTCTTCTAAAAATTTGGAGGAAATTCTTGAGGGGATATCACTCCTCTATTCAGATCCCACTTTGGAGATTTTTCTTGAGTCTCTTCATCCTTTTGTCTCAACCTTGATTGGGTATCTAAAGACTATCTTGGAGGCACTTGATTTCTCTTTAGAGATTTAATGTTTGAGACTTCTCCCCTATCATTTCATTAAGGACTTTAGGTTTCTTCCGCATCAACCATTGGATTTGTTTTAGATTACTTTCAGTGGTTTTGAGGACACTTCATTCAAGGGGGATATCAAGTCTCCATCACATCCATCTCTTCACCATCTTTGGATATTATTCAACATCAATTTTTGCATCATCCTGGGTTGTCACCCTCATTGATTGTGGCATCTTCATCTTTAGGCAAGAAGACACATGAGCAGAGTTCAAAGACATCATCATCATCCACCTTCATCCTTCCTTCCTTCAATTCCTATCCAGAATGGGAGAAATCTCTACACTTGCACTTGGTTTTGTTTCTTCCAAAAGGGAGACAAGTTGTTTTTTGACATTCAATCTTTTTTTGTCTTCAGACACTTACCATTTGTGCAGGTGATCTCATCTTCTGGGGGGGCTATATAGTCTCTCTCTTTCCCTCTGATGGGGAGGCTATTGTATTGTATTCGTGTGACAGATGGTGTACTTGGGGGGTATTTGGGAGTCATCCATCCTTCCCATCCTATCTCACTTTTTTTTTTACTTTTTCATCTTTTTTTTGGAGAGGGGTTTTGTTCCCACTGGGTTTTCCCCTTTTTTCAGTTTGTGGGAGATATTTCTCTTTTTCATCTTCATGTACATGGGTACCTAACATGGCCTCATATCCGGGACTCATCATCGATCATCATCTTGCATAATCATTGCATTTTCCTCCCTAAGTTGAACTTATGGGGGGGTTAGTGTAATTAATTAATTAATTATTACACTAGCATAAGTTAACTTAGGTCTTGCATTTAATTAATTAAGTCCTAGGTTGCATTATTAGATAAATCATAAATAAATGGAATAATATTCCCTTCCTTGTTTTTAGGAGATAAGATTCCTTCTAAAATATGAGTTATCCTTCTAGAACTTAACATTTAATAATCATCTAGTAGGGTTCACATGTTGTCACATGTTGTTAGATAATGACACATGACAACATCTCATGCATCTTAGGTTTTCTCTCTTTCCTATATATTGAAGGAATCTTGTATATTGGTAATCAATCCAATATCTATATCAATTAATCATCAATATAGAGTCTTTAATCAACATTCCATAGTTGCAATACTTCTCTTTGTGGTTGATTATTTTTCATGGCTAAAGTACTTTATTGAAGATTCTAGAGCTTTAGGTGCTATGCAATCCATAATATCAACACAAACTAGATATTCCTGATCAGTAATAAGATTTTTCAATGATATTCTCAAGGATGGAAGCTTGATCTCAATGGGCAGGATGGCCTCGAATTCATAGACTAGGGAGAAAGGGGTTACAACTATTGGTGTGTGGATACTTTTTTCGGTAGGACCATAGGGCAGGATTTAGCTATAGGTTCTAGTCATGACCAGCTTCATTGACCATCTTCTTGAGAATTTTTAGGATGGTCTTGTTATAAGCCTCAGCCTGGATGTTACCCTAGGGGTACTATGGAGTGGAGAAGTGATGTTGGATATTGAATTTTTGGCATAGCTCATGAACATTCTAGTTTTTGAAAGGTGTCCCATTATCTAAGATAAGGGCTTGTGGGACATTGTAATGGAAATTGAGGTAGTTTAGGATGCATTTTGAGATTTTCTTCTCTATTATATAGGTCATGGGGATGGCCTCTACCCACTTTGTGAAGTATTTTGTGGCAATGATAATGAACTTGTGTCCATTAGATGAGGTGGGTGTGATTTTTCTAATGATATTGATCCCCCATTATGAAAAGGGCCAAGGTGTTATAATCAGTTGGAGCTCCTATGCTGGTGCATTGATGTGATCTCCATGCAATTGGAATTGAAAAAAATTTCAAACATAGTCATGAGCTTCCTTCTCCATTGTAGGCCAATAGTACTCTATCGTCAATAGTTTCTTGACCAAGGTTATACCACTAGAATGTGAACCACAAATGTCATCATTTACCTTAGTTAAAGCAATCAAAGCTTCCTCAAGATTAAGGCATCACAAGAGGGTTCCTTCAATACTCCTACAATAAAGGGTGTTACCTAAGATAACGAAATAGGATGACTTCTTAATAAAGTTTCTTTTGAGGTTTGGGGTGATGTCAACAAGGAGGACTCCTATTTTTAGGTAGGTGAATATATCATGGTACCATGGATCACCGGGACTAATGATTTTGCACACAAACTCAAACTTTGGTACCTTAAAAGCTGGCATGAGAAGCTACTCTACTAGGAATTCATGTTTATGCATGTTGTGTGGGATATCTAACAATGATTTGATTGTAGCCATGGTGTCAACTGCTCTATTGTTTACTCGTGGTATCTACTGAAATGTTATGTTGATGAAGAATTCCTTGATGTCCTCCACCAACTTCTTATATGGGGTAAGTTTATCATCCTTCATTTGATATTCATTGTTGACCTAGTTTATAATTAGTTGTGAGTCCCCATAGACCTTGAGTTCCATGATTTACTATTGTACTATAATTCAAAGTTCTATGACAAGAGCCTTGTATTTTGCAATGTTATTGGTGCAAGGGAAAGACAACCAACATTATTTAGGAATTAAATCCCATTATGGTGTGATAAAGAGGACTCTTGCTCTTGATCCATGTTGTGTGTATGACCTATCGAAATATACCTTCCAATGATCTATTGTACTAATATTGAAAATGGAATCATCTAGAAATTTTGATATTTGTGGGTTTTCTTAATATATAGGTGCCTCCACCAATTGATCTACAATTACCTGTCCCTTGATAGATTTCTATTCCATGTATTCAATGTCATATTTTTTCAAAATCATGACCCACTTAGACATTTGTCATGTGAGTGTTGCTTTAGAGAGTAGATACTTGAGGGGATCTATCTTGGCAACGAGCTTTATCTGATGAGCCAGTATGTGGTGCTTGAATTTTTTGTGAGGAAAACACTGCCACAAGGAGATCCTTCTCAATGAACATATATTTTAGCTCATGTCCTACCAAGGTTCTACTAATATAGTAAATGAATCTTTCTTTCCCTATTTCATCATGTTGAGCTAGGAGAGCCACAAGTGCTACAATCATAGCTGATATGTAGAGGATCAATGGTTTGTTTTGGATCAGTGACATGAGTATTGGTAGTGTTAGCAAGTATTCTTTGATTTGAAGAATGCTTGATTTCATTTCTTATCCCAATTGTATTCTACTCTCTTGTGGAGTAGATGAGATTATAGGATAGCTATATCTCCTAACTATGCTATGAATCTGTGAATGGACTGGAGCCTTCCCTATAAACCCCTTAACTACTTTAATGTACATGGTGCTTCCATGTCTATAATTACTTTGAATTTCATAGGATCTATCTTGATTCCCCTCATTGATATAATATACCCTAGGAGTTTCCCTAATTGCACACCAAAGACACATTTCTTTCGGTTGAGTCTTACCTTATATTCTTCCAACTTGTCAAAGATTGGGCCTAGTGTTGATATGTGATCTTGATGCTTTATTGATTTGGCTAGTATGTTATCCACATAGTCCTATACATATTTGTAGATCATGTCATGGAAAATTAGAGTCATAGGCCTTTGGCATGTGGCTCCGACATTCTTTAACCTAAATGGCTTCATATTTCAACAGTAAGTGCCCTATGGATAGGTGAAGGTTGTCTTATGTTGATCATCCTTTGCTATCATAATCTAATTGTATCCTAAGAACCCATCCATTAATGATAACATTTTGTGCCCTATTGTTAAATCTACAATCATTTTTATGTTAGGAAGAGGGAAATCATCCTTAGGGAATGCTTTGTTCACATCTCTAAAGTTGGTGCATATTTGTATGCCCCCAATGGGATTGGAAATAGGTACAAGGTTGGAAACCCATTCAGGATATTCAATGGGCTATATGAAGCCAGCGTCAAGGAGTTTTTACAACTCAATTTTGACCAATAAGGCAATTTGTAGATGCATCTTTCTTAATTTATGTCTTATTGGTTTCACCTCTGGATAGGGTGTTAGATTATGGACCACTAACTCTAGATCTAGGCCTAGCATTTCAAAATATGTCCATGTAAAGTTCACTTTTATTTGCTTTAAGAATGCTGATAGTTTTTCTTGTTCCTCAACTAGGAGTGATTCAGCATAGAAAGTGATGTGTGGTGTTTCTTCAGTTCCCAAATTGACTGGGTTACATTTCTCTACTAGGACTGTCGATTTCTCTTGATAGATGTCACTAAGTGGAAGATTGAATGCCTCATCCTTTGGTGCCTCATAGATATTTTCACCATCAAATACATCATTTCTTTTTAATATTTTTTGGTCAGAAAGTGCCACAGTGTGGTTTTCACTTAGAGACCTAGGCATTACTCTTAGATTTTTTATTTTGCAACTAAGAGATTCAATCATTTCCCCATAGTACACATGTGTGTCCAACTAAATATCAAACCATGCTTTGTGGTCTCCATATGGTAGAGTATACCCTATTCCCATGAATTTTGAGAGAGCCTCATCATTTTTTAATGTGTTTAAGATTGGTGGTCCTCGTTGATCATAGTCTATTAGTTGGGGGCAAACAAGCTTTAGTTCAATGGTTTGGTTAATTGACTCAAAAATACATCGTCATAATCATAAAGAGGGAGGAGTCCTCAAATAACATAGGTAGGTTAGAGAGGGGATCCTCAAAATGATAACTAATTGATACAGGTATCAACGAGGAAGCTTGACTATTTTAACCATAGCACCTTTCCCAAGTATGGTTAATTTTGTAGGGTTACATCCAAGGCCAAGATTCTTAAGGCACTTTTCAGCAATGATAGGTTCTAATAGGTTGATGTGATTTTTCTTGAGTTTTTAATTCTTGTTGTAACCCATGCCAAGCATTAACTACAACCCTTTATTTTCCTCGTACATCAGAAGAGCAAGCACAAGTCTTTCATCTTGGTATAACAGGCTTGATATATATTTTTCTTCTACCACTTTCTGGCTTAGGTATCCCCACCTTTTGAATGTGGAGGGTTTTTCTTTGAAGGTATGAGATGTTGTGTTGATTGGATATGGTTTCCCATGAGATATAGGAGATTGAGTTAACACTTCTATCACAAAGGAACACTTTTTCATTTTATAGTCCCCACATCTATTATCCTAGATTACAACCTTCACTTTTGGGATATTCTGAATGGTGGGTGTCTTTGTCTCAGAAGTGGAGGCTAAGGTGGATGGGTTGATATATGGGGATGTGGGTCCTTCATCATTTTTTGGGACTTGTGGGATCTTATAGTATTTGGCCTTTATATTTTTGTAATAATAGAATGGTTCAAGATCACCATGGATTGTGACTTCTTGGTTTTGATAAGGGATTTTGACACATTGATTTAATGTGGATGTGATAGCTTGAATCCCATGAACCCATGGGTGTCCTAGGAGAATATTATAGTTGAGTTCGAGGTCAAGGACCTGACAAGTGGTCTCCATGATTTTTGGTCCTACTTGGATAGGGAGTTCAATGGTGCCTTGAGATACCCTTTCTTGATCATCATAAGCCTGAGTGGTGATACCTTTTCCATTTTCAATATCTTCAAAGAATCTAGGGTTATTTATTAGCATTAGAGTATAAATATTCAAACCTACACCTCCATCCACCAAGACTCGTTTGACTTTGTTCTTGTGGACTATGACTTCAAGATGAAGTGCATGGTTATGAGATGGTTGGGTTGGGAGATCATGCTCAAAAAATGTGAGGAGATGTGGTATGGTGATATGTCCAATCATACTTTAAAACTAATCTACATCAAGGTCTGTGGGAACAAACAATACAGCCAATGCCTTTTCTAGGATGTCCCTATGTGTGGGAAAGATTTTTAGCAACCCCATAATGGAGCTCTAGGTAGGGGTCTTTTTTAGTTGGTCCAAGAAACTATAACCACTAGGGTTTGATTTCGGATTTGTGACTGGTGCCTTGGGTGGTGGTGAAGGTCCTAGAATGGAAATTCTACCACCATGTGTGGTGAATCCACACTTAGCTCTAGGTCCTTTGATATTGACAACTATTACCCATTCATCCAAGGATGTGACAACATGGTCATATATATGGTTCACATTGTTATAACTTTTTCCATTACCATTGTTGTTTCCTTTATTGTGATCTGGCATTGGATTCATGTATATTTTGAGATCTTGATTCCTAGCTAGTTGTTCAATGGTGATAGTCTTGTCATCGATGAGATTGCAAATAATATTTTTAAGTCTCATGCAATTAGCTATTATATGTCCCTTTATTTTATGAAATTTTCAAAGGTACTTCTCATTATACCATGGTGGTTTAACTTGAGGCTCTTGATAATTTTTTTGTAAATATGGAGTTTGATGAGATTTTCTTGTACTAGGTATTGCATGATAGATTTGATTGGTTCTCCAAGTGGTGTATATTTGCATTTAGAGGGATATTTTTTCCTTGTAGATAGTTCACCTTGATCACTCACATTGTTGACTATTTTATGGTTGGGTTGTTGTTGTGATGTGTTGGTTTATAGGGTGTTCTATGTGTTGTTTTGCAGTTGTTGGTACATTTTTTGTTGCATATTCTACCTCGGGGCACTAATAACAACCTTGGAACAAATTACACCATCATTGGTAATATTCTTGTTCTTGGCCCACATGTGAGGTTTGTCATTGTGATTTTTTTATGGTCAATTGTCTTGATACACAAGTGTTCCCCCTTGTGCTATAAGGGCTCTTTCAATGTTCAGCACTTTGGGAATGAGTGGATCATACGTTGTGATGCATTGCATTTTGAGATGAAAGGACAAGCTCCCTTCAAGGTTGGAGATAATGGTACCAATTTGGTGTTCCTCTAAAATAGACCATTTGCTCTTGTTGGCTCTCGATCTCCATCTTTTTATGAAATCCATAAATGTTTATCCTTTCGCTTATTTGAGGCCAGATAGTTCTTCTTGGCTTACCTCCATGTCTAGGTTGAAAGAGTAGTTTTCAATGAATAAATCTATGATTTCCCAAAAAAAATTGATTCTAAGAGGTAAGCAAGAGAACCATTCCATTTTGGGACCAACCAAGCTTCACGAGAAAAGTTGCATCAGATAAGAATTGTCATATGCCACTTCGATACAGTGTGCATGGAATTCCATAATGTGATTTTTTAGGATTTCCTTTCTCATTATATTTATCAAATTTTGGTATTTTGAAGCCTAGTGGAAATGAATCATTGTAATGCTTCTATCAAATGGATAGGGGCACAAATTTCCTTGCATGTGTAATTTTTTCACCTTCCTAGATTGGATGTCTTATATCTATTGTGAGAGCAATTTGACCTATGTGGAGAGGTCGCTTTGCAAATAAGGTTGTGGGATGCATGTGTTCTAGGATGGTGTGGTTGTTTGAGTGATGGATGGGGTGACTTGTTTGTTAGGATTTAAGGCATTTTGATGCATGTTTATGAGAGGTTATTGTAAGTTTTGTTGTGTGAGAAATGTATGTTGGTATGCCTATTGTTGTTGCTATGCCAACAATGCTTGTTTTTGGGCTTGCTACTAATTTTGTTGCTATTGGGCCAATAACACTTGTTGTTGGGCTTTTCGTTGTGTGGTTTGTTGATGTTGTGCTATCAAAGCTTGTTAATAGGTTTGCTATTGTAAAAATGCTTGTGCTTGTGCTTGTGCTTGTGCTTCTTATGCTTGGTATTGAGCTTGATCTTGTTCTTATTGTGCAAGGTATTAAGCTTGATCTTATGCTTGGGCTTATGCTTGAGCTTTGGCTTGTGCTTGTTGTTGTGCCTATTGTGTGGCTTGTTGATATTGTAACAAAGCTTGTTTGTGTGCTTGGTCTTGGTCATGTTGTGCTTGAAATTGTTGTACTGCATTTTGGTAAGCTTGTTGTGCTTCTTGCAATATGATACTATATTGGTTTTCCATATTTGTATTTGGTAGTTGAGCTGGGGGATATTTTGGGGTGGTGTGAGATGAAGTGACGATAGGTGGTGCTTGTTGAGTTATTTGTTGAGGTGTTTGTTGAGTGATGACAAAGGGTTGTGTGGTAGATGGTATGATTAATATTCTTGGTCCTTGGGAGGCCATGTTTTGGGATGTGTGATGTGTTTCATATGGTGTGATGATTGGTTGAGAGATTTGGATTGGTGCCACCTAGTGTTGTGATATGAGTGGCATGTTTGGGGGATTTGGTATTATAGATCCGTTGATTTGATTTGCTTGGTTTTGGATTGTTGTGTTTAGTGAAGAGACTTTCTCTACACCTTGATTGGATAATGATGGACATAGTGGGAATGATGGGAAGATTAGTGGTGTGTTTCCTTGTAAAAGTGAGGATGATGCATCAAAAGTGCCCACTTTTCCTTTTGATACATTGGGGAGAGAGCTTTGTGTATCTAGAAGGTATGTTGGTGTTGCAAAAAATGTGGAAGGATTGTTTGTATCATGGAAAATGAGTGGAACATATGGATTTTTTAGGTCTTATTGAATGTTGCTAGGCATACACAAGATTTTTTTAGCCTCTAGATTTTTATTGTTGACAAGTGGGTGTTTTTGAAGGGGTTGGAGTAATGAACTTCCCTTGGTGATCATGGGTAGACTTGGGGCATGAGATGATGTTGGTTGTATGATGGGTTGGATGATGCTTGGGAATGAAGATATGAGTGATGTTGATGGAATTCCCCCAATTTTCTCAACAATAGTGCTCATATCAAAATTAGAAGGGAGTTTAGTCCCTTGTTTTTCTAATGCCAACATGTATTGTGTGGGATTGAGCCTCACGATTGTGTTGACAATCTTGTGTGTTTTAGGATTTTGGGCTAGTTCAATTATTTTGTCTTGGGTCATCCCTTGGAAGTTTTTGGTGATGTATTCCACTTGGAAACCTCCATCTTGAAGATATTGTGGTAGTTGAGGGGGGTTAAGTGGAGGGTTGATAGATTCTCTTAGGTTGAATTCTAATGTAGTTTACCTTAAATCACTTGAGGTGGAATTTTCTTTATTTTGCTCCATGATCTTCTTGTGTTGTGACCTTGTTTGGACCATAAAATAGGGATCAACTTTTAGGAATATGGGAGGTAAACCTATAACTCCTTTAGTTGATCTAAACTTTAGGCACAAAAATAAAATCTAAGATATTTAAGGATTAAATGATGGTGATGTAATAAATGAAAGGTGAATGATATGGGTATTTGAACTTTTGAGAACTTT
Organism: Sequoia sempervirens; assembly: GCA_007258455.2. Classification (NCBI taxonomy): domain Eukaryota; kingdom Viridiplantae; phylum Streptophyta; class Pinopsida; order Cupressales; family Cupressaceae; genus Sequoia; species Sequoia sempervirens. The sequence goes on from VDFB02193867.1 coordinate 423,412,969, forward strand.
GGAGAAATAATAGACTTTAGGATTTTGGATTTTGGTTTGGATTGATCTGATTTGGTTTGATTTGGATAATGGACTTATAGATCCCAAGATGTTAGATGTTATCTTGGAGTAAACTTGTACAAAGGAGGTGATTATTTAACTAAATGTGTGAGAAAGGATTCATCCCCACACACTTAGCCAAGCAAAGTAATTTTGATTTTGATTTATGGATTTACCAAAAGTCTAGCATAGATCATTTTTTCCAAAATTCCAAGATTTGTTTGTTAGATGGGATTTGATAAATGATATGAAAAATGAAGGGGTTGATTTGATCCTAGATGAACCTAGAAAGACTTTATTTACAAGACCAAGGTGTTGAAGAACATGCTATACCTCTAAAACTTTCAACTCTTAATGATCATGTGAGAAATTAAAAATGTTGGAAAAGACCAAGATTCTGACAGTAATAAAATGAATACAAGTTTGGATTATTATTTGAAGCACGTTTGTAAAAGTTGTATACCAACATATATTTGGTTTTGTGAAGTTCTAAAATGTGTTTCTTGAGAGCCTTTGGACTAAGATGCTTATGGAGATTAGTGAACCTTGGTTTTGGAACTTTGACTCTATGGGAAATCATGAGAAAAAACACATATGTGGGGTTCAATTGTCTCTTATCTTGATTAAATGGAATATTTTACCATATCAACACATTTTTCTTAATTTTCAAATTGGATGTCTATGTCTTAACTCCTTTTCATTCCATAAGGTCCATTATGTGAAAATAAAATAATCAAGGCCATATTTTTCCTAGGTTGACTTTGGAGAGAACAAATTGAGATATGGGCCCAAATATTTAGAAGCCTCTAAGGATAAAATCCCTAGGGACAAGTAGTAATAATTGGAATATTCAAGGATATTTTCTCTTTCCAAAGGGTTTGAATTTTTTATGACTTGTTGACTATTTGTTTCAAAGTTTAAGATCCAAGCAATGTATTTAACTAACTCACAAATTGCACAAATCTAGGAGAGAAATGAATATACTTGTTGAGTCCCCACTTGGATTTCTCCAAACACTAAGACAAAGCAAATAGTTAGAGATTTGGTGACACTGGCTCCCCTCCATGGTACACACTTCTTGCGACCACCAAATCTCAAAATCTTGAAGATCTAGAGATGTTAAGGTTTTTTTTTTTTATACTTTGAATAGTACAAATGTGGGGCAGCTTCAAAATGTCCATTCTTGCACCAACAAGTATTAAGTATTTTGGTCTTTTAAATAAAGGGTTCTAGCAAGGACATCCAGTTCATGGGATACTATGATAAACTCTATCAAGATGTATCCCAATGCTTAGAAAAAGGGCTTTACATATCATAAAGATACTGGGGGAGAGTTATCATGTACCACTTCTTGTTGATTGCAAACTTTCCTTGCAATCACACATTTATATAGCAGTTTGAAAGAGATTGGATTTAGCTCATTAGTGTTGGGTTAGTTTCCTCCTTTCAAAGTAGGGAGGTAGGCCCTCTAAAGATAAATAAAAGTGAAGAAGTACATTTGTAGTTCAACTACCCAGATTGCATAAAGCACTAAGAGGAAACACATACAATGTCTTTCCTTCACACTTGCATGATTGTTCAATTTTAGATCCAAATCAAAATGTGTGGGTGACTTTAGACAACTGATGTCAAAATAATGCTTTTGATTCTCAAGATTTTCAAGTGGTGCAAGAGAAGTGCATATGCATTCAAATGACAAAAATTGCAAAAAATCACATAACAATGAAAGAAAAAGTTATTTTTAAACCCAAAGTAAAGATTTCATTTGTTTTAAAGTAACAAACTAAATGTGAGTTTTTCTTGTTCAATTTTAGCCCAAAATCAAAGTCTAGTAAGTTCCTAAAGTTCTATTTTAATCCAACTTTAACAAAACTTGAGTTGTTTGTTAATTTTAAGCCCAAAATAACTTTAATTGGTCCTAAAACATAAAATGAGAAACATAATTCAAAATCCTGAGCTATTACAATGAGTATAAAAAAATGCTTTTAATTTTTAAGTCAATTTTCCTCCCTTTCTTGCAAAGGCGACACTAGGAAACAAAGGTGACACTCTACAAATGTCAAATGCGGTGCTAAAAACAAAGGTGGAGCTTTGTTGAAATGAAAAGGTGATGCTCTACAAAAAACAGAGAGCACATATACGGTGCAATATTAGAGGTGACACTCTATCAGAAAGTAGAATTTAGATAGAAGACAAAGAAGGTAGATGTGGCATGAAAACAACAAGCAAAGGCGGCATGATGTGGTGAAAGAAATGTTGGATACAAAGGAGACACTCTATGGGAAATCAAATGTGATGTTGTATGCAAAGGTAATGTTGTATCATTCAAACATGGCGGCATTCCCCTGTAGCTACAAAAAATAGTGTTTTCAAGAAAATTTGTCAAAATAAAAAGATTAGCCCTCCTAGCATCAAAATGTAAACACCAAACCTAAAATAAGCTAACACAAGATCAAAAAACACTAGTTAATCATGTTAGAAAGCCAAATCTAGCATTCCCTATAAAATTCTTAGGTAAAATAAGAAGAAAACATGAAAATGGGCATAATGAACCAAAGATAGCATGAAATCCAATTGAAATAGCTAAACCTTCATCCCATAGGGGGATTGGTGCTCATTTGATGTGGAAAGAAGCCCTTTCCCAATCCCTTTGATAAGCTTTGATGATGTTGAAGATCTAAAGTGTGAGATTTTATGCAAAATACTAACATAAACTAGCTAAAATGATGGAAATGATAAAAGGCTATGAGTTGAAATGCCTATAGTAATAATGGTTGAAGTTGTGGATCCATATTATGAAGAGAAGGCCTCTATTTATAGAACTCAAAGGTTGAGGAATGAGAGAAATTGGTGAATGTGGGACAAAATGGGAGCCAATGAGAATGTGACACTTGTCATAAATCTATTGGGTGAGGGTGGAGCACATTTTGGGATATGTGTTGAGGAAGGAGATGTAAGAGGAGTTATTGAAAATGGTTGAGGATTTGAAAGGATGTAAGAAGAATTTATTGAATGTGGTTGAGGATTTGAAAGGATGTAAGAGAAGTAAATTAGGATGTAAGAGAAGTAAATGAGGATGTGAGATATTTTTAAAATCTATGGAGGGAAATTGAATGAGGAAGTGGTTGAGAAGAATATTCCCTAGAATATGCCTTTGTGAGGATAAATAGAGGAATTAGATAAATAGAAGAAATTAATTTCATGTACAACCTAGTTAGTTTACCATGGGTTGATTTAACTCTTGAGGAGTTAAAGGTTGGAGGATTTATTAATGATTATTAGAAAGTGATTTAGAGTTAAATAATTCAAAATTAATTAACCTAATTGGGTTAGAGGATTATGACATTTGATTTATTTCAAATGAGAGGACTTGGGGGGATTTAATTAAATGTTTTGATTTAATTAAATATGATGAACATTAGTTAGAAGAAGGGTGAATTAATCTAATAAATTTAATTATTTGATTAACAATAGAAATTGTTGAATTTAACTAAATAATGTTGATTATTTAATTAATTGGTCAATTTGAGGTGATTTAGGAAGAAATGGTGTTAGTTAATCAAAATCACATGCATAGTTTCAATCAAGAATTTTTAAGTGTCTACACTTGCAACTACAATATCTGATAAAAAATTTCTTCCAAATATGCTTATGCCTTAATGAGAAATAGTCACTCATATAATCAATTAGTTGGAATAAAATTGGGAGATAGCATGAGTGCTTAGTTAGCAATAATAATTTTGAAAGAACCTTCCTTGAATGCAAATGAAATTCAAGAAGTTGGTTCAAAAATGGACTTGTCTCAACAAATGGTACTTAAGCTTCCTCAGGAATGTGGTGAGTGTGCTAGATTTGTCTCTAAGAGAGTATCGAGTATTATGGGCTATCGTGAAGCCATGGATCATCCATTTGTTTTGTCCTTGCTCACTACTACAATAGTTTGTGTCTATACCTTATTCTAGGAGAAAATCATAGGGGGAATCTATACATAAGATACCATTGTTTCAAATTCAAAATTGCTATACTTATTCTATGAGGAAATCATAGGGGGAGTCTATACATAAGACGCCATTGTTTCAAATTTAAAATTGTTGGCTCTTTCAAAATTGTTTGATTCATTTATTTGATCTAGGACAACCTTCTATATAGAAGAAGCTCTCAAAATCATAGTGAAATCCTTTATTTTGAGATTATTGTTCAAAATCTTCCCATCATAACAATGGACAAAAGCATCATCTGTCAACCTAAAATTTGCAAGAGTTTCATCAAATTCTACTTTCCCACTCTCTTTTCCATTTTGAATTTTATTCCCAATTTCATCCATGAAGAACTCCCTCAGCCTGTAGATCCTGTTGTTAGCCATAACTTTATTAGGTGTTGAGGATAGCTTCAAGTTTTTACCCAAGCAACAATTGAAAAAAATTGGCCTTTCTAGATACAATGTGTTGAAAATATACATGGGTCAATGAGTTTGACTCAAAAACTACATGGTTGAATCCTCATAGCAATATCAAAATTTGACACGCTGTGGAAAATAGCTCCTAATATATTTGAAGTTATTTTGGAAGAGAGTTCCTGAGAGTATAATGCATAGTTTTGAATTAACCTTTTTGCATGAATTCCATATCTTTGATCCACTATTTTGAGCTTGATGACCTTCATAAAAAATGAATAGGACTATGCTATCTAAAAGTAGATTTCCAATATGCTTAGCCTCTTCACAAAATTCAAAAATATTTTAGCCAATAAGAAGAAAATTTTTTCTTCTATGCCACTCACTTGTGAGAAAAATGTGAGCCTTCCTAAATAGGCTAGACATATTGGAAAATTTATTTTATAGAGCCTAGGGCTACTTTTTCTTGATGAAGGTCATTAAGCTTGAAATAGCTAATCAAAGATATGGAATTCATGCAAAAAGGTTAACTCAAAACTATGCATTATAGTCTCAGGAACTCCTTTATAGAATAACTTCAAAGAGCCTTTCAACACATTGTATTTGGAAAGGATGAATTTTTTCAATTGCTACTTGTGTAAAAACTCTATTTTTGTCCTATCCACTACCAATGCCACAAGAATAATTCAGTCCTATAACACTATCCTAGAGCCAATATGTCAATAATCATTACATTTTTTAAGAAAACAAATACACAATGCACAAACACATTACGATTTACATATGCAAAGTAAAATTCAATTTTGTGATCATTGTCAAAATTGAATGCAAAAACAATCATTACATTCTTTGGAAAAACAAATGTAGAGTGCACAAAAGGCTTATGCTTTATGTTTTCCACAAATTGAAACATAGACCACATGCATATTGTATGGTCTAAAGGACAAACACTATTTGTTGACCTACAAAAGAAAAACGAATATGCACAAAAAACAATACAATCCAAATATCTATTAAGTCATACATGCAAATGATAAATAACACATCCACTCAACCTTGCTATCTTTGAAACATTTATCAAATGGTCTAAGAAAATAAATAAACATAATAGTTTGGTATTTAATAGTTTGATGATGGTGAAATCTAACATTGTTCATGTGTAAACAAATCCATCTAGCTTTCCATTCATTCTTGGTGTCATGGACATAAGTTGTCCATTATATTCTACTCTTATTCATGCCATGCACTTTTGATAATTCATATGGTCAATAATTTTTATGACTTTAATTAGGATTGCATGTTATTTATGCACTTTATTTTAGAATAGCTGAGGTAGATTCGTGAGGCACATTCACGCTATTAAGGTTTTTAGTTTTAGGGTTTTAATATTTTAGGGTTTAGGCTTATATAGGTCTACATTTTAGGGTTTAGGGTTGAAAACCCTAAAACCATAAAATTAAAAACCCTAATCCCTATACCCTACACTCTAAAACCCTAAACCCTAAAACCTAAACCCTAACCCTTAAACCATAAACTTGCATGAAGTTCCTGCTATGAATGTGCCTCACTTATTTTGAAATAAAATGCATAAATAACATGCAATCCAACTTATAGTCACAAAAAGTATTGAGCATGTGAATTATGAAAGGTGTATGGCATGAATAAGACTAGAATAGAATGGAAAACTTATGTCCATGGCACCAAAAATGAATAGAAAAATGGATGGATTTGCTTAGACACCAACAAGCTTCATAGCCTAAGCAAGGATTCTTTAATATCCTTATCTAGTGCATTGTACCAACGATTCATTTTCAAAGTTTTTTCTTTTAACAACACCAAGAAAAGGTAGTCACTACTTCCCTTTCTATGTTGAGTTCTTTAGAGAAAACATAAATGGAATTTTGAAAAAAAAAATTATAAAATTATAAAATTATAAAATTATACATATATTTTTTTGTAATTTTTATAAAAAAAAAATGAAAATGAAATTTATAAAATTAACAATGGTGAGACAAAAGAAAAAATTAATGTCTCTAGCACATGCATAATATATAGTCACTAATTTTCATCTATTTTCAGTAGACTCAAGTGCAAGTGTCATCAATGGCTTGTGGTGTAAAGTTTTGAGTCTATTGAGCAAAGGGTTATTTGCATTGTTTTTCCATTTGTTGGGATTGTTTGATGAGTGTGAATCTCTATCCATTGACAAATTTTATATCCATCGTATTGTAATAAAAAAGTAGACATTTTTAAGTTCCTATATCTTTTACATTGTAATTTTTGCATTGTTTATTCACTTGCTCAGATTGTTTGAAGAGACTCAAATCTATGACTACTGATAGGGATTATGTCTAGCATCTTGGAAAAAAATTACAAAGTAAAAGACCAATGTCCTTCAAATTCAGAATGGGGGGAAACAGAAAGAATTTTATCTAGTTTACCAAACTTCTCAAGTAGGTTTTGAATCAACATGATCTATCCAAATGCATGGAAGTTGTGATAGATACATTTTGTATCTTCATAGCTCCTATTTTCCCAGCATCATTGACCTAGCAAGCCCTATGGATTCTCAAAGTCATTCGTTATATAATATGGCCTATTGAGAGGATTTATATCTATTGTATGCATAATATGGTCTATTGAGAGAATCAATGCATTGTTTCATGAGGGTGAAATCTTTCTCTATTCAGTAGGTTTATATCTATCATATTCTAACCAAAAAGGATGTGTTTCCAAGCACCCATATCTTTTACACTGTCATTTTTTGTGTTGTTTATTCATTTGTTCAAATTTTTTGGTGGGAGTAAAATTGGTCTCTGTCAACAAGCTTTATGTCCATCGTCTTGGAAGTGAAAAACAGGGCCTTTGCAAGTTCCTATATCTTTTATAGTGTCATTTTATATTTTTACACATCTTTGCATCTATAGTGGGCCTTGTTCTGTTACAAATTATTTCTAGCATGAGAAAAGGAAAAATTTTAATCAATGCCTACTATTTTGTTGCTTTTGGAAATATTTCATGGCTTCCTAATATTGTTTTATGTAGTCATGTCTTTTGATTCTCACTTACTATTTTTTGTGAATTTGTATATGATGTTAATTAATGTACATTGACAATAGTATCATGTTACACCCATTACTCATTCATCTGATCTTCTAACTTGAGAACTCTTCCTATATTTTCCACTTGCTTTTGTATCTTTTTATTTGCATATTATTCTAAGCATTAGAAAGAGAAAAATTTAATCAAATCCTAATGTTTTGTTTCTATTTCAAATATCTTATGGCTTTGTAATGTTCTTTGATATATTTGTGGCTTTGCATTTAGTGTTTTTGTCCACTCATGGCATTTTAACAAGGCCAATATGCATGTATACTCCATAATTTTCATTTATTGCAAATAAACTAAAGTGCGGGTGTCATTAATGGATCATGGTATGAAGTCTTCGATCTGTTGAGAAAATGATTATTTTCACTCTTTATTCATTTTCTTAGGTTGTTTGGCATGGATCAAATTTGCATCTATTGAGACAATTTATATATATATTCTATAGGAAACAGAAAAGGACACGTGTAAGTTCCTATATCTTTTACACTGCCATTTGTGCATTGTTTATTCACTCTCTCAGATTGTTTGATGAAGGCCAAATCTTTGTCTCTTGACAAGGTTTATGCCTATCATGGTGGAAGAAAAAAGTGAGCCAGTTAAAATTTTTGATTTCTACTGCACTATCATTTTTGCATTATTTATTCAATTGCTCAAATTGTGTGATTAGCGCCTGATATGTGTTTGTTGACAAGGTTTATGTCTATTGTGTTGGGTATAAAAAATGAGATAGTAATGCATTGCTATATCTTTTACAATTCCATTTTATAGTTCTTTGCATGCCTACATTTTATAGGTCAATTAGCTATGACAAACATTTCAACAATACACATCTTTTTTGTAATGATTTTCACACTAAAAAAAAACCACAATTCCAAATGTTTCCTTGCTATTGAAAATATTTTATGACTTCCTAATGTTCTCTGATATAGTTATTATTTCACACATACTGTTACTTTCCATGTGTAGCATTCTAATGATGACCTTGTACATATAAAGTGCATAATGTTCATTTATTATCAATAAATTGGAATGCAAATGTGATTGATGGAAATGCTCAGATCTCTATCTACTAACACTATTTATGGCTACTGACTTGCCTAGTATATTGGAAACAAAAAATCAAGCAATCTGTAAGTTCATGGCAACACTCAGATCTCTATCTAAATTGCAATTTTTTTCTTGATAATTGACTTTCTCATATTGTTTGGCAAAACTTTGTCCTCTGTCTATTGACAACATTTATGTCTATTGTCTTTGAGGAAAAGTTACAAAGTAAAAACTGATTTTTTTTCAAGATTAGAATAAGGGGAATTGGAATAAAAGTTGATCTAGTTTTGAGACCCTTGCCACATACTGCCAACTACCCTATTGCTTGTGGTAACTTGATCTTTGTGGGGAAAATCAACTATTATCACCCAATTGTTAATGTCTCTCTCCTCCACATAGTTGTTAGAAATCATAAGAAACCATTGCCTCCACATGTAATCTTTGTGTTCTCAATTTGATTCCCCAATTTCCATTGCCATAAAATATAGAATAAATGATTTTCTTCCCTCATTCTTGAAATTTTCATTTGTTCAATAATATGATCTATTGAGAGTTTTTATATCTATTGTATGGGTAATATGGTCTATTCAAAAAGCCTATGAATTATTTGATGTTGTTGAAATCTGTGTCTATTTATAAGGCTTATATCTACCACTTTTGAAGTGAAAAAGAAGACATTTGTAAGTTCATATATCTTTCACATTGTCATTGATGTAATGCTAGAGGAAGAAAAGTAAACCACTCAATCTCCTTTATTAAAACTCAAACTAATTCTTGATTGTCCTTGTAATCAGGACCCATTTCCCTGTACAAAATCCTTGATTTGAAATACTCAACAATGCAATCAAAGTTCCAAACTCTTGCAAACCTTTAGGACACTTTGATGCACATAAGAATGACTTGTTAAATCCTCCACAATCACAATCCTCAAATATAGTTTTAATTTAACTTCTTCACAAGAGCACTTTCAATACTATGACTCCTCAAAGGCATATTAGGGACTTCCAATTAATTTAATTTCAAACATGGCAACAACTATCATTGTCTCCATTAGAAACCTTAAATTCAAAAAAAAAAACAACCATTTAGTTTTACCTTTCCTTTCATTCATTATTCCTTAATGACTGATCATGTTCAAGTAGCCATTCGATTCAAAAATGTCAAAGAAAAATCTTAGTATAAACCTCCTTTTAGGACTGATGAGGGCACAACCCAAGACATAGAAAATAACTAACAAACAAGAGAATAATTTTATTATTCAGAAAATATAGCTTTTTACATGAAAAGGATCTCAAATGCCTAAGTTCTACAACACATGCAAGTTACAGAAAGCTATAGAATAACCCTTTCGCAATATGCAAGCTTGTCCCCAAAAAGCTACCCAAAAAATTAGAAACCCACCCATATATGGAGCTCATCTTTAGTTTGGAGCCAAAAAAACATTCAAATTTGAGTTTAGGCAGCTTGGCACCAAAAATTACAACTTTAAGTTCAAATTTCAAAAGAACATTTGCAATTGTATCTTCTAGAAAGTGTGCCAACTTCCCAGGGCCATAACTTTTGATCTGGGACTCTGATTCATGAACCACTTGAACCGTTGGAAAGGTCTTGAAGTCAATAATGCTCTCAAAATTGGCTACACCAATTTTAGTAAGTTTTGGGGCCATTCCAGAAAATCTAAGTGCCTCAAATCTAACTAAGAAGATTTTTAGGTGCAAATCTGGGAAACTAAAACTGCAATATCTTTCAACCCAGGAATAGAAAATAAAAACCATAAATTGGGAATTTCATTATGACAAAAAGGATATCCAAAAATGTAAAAACATCTAAAAACCAAGAAACTTGAATTTTAACTATTTTTGGGTGATGCAAGATTGCCCTTACACCACTGGATGCTCCTGCATCAGACACCCAGGGTAATTTGAGAAGTGACCTCATCATGTCTTAGATGGTTGAGGAAAACCCAACCAATCAACCGTTGCCTTAGATAGCCAGGATGAATCTTCCATAGGCCTTCCTCTCCATTTCACTAGATATTCTTCATACTGCCTATTTCTACTACTCCTTCCCACAGGACTATCCAAGATTGCTTAAATATCCTCCCTTTCTAAAGTAGGTGTTGGAATGCCATACTACCCTATTGCTGGTGCTTCCTCTGTTCCACCTTCATGATACTCTGTCAAATCTGAAATGTTGAACACAAAGGAAATGTTGATTCCATCAGGCAACTCTACCTCATATGCATTCCCTGAATCACGCTTCTTCAAAATTTTACAAGGACCAAAATTCTTCATCTTTAATTTGTTATAGGTTCCCACCAGAAACCTTTCTTTCCTCAGGTGGACTATTACTTCATCGCCAATCTGAAACTCCTTATTCCTCCTTTTTTGATCTACCTTAGCCTTATATTTCATATTCATATTATTAATGTGATTTAATACATTCTCATATATATTCTTGATGTGCTCTATAAAATCTTCAGCTTCATAATTTATTTTCTTCTCTTGGTCCATCTTCCTCAATTTTGGAGCTATTCTGGGGCTACCTCCATACATAATCTAGAATGGTGATCTACCAGTGCTTCTGTTGATAGAATTGTTGTAAGAAAATTCTGCCTAGGGTAAGATCAAGTCCCATCCCTTGGGTTTATCTCCTACCAAATATCTTAGTAGGTTACCCAGACTCCTATTAACAACCTCTGTCTACCCATCTATTTGTGGATGGTGTGCAGAACTCAACTTCAGCTCTATCTTTAGCTTCTTCCACAAGGTCCTCTAAAAGTACCCCACAAATTTGGTGTCACAATCTAAAACAAAACTCTTTGGCAGAACATGTAGCATCACCACCTCTTTGAAGAACAAGTCAGCAATGTGGACGACATCATGGGTCTTTTGACATGGAATGAAATGTGCCATCTTTGAAAACCTATCAACCACCACAAAGACTGAATCATTCCTTCATTGTGTCCTTGGAAAACCAAAAACAAAGTCCATACTTATATCCTCCCATGGCCTCTTTGGTACAGGTAAGGGTTGATATAAGCATGTATTCTAGCTCACTCCTTTAGCCATCTGACATACCCTGTAGTTTTGTACAAACTTCTTCACATCCTATGACAACTGAGGCCAATAATAATGCTCACTGATAATGGCAATGTTTTTATCCCAACCAAAATGTCCTACCATTCCTCCACTATGCTTCTCCTTTATCAAGTTCTCCCTCATGGAACTCCTCGAGATACACAATTGACTTCCCTTAAATAACATGCCATCTTGGATTATAAAATCCAGCGACCTTGTCCTATCCACTATAATAGGTTCCTTGCAAGCTTTCCAAGCCTCTACAAAATCAGGATCTTTTGCATACAATATCTTGAGTTCATTGAACCAAACCACTTCAATCTGCATTTTTGTCATCAATGTATGCCTCCTACTTAAGGCATCTACAACCCTATTTGACTTCCCACTCCTATGTTTCAAAATAAAGGTATAACTTTGCAAAAACTCTACCTATTTCATATGCCTCTGATTTAATTTTCCCTAACTATTTAGGTATTGCAAGGCTTGATTATCAGTATATAGAACAAATTTCTTCGGCAACAAATAATGTCTCCATTTCTTTAATGCTTCTATTGCATAAAATTCCTAATCATATACAGAATATTTTCTCTTGGCATCATTTAGCTTTTCACTGAAATAGGAAAAGGGCTTACCTTCTTGGCTCAACACTGCTCCAATGGCACAACCACTGGCATCACAATCCACCTAAAACACCTTGTTGAAATCTGGAAGGGCTAGAACAGGTTGCTCTATCACCTTCTACTTCAATAGTTCAAAGTTTTTTGCTTCTCCAGTGCTCCACTTGAATTATTTTCTATCCCCTCTCATTGTTTCAGTCAGGGGTCCACAAATACTACTAAAGTTTCTAATGAACTTTATATAAAAACTAGCCAAACCATGGAATGATCTCACCTCGATAGCAGTTCTTGGGGTAGGCCATTCTAGAAAAGCCTTCACCTTCTCTAGGTCCATCTTGAGACCTTCTGTTGAGACAACAAACCCCAAGTACACTAACTCCCTCTTCACAAAACTGCACTTCTTCAGATTAATCAATAGTTTCTCTTCTCTTAACTTCTCAAAGGCTCTCTGAATATGCATCAGATGCTCATCCAACGTCTTACTGAAAATCAAAATATCATCTAAATACACAATAATAAAACTTTCCAGAAATTCTTTTAGTACCTTGTTCATGAGCCACATGAATGTGCTCGGTGCATAGGTTAGCCCAAAAGGCATGACTAACCACTCGTATAGGCTCTCTTTGGTCTGGAAGGTAGTCTTCCATTCATCTCACTCTCGAATCCAGATCTGGTGATATCCACTCTTCAGATCAATCTTTGTGAAGTACTGAGCTCCACTCAAATAGTACATTAGGTCATCCATCCTTGGCAGGGGAAATCTGTATTTGATTGTTATCTTGTTTATGGCTCAGAAATCTATACACATCATCCACTCCCCATCCTTCTTTGGTGCTAGTACTCTAGGGACTGCACATGGACTCAAACTCTCCTGTATCAAAGCCTTTCTCAACAACTCTTGAACGTGTCTGTTCAACTCCTCATTTTCTACTGGAGTCATTTTATGAGCTGCCTTATTTGGAAAATTGGCTCCAGGAATCAAGTCAATCTAATGACTAATCTTCCTTATTAGTGGTAAACCCTCAGGTACATTATCAGAAACAATACCCTAAAACTCATCCAACATCCCAAAAACTTCTTTTGGAACCTTCTCACTATCCTTCTTACTCACTCTAGGAATCAATGCATAACACACACGCTCATGCTTCATACCTTCTAAAATTTTTCTTCCATCTACATAAAAAATTCTAGCACTACTGCATACCTTTTCTTTAGTCTCTTTCAGAGGTTTCAACTTGTGACAAACCCCATCCTTTGTCAAGGAATAAGTGTTTGCATGGCCATCATGTATTCTTCGCCTATCGAACTACCACGGCCTCCCCAACAACATGTGACATGCATCCATGGGGATGATATCACAAAGTACCTCATCATGGTAGCTCTTGATCTTGAACTTTACTAGGCACTACTCATTGACCAAAAATTTGTGGTTTTTCTGCAACCAGGAAATCCGATACGGATGCTGGTGCCTTTCCCTCTTCAGCTTCAACTTTGTGACCATCTCCTCTGACACCAGATTGTTGATGCTCCCACCGTCAATAATGACATCACAACATTTTCCTTCACACTTGCACCTTGTATGAAATAGATTATTCCTCTGTTCTGGTTCCTTTTCCTCAATCACCAGGGCTCTCCTAATCACTAGGCCTTCTTCCATTTCAGCATCATCTGAATGTTCAAATTGGGCCTCCTCATCTACATGCGCAACCCTTTGATGACCTTTTGGCCTTTTGTCTGCCCTTCCTTGGTGTTGTGGACATTCATAGGCTTGATTCCCTTCTTCACCACACTAGAAACATGTTCCTTTGAAACCACCTCTTCTAGATCCTTTTCCATATTTCCCTCATCCTCTACCTCTTTGATCACCACTGTTTTGATCACAAGGGCAGTCAAATTTGTCATTCCTTTGGCTTCAACTAGTACCCACATCTTCACTTTTCTTTTCATCATCATTTCGGCTTCTTGAAGGTCTTCCACTGCCCCTTTCTCTTTGACCTCCTCATCCTTTTTTCTTGCCATAAAATCTTTTGTTTAGCTTCTCTTCCACCTTTAGAGAAAACTGATACACATACTCAATGGTGGTCATTCTGACTAGGCTTAACTCCTCTTGAATGCTTGGTCATAACCCATTAAGATATCGGGCTACCTTCTCCTTATTGGCCTTTGTGTGGCCCGTTCTAATGATTATCTTGTGAAAATCTTTAGTATATTCTTTCACAGATTTTCTCCCTTGCTTCAACCCTTGCAATTTCTTCAACAGATCTAACTCGTAGTCCACTAGTATGAACTGCTTCTTTAGTTTCTCTACCATGCATTCCCATCTGGTGATCTTGCCTTTTCCTCTTTGATTTCTTTCCAATTGGACCTCTTTCCACCAAATACTGGCATGGCCCTTCAGCTTCATTTTTGCAAAATTAACCCGATCTAGGTCCTCTATTTTGTCATACTCAAAATATTCTTTTAGCTCATTGATCCAGTTGATCAACTCTTCCAAGTTCAGACTTCCAGAATAACTGGGGACTTCTGCTCTAGGTCTTTTCCCGATCTTTGAAATGGCCCTTATTAGCCACATTTGGTCTTGATCAATTTCTTCTTCTTTCTCTTCTACATTTAAACCTTCTTCCTCTCCTTCATCCTCAATTTTGTCCCTTGGGTTTAAACCTCTTCTCAACTGCTCTTGTAACACATCAATTTGTCTCTTAAGGGTTGCTAGTACATCTCTTTGACCAGCATTTCTGCCACCTTGACCATCTCTAGCACCACTACGCCTACCAGGCATCACTCTTGGAGGCATCTTTCTTGACCTCGACCCACAACAATGATCCTGGTGTGAACTGCCTCATGATCGGTGATTTGTTCACACACTCAAGAAAACCTGCTCTACTACCACTTGATGAGGGCACAGCCCAAGACTTAGAAAATAACTAACAAACAAGAGAATAATTTTATTATTTAGGAAATGGAGCTTCTTACATGTAAAGGATCTCAAATCCCTAAGTTTTACAACACATGCAAGTTACAGAAAGCTACAGAATAACCCTTTCGCAATATGCGAGCTTGTCCCTAAATAGCTACCCAAAAAATTAGAAACCTACCCATAAATAGAGCTTCCCTTTAGTTTGGAGCCAAAACAACATTCAAATTTGAGTTTAGGTGGCTTGGCACCGAAAATTACAACTTGAAGTTCAAATTTCAAAAAAACATTTGCAATTGTATCTTCTAGAAAGTGTGCCAACTTCCTGGGGCCATAACTTTTGATCCGAGACTCTGATTCATGAACCATTTGAACTATTGGAAAGGTCTCGAAGTCAATAACATGCTTGAAATTTGCTACACCAATTTCAAAAAAAATTGGGGCCATTCCAGGAACTCTAAGTGCCTCAAATCTAACTCAGAAGATTTTCAGGTGCAAATCTAGGAAACTAAAACTACAATATCTTTCAACCCAAGAATAGAAAATAAAAACTGTAAATTGGAAATTTCATTATGACAAAAAGGATATCCAAAAATGTAAAAACATCTAAAAATTGAGAAACTTGAAATTTAACTATTTTTGTATGATGCAAGATTGCCCTTACACCACTAGATGCTCCTACATCAAGGACTATTGTTAGTACTTTGGATACACCTTAAATAGTTTTAAATCATATCTAAAAACCAACATATGTTTCATTGAAAAGAAATTTTGAAAACAGGATTGTATCACTACAAATTAGGCTAATTAGGCTTTGTTCCAAACATGATTTATTGAAACTACTCTCTTTATGCATGGTTTCTCTAAATAAATGCTCCAAAAATTCATTAGTTTACTTGTAAAATCTTATTAGAGCATCTAAATTTCATTTCCATTTGGGTTTTTGCAAACCCTAGATGTTAACCTCTCAAAAACTCTATATTTTTTGACTGTGCACAGAATTCCTAGTCAAACTCCAACTTCTTACACCCTAATTCTTATCCTCTTGCTTCAAGACCTTTATAATATGAAAATACATACATCATGAAGTAAATTCACCAAAATTTAAGATATTTCATTGGATAAATTGGAAGAACCACAATTTTCTATAACTTTGTTTACCCTGATCAGGGTTTTCAATAGTTCTATGAAAAAATGTTATAACTAACTAAAAATCATACCAATCTACATGAAACAAGAGGGAATTGGAAGGTGATTGATTATACCATCATTTAAAAACATCCACACATGTCTTCCTTCTTTTACAAGGTCGTACCATGCAAGAAAACCATAGATTTTTTAAGAAAAATACACAAAAACAGTGCTCTCTTTATTCTATTTCAAATTTTTAACCACCCACACCTCTCCAAATGTACAAAAGGCCTTTTAAAGGAATTACACACTTGTCCCTTCAATTTATAACTATATTTTGAATGACCTACAACAAAATGACCTTTCACCTTCCAAAATTTGCCTCTTTGTGCAATTTTACATCTTTTTGCAAAATTTGACAAGTTAGACTCAAATGACCATATAATGATCTCAACATGTGAGAAATGACTCAAATGACCTTACTAAAATATTGAATCATCAAAATTTGAATAAAACTCCAAAAATTGGTCTATGTAAACATGATATTGTTGAGGTGCTCTTGCACTAGTCATTTTTTGTATTGTTTATTCATTTGTTGAGATTGTTTGATGCAGATAACAATTTGCCTATGTTAATAGGGTTTATGTCTTACATATTGGAAGTGAAAAACAATGAATTTTTAAGTTCCTATATATTTTACACTATCATTTTATAGTTTAATCAATTCCTAACATTTTCTCGCTATTGCAAAATATTTCATGTCTTTCTAATGTTCTTTGACATAGTCATGTCCTCGCACCCAATCTTTTTGTTTTGACATGTCTTCTTAACAAGGTCATTCTGCATATAGAGTCTCTAATTCTCATTTATGTTATTTATTAGTTTTCATAGATCATTTAATGAGGGTGAAATTTGGGTCTATCGATGCAATTTACATCTATCATATTGAAAGCAAAAAAGAAGAGGTTTGTAAGTTCCTATATCTTCTACACTATCATTTTTATGTTGTTTATTCACTTGCTTGAATTGTTTGATGAGAGTGAGATCTGTGCCTATTGATAGGGTTTATGTCTATTATCTTGCAAGCAGAAAAAAATCCAGTTGTAAGTTCTTATATTTTTTACAATGTCCTTTAATAGTTTTTTACATCTCTACATTTAATGGGTTAATATTGTTTCTTCTTCCCTACATTTACTAGTCCCTACTTTTCATCTATCATGAAAGGAATGAATTGTAGGCATCATTAATGGCTTATAATGTATAGTTTCATGTCTATCATGTCCATGTCTATTGAGAGGGTATATATCTATCATATTGGAAGCCAAAAAGGAGGCATTTGTAACTTCCTATACCTTCTACATACTCATTTTTTGCATTGTTTATTCATTTTCTCATAATGGTTGATGACAACCAAATCTGTGTGTAGTAGCAAGATTTATGTCTATAATATTGCAAACAAGAAATAATACATTTGTAATTTCTTATATCTTTTACAATATCATTTTATAGTTTTTAACATCTTTGCATTTTTTCACTTAATATATATTCTTTGTTGTTCTTTGCATTTAACGAGTTGTTGTTTATTGTTTCTTGTCCTTTGCATTTTATGTGTTCATTTCTATTCTTCCATGTCTTTGAATGCCTTTATGGGTCAATGTTTGTTGTTGAGTTATAGAATTAACACCATAATTCATTAATGGTGAATTTTTTTCTAGGAAAAACTAAGAATGGATCTAATATTTTGTCTCCCCGCATCCATTCCAAATGCACTTCAATCTATCAAAATCATTTCATTAACTGGTAATGTTTTGTTATTGTTGGAAACATTTGATGGCATTTTCATTTATTTCCAATGAGCTAAACCATAGTCATCATCAATGGATTCTGGTGTCAACTTCTAAAACTATTAAGCAAAGGATTACTTGTATTGTTTATTAATTTCCATAGATTACTTGATAACAGTGAAATCTATCAAAAAAGGAAGTAGTTGTGATTTCCTATATCTTTTACACTATCTTTCTTGCATTCTTTATATATATTGTCTACTTTTATACATTGTTACCTATTTTTCAATTAAAGACTCAACACCATAATTTGTGAATGTCAAGTTCTTTGTTCACCACCATTAACAATGCAACTAATATTTTGTCTCCCATGCATGCATGCCAGCCACAATTGAATCTATTAAATGAAAACTACATCTACATAAGTGCAAAATTGGTCAGTGTAAAATCTATAATACTTATATTCGATATGCAATAATTTTTCTTTAGGGACATCCAGTTCTTCAATCAAATTAGATTCATAATTTCCACTCATTTCTATTAAAATTAAACAACTTTAATTCAAAATGTTCTTCTTATAGAGATATTAATCTCTCATATGTAAGCACACAACAAGTTCCTACCCTTCTTTCCCTCTCAAAATCACTTGAAAGGACATTTGTAATATCTTTTGCATCTTGCCTCTATTTCATATTAAATGATTTCTTTTTCTAATATTTTTATTCTTTTTTCTTTTAACTATTTATTGCATGAACTAATCACTACTTTCAATTTCTCAATGCAATTACCTAAACCAATGAAGTTAGAAAAGACAACTCGGTTGACGACCATTGATATCCATGCTGCTATGATCATAGTAAAATTATCATTTCCACATGGATCAGATTGATTGATTCAATGCACATAAAACTATTTGAAATTCTATACATTGTATATTTCATAAATCATTGTGATCTATCGAATATCACATTTTTTATTTTGACAACTCAGTGAAGGATTATCTTGGTTTTGATAAAACTTATAAAAAAAACTTATCTCATCACATATATGTTCAAATATTTTTAATATGGCTATTCATATGATGTTTATTTCGCTTCAACTTATTTCATTATAGCATTGCATTATCTCACACCCATTTATCACTTATCTGATCTCTTAGCTTAAGCACTTCTCATATATGTTATGATGATCATATCTCTTTCTCTTTGTCTCTCTATTCATGTATTTTGTCCATCTCCACACTCTACCTTACATGCTTATTGAATATATGGTCAATGACACTAAAAAATATTAGCAATCAAGTTTTTCAATCTATTCAAACATGTAATTAATCCATACAAAATTATTCACAACATAAGAAGTATATGTAACTACATCAATATAATATGCTTATCATTTTGTCTAATGTACTAATCTACCACTATAATTAAACATGGAATTAAACAATAGAGATTAATCACATGGTGGAGAAGTGAACATAAATAATCTATATTTGTTGACTTTAGAATACATATATCAAAGCCAAAGTTTTGGGAAACACCATTTTGCATCTAATACAAACAAAAAGAAATATGCTCGACTCCCTTGATCATTGTCAACTTTTTTTTATTGATGTGACAATATTCAAGAAACATAAGCTAACATTAACACAAATGTTATTGACTCATACTAATATTTAGACAATCATTTCTTATAATAAATTTTGATGAAAATTAATATTCAAAAGCTTGTCTTTAACCACATAATTTTGGATGGTCAACTAAAATTATTAATTTAATAATAATAATAATAATAATTGCAAAAATAAAATTGTAATTATGTATATATCTATATATTATCTACATATACATCTCTTTGCATCTCTATTATGGATAATATCTATCAGCCAAAGTTTTGGGAAACACCATTTCACACCTAATACAAACAAAAAGAAATTTCCTCAACGCCCTTGATCATCATCAACCTTTGTTTATTGATGTGAAAAGATTCAAGAAACATAAGCTAACATTAATGCAAATGTTATTAACTCCTACTACTATTTAGACAATCATTTCTTATAATAAATTTTGATGAACATTAATATTCAAAAGCTTGTCTTTAACCAAATAATTTTCAATGGTCAACTAAAATTATTAATTTATGTAGGCATGTAAAATATACGTGCATTTGATCTTGATTTTACTAACACCATTTCATCCTGAATCATCTCCTTTGCTAATCATTTAATTAAATATCCCTAATTTGATTAAATTCATCGCATTTCATCTCTTAATTAAATTAATTAATTTTATTTGATTAAGTCATTAACTCCTATTAATTAAATAAATCATTTTGTTTAATTAATCTTAAAGTTCCTCTTTTAATTAAATAATTCATTTTATTTAATTCATCTCCTTTAAATTAAGTAAATTAATCTTTATTTGATTTAAATCTAACACCATTCTCTTTAATTAAATAAATCAAACTTTATTTAATTAAGTCTAAAATCATTATTCTTCTCATTCTTGATTTATTTAAATCCTAACCTCTAAATCAAAATGTTAAATCAGCTAAATCCTATCTTAATTAATCATATCCTAATTAATCCTAATCTTAATCTATAAAATCCTCTAGCTTTTGCCACTTGCTCATGAAAATCATTTTAATTGATTTATTAAATTTCCTTTTTCATTCAAAAAGGCATAAAAGAATGGAAAAGAATGGAATATTCCTAAAATTTGAAATCTCCCCCCAAAAGTACTTGTCCATCCAACAAGGCATTAAAGGCCTCTTACATGTCATTTTTTTGGGCCAAGTGATATTAACTCCATCTTTCATCTCATATTTCAATCCATCTTTTGAATTTCAAATTTCCCCCTCTTTGCACATTGCCCAAAATGTGCTCCATCTCTCTTCAATAGTGTGTTGACAAGTGGCACTTTATCATTGGTTTATATTTAGTCCCACATTCATCTATTTTTCCTCATCCTCCATCTTTCTCATCTATAAATAAGAGGCTCCCATTTTTATTTTAGATCCACAACTTAGAGAAAAGTTATTATCTTCATACTTAGAGCAATTTCGTCCATTTTCATTGCATTTTCTATCATCATAGTTAGGTTATTACATATTTTATCAAGGAACTCATTGTTCTTCATCATCAAGTGGATCAATCTTCATCAAGCTTACAAAGGGATTGAGAAAGAGCCAATTTCTACATCAAATTGGCACCAATTCCCCCATAGGATTGAGAGTTTTCATGCTTCAATAGGATTTAATTACTTTTCTTATTTTATTCTTCATTTCTTTCCTATTTTGAGCACTGTAAATGAAATTCATGGGGAAGCTTAGTTCTAACTTGCATTTGGATCTAATATTGTGTTTGATTGCTATGTTTTTGTAGGTCTAGGATTGGGGTTCACATTTTGGTGCTAGAAGAAGGGAATTTTTTTTCAAAATTAAAACATTTTTTGGTCAAATTATGTTGTTTTATTTTATGTTTTTTGTCTTCCCAGGTCAAACAACACTGTTGGAGGAAATTGCAACACATTTGTGGTCTCTATTTTTCTAAACAGTGCTGCTAGTTTCACCAAATTGTCGCTCAAATCCTCAAGCATCGCCACTTTTGTTCCAGTGTCACTATTTGGGTCACTGCAAAAGGTGCCACCTTTACTTTCTTGCTTTTTCACTCAATCTTAAAATGGTCATATCTTAGTCATTTTTTGGTCTTTTTGGAGCTTTTTTTTTAATGGGGTAGAATTTCATACGCTATCCAATAATGTAGGTTTTTATCAACTTTGATAGAGTTAAAATTTTCAAATTTTCACCCAATGTCAAATCACAATGAAACTTGGTCTAAATTTTAGGGTTTTTATGCTTAATCATTTATCTAACCCTCATATCTTCTTATTTCTTTATTTCATCTAAAATTTGGAACTTGTATTGTAGGTTTTAAGGGATCATGGAGCATGGAAGTGAAATAAAAAGCATTATCACATCATTGTGTCAAATGTTTTTGAACACTTTGGGGAGCAATTATAATCCCTTTTCTAAGGAATTTTTAATCTTCATGCTTTTTTAGGACTCAATAATGTTTTTTTGGGCTTAAAAAAAACAAAACAAAGGGATTAAAAAGAATCTTAGGAAGTTAGTAGAGTGTTCTTTTAGGCTTTCAAATTGAACAAACAAATCTCACACTTTAAAGTTGGTGCTTAAAAAGAATCCAATTATTGCTTTGAAGGATTAAAATGAACATTTGCCTCTATGTTTTGTAATCACTTATCCAAATTATTATCATCTAAAATATGGATGCACTTATCTCATGCTTCACGACAATTTTGAGAATCAAAAGGCTTTTTGTGATATTACGTTGTATAAGTGATTGCCTCCACATTTCATTTGGGTTCTTAAAATTGAATAAATTTTGTGAGTGTGAGTGAAACATATCGCATGTGTTCTCTCTTTGTTTCTCAATGAATATTGATCATGGATATGTTTTCTCACTTTTTTTATTTAAGGGGCCTAACTTATGGGAAAAAGTAATCACCTAAGGGAACAACCCAACCAAGAATATGCTAAAGCCAAGCGACTTCCAACCAGTATATAAGTGTGGGTACTTGAGGAAATGAAAGTGTCATGAGGATTGTTTTGACAAGAAGGGAAACAATGGTCTCTTGTTGAATGGATGATCCCCCATGAATGGAATGCCCCTATTAGAACCTCTTGTTTAGAAAAGCCAAAATCTTTGATCTATTTGTTGGTGCAAGAATGGTCATTCTGAAGTCATTGTACATTTTTTATGGATCTTAGTAGATATGAGAAGTATTCCATGGAAGTTTCATGGGTAGTGATGCTTGGCTGACCCATGAAGAGAATGCACTATAAGGGGGAGCCTGTGTGGTCAAGCATCTAATCATCTACTAAGAGTAGGCGTAGCTAGATTTATCCAAAGTGGGAACTCAACAAATATTTTCTTTCATATCCATAGGGTTGTGCATGTTCTTGGAATAGAAAAACACTTTGTTTGATCATAAACATTGGGAAAACAAACATTCAACATGAGCATCAAATTTCAAACCCATTAGGAGGAGCGAATATCTTTGAACAAATTCAAGTGCTATTACTTGCTGTTGGGATTCTATCCTTAGAGGCTTCTAAGTATTTGGATTTATATCTCAATTTTCTCTCACTAAAGTCAACATTAGGGAACCATCACCTTTATTCTCTTGATTTCCACATATTGGACCTTGTGGGATGAAAAGAAATTTAGACATAGACATTTAGTTTGAAACTTAAGCAAGACATTGGATGTGGTAAAAGCAATTCATAAATCAAGATGAAATCAATTGAACCCCACACATGTGCTTGTTTATCTTTTGTCTTATGGTCTTTGTAGCAAACATTGATCTTTTGGTTTGAAGTACTCTTAGGTAAAAGCATGTTCTTCAAAGGGAAAAGCATGTTCTTCAAAACCTTTGTCTTGTAAACAGGTCCCTATTAGGTTCATTTAGGATCAAAAAAACCAATAATTTCATCCATCTCAAACATCAATCAAATCCCATCTCAAACATCTTTTGAACCATTGGAAAAATAATTCATACTAGAATTTTGGAAAATCCTTTAAAACAAATCAAAATAATTTTGTTTAACTAGGTGTGTGTAGATGAATCCTTCTTCATACATTTAGTTAAATTATCTTGTTGACAAGTTTATTTCAAGACAACATCTAACTTCTTGGAGTTTATTAGCTCATTATCAAATCCAAATCAAAAATAAAAAATCCAAAAGTCCTAAGGTCTAGTATCCTTCCAAGGTTCCTAAAATTTCAACACCCATATCATTCACCCCTTTCATCCTTCATCTCATCATTGGTCCTAAATCCCTTAGAGGTCAACAAGGTCAAAGCACAAGAACATGAAATATAAACTTGATTCACACATTATGAGTAATCTAAATCAACCAAACTATCAAAGCCTTACAATGTCGATTGATTATCAAAAATCACATTTATACAATCCATATATGGAGTCATTATCTCCTGCAAACCTTAATGGAACAACAAATGTGAGTATGCCCAATATAAATTTTGGAACACCTTTCCCTATGGTAGATTTAAATCAAAGTCCAAACCTAAAAATCTATCAACCAAACACTTAATGCATAAGTATTCAACAAAGCAACATTATCCCACCAAATCCATACATGCTAAATGTGAATATACCAAGTACAAGTTTACCAAGCATGAACATTTCAAATCCACACTTGGTAAACTTTGGGATAGATATGTTTGCAAATCATACAAATTCTGTTCAAAATCCAAACAAAATTTTAATGGCTCCATGTATTGATCCAAGTCAAGGTAACACCATGCAAAATCCAAGTTACCTAAATCAAGGAAATGTGATTCCCGACCACAACAATGTTCAATTTCAACCTATAATGCCAAATCTAAATATCATCCCAAATCAGAACATTGTCCAAAATAAATTTTTCCGTGATCCCATACAAGCACCACAAGTACACATTCTAAATATGCTTGAACAAAAGCCAAATCAACTATATCAAGGGTTTCAAGATCAAATTTTGCTAGATAAATTGCTTCACTTGCCAAAATGGTTGACTCATTGCACCAAGATCAATCACCACATCTCTAAAATTTATCACCATAAGGTCAATTTAAAGTGAAAATATTGCAAGGTAACAAGTAAAAATACACACCACTTGGGAGACCAATTGAATTGGTCATTCAACAATTGGTACAATAAAATATCATCAAAATCCCCATCTATAAGAACTATCAAGAACCCCTAGTTAAACCACCAAGGTATAACGAGAAGCACCTTTGTTATTTTTACAAAGTAAAGGGACACACAACATCAAGTTGTATTTGACTCAAAAATCTGATCCAAGACCTTATTGATCAAAAAATAATAACTATTGGGGACAATGATTAGGATTCAACCCCTAGTGATAGCAGTGACAATCTCTTCGCCACAATTGTTGAAAACAATGATCAAGATCTATCCATAAAAAAGCACCTTGAAGATGTTTCCACCTCATCCAATGATCAATGCAACATACATCAAAATCCACTTCTTGATCCATCTACCATTAATCATGTTGAAAATGTCTCTACATCACTTAATGAGTTAGAGGACATATCTCAAGAGTTTATCCCAAAGCATGATAAACATCTTCCACCAAAGTCTAGCAATGGTCCTTTCTAAGACATTGACATCCTTTGACCTCATGATTGTAGATATTGAAGGAATATTCAACTCAACATTCCAAGTTCACTCAAAGATCAAGAGGATATTGAGCCACTTCCCATGCCTAATGAAGATATCCAAGAACCCTTTGTAAGAAATCCATCCTTTGAAATTGACCCATGTCAATAACTTGATCCAAATCATGCCAAAAGTAATTCCAAGATTAATCAAGATCAAAAATTTGTATCTCCAAGACACTACAATGATCTAATGAACACTCTCTTATCTATACAAGATGTCGCAAATGATGATCATATCCATATAGCACAAATTCCTCCATCTACCCATATGATGCTTACTCCTAATGGACATGTAGATGATCTTCATTAAAAAGAAGAGTCCCATACTCTTGATATCATTACCAAGGAACAAGAGTCTCCTGCTCTTAACATTTGTACACATGATCAAGATATAGAAAAATATAGAGACATTAGAAATGGGTCATGAAGAGGGATTCTACATAAGTGGTGAATCAGGAACATCTTGTGAAGGGATATAAAAAATGAATCATAAGGAATACTTTTATAGGGATAGTGAATCATCGACACCACTTGAAGAAGCATTAAAATCTAATATTCGACAAGATCAAGCCAAAGATATTAATCATAAAGCTATCCCACACAAGGAGGATCCTATCACTTATAAACTTAGATCACTCACCTTTTTAAGGGAAAGCTATCTTATCAATGAAGAAGCTACCACCTTTGAAGCTTCACAACTAAATAGAGAAGTATTAGCACCTTGTGTCTAAGGTAAATCATATCCTATTGAAAATAAAATGTTTCAATAGTTGAATTATCAAGGCAAAGGATTAGGCCTACATGAACATGGTATCCTAGAACTAGTGCAAATTATTGGCAATCCTAAGCATCAAGGTCTTGGTTATTTGACAATTAATGGATCTAAGCATATCAATAATACCTCTATAATATTGGGGGAAACTTTATCTAGTGCAAGCATCAACATAGGGAGTACGAAGAATCCTTATGATGAAACCAATTCCAATACTACAACCAACCATGTCATGAATCTTCATCCATCCATCACCCCATCCATAAATTGGGACCAACATCAAAAGAAAGATTTGAATCAAAGCACAAAGAATGCTATCATAGAAAAAGAAGTTGTGAAGCATAATGGAAAAATAAAATACACATGGATACTAAAGAATACAAAGAAAGATTATCCTTATCAAACCCCATTAGTCAAAGAAACTATAGGGAAAAATAAAAAAGGGAAAATTATCCATCAAAGATGTCCCCAAAGGAAAAAAGTAGGCTTCTCAAGAAACGTCCAAAGTGTATCAAGTAGTTGGTTCTAATTCCATGCACACTTTTGTATCCACTCATTATTGCTCATCTTCCCAAGTTTGGAGAGTCAAAGATTCCAAAATATCAACCAATCCATATTCCATTCCTAAACACACTCCATACATGTCTCCACACATTATATCCAATTCTCACATATACCATGTATTAGTAGCAACCCTTCATCATAATGATTCTGAAGGCACTCTATTGTGATGTGTTCACAAAGACAAAGTTAACTCCAATATCGACAAAGTAGATCAAGAATCTCAAATGTTGCATTCAAGTGCATGTATCTTAGTAAAACAACTTCTTCAGGAAGGATATCGATGAAACATCATAACAGAAACATCTACATCAACACCACCAATTGGTTCAACATGAGCTTAAAATATTTCAAAAAATTAAAAAAGTACAAAAAATAAAAAAAATAAAAAAAGGAATTTAAAATAGTAAAGAAAAAAATCATCCTCTAGTGAAAACCACTACGGTGGCACTTTGGACAAGTACCATGATGAAAACCTTGAAAATAGGTGTCATGTGTAGAATCAAGCATCTACATGCACTAGTTTAGATGGAAGCATCTCATCCCATCCATAAGAAATCCAACATTCCATCCATCTCATCCATAATAATTGCATTCATCCATGAACCATTTATCCAATCCATTTGCATATATCTGCATCCACCTTCTAAGTTATCTTGATCTTGTAAAACTTTGGTGAACATTTTACACTTGCTTATGATAAACATTTGGATATGAGTCATTTTCATTGATCCTATCCTACCCAAGATTATCTAAGCCCTGAAGCATTATCCAATGAGCATCCTCTATCCAAACCTATTATCTTAACACAAGATAATCCTTGGAATCCTTTGCATGCTTACCATATCCATCTATCCACAAACCTATCCAAGTATCCACCCATGACATTCCATACATTGCTAGACACTGGGGATAGATATTTACATCTTTCTTTGGGAATAAATATTGATCTATATCTTCCAACTTATGTGGTGATCTGAACATTGGCAAACATGAAATCAAATTGTTCAAATAATTTGTGACCCAAAAATCCAAATCACTAGCCCATGGCATATTTTGACAAGAAGATGTTCCTTATCAAGCTTTATCTTTCATTGAACATCAATCTAAACAATCAATATCAGTCATATAATTTACACTTTAGCATCACATCAAATCATTCAAACAAATTTTGTTCCAAATCAAGCTTCAAAATCCTGATCAATCAAATCCAATCAATCCATCATCATCTCGGGACATCCTTCCCAATCCTTGTGTTGCTTAATATTATCCTTACATTGTTGTGTATCCTCAAAAATGTTATCATTGTCAATCTTGATCAATCAAATCTAGTCAATCCCTCATCATCTTGGGATATCCATCCTAATCCTTGTGTTACTTAACACTATCCTTGCATTGTTGTGTATCCTGAACAATGTTATCATCATCAATCCATTGATCTGATCAATCAACCTTAGTTTGGTTTCAACAAAATCCCAAACAAAGTGTTAATATCATCACACATATCTATATCCAAATCATGCAAAAAATTTAAAAACATTCAAAAAACCAAGAAAATCCAAAAAATAGGTCAAAAAGTCAAAAAAAACATCAAAAATATGGTATCTGAACTATGCCATCTATGAGCTTAAACTTAGGCAAGGCTAATCTTTGATCAGCCCCTAAGACACAAAATCTAAAAATATTCATAAAATCTCAGAAAGCACAAAAACATTGGAAAATTAAAAAATCAAAACATTTGTAAAATCTCAAAATACCAAAAACAACCTCAAAACATTCCAAAAAATCCAAATATTTGAAAAAATCCATCCATCCCCATCTCACTTTCACCCATAATAAGCATCACTCATAATAAATCATTGTCATCCTCAACCTTTGGTGAAACAGTCAAAAACAATTATAGCAAGTTAAAAGTGAAAGCTTAAGCATCAAGGTCTCGAATCTAGGTTAGTATGTAAACATGTTGGTCAACTCTTTGTGTCAATAGTCTATCATCCAAATCAGTCCCAAATCAATCATCTGATAACATCATGTCCTAGGATGCATCCTTCCTACAATGGATATTAACATCAAGCATCACCATAGTTTAGTCTTAGCTAGCAATATGAAGAACATTAGCTTGTTTGTTTACTTGATCTTTGTCTTTTGACTTATCTTATTTGTGCTCATTCCAATGACCTTTTGATGATGTCCTAAATGAAGGGATTTAGAGAGAAAGGAATGGGGATGTGATCATTATCTTTTTATCTACTGTGCTTGTTGGATATTCTTGTAATATAACCTCGTCATGTGTGCTTTGTTTGGGTGTAGGGAGGGTATTTTAGGTATCTTGTTGACTGCATGGGAAGGATTTCCTTTCCATGTTTTTGTTTGAAATGTTTAGAATATCTTAACTGAATTCTGAATAAGGTTCCATATGTTAGGTTTGAACAAGAGTAATCCTATCTGATTGTTGAGTCAAATTCCATCACACTAGGTGCAATGCCATCCTAGTCATCTATACCTTGATTCATCGTATCTATGTGTGTTATCAAACATAAGGTAAGTAGCCCTTTTAAAATCCCAATTCCTGATAAGCAAATCATCATCATCATTCATCATCATCTCTAATAAAGTCTTGTAGATCATGGACTTGTTGGATCCTCTTTTTATCCATCTTTTTCTTCTTATTCTTCTATCTCTACTAGCAGTTATGTCCAAGTATCAAGTGTGTGTAATATATCAAAATATACATGAGGATACCCATGGCCGGTGATTGTCTACATCATCAAATCTATCTACATCAAACATTTGAGGTTTACATCTTGAACCTCTTTGTCATGAGATTGACCCTCAAATCAAATGTTTCACTCGATCTCTTTAGGGGTCATTGTACTAGTATACTTCTTTCCATTGGGGCATCTAAAAAAAATAGAGAATTTTTTATTTTTGATCTCGGCAAGTTTATTTTCTGAACCAATGCAACAAGTACATTGCATCAAAGAGGAGAAAAATGTAGACACATAAAATATACATGCACCTGATCTTGATTTTACTAACACCATTCCGTCCTAAATCATCTCCTTTGCTAATCATTTAATTAAATATCCCTAATTTGTTTAAATTCATCACATTTCATCTCTTAATTAAATAATTTAATTTTATCTGATTAAGTCATTATATACTATTAATTAAATAAATCATTTTGTTTAATTAATCATATAGTCCTTCTTTTAATTAAATAATTCATTTTATTTATTAATCTCTAAAGTCATCTCCTTTAAATTAAATAAATTAATTTTTATTTGATTTAAATCTAACACCATTCTCTTTAATTAAATAAATCAAACTTTATTTAATTAAGTCTAAAATCATTATTCTTCTCATTCTTGATTTATTTAAATCCTAAAGTCTAAATCAAAATGTCAAATTAGCTAAATCATATCTTAATTAATCACATCCTAATTAATCCTAATCTTAATCCATCAAATCCTCTAGCTTTTGCCACTTGCTCATGAAAATCATTTTAATTGATTTATTAAATCTCCTTTTTTATTCTAAAAGGCATCAAAGGATGGAATATTCCTAAAATTTGAAATCTCCCCCCAAAAGTGCTTGTCCATCCAACAAGGCATTAAAGGCCTCTTACATGTCCTTTTCTTGAGCCAAGTGATATTAACTCCATCTTTCATCTCATCTTTCAAGCCATCTTTTGAATTTCAAATTTCCCCCTCTTTGCACATTGCCCAAAATGTGCTCCATCTCTCTTCAATAGCATGTTGAAAAGTGGTGCTTTATAATTGGTTTATCTTTAGTCCCACATTCATCCATTTTACCTCATCCTCCATCTTTCTCATCTATAAATAAAAGGCTCTCATTTTTATTTTGGATCCACAACTTAGAGAAAAGTTTTTATCTTCATACTTAGAGAAACTTCATCCATTTTCATTGCATTTTCTGTCATCATAGTTAGGTTATTATAGATTTTATCAAGGAACTCATTGTTATTCATCATCAAGTGGATCAATCTTCATAAAGCTTACAAAGGGATTGGGAAAGGGCCAATTTTCACATCAAATTAGCACCAATTCCCCCATGGGATTGAGAGTTTGTATGCTTCAATAGGATTTAATTGCTTTTCTTGTTTTATTCTTCATTTCTTTCCTATTTTGAGCATTGTAGATGAATTTCATGGGGAATATTAGTTCTAACTTGCATTTGGATCTAATATTGTGTTTCTTTTCTATGTTTGTGTAGGTCTAAGATTGGGGTTCACAATTTAAAAATTCATATATATATTGCATATTATTGTCTATAAATGCACTATAAATGCATATGTATGTTTCGATATGTGCGTGTGTATATATGTATGTATACATATATGTGTGTGTGTGTGTCTATATATATACATCTATATTTATTTGTATGTTGTTACTATATATCTATACATCCATAGTATATATATCCATAATATATATACTTACACACACACACACACATATATAAATGCTCATGATCAACATACTAGATTAGAAATTAACTCCTCTTACACATCTTTACATATAATAGATTGTGTCATAGAAAATGAATAGTTTCTCCAATCTATGCATTCCATGGGAGTATTTAATTAAAAGGATGTTCTATAACTACTCCAAGTATTTCAAAGAATAGAAAATGTCCACATCTCACGATGTTTAAAGATCATAGATTGTTTGTCATCTACATGCTTAAATATGAGTAATTAAGACATACAACTTAGAAGATGAACCATACACCTAATCCTACTATTTGATGGCCTACTCTACTGGCCACAGAGCAAAACCCAATTCACAGAGATTGCAAGACCAAACAAACCTTCACAAATTTTTTAGAGAGTTCAAGATTAAAATTTAAAACAATAATGCAGGACTTTGATTATTCTCAAACAATAACAAGAAGATTATATGTAAGATTATATTTCTTAAACACTTTTTTTGGTTATAGGAAATTTAGACTCAGAAAAAACTTCATTCTTATTACAAGGGAATGCACAACATACATAGATTAGGTGTCAAAGATCAGTTCGATCACAAACTCCATTGTCATTTCCATGAAGATGTGACTCTTTCCCTAGTTGATTACTATCATTGTCTCATGAAGGATTCCCCTACATCCATCATTGATTTCCTCTCAACATTCCAAACCTAAGTTCTCCTTCAACATCCCATCCTTCAATGAAGATCTATTCTCTTCTTATTAGCCTGAACCCCTATTTCATCACCCATTCCTTTATAAATATTGTCAATCTTCAACTACTGAACCATCAACCATATTACAAACTATCATCCTCCTAGCAGAACTAACCACCAAGTTTAACAAAACATTTAAGAAACAAATCATAGTAAAAAATAAATTGAATCTACCAAACTAAAGACATAAAAAAACCAAAATGGATAAGAAGGAGGAGAGCGATGCCCTGCATCAGACTCCCCAGGAAAGAAAACGTTCATGAGCTCCTACTCATGAGGTCTGTAATAGAGAAACCCAATTGAGAGAGCTTAGATTTAGTGAGCCAAGAAGCATCTTCCATTGGAAAATTACTCCATTTCACTAGATACCTAAAGTACTTATGTGTCTAGGTCTTCTTCCATAGCTATGTATTAAGATTGCATTGGATGTCTTGTGGAGAAGATGAAACATCTTGAAGTTTCTTAGCATTTGAAGGCTCGGTCTCTACTGCACCATCCTCAACATCTCCCTTATAAGGATACAGATCTGCCATATTAAAAATAGGGGAAATGTTGAGGTTTTAAGGAAAAGAAATCTCATATTCATTATCCAAATATCATCTAAGAACTTTGCAGGGTCCTATTTTTTTCATTTTCAGTTTGTTGTACTCTCCTGTAGGAAATATTTCCTTCTGATGGTGATCCAACACAATATATCCAACCTAAAAATGTATCTCCCTCCACTTTTTATCAAAATATTTTTATATTGTTGATTATTCCCTTCGATATTTGTTTTGATGTCTTCATGTATATCATGGATGATTTTGGAAAAATATTCACTTGCTGCACTTCACCTTCCCATATTACCAAGGTCTCTCAACTCATACACCCCCTTGGATGCATACCATACACAACAAAGAAAGGACTAAATCCAATACTATGATTAGGAGAATCATTAAATGCAAACTTAGCTTGAGCCAAAGCTAGATCCCAATTACCTGGTATTTTCCCAGCAATACACCTCAACATGTTTCCAAGACTTCGATTAACAACTTCTATCTTCCCATCTATTTTGGGATGATAAGCAGAACTAAATTTTAGATTTGTGCCTAATTTCTTCTAGAGGGTCCTCCAAAAATGACCCACATACTTAGTTTCCCTATCTAAGATGATACTTTTAGGAATCCCATGCAACCTCACTACTTCTTTGAAGAAAAAAATTGCAATGTTAGTGGTATCACTAGTTTTCTTACAAGGTATAAAATGCACCATTTTTGAGAACCTATCTACCACAAAAAAAATGAATCATTTCCCCTTTGTGTACGAGGCAAACCCAAAACAAAGTCCATACTCACTGAATCCCAAGGCCTAGTTGGAACTAGAAGTGGCTTGATATAACCCAACATTTTTCCTTCTCCCTTTAGCATGTTGACAAACCCTACACCTTTCAACATATCTGGTCACATCTGCTTGCATCTTTGGCCAAAAATAATGTGTGCTCAACTACAAATATGTCTTGTCCAAAGTAACTAGCAAGACTACCACAATCCTTTTCCTTCAAAAAATTATCTCTCATAGACCCTTTAGGAATACACAATTTATTCCCTTTGAACAACAAACTTTCTTGAATCATACAATCCACCCATGGCTCCCTATTCCTGCAAATAGGATTGCTGCAAACTACAAATTCTTCCTTAAAATATGCATCCTCTGCATACAACTCTTTCAAAATTTCAAATCCCACAATGTTAGTTTGTATTTCACATAACAAAAAATTAATTTCTACTTAAATCATCAATAACCTTGTTCATTTGTCCACTTTTATGCTTCAAAAAAAAATTAAAACCTTGGAGATACTCAACCCACTTGGCATGTCTTTAATTCAACTTGTCTTGGTTATTGATAAACTAAAAAGCATGGTTATCCATGTATAAAATGAACTCTTTAGGCAGCAAATAGTGTCTCCATTTCTGTAAATATTAAACCAAAGTATAGAATTCCAAATCATAAGAAGAATACTTCCTTTTTTGCATCATTTAGTTTCTCGCTAAAGAATGCTACTAGTGTACCTTCTTGACTTAGGACAACCCCAATAGCCAACCCACTAGCATCACACTCTACTTGTAACACTTTCTCAAAATTCGGCAAAGCATGAATGGGCTGCTCACTCACCTTTTTCTTCAAAAATTTAAAACTATCTTCAGCCTTCCTAGTCCACACAAATGGCCTCTTATTCCCCTTGATAGTTTCAAGCATAAGTGCTACGACATGACTAAAACCTCTACTAAATTTTATATAAAAGCTTGCGATCCCATAAAATCTCCTTACCTCCATTATGTTTTTAGGTGTTGGGTAATCAAGGATGGCTTGTACCTTTTATTTTTCCATCTTCAAACCCTCCTTTGACACCACAAAGCCCAAATAGATCAATTTTTCTAAATAAACACACACTTTTTCAGATTTATCTACAACTTCTCCTCTTGTAGCCTCTTCAATACCCACTCCAAATGCTCAAGATTCTCCTCTTTGGACCTACTAAACACCAAAATGTCATCCAAGTTTACAATCACAAATTTACCAAGGAATGGTTTCAAAACCTCATTCACTTTTCACATAAAAGTGCTAGGGGCATTAGACAATCTAAAAGGCATAACAAGCCATTCATACAAACCATCACTAGTCTTAAAGGTTGTCTTCTATTCATCCCCTGGTCTAATTCTTATTTGGTGATAGCCACTCTTCAAGTCCATTTTATAAAAATACATAGAGCCACTTAAACAATCCATTAAATCTTCAATTCTAGGAATTGGAAACCTATATCTTAAAGTAATTTTGTTAATAGCCCTTGAATCAATGCACATACGCCATTCCCCTCCCTTCTTTAGCACTTGTACTGTGGGGATAGTACATGGAATTAGGATTTCCTTGATATAGGAATAGGATGTATTTCACCTAAACAACACAAAAACAAGTTAGATTAATCACCAAACTGATCCTCAAACCCTTACAATTCTCCCTTCACAATTTGACTTTGCCTTGCCAACTAGGTCTGTAAACTGGTTTCTCTCAAATTTTCCTCTCATTTTTTCTCACCACAACTAATATCCTAACTATTTTGAACACCCTTCAAGACCATCTTAAATATATTCCAAAACCAATCTAGGTCCCCTTTTAACAATTCTCACATAACATTGTTGCAACACTATCCTAATAGACCAATTAGGTCTATGTTTTCAAAGCAAGTCCTCTTTAAACTCTTCACCAATCTAGTACAACCAATCAAAACTTAAAGGTAGGTAATAAAACCTAAAATTCATCAATTTTTAGGTCTCCAAACTCTCTTCCTAATGTTGATCCAACAAACCCTCCTTTTGCACTATTTGAGGGTAGGGTTTATTCAAACTAATGGTTCCCCAAAACTTACAACCTTGCTATTGCTTCCAACACTCTGCAAACTATCTTTCTTCACTCAATTTACCCTCACATAGCTTATTCTCACACTCTTTTAACAATCTCACTTAGTAAACCCTCATTCTCATTCTCAATTTCATCAATTTTCTCTTAGGACAATCATATTTCACCCCAAAAACTTAGCATATAGACTCAACCCTACAACCTACCATCCTAAACCTAATGTCCTATGCCCATTCCACATAGTCACAACAATTATAGTATGTGGAATGATCTTATTCCATATTTAGGGCTTCAAAATCTCACAACAATCCTTACAGGCCTATCAGTAGAGAATTGATAATAAATCAACTATAACTCACTATGATAACCTCAAAATGAATCTTAAAAAAAAAAAATACCATTGTTCAACTATTTCTAAAGTTGTTTGAACCAGTTATTGTTGTAATATCTTGTACAAAGACTTGCAAATTAAAATCTGAGAACAAAACATAGAAATTTGAACAAAATAGGGGTTTCTTTTATTGCTTCTTCAAATTTGTTCCAACCACCTTTACAATTATGAAAAAAAATTATTTAAAATTTCCCTTCCATAACTCCCTCCAAACCTGGCTAACCAACTTTCAAATTCCTATACGACCATTGAGTTCCCCAAGATTGCATTTTTTATATTTTCAACATTGACAACTTTTGTCAATTTTGTCATTTTTAAAAATTTAACACCTAAGACCTCCTAGAGAACATCAAAATGACTCAATACAACCTACAATGGTCTAATAAGACCTTATTAACCAAAATCAAAGACCTCACACTCTAAAGCCCTTAATTACATATTCTTGCACTTTCATGCATTATTGACAATATTTCATTTACTTTACAAAAGTGAACTTCTTGGCACATTCTAATGGTCCTTTTGACCTTATTAACACACCAAATGACCAAAACATCATAAGATAACCTATTTCCATTCAAACTCAAACAAATTATAATGAACATTGATTGGTGCTCCTACACCATGCAACCTCCATCAAAATCTTTCCAAGTCTCTTAGAAAGGTACTTCAGTCTACTTCATCTTGTCTTTTGCACTTCCTTGCCATTTATCTTATCTTTTTATCTTCCTCTAGAAAATATACTACTGTCTTGCAACTTTATCTCTGAATTCAAACTATCTATCCCCTAACCTTTCTCTCTTTTGCATCGACTACCTTGTCACATATCTCTTGACTCTTCCTCTGCTTTTGACTATCCCTTTACTTACTCCAACACCAGTAAATACACTTTGCCTAACCTTTTATTCTTCTGCCACTTTTCTATCTTTGTCTTCACTTCTAAAACCATTCTCTTGTCCTTCAACCTCCTTCTCTTTTCCTTGCATATTTGTAGTCAAAATTTCTTTCCTCATAACCTCTATTCTGATAGACTTTCTTGCCTTTTTTTTCATAGTCTTTGGCTACCCTGCAACTTGTTCATCAACTACTAGACAAAACACAGTTCCAACTTCAATTCCATCTTGTCTCTTCAATTCATTTTCCTTCTTTTCACCCTTGACCTCTCCAAACTTAGTCTTTCTTACCTTTTTCTCACCTTCATTGGTTTTCATGACTGTGGTAGCCTGAAAACTTACTATCTTTTCATTCCTTGACCTTGAAGTGGTTATAAATGCACTTTGTTCATCACCTACACACCTTTCAAACTCTCTCTTGCCAAAGGTAATAATGTTAGCTTCCTTGTTTTATTCTTTTCCACCCTCCTGCAATGCAGTTAGCATAAAATTGACACCATCCTTCAAAATATTATGTGTTAGCTCTTCCATCATAAATAGACTGTCTATCAAATTTCCATGGTCTCCCAAGGAATAACTGGCAGAAACTCATTTGGTAAAGATATAACAAAACACTTTATCCCTATATGCAACAATTTTAAATTCAACTAATTCTTGCTTCTTAACAAGAATTGATTGATCATCACTCACCCATGAAGCATGATATGGATTTTCAAGAGGAATCCTTTCTAGCTGCAACATGTCAACCATTTCACAAGACACAATAATATCTATTAATCCTGACCCAATCACTATTTTACACACCTTACCTTTGCACATACAAGCTATCTTGAAAAATTTCCTTCTTTGAGCCATCTCCATCTCCTTGGATGCTTGAAAGAAAGTTGTCACCAATAGATTTTCTCCAACTTTAGGTACAGCATGTAGAGTATTCAAACTTGAACTCTCACATTCATCCTCTTGTATAATCTAAGCTCTTCTTTCATTGCTCTTTTCTCCACTACTTGATGAAGTACCAAGATTTTTAGGACATTTCCAAGTAGGGTTACCATACTCATTGCACTTATAACACCTTCTTGAAAATATGTTAGGATTCCTTCCACCAAATTTGCCTCTTAATCCCCTGAATCCACCTCTAAAACCTACAAATGATTCTTTCCCTTTTTGTGAATCACCTTGACTCTCACTGCTTTTTATTGAAGAATTAAATGTGACTCTACCTCTTTAAGTGCTGCCCCTTCCTCTTATTGATTTTTCTTCTCTCCTTTTAACCTTTTCTTCTACCCTTATTTCCATCTGATAACATTCTTCAATTTTTTTTGGATTAAGGAAACTTATCTCATCTTGGATATTAAATCTCAATCCACTAAGATACTTGGCCACTTTCTCAACATCATCTACTACATGTCTTGCCCTTATACTCAGTTTGTAAAACTCATTAGTGTAGGTTTCTACATCCATCTCTCTTTGCTACAAATCTTGAAGTTTCTTTGACATCTGAATGGCATAATCTTTTGGAAAAAAGTTTCCCTTTAACTTTGCTACTATCCTTTCCCATATAGAAATATTTTACTTACCTCTTCTTCTCCTCTCTACCTGTTCATAATCCCACCAAACTAAAGCATCCCTGATGAGGGCGCAGCCCGAGACATAGAAAATAACCCACAAACAAGAGAATAATTTTATTATTTAGAAAATGGAGCTTCTTACATGCAGAGGATCTCAAATCCCCAAGTTCTACAACACATGCAAGTTATAGAAAGCTACAAAATAACCCTTTCACAATATGCGAGCTTGTCCCAAAAAAGCTACCAAAAAATTAGAAACCCGCCCATAAATAGAGTTCCTCATTAGTTTGGAGCCAAAACAACATTAAAATTTGAGTTTAGGCAGTTTGGCACCGAAAATTACAACTTGAAGTTCAAATTTCAAAAGAACATTTGCAATTGTATCTTCTAGAAAGTGTGCCAACTTCCCAAGGCCATAACTTTTGATCCAAGACTCTGATTCGCAAACCGTTTGAATCATTGGAAAGGTCTCAAAGTCAATATCACACTAGAAATTTTCTACACTGATTTTGGCAAGTTTTGGGGCAATCTGGGAACTCTAAGTTGCTCAAATCTAACTCAAAAGACTTTTAGATGCAAATCTGGGAAAATAAAAATGCAATATCTTTCAACCCAGGAATAGAAAATAAAAATAGTAAATTGGGAATTTCATTATGATGAAAAGGGTATCCAAAAATGTAAAAACATCTAAAAACTAAGAAACTTGAAATTTAATTATTTTTTGGGTGATGCAAGATTGCCCTTACACCACTGGATGCTCCTGCATCAGACACCCAGGGTAATTTGAGAAGTGACCCCATCATGTCTCAGATGGTTGAGGAAAACCCAACCAGTCAACTGCTACCTTAGATAGTTAGGATGAATCTTCCATAGGCCTTCCTCTCCATTTCACCAGATATTCTTCATATTGCCTGTTTCTGGTACTCTTCCCACACGACTATCTAAGATTACTTCAATCTTCTCCATTTCTAAAATAGGTGCTGGAATGCCATACTACC
Source organism: Sequoia sempervirens (assembly GCA_007258455.2). Lineage (NCBI taxonomy): Eukaryota > Viridiplantae > Streptophyta > Pinopsida > Cupressales > Cupressaceae > Sequoia > Sequoia sempervirens. The sequence continues at coordinate 423,452,129 of VDFB02193867.1, forward strand.
CTATTGCTAGTGCTTCCTCCATTTCACCTTCATGATACTCTACCAAATTTGAAATGTTGAACACAAGGGAAATGTTGATTCCATCAGGCAACTCTACCTCATATGCATTCCCTAAATCATGCTTCTTCAAAATCTTACAGGGACTAAATTTCTTCATCTTCAATTTGTTATAGGTTCCCACGGGAAACCTTTCTTTCCTCAAGTGGACCATTACTTCATCGTCAATCTAAAACTCCATATTCCCCCTTTTTTGATCTGCCTTAGCCTTATATTGCATATTCATCTTATTAATGTGTTCTCATACCTTCTCATGTATATTCTTGATGTGCTCTACAAAATCTTCAACTTCAGCACTTATTTTCTTCTCTTGGTCCATCTTCCTCAATTCTAGAGTTGTTCTATGGCTACCTCCATACACAATGTGGAATGGTGATCTACCAGTGCTTCTATTGACAGAATTGTTATAAGAAAATTCTGCCTGGGGTAAGATCAAGTCCCATCCCTTGGGCTTGTCTCCTACCAAACATCTCAATAGGTTACCTAGACTCCTGTTAACAACCTCTGTCTGCCCATCTATTTTTGGATGGTGTGCAGAACTGAACTTCAACTCTATCTTCAACTCCTTCTACAAGGTCCTCCAAAAGTACCCCAAAAATTTGGTGTCACGATCTGAAACAATACTCTTTGGCAGACCATGTAGCCTAACCACCTCTTTGAAGAACAAGTCAACAATATGGACTGCATCATGGGTCTTCTGACATGGAATGAAATGTGTCATCTTCAAAAACCTATCAACCACCACAAAGACTGAATCATTCCCTCATTGTGTCCTTGGAAAACCAAGAAAAAAGTCCATACTTATATCCTCCTATGGCCTCTTTGGTACAGGTAAGGGATGATATAAGCATGTATTATGGCTCACTCCTTTAGCCATCTGACATACCCTGTAGCTTTGTACAAACTTCTTCACATCCTGTGACAACTGAGACCAATAATAATGCTCACTGATAATGGCAATGGCCTTATCACAACCAAAATGTCCTGCCATTCCTCCACTACGCTTCTCCTTTATTAGGTTCTCCCTCATGGAAATCCTCGAAATACACAATTGACTTCCCTTAAATAACATGCCATCCTAGATTATGAAATCTAGCCACCTTGTCCTATCCACTGTAACAAGTTCCTTGCAAGCTTTCCAAGCCTCTACAAAATCAGGATCTTCTACATACAATGTCTTGAGTTCATTGAACCCAACCACTTCAATTTGCAACTTTGTCATCAATGTATGCCTCCTACTTAAGTCATCTACAACTTTATTTGACTTCCCACTCCTATGTTTCAAAACAAAGGTATAACTCTACAAAAACTCTACCCATTTCATATGCCTCTGATTTAATTTTCTCTGACTATTTAGGTACTACAAGGCCTGATGATTAGTATATAGAACAAATTCCTTTGGAAAAAAATAATGTCTCCATTTCTTTAATGCTTGAACTATTTCATAAAATTCCTAATCATATACAGAATACTTTCTTTTGGCATCATTTAACTTTTCACTGAAATAGGCAATGGACTTACCTTCCTGGCTCAACACTGCTCCAATGGCACAACCACTAGCATCACAATCCACCTAAAACACCTTATTGAAATCTAGGAGGGCTAGAACAGGTTGCTTTGTCACCTTCTACTTCAACAGTTCAAAACTTTTTTCCACTCCACTACTCCACTTGAATTCTTTTCTATCCCCTCTCATTGTTTCAGTCAAGGGTCCACAAATACTACTGAAGTTTCTAATGAACTTTCTATAAAAACTATCCAAACCATGGAGAGATCTCACCTCGGTAGTAGTTCTTGGGGTAGGCCATTCCATAATAGCCTTCACCTTCTCTGGGTCCATCTTGAGACCTTCTGCTGAACAACAAACCCCAGTACACTAACTCCCTCTTCAAAAAACTGCACTTCTTCAGATTAATCAACAGCTTCACTTCTCTTAACTTCTCAAAGAATCTCCAAGTATGCATCAGATGCTCATCCAACGTCTTACTAAAAATCAAAATATCATCTAAATACACAATAAAAAAACTTCCCAGAAATTCTTTTAGTACCTCGTTCATCAGCCGCATGAATGTGCTCAGTGCATTAGTTATCCCAAAAGGCATGACTAACCACTCGTATAGACCCTCTTTGGTCTTGAAGGCAGTCTTCCATTCATCTCCCTCTCAAATTCGGATCTAGTGATATCCACTCTTCAAATAAATCTTTGTGAAGTACTAAGCTCCACTCAAATACTCCATCAGGTCATCCATCCTTGGCAGGGGAAATTTGTACTTAATTGTTATCTTGTTTATGGCTTAGAAATCTGTACACATCCTCCACTCCCTATCCTTCTTTATTTCTAGTACTACAGCTACTGCACATGGACTCAAACTCTCTCGTATCAAACATTTTCTCAATAACTCTTGAACTTGTCTGTTCAACTCCTCATTTTTTCCTAGAGTCATTCTATGAGCTGCCTTATTTGGCAAACTAGTCCTAGGAATCAAGTCAATCTAACGACTGATCTTCCTTATTGGTGGGAAACCATCAGGTACATTATCAAAAACAATATCTTGAAACTCATCCAACATCCTAGAAACTTCTTCTAGAACCTTCTCACTATCCTCCTTACTCACTCTAGGAATCAATGCATAACACACATGCTCATACTTCATACCTTCTAAAAAAATTATTCCATCTACATAACAAATTCTAGCACTACTGCATACCTTTTCTTCAGTCTCCTTTAGGGGTTTCAACTTGTGACGAACCCCATCATTTGTTAAGGAATAAGTGTTTCCATGGCCATCATTTATAGCTCACCTATCAAACTGCCATGGCCTCCCCAACAACATGTGACATGCATCCATGGGGATGATATCACAGTATACCTCATCATGGTAGCTCCCGATCTTGAACTTTACTAGGCACTACTCATTGACCAAAACTTTGTGGTCTTTCTGCAACTAGGCAATCTAATACAGATGCGGGTGCCTTTCCCTCTTCAGCTTCAACTTTGTGGCCATCTCCTCTGACACTAGATTATTAGTGCTCCCACTGTCAATAATGACATCACAACATTTTCCTTCACACTTGCACCTTGTGCGAAATAGATTCTTCCTCTATTCTCGTTCCTTTTCCTCAGTCACCAGGGCTCTCCTAATCACTAGGGCTTTTCCCCTTTCATCATCATCTAAATATTTAGATTGGGCCTCTTCATCTACATGCGCAACCCTTCCACAACCTTCTGGCCTTTTTTCTACCCTTCCTTGGTGTTGTGGACATTCATAGGCTCTATGCCCTTATTAACCACACTGGAAACATGTTCCTTTGAAACCACCTCTTCTAGATCCTTTTCCATATCTCCCTCATCCTCTACCTCTTTTATCACCACTATTTTGATCACGAGGGTGTTAGAAGTTGTCATTCCTTTGGCTTCAGCTGGTACCCACATCTTCACTTTTCTTTTCATCATTATTTTTGCTTCCTAAAGGTCTTCTATTGCCCCTTCCACTTTGATGTCCTCATCCTTTTTTCTTGCCATCAAATCTTTTGTTTAGCTTCTCTTCCATCTTCAAAGCAAATTGATACACATCCTCAATGGTGGTCATTCTGACTAGGCTTAACTCCTCCTGAATGCTCGGTCGTAACCCATTAAGATATCGGGCTACCTTCTCCTTATTGGCCTTTGTGTGACCTATTCTAATGATTATCTTGTGAAATTTTCAATATATTCCTTCACAAATCTTCTTCCTTGCTTCAACCCTTGCAATTTCTTCAATGTATCCAACTCGTAGTCCACTGGTATGAACTGCTTCTTTAGTTTCTCTAACATGCGATCCCATCTGGTGATCTTTCCTTTTCCTCTTTGATTTCTTTCCAACTGGACCTCTTTCCACCAAATACTAGCATGGACCTTCAGCTTCATTTTCACAAACTTAACCCAATATGGGTCCTCTATTTCCTTATACTCAAAATATTCTTCTAGCTCGTTGATCCAGTCGATCAACTCTTTCGGGTTCAAACTTCCAAAATAACTGGGGACTTCTGCTCTGGGTCTTTCCTGATCTTCGAAATGGCCCTTATTAGCCACATTTGGTCTTGATCAATTGCTTCTTCTTTCTCTTCTACATTTGAACCTTCTTCCTCTCCTTCATCCTCACTTTCCTCCCTCGGGTTTAACCCTCTTCTGAACTACTCTTGTAACACATCAATCTGTCTCTGGAGGGCTACTAGTGCATCTCTTCCACCAACATTTCTACTACCTCGACCACCTCTAGCACCACCATGCCTACCAGGCATCACTCTTGGAGGAATCTTTCTTGACCTTGACCCACAACCATAGTCCTAGTGCGAACTTCCTCATGATTGGCAATCTATCCACACACTCAAGAAAACCTCGCTCTGATACCACTTGATGAGGGTGTAGCCTGAGACATAGAAAATAACCCAAAAACAAGAGAATAATTTTATTATTCAGAAAATGGAGCTTCTTACATGCATAGGATCTCAAATCCCCAAGTTCTACAACACATGCAAGTTACAGAAAGCTACAGAATAACCCTTTCACAATATGCGAGCTTGTCCCCAAAAAGCTACCAAAAAAATTAGAAACCCGCCCATATATAGAGCTCATCTTTAGTTTGGAGCCAAAACAACATTCAAATTTGAGTTTAGGCAGCTTGGCGCCAAAAATTAAAACTTGAAGTTCAAATTTCAAAAGAACATTTGCAATTGTATCTTCTAGAAAGTGCGCCAACTTCCCGGGGCCATAACTTTTGATCCAAGACTCTGATTCGTGAACCGTTTGAACCGTTGGAAAGGTTTTGAAGTCAATAATGCGTTAGAAACCCACTATGCTGATTTTAAAAAGTTTTGGGGTGATCCAGGAACTCTTAGTGCCTCAAATCTAACTTAGAATATTTTCAGCTGCAAATCTAGGAAACTAAAATTGCAATATCTTTCAACCTAGGAATAGAAAATAAAAACTATAAATTGGGAATTTCATTATGATGAAAAGGGTATCCAAAAATGTAAAAACATATAAAAACTAAGAAACTTGAAATTTAACTATTTTTGGGTGATGCAAGATTGCCCTTACACCACTGGATGCTCCCGCATCAATCCCCCTTCAATTTAGTCTTGGCTATCTTCACTTTTTCATCATCAGATACTTCTTCACATTCAAAGAAATTTTTAAAAGAAAAAAACCAATCTAATAATGCTTATTCATCTAAATTACTATCATACATTGGTAATTAAACTTTTACCTTATGCTTGCTACCTTTTACTACCTTAAAAATCCTCTCTATCTTCTCCTCTTCAACATCTAACTCTTCTTCAACATCTTCAAATTCTTCATCTTCTTCATGTTTAGTTTCACTATCCTCACTCACAACCATTCCCGTCTTTTGTCCTATCTCTAGATCTTCCAACCTTGCAACAAATCTCTTTTGGAATTCTTGCATCTTTCTCACTCCCTTTCCATATTTTCTTCCATCTCTTGCATCTTTCTCACTACATTATCTTTCTTTGGAGGCAACTTGACACTATGACTATACCACTTCCTTGTTTATTTCCTTTAATGAACAACTTTCAATATTCAAATACCTAATCCCTATGTTGTGTTACCAATTGATGCAAGAATAGGATGCCTTTCATGTAAACAACTCAAAAAAAGTTACATTAATCACCAAACTAATCCTCAAACCCTTACAATACACCCTTCACAATTTGACTCTACCTTGCCAACTAGGTCTGCTAACCAGGTTCTCTCAACTTTTCCTCTCAATGTTTCTCACCACAACCAATCGCTTGACTATTTTGAATGCCATTTAAGGCCATCTTAAAAATATTCCAAAACCAATCTAGATTCCCTTCTAACAATTCTCACAAAACCCTATTGCAACGCTGTCCTAATAAACCAATTAAGTCTATTTTTTGAAGCAAGTCCTCTTTAAACTCTTCACCAACCTAGTACAACCACTCAGACCTTAAAGGAAGGTAAAAAAAGCCCCAAATTCATCAAGTTTTAGGTCTCCAAACTCTCTTCCTAGCATTGATCCAAAAAATCCTCCTTTTACACTATTTAAGGGTAGGGTTTATTCAAACTAATGGTTCACCAACACTTACAACCTTGCTATTTCCTCCAACACTCTAAAAACTATCTTTCTTCACTCAATTTACCCTCACATAGCCTCTTCTCACACTCTTTTAACAAACTACCTTACTAAACCTTCATTTTCATTCTTAATTTCATCAATTTTCTCTCTCGATAGTCATATTTCACCCTAAAAACCTACCATCCTAAACCTAATGTCCTATTCCCATTCCACATAGTCATAGTAATTATAGTATGTGGAATGGGCTTATTCCATATTTAGGGCTTCAAAATCTTACAACAATGCTTACAAGCCTACAATAGAGAATTGATAATAAATCAACTATAACTCACTATGATAACCTCAAAATGGATCTAAAAGAAATATACGACCATTGTTCAATTAGTTCTAAAGTTATTTGAACCAAATTTTTTTTGTACGGTCTCATACAAAGACTTGCAGATTCAAATTTGAGAACAAAACATAGAAGTTTGAACAAAATAGGGGTTTCTTTGATTGCTTCTTCTTCAAATTTGTTCCAACCTTTACAATGATGAAAAAATTGTATTTAAACATTTCCATTCCATAAATCCCTCCAAAGCTGACTAACCAACTTTCAAATTCCAATATGACCATTGAGTTCCCCAATATTGCATTTTTTGCATTTTCAACATTGACAACTTTTGTCAATTTTGTCATTTTTGCAACTTTAACCCCTAAGGCCTCCTAGAGACCATTAAAATGACTCAATACAACCTGCAATGGTCTTCTAAGTCCTTATTAACCAAAATAAAATACCTCACACTCTAAAACCATTAATTACATATTCTTGCACTTTCATGCATTATTGACAACTTTTCATTTGCTTTACAAAATTGAACTTCTTGACACATTATAATGGTCCTTTTGACCTTATTAACACACCAAATGACTAAAAACTCCTAAGACAACCTATTTCCATTCAAAATTAAACAAATTCAAATGAACATTGATTGGTGCTCCTACACCATGCAACTACCATTAGAGTCTTTCAAAGTCTCTTGGAAAGGTACTTCAGTCTGCTTCATCTTGTCTTTTGCACTTCCTTGCCCTTTATCTTCTCTTTTTCTCTTTCTATGGAGCATATACTCTTGTCGTGCAACTTTATCTCTAAATTCAAACTGTCTATCCCCTAACCTTTCTCTCTTTTGAATTGACTTCCCTGTCACATATCTCTTGACTCTTCCTTTGCTTATGACTATCCCTTTACTTACTCCAACACCTGCAAATAGACTTTTCCTACCCTTTTTTTTTTACCTCTTTTCTATCTTTATCTTCACTTCTGAAGCCATTCTCTTGTCCTTGGAAATCTTTCTCTTACCCTTAAATCTTTGCACTCAAACTTTATTTCTTCATAACCTTTGTCCTAACATACTTTAATGCCTCTATTTTGACAGTCCTTGACTGCCCTGCAACTTGTTCATCAACTACTAGAAAAAACATAGTTCCAACTTCAATTCCATCTTGTCTCTTCAATTAATTTTCCTTCTATTCACCCTTGACCTCTCCAAACTCAATCTTTCTTTCCTTTTTCCCACCTTCTTCATTGGTTCGCATGACTATGGTAGCTTGCAAACTTACTACCTTTTCATTCCCTAACCTTGAAGTGGTTGAAAATGCACTTTTCTCATCACCTACACACCTTTCAAACTCTCTCTTTCCAAGGGTAATAATGTTAGCTGCCTTTTTTTGTTCTTCTCCACCCTCCTACAATGGGGTTAGCATAAAATTGACACCATCCTTCAAAATATTATATGTGTTATATCTCCCATCATAAATAGAGTGTCTATCAAATTTACATGGTCTCCTAAGGAGTAAATGGCAACAACTCATTTGGTAATATATCACAAAACACTTTATCCCTATATGCACCAATTTGAAATTCAACTAATATTTTCTCCTTAACAAGAATAGATTGAGCATAACTCACCCATGAAGAATGATATGGATTTTCAAGAGGAATCCTTTCTAGCTACAACTTGTCAACCATTTCACAAGACACAATATTATTTGTTGATCTTGAATCAATCACTATTTTACACACCTTACCTTTACACTTACAAGTTGTCTTGAAAAATTGCATTCTTTGAGCCATCTCCATCTCCTTGGATGCTTATGTTGGCATATGGCTTCTGGTTTTTTCATTGATGGAAATCTAAGTTGTTAATCCAGTCTGTACTTCATTATTTGTTCATACTGGAAGACAGGGTGAAAAATAATGTATTCAGCTAAAGTTGAATCTATCAATCTATTTGCATTACCAGTTTATCATTTTGGGTTGTGGATCTCAGGGAAGGTCATTGGGTATCTAAAATGTCTTATTCTCAAGTTTTGTGTCATCACATCAATTGGTGTATGAGTTAGGAGATCTGGTCATTTGATTTTATGTTCAATAGTGCAAGAAGGAAAACTAAGTGAATGAGTGGTGTTGTGGATATTCAAGGAAAAATTGTTTGGAGTATTTTTTGTATTGGAAATTTTGTCTTGGGTCCTCGCTATTCTATGGCTGACTTTTTTGGATCCACATTGAATATTATGCATGATTTGAGCCAATAATTTGTAAATATTTCTCATTTTGTTGAAGCCAACATGAAGCGATCAAATTCTTAGAAGCAGATATATATATATATATATATATGTATATATATAAGTGATTGATTATTTCATTTTGAGGTTTATTCGATGCAAGCTAATGTGTGTTGTGAATGTTAGAAGGTTAGTTGAGTGATTATGCATAGTTTCACTTGTGAAATAGAGGATTTTGTGAAGTGAATTGAAATATAACAGAGTGACATGCAAAATTTGATCTATGAGCCTAACCAAAACTGTAATCAGGAATTTGTAGATGCTTCTTTCATAGTTCAACTCTTTTGATGTAATCTAAATCTTTTGTAAGGAAGTGGCCCTTCATAATTTTGAGTAGTGACCTCTAGGAAGTGTTCCTAAATGCAAGTGCATTCCCCATTTGTAAAATACTTATATTTGAGTACTCAAATTGTGGATTGACTGCCACCATGGTTTTTCCCTTAATAGGGTTTCCATGTAAAAATGCTTGTGTTATGGTGTTGTGGCTTATTATTTTATGTTCATGCATCTCTATTTTTATTGAATGTTATAGGAACTTGAGAGATCAAATTAACAAAGTTAAAAATTGCACAACATTGATTTACCCCCGCCTCTTAGTGTTGCTTGATTCTAACAATTAGTATTAGAGCTTAGTTCCTCATAAGAAGCTTAACAACTTGAGGTGGATCTTGGAATTTGATGGACTCTAGTAGTCTTTAGCAACAAATTTTGGTGGCACTTGATGATATTGATGAGTCAAAAGAAGAAGTCCAAGAATTGAAAGAAAATCTTAAGGATGCTGAGAAATTCATTCAGAAATTAAAAGATCAGATTATTAAGTCTAGGGAGAAGAGAAAGGATCTTTGTGACCAAATTAAACTAAAAGAGAGAAAATGCATGGATGATGATCACCTAAATAAAACCTTGAAGGAGATAATTGAAGAATGTGAAAAGCTTGCTAGAGACAATGCTACCCTTAAACATGAGATGGAATCTATGGTGATGAAGCTAACTAAGGAGATTGAAGAAAGAAAGAAGAATGAGGAAAATATTGTTGAGTCCCTATAAGAAAGATTTGATGAATGCAGTAGAATTAATGGAGAATTCATTTAGTTAGAGGTTGAATTGCAACAATCTAGAAATAATGAAGAAGAGCTTGAAAAATAGATTGTTATTCTCAGGAATGAACTTGCTACTACAAATGAATACAAGGAAAATTTCAAGATTAACTTAGTTAAGCTTGATGAACTAAATCAAGGTCAGAAGAATGGAAATGAAAGTGAGGTCTTGGATATGAGAAGGAGAAAGTTACAGATCTTGACAAAGGAATTTCAAGCAAGGAAATCAGATGAACAAAGCAAAAAGGCATCTATTAAGACAACCTAATGCTCAAAAGTTTAATGGATACTATTTTTCTTGCAATAAATTTGGTTATATGGCTGCTCAATGTAGAAGAAAAATGAAAGCAAGTGATTGTCATTCTCCAGTTAGTGTTTCAATTGCAATAAGTTTTTTCATAAGTCAATTGAATGCAAAAATATGTCAAACAACTCAATCAATGGAAGGAATGTTAAATTTTATACCTATGGAATGGGCATATTGCTAACCAATGCAAATCAAGAAGAAATCAATGGAATGACTAGTTTAGACAAGGACATGATGTGTGTTACAATTGCAATAAATATGGTCACATTGAAAAATTCTACAAAAACAAAAATATGGGCACCAGAGGTCCGGCATACAAAGGAAAAAATATGTAGAAAGATGATAAAGGAAAAGGGAAAGTGACTATGGAAGAAATAAGAGATCAAATAAAGAAGACATGGGTGAAGAAGAGTCCCTCTATTGCAAGAAATGAGCTAGCACCATAACCTACTTCTAGTAATTCATCTGGGAATTGGTTTTGGGCCTCTGGCCTAGGGGGAGCTTTTCAAGAAAATCATTTCCCCCTATTGGTAGTTGGTGTTGGAATGTGGAAAATTGTTAACAGTTGTGCAGATGTTGTTGAAATAGTTGGAAAGAGTATTATGTTGAGTTGAAGATTCATAGAAGAATTATCTTTCACAGTGTATGGAACAGGGTATCCAGATAAGTTAGGGAAAAATAATTTATTAGAACAAAATTTAAGTGTGTGAGTTATAAAAGGAAAGTTTAAACCCTTATTTTCCACTTTATATCAAAGAAAAGAAGGAGATCACTCTACATTAGAATTTTAAAATTATATTCAGTGGTGGAACACTAATCCATCAGGTACTTCAATGACATTAAGAGATTTTTATTTAATTTTGTGTGTGGTTGAATAACTTCTTTGGTAGAATCAAGTCATGTGTACGAAAGGTAAAATGGAACAAATAAAAGAAATGATAAATCTATATGAGTATAGTAGTGACAAGATTAGAGTTGTAAGAAACATGTTGTCACACGATGAATTGAAATGGTTGAAAGAAGCAAAACACAAAAGCTTGGATATTTGGAGTGAATTCCCCTATTTTGTGAACACAAAAATCATTGAGTTTATTCTGGACATATTGAATGATGATATTCTAACTCTAGATAAACCCTACCATATCTTGAAAGAAGTGATTGGAACTATAATTGGGTTATGCAAAGTTGGGGATGTGTCGAGGAAGAAGTCAATCCAAAATAAAGAAGTCAAAACCTTAACTAGAGTAATTGGAAGTCAAAGGGCTTTGATAATCTCCACAATTAGAAATTAAATGACAAGGTACATTGCACATGGAGTATCCTACAAAATATTTTTCAGAAATAGAGAAGGTGCAACTTCAATAGGTGTTGTTTACATTCAACACAAGATGATAATGAAACATCAGGATTTTGACCTTTACAAATTATTGAAAGATCAACTGATGGAGAATGTACAATTGACAAAGAAGATAGATTTCCCTTCCAGATTTGGTACTTTGGTTATATTTCTTGTGATGTATTTTTTGAATTGCTTGCCACTGAAAAATAATGTAATATGGGAAGAGAGTAAACCAATTTGCAAGTAGAAATACATATACTCTAAAAATTTGGAAAATTGTGATCAAGTATATGAAAGTTTCTTTAAAGGTTTTCTAGGGAATTTTGGCTCACTTGGTATTCCCATTCTGGTAAGGGTGCTTGAAGTTGGTTCCTCATCTAGTGAAATGGAGAGAGAAGAAAAGAGAAAAATAAATTGTTGTCTATACTCCACTAGCTTGCAAGACTCCAAGGGTTGAAGGGAAAGGAAAAGAACAAGTGATTGTGGACATACCAAATGACGAATCTAATAAGAAAATTGGGGGTGCCTAAAGAAAATAACTAAGAGCAGTTTAATTGGAACAAGAAAAGGCCATGACAAAAGAAAGTGAAGAAGAAGGCAGCTTAACCAAAGAAGAGATATTGCAGCTTATTCATGAGGAAGATGGAATGTAGAAAATTGCCAATATATGGTCTATCAAACCTTTATATGAGCAAGACATGATTGCAAATGTACTAAGTGATCATCTTATGCACAATCATATCAAATTGGAGAGTTTACGAAATATGTTGCTAGAAGAAATGATTGAATAAATCAAGGAAATCATGGACTCTGAATCCCATAATAGGGAAGAAATAATCCTACACAAGAAGTATATATTTTCATTCACCAAGCTAAAAAGGCACATGAATTAGCTAAGGAAATGCATAGACAAAATAAACGCCATCTATAATTTCTATTGTCTTTGATGGCCTCATGTAATCAACAAGTACAAAGAAAAGCTAGAAAAAATTGAAACAGAGTTGAATAGTATTGGAAAAAAATTTAACATGTTTTAGGATCAAGATGGTGCAATCAAAAAAAGGATTCAAGAATTATAGACAAAGCATACAAATGTTCAAATCACCAAAGATAGGATTTCTAACACCTTTTGGAAAGTGAAAGACATAATAGAATGTAGACTAGAATAGTTGATTGAGAGATTGAGGAAAGGAGAGATATTAGAAGAATCCTTTACCATTCCAAAATCCCTCATCAAGATTATCAATCAAACATTTGAAGAAAAAAAAAACATGATCATAATCACAAGGATTGCAGTAGAAACATGGAAGAAGTTTCTTTTGAAGATGAAGGAAAAATAAAAAATAATTTTCTAACACAAGTAGTGGTTGTATTTCTTCAAAATTTGAACCAGTTTTTGCATAAGTTTCTGGTTACACTTCAAAAGGGAATACTCTAAGAATTTTTTTTGGTTTTTCATTGATGTCAAAGGGTAGAGAGAGTAGTAAAAAATGCCTTATCAAATTTATGGGGAGTTGTGTCAGCTATGAATTTTTAAAGTCTTGAAGGTTTGAAGTATGTTGGTTCCAACACTTAGTCATTTTTCACTAAGTGCTGCTATCAATGCCAAAGGGGGAGATTGTTGGAATATGGCTTTTGGTGTTGTCATTGATGGAAACCTAAGTCATTAATCCAGTCCACACTTCACTATTTTTTCATACCGAAAGATAAAATGAAGAATAAGGTATCCAACTAATGTTGAATCTATTAATCCATTTGCATTACTATTTTATCAGTTTGGGTTGTGGATCTCAGGGAAGGTCATTGGGTATATGGAATGTATTATTCTTGAGTTTTTTGTCATTGCATCAATTGGTGTATGAGTTAGGAGATTCGGTCATTCAATTTTCTGTTCAATAGTGCTAGAAGGATGACTAAGTGAATGAGGGGTGTTGCAAATGTTCAAGGCGGAATTGTTTGGAGTATTTTCATATTGGAGATTTTGTTTTGGGTCCTCACTATGCTATGGTTAACTTTTGTGGATGCACATTGAATATTATGCATGATTTGAGATGATAGTTTGTAAATATTTCTTATTTTGTTGATGCTGACATGAAGTGATCAAATCCTTAGCAGCAGATATATATAAGTGATCAATTATTTCATTTTGAGGTTAGTTCAATGCAAGCTAATTTGTGTTGTGAATATTAGAAGGTGAGTTGAGAGATTATGCACAATTTCACTTGTGTAATAAAGGATTTTTTGAAGTGAATTGAAATAGAATAGAATGAAGTGCAGAATCAGATAGAAGGTCCAAATTTTGATCTATGAGCCTAACCGAAATTGTAATTAGGCATTTGTAGATGCTACTTTCTCAGTTCAACTCTTTTGATGTAATCCAAATATTTTGTAAGGTAGTGAGCCTTCCTGATTTTGAGTAGTGAGCTCTAGGTAGGCACTTGAGAGATAAAATTAACAAAGTTACAAATTGCATAATACTGATTCACCCCACCTCTCAGTGTTTCTTGATTCCAACAACTTGAAACAAAGTTCTTCTCACCATCAGATTTTCTCTAACTTTAGGTACATGTAGAGTATTTGAACTTGAACTCTCACATTCATCCTCTTGTGCAATTTAAGCTCTTCTTTCATTGCTCTTTTCTCCACTACTTGATGAAGCACCAAGATTTTCATGACATTTCCAAGTAGGGTGACCATTCTCATTGCACTTATAACACCTTCCTAAAAATATGTTAAGATTCCTTCCACCAAATCTGCCTCTTGATCCCCTAAATCCATCTCTAAAATCTGCAAATGATTTTCTCCCTTTTTGTGCATCACCTTAACTCTCATTTCTTTTTCTTGAAGAAGTAAATGTGCCTCTACCTCTTTAAGTGTTTCCCCTTCCTATTGTTGATTTTTATTGTCTCCTTTTAACCTTTTCTTCTACCCTTTTTTCCATCTGATAGCATTCTTCAATTGTTTTTGGATTAAGCAAACTTGTCTCATCTTGGATATTAAATCTCAACCCACTAAGGTACTTGACCACTTTCTCTACATCATCTACTACATTTCTTGCCCTTATGTTTAGTTTATAAAACTAATTTATGTAGGTTTTCACATACATCTCTCTTTGCTTCAAATCTTGAAGTTTCTTTGACATCTGAATGTCATAATATTTTGGAAACAAAAATCCCTTTAACTTTGCTACCATCCTATCCCATGAAGAAATATTTGACTTACCTCTTCTTCTCCTCTCTCCCTGTTCATAATCTCACCAAACTAAAGCATGCCCCTTCAATTTAGTTTTGGATATCTTCACTTTTTCATCATTAGATACTTCTTCACATTCAAAGAAATTGTCTAAAGAAAAAATCTAATCTAATAATGCTTCTTCATCTAAAGTCCCATCATACATTGGTAATTCAAATTTTACCTTATGCTTGCTACCTTTTACTACCTTCAAAAGCATTTCCATCTTCTACTCTCTAGCATGTAACACTTCTTCAACATATTCAAATTCTTCATGTTCTTCATCATCAATTTCACTATCCCCACTCATAACCATTCCTCTCTTTTGTCCTGTCTCCACATCTTCCAACCTTTCCTAGAAATCTCTTTTGGAATTCTTGCATGTTTCTCATCTCCCTTTCCATCTTTTCTTCCATCTCTTACATCTTTCTTGTGTGCTCGATTTTAATTGTGCAATATGTAGATTAAAAATAATAAATCAAACACACCAATAAGACATTATATCAAAACAGAAGATCAACTAAAAGGAATGCAAACTTAGTCTTCTTTCCTTGATGTCATCCTATCGTCCTCTATCTTTAGTGTTTTTGTTGATTCTAGCTTGCTCTTAGATTGTATGCTAGGCTCAACAAACAGTCTTCCTAGAAAACAATATTGAAGATGAATGCATGCTATGCTAAGATATGATTAACATGCTTAAACTAAACATGATTGCTAGAATGTAAGATTACAAAATTATGAATGCTAAAGCTGATAATGATAATGCTAAAATGATAAATCGCTTGAATGCTTGTATCTAATGCATGTGTGTTGTGTGTTGTTGTAACCATTGCTTGGATTTGCAAGGGTATTTATAGAGTTTTCAAAAGATTCTATTTGGTTTATGTGATTAGCGGCTGTGAAAATTCTTGGTAGATCAAACAGTCGAAGATGGATAAGACTAGAGAGAAAAATAGAAGAAAATTAGAAATCAAGATTTGTTTCCTCTTTCATGAAAGAGATAAGATGAGATGATAAAACTCATCTTTTTAGAGGATTTTGGAAAGATTTTGAGAAGATAAACAATGAATTATGAATTCAATTATTTATTTATGGGTGACATGGAGATTTTTCTTAATTAAATAATCATTTAACTAAGATTTGAAGAATAAGAAAAGATTTCATAATTAAATAAAATATTTAATTATGATTTGAAAAGATATGAAGGACATTTAATTAAATAAAGATATTTAGTCAAATTTTTAGGAAATGATATGTAGATGAAATTAATTAAATAAAATATTTAATTAATTAGAAGAAAGATTTGAATAGGAGAAACAAAATATTTAAATTGAATTAAATCAAAATACTTAATTAAATTCAAAAGGTGATAATTAATTAAGATAAATAAAGGGTATTTATTTAATTAATTAAGTAGACATATGAATGTGAAATAATTAAATAAAGTGAATTTATTTAATTATAGTGGAAGGATAAAGTGAATGAACAATATAATTAAATTAATTAAATTTAATCATATGTAGAGGACTTTAGAGAAATTAATTAAATAATAAATATTTAATTAAATGTCAGGATTATTTAGACATGACCAATTTTATGCACATACATTTTTCCCTTCTTTGAAGTGATGTGTGAAAACACATTGCTTAAAAGAAAAATATTTCTACCTTTGAAAAATTTGCCTATTCCTGCTTTCGAAAAATTTGCCCCTGATCAAAAAATTTGACTAATATTGATTATGCCCCCTCAAGAGGTAAATCATGAATGATGATATGAGTTTTGACATTTTTTGAAAAAATTGATTTGATGATGAAATTTTGATGTCGACAGTGATTCAGTGATTTAGCTCTCAAAATATGATGTATAAAGATGCCCTTGTTGAAATGACACCCCTTTTGATGGAAATGATGAAACAATGATGATTTTGGCTTTTTATATTTCCTTAGTCAAAAGATGAGTGAATTTTT
Organism: Sequoia sempervirens; assembly: GCA_007258455.2. Lineage (NCBI taxonomy): Eukaryota > Viridiplantae > Streptophyta > Pinopsida > Cupressales > Cupressaceae > Sequoia > Sequoia sempervirens. The sequence continues at coordinate 423,468,832 of VDFB02193867.1, forward strand.
CTTATCATCATGTTGCTTTTGATTGAATTGATACAATAACTGATAAATTTGCTTTCTGAAAAGAAAAAAAAAGTAGATTTGACAACTGATAAATTTTCTTTTTGAAGAGAAAAAAAATAGTAAAGATGATTGGATTTTTTATAAATTTGCTTCCTGAAAAGAAAACAAATAGTAATAATAGAAACATATATTCGTGGTTGAACTAAAAATAGGAAAATGATGTGATGTTTGATAAATCCATCTTGATGAAGATAGATAGTAAAGATTTCATTTGATGTTTGATAAATCCATTTTGATGAAGATAGATAGTAAAGATCTGATTTGATGTCTAATAAATCCACCTTGATGAAGATAGATAGTAAAGATTTGATTTGATGTTTGATAAATCCATCTTGATGAAGATAGATAGTAAAGATTTCATTAGATGTTTGATAAATCCATCTTGATGAAGATAGATAGTAAAGATTTCATTTGATGTCTAGTAAATCCATCTTGATGAAGATAGATAGTAAAGATTTTATTTGATGTCTGATAAATTTGCTTTCATTGAAAAAAAAATATATAGTAAATGAGGATTGATAGATTGATTTGAGATTCTAAAAGATAGATTGCATGATTGCATGATATGAGGCATTGATAGATAAATCGTATGATATTAGTCATTGATAGATAGAGAGATTTTGATTGACCTTTGCACAGTCAAGGTGTGTTGGGACCATGTAGAAATCTTCGGGCAAGAGGTTCAAGAGGTAATGGACTTCCACTATAGAGGCTAGCTCCATAAGGGGGCCCTAGTAGTTAGATTTATGAGACTCATTATTGATTCATTCACACATCTTGATGAATATTATTTTTGGAGCGTGTACATTATTTTGGTCATATCTCTTGTATCTCTCTTTCGACTTTTTAGCTTCATTGGACATTGGAAATTTGTATTTATTTTTTATGAGCGATGATATGCAGCGGCAATGAATTTTTGATGATGTGGATTTTTGATGTGATGATGATATGATATGCATTTATTTCTGCATGGTGTGATATGTATTTTGATATGCATTTTAATGATTATATGTAGGATGATTTGATATGATTTTTATATGATGATGATGAAAAATGATTTATGATGTGTACTAATGATGTCATGCAGGTGGATGGTGATGACAAAAATGCAACATGTTGAAATGATATGATATATGATATGAAATGTTATGAAAATGTATGTTTTGCAAATGCTGTGGAAATGTAATGTATGTATGAAATTTTTGTTTTTGGATTTTTCAAATGAAATAAATAATGATGTGATAGAAAATGGATGTTGTGTATATGAAATGCATCATGAATTTGTAATATGTATATGAACTAGGAAATGATATGTGATATGGGTCAAATGTTATGTGAAAAATGACATGATATATATATGATATGAAGATGATAGATGAGTAAAGATATGATATGAATGTGATAAATGATATGAATAATGATATGAAGTGAAATGAACATGATTAATAATAATGATGAGATGTATGATAAGATGATAAATGATGTGTAATGAGATCTAATGAAATGAGATGAAATGGATGAAATGCTTTATGAAATGAAATGATGACACAAAGATAAAATATGATAATGAAATGGTAATTATATGATAACTGTGCAAAATGAAAATGGAATGGATAAAAAAATGATAAGTGAGATGTTAATGATATGAAGATGATAGATAATATGGAAATGAAAGTGATATGAAATATCTAATGGATAAATGAATGATATGAAAATGAATGATAAATGATAAACTATATGATTTGTATAGGACTAGGATGAAATGATAATGATTAATGAAATGAGGATGAAGATGAAAGATGATAATGAAAAAAATGTATGAATATCCTCCACAAATAGTCCAAAGAGACATAGCAACCATTGATGTTTTTGTTTAGACTTCCAAAACTCTGATGCAAATCCATTATGCAGGTATGTATAATGATCTAAATGAAATGCAACGAAATGAAACCAACCATTTGTTGAGACTTTTGTTAGCTTTCTTGAATCATCATAGAGAATTTTAAAATTTTGGAAGTGTGTACAAGCATGGGAGGGGAAATTAGCACCAATGATGACCAAAGTACAACTTTTATGATTTTTGATGTAGAAAGTGAACACAATCATCAAGGTATAATTGAATCTGAGATGACCTGAGCATTTCTTGCATAAAAAGACAAAGATTAACCACTTTTTGATGCAAATTTGGAACTTTCATCAATGATACACTTTGGAAATGATCTCTCATGACATACTTGCAACAAATTAGCTCAAGACAACAAACAAAGAAAAATTAGCCTCTTTCCTCGCCACTCTATTTCAGTACATCATCAAGTGTTCTCTAGAGGGATGATATCAAAAAATTCAAACAACCATTGTTTATAATAAATATTGATATTCCAATCATTATTCATATTTTAGATCATATAGATATGAGTCATGATATGATATTTATTGAAAATTTTTTTGATATAGATCAATGATTGGATAGTTGTTCATAGGATTTGATTGTTTGTTTACATGATTGGATTTCATGTCATTGTCTAGCTATTTTGGTAGAACCTGAAAGTTGATTGCCACAAGTATGTTAATGTTTTACCCCAGATTTGACACAACTTGTTGAAATAGATATGTACAATGATCAAGCTATGGTAAGACATTATTTCTCTAGGAAAATGATGGCATTATGATGTTGATATGACCTTCAGATGATGGTGAAAAGATGCATGAAATGAAGGTTGAGAAGCTAAGTGTAGAGCATGAACTAATAGATGGAGAGCTAGCTAGAAACAAATAGTGTTTGTTTGCTAGATTTTCATTATCTGTCATTATTGCATATTTTTGATTTCTTTTTGATTTTTTTGGTATGTTTCTTGTCAATAGGCTGCCTATTGCCAAGTTTGCATCCTATGATGATTTATTTTTTTTTCATGACTTTTTATACTGTTTTTGTATTTTTCAAGACATTTTCTACTATTTTTGTATTTTTTAGGACTTTATCTGTTGTTTTTGTATTTTTTTAGGACTTTTTCTACTATTTTGTGGATTTTTTTAGGACTTTTTTCTAATTTTTATAGATTTTTTTAGGACTTTTATGGATGATGATAACTGCTTTAGACATAATACTTCTTTAGATGCATGTTGTTGATAGGTTCGTCAAACATGTCTCCTTCTAGCGTTGATAGCTTGTATGCTCCTAAATCATATACTACAATGACCATGTAAGGACCCAGCCAATTTGGTTCAAACTTTCCTTTCTTCTCTTTGTCTTGCTGATTTCATGGGTTTTCCTTCAGAACAAGATCACCAACTTGAAAGGTGCATGGCTTGACTCTGTGATTGTAGCTTTGAGACATCATATGTTGATTTTCTTTCAAATGATCAACTACTCATTGTCTCTTCTCATCAAGGAGTTCCAGCTCTTGTAGTTGGGAAACTCTGTATTCATCATCTATGATTAAACCTTTCAATGATACTTTGAGTGATGGAATCTCAACCTCTAGAGGTAATATAGCTTATGATCCATAGACAAGAGCATCTAGTGTTGCTCATGTTGGAATTCAGATGCTAGTTCTATAGGCCCATAATGCGAGATTGAGTTGTACATGCCAATCTTTCCCTACATCATTCATAGTCTTCTTCAAGATTTTTTAGTATTCTTTTGTTTGAGGTCTCTACTTGGCCATTCCCTTGTGGATAATATGGTGTTGAATATCTATGCTAGATATGAAATCTCTCACAAAGTTTTTCAACATCCTGATTCTTGAAGGGTCATCCATTATCTATAATAATAGAGTTGGGAATTCCATACTGACAAATGATATAGTTGAGTATGAACAATGAGATTTGTTTACTGGTAACCTTAGTGAGAGGTACTGCATCAATCCATTTGGTAAAGTACTCTATTGCTGTGATCATGAACTTGTGTTCATTTGATGATGAAGGATGAATCTTGCCAACCAAATCTAACCCCCATTAAGAGAATGGCCAGGTTAGCATGAATGGTTGCAGTTCCTATTCTGGCACATGGATGAGATTCCCATGTATCTAACAATTTGAGCACTTCTTCACAAAAGTGAATGATTCCCTCTCCATAGTAGGCTAGTAGTAACCCATTCTAATCAATTTCTTGGATAAGGTCAATCCACTTGAATGAGTACCACAAATGCCACCATGAACTTCTTGTAAAGCCTTGTTAGATTTGTCACATTCAAGTCATCAAAGTAAAGTACCATAAAGACCATAGTAATAAAGGGTGTCAGTGATAAGAGTATAGTGAGAGGATTGGTAGATAAAGTTGTGATTTTGGTTACAGGATAAGTCTAGTGGTAAGATGTCATCTTTTAGGTATGCATAAATTTTTCCATACCAAGGTGGATTAGATCCTACTAAGTGGCAAATGATTTGGCTTTCAGGTGTGTCATAGGCAGGTGCAAATGATTGTCCACTAGAAATTCATGGTGAGCCTAATTTTTTGGGAGTTATAGCAATGATGTGATCATGGCCATGGCATTAGTTGCTTTGTTGTCAAGTCTTGGAATCTGTATGAACTTGATATCCATGAAGTACTTCTTGAAGTCATCAACCATTTTCTTGTATGGCAATAGTTTGTCATCTTTGCTCTAATAATCATCATTGATCTGATTTATGACTAATTGTGAGTCACCATAAACTTGTAGTTTTATGATTCTCCATTCCAATTCAATCTTTAGTCTAGTGATTAAAGCTTCATATTTGGCTATGTTGTTGGTGCATAGAAACATTAGCCTATATGACCAAGGAGTGGTATTTCCTTGAGGGGTGACAAAGAGTATGCCTGCCCTCAATCCATGTTGAGTGTAAGAACCATTAAAGTATAATGACTATGGTTGTTTGGATTATACAATGAAGATGTCAACATTTGGAAATTTGATATGCATGGGATGCTTTGCTTGTAGTGGTTATTTAGCTAGTTGATCGGTAATAACTTGTCCTTTGATTTATTTGCAATCAACACAATGGATTTAAAACTCACTTAAGATCATGATCCATTTTTCTAGCCTTCCTATCAATGTAGCTTTGCTTAGCAAATACTTGAGTGGATCAATCTTTACAACAAGATTGATTGTATGAGTTAACATGTAGTGCCAAAATTTCTATGAGGCAAAGACTATTGCTAGAAAATCCTTCTTGATGAAAGTGTAGTTGATTTCGTGACCTATTAGCATTTGACTAATGTAATAAATTGCATGTTCCTTTCCTATAGAGTCCTCTTGTGCTAATAATACCCCCATAGATGTCTTTGTTGTGGCAATATATAAGATGAGAGGTTTTTCTGGATTTGGTAGTACTAGAACCAATGGGTTCATTAGGTACTACTTGATCTATTGAAAGGAAATTTCACACTTGTCATCCCATTTGAAAGGAACATTCTTATGCAGTAGATGTGTGAAAGGTAGACTTTTATCTGCTAGCTATGTGATAAACCTTTGTATAGATTGAAGTCATCCTTGTAATGACCTCAACTAACTGATATTCCTTGGTGGAGGCATTTCCATGATTTCTTGTACCTTGGAAAGATCTATTTCAATTCCTTTTTTTGATACTATGTATCCTAAGAGATTTCTAGATGTGACCCCAAAAACACATTTCTTGGGGTTGAGGTGGACTTTGAACTTTTTCAACCTTGCAAAGATTTTGGATAACACTTCAAGATGTCCTTATCTTATGTATGATTTGGCCAATATGTCATCTACATAATATTCCATGAATGTGTGAATCATGTCATGAAATATTGTAGTCATAGCTCTTTGGTAAGTAGCCCCAACATTCTTTAGACCAAAATGCATGACATTCTAACAATAATCCCCCCATGGACATGTGAAAGCTATTTTTTCATGGTCTTTAGGTGTAATCTTGATTTGGTTGTAACCAAAAAAACCATCCAAAATTGAATAAATGGCATGGCCAACTATCAGATCAACTATAGTATCAATGTTTGGAAGTGGGAAGTCATCCTTAGGACATGCCTTATTAAGATCTCTGAAATCTATGCAAATTCTAACACTTCCATCTAGCTTGGATATAGGAACAATGTTGGAGATCCATTCCGCATAGTCAATTGATCTTATGAAACCCACATCAGGGAGTTTTTTCAGTTCTTCTTTAACCGGTAGTGCAACATGAGGATGCATCTTTTTGAGTTTTTGTTTCATAGGCTTAACTCCTAGTTTGATGCAAAAGTGATGCATTATGAGATTGGGATCAAGACAGGGTATGTCTGCATAAGACCAACAAAAGTTCACTTGATTTTCTCTTAAAAATTCCATGAACTTAGGGACTTCTTTATCTGTCATTGATGCAACTAATTGTAGAATCCTTGGTTTTTTTGAAATTTCAAGATTAACCTCTTTGGTAGGCTCAATCAAGATAGGTTATCACTCATGATAGTGCTTCGAGAGAGTTTCAAGCTTCCCATCATCGAGTGCCTTAAAATGTTTTCACCATTTGATACACTCTTTGTTTTATCTTTTGTTTGATCTAACACTACCAGATTCTAGTTTTCACCATTGGATCTTTCTTTTTTAGTTTTCTTTTTGTAGCTATGAGACTTGACACTCTCTTAATTAAAGAATCTATTCTAAAAATTTCTAGTGGAACAATCATTTGTGTTGTTTTTGGAAAGGAAGTTCATGATAGATTCATTGCTTGGAAACATAGGTATATCGATAGGTTTGGATAAATCCTAGACAATGAGATTAGGATGGATCAAAGGTAATAGGTCATTAGGCTGTGTGAAATCAGCTATGGTTATGGTCATAATAGAGTTGTCTATAGGATCTAAGGTATGAGGTAGATTAATGATGGTACTATTCTCACAATAGTCTTGTTCATTTAAATTTGACTCAGTATCACTAGAATCATAGTCACATTGTAGTTCAAATTCTTGTGGTTGGGTCCCTGAACCTTCACCTTAGATTAGAGTTTGGGTATACTTGTGTACCAGATCAACCTTTTAATCCCTCTAGAATTCATCATTGTGGATGGTGTCCCATTCGTATTCACTAGAGTCTGTGTCAAAGTTATGATCCATGAAATTCTGAATTCCTATCAAACATGCTTCTCTTGTATCAGAACCTTCTTGCAATGTGAGGATAGTATCATGTAACCAATTTTATGTTATTTATTTTGAGTTAGTATCATAGCCTAGTCATGTTCTATCTTTTGCAACAAGTACTAGAAGGTGAATAGGCTCAACTACTAATTTTCTCTTTCCAATAGGACCATTACCATCATAACCCATATTTTTGCATGATTGAATACCCTTTACCATATTGCTCAATTGGTATTTTGACATTGAGAATTTTTTCATCTTCATCTTTATAGAGCCAATTTAGAACTTCTCTATCCTCAGGATCTTCCATGGGTAATTTTTCTTTGATAAATCATCCATTAAACTTTGTACTTGGCTCTACTGGTGTTTGCATTGACATTGATGCTACAAAAATTTGCAATTGTGTGATAGAAGGTTGTCCATGTGACAAAGGAAATGTAGGTAGATTAGCAAGATAGAGAGAGTACTCCCCTACTCCATTGTCCTTGAATTGTAGTTTCTTGTCAAATCTTTTGGTTAACTGGCTGATTTGTGTATCAAATTTGGGAGAAGTACTAGCAAGAGCTTGATTGTTGGGAACCAAAGTATTTTTACTAGCTTTGATGTTGGCACAAGTCTAACTATTTGAATTATCAGTTGGTATTGCGATCTCCTATCCATCATAAGGAAACTTAAGACATTGATGATATGTGGATGGGATAGCTTGCATTTTGTGGATCCAAGGATGACCCAACAAGATGTTGTATGCAAGATCACGATCTAACACTTGACAAAAATTATTCTTGATAACAAGTCCCACTCTAATTGGCAGCATGATTAAACCCTTGGATGCTCTTGTAGAAGTTGAGAAAGCCAACTTCATAGACCCTGAAGATCACTTGCATGTAAATAATCTATCATAAAAAGGAAGAGATGGAGACAAAAAAGAAAGGGTGCTCTGCAAGCTTCAAGAGTGATTGCATTGATTGAATTGAAATAATTACAAAGATCAATCCTTAAAATTAGATCATGCAAAACCTAAAAGTAACCCTAATAGGTAGAAATTTAATAATTAATATAATTACTAAATGTCATAATATGTAAACTAAAGTGAAATCTTAAAAGAGGAATAAAGGTAACTTAATTAAAATAATTAAGTTAAAACCTTTACTCTAACACCCCCCTTAAGATGAGCAAGAGTGTAGCTAAAAACATGTGCAAGAAAGCAAACAAGGGTCATGACAACTAGGCCTAATGAGATACCCGAATACAACCAAATCTTTGTAAAGTGGATTAAATAGAGGAAACCTCATGGGAAAAACTCTACTCCAAAAAGAGATGAAAAACATGAAGAACATCACTAAAGCAAAAGAAGCTGCTAACAACTATCAAAAGATGACTGCTATGGTGTTGAAGAACCTCCTTTGAAGATAGGATGATTGGGATCAAGAAGAAAACAATCTGCATGAGTGCCCCAAATGACACTACTCAAATCAAATGGAAAACAAAGACAAACACCTAGAATGAAGATACAGATGGCACAAGTACCAATAGTCTAAAAAAATTGATCAACTAAGAATGGAAGATTCCTTCCAAGGCCAGACCAAGGAATCATTAGCATGAATAGTATAATAACCCCCATAACACTGACTAGGAGAGCTTGATAGATCCACTGAAATGTTGTGTAACACCCTGTAGTGGATGAAGGAGAAGAAACATCTGAAAGTGCATAAGAAAGCACCTGAAACTGAAAAAGTTGTGTGCAAAATAAAGCACACATGCATGAGGTTGGAATCATATGGATCCACTATCACCATGGAGGGACACTCATCAGACAAAGGTGTCATGGAAAAAACAAAGGCACTACACAACCCCCCATGGAATTTTATAATATAGTGCGAGTACAAAATATGGAACAACCTTATGTGCAAAATCCCCAAAATACATGTACAATAGTGTGGAACTTTATCTCAATGCATTTACATATAAGATTGATTACAAATGATGATCATAATGTCATAAAAAGACATAAGATTGGAAATTCATGAAGAATAGCCAAAAATGAAGCATCCCATGCAAATGAGAAGTTCCCAAGAGCTAATATGTCCAGGTAATTCACCAAAGTGTGAAAATACATAAAACTAAATAAAATATACCTAGAGTGAAATATGGAAAAATTGCATGGATGGAATTGAAGAGCTCTAAAATACAATTCCAATGCCATTGAGATCACGAAAAATAGAGAAACTAATCAAAAGTTATGAGCTTGGGACTGAAAATAGCTCCTCTGACTTCAACTAGTTGTAGAATGCACCAAAAGCAAAAAAAAAAAACTGATGAAACCCACACCACTAGAAAGTTGGTGGAACTAGCTTTCCAATGATATCTCATTTTCCAAGACACAATATTGTATGCCCAAGTTATGGCCTTTGGAAGAAAATAGCACCAAAGGGGGAAAAAAACTAGTGCTAGATTAAATTTGATAGTCATACGACCGTCGCAACAAAAATTTGGCCCTAAATTTGATGGCCAAACAGCCATCAACACTTTTTCATAATTGGGCTTATTAAAAAAAAATGTTTTTTATAAAAAAGAGAACAATAAATTTTTTAACATATGTTAATTTTTTTTTGTAAAAAATTACTTAAAAAAAGAGTAGGGGCCCACATGGGAGCCGCCACCTACCAAGGTGGTAGGATAGTAACCATGTGGTATCAACTTCTATAGGGGGTAGGACTCAAGGGGCCACTGCCTGCCAAGCAAGCAGCGGTACCCTTGGGTATCATCCCAAATGTTTTTAAAAACCTTTTTTTCTTTTCAATCAAAAAACTACAAGTGCCCAAAAAAGGGCTTTGAGATTTTATTTATTTTTATTTATTTTTTGTTTAAAAAAATTCATAAACTATTTTTTTTAAAACATTTTAAAAAAAAAATACCTTGATCCACATGCTGGAGAGGCCGTACGGCCTCTCTGCAAAAAAAATTGCCTCTCAGATCAACTTTGTCCAAAATGGACAAATGTACAGTCAATTTTGGGGTTTTGGACTGCTACAAACTCAATGGAGAGGTCTGTTTGGACTCAAAGGACTATGATCAAGTAGGTATGCCCTGGATCAAAAGAGACAAACCCTAAACCCTTGAAGCTCCAAAATCCTTCAAAACACGAATAGGAAGCAGCAGGTCTGGAGCTCTGATACCATGTAGAAGTTGAAAAAGCCAACTTCACATACCCCAAAGATCACCTACATGCAAATAACTTGTCACAAAAAGGAAGAGATGGAGACAAAAAAGCAAGGGTGCTCTACAAGCTTCAAGAGAGATTGCATTAATTGACTTGAAATAATTACAAAGATCAATCCTCAAAAGGAGATCATGCAAAACCTAAAAGTAACCCTAATAGGTAGACATTTAATAATTAATATAACTATTAAATGTCACAATATGCAAACTAAAGTGAAATTTTAAGAGAGGAATAAAGGTAACTTAATTAACATAATTAAGTTAAAATATTTACCCTAACAACTCTTTCTTCATCATCATAGGATTTAATAGTAATTTTTCTTCTGGGATCAATGGAGTCCTTAGAAAATCCCAAAGCCTAAACTAACTTCATGGTACATATGTTCAACCCACCACCTCCATCTATTAGGACACTTCTGACACGAAACTTGTGGACCATGACTTCTAAGTATAGCAATGAATTATGGGGATGTGTCATGGAAACGCCATCTTTCTCAAAGAATGAGAGGCATGTGGGTGAGGAAAAATGTCCCACCATGGCTTAAAAGCGGTCCACATCTGAATTAGTGGATACAATTGTTTCAATGAGGGCCTTTTCTAGAATTTCTTTATGCATTGGGGAAATCTTTAGGAGTTCTGAGATAGAAATATGAGCAAGATTTTTTCTAAGTTGATTGACTAAGTCATATTGATGTTGAGGTGGGGTTATAGTGGATTTTGAATTAGTGCCCTTTAAGAAAACTTTAGCTTGTTCCCTTGTTGTTTAGTTGACTTGTCTATATTCCAAATTTTCCTTAACCTTTATGACATTGACTTGCTCATCATCAATGTAGATATGGTTGATTATCTTATCATCATCATGATTCACACTTTTTCCAGAAGACTCGCCCTTTTGATAGTTGGGCAGAGGGTTGTGAAATGCTTGGTGGTCTTCATTTGATTGTTGGTGTCCTTCTATTGTGATGGTGCCAATTTTGATTAAGTCTTGGACGACATTTTTTAGGGCTTGACAATTATTTGTACGATGGCCCTTGCACTGATGATAATCACAATAGTATGTATTATTCCATGATGGAGGCTTCACACTAGGTTCAAAGTTGAGTTGAGGTGGCAAAGTAAGGACATTTTTAGCCATCAACTCTTTGACTATAGATTCTAAAGATTGACCCAGTGGAGTAAAAGTTCTTCTGCTAGAGAAGAATGAAGATCATTGTGGATTCATTTTTGAGGCATTTCCTAAGGCATTGTCGTTGTTATTGTTTCCATGGTAACCTTGATTTTTGGCATTCCCTTGATTGGGAGTATAATTTTGATTCACGTTATTCCTCAGAGGAGGATTGTTTCCTTGATTTGTGAGTGAGTTGACATTGTTATAGTTACTATTTCAAGGATCACTTGGAGTACTAAGAGCAAATGGCTCAATCGAGACATGATTTGCATCTACAACACCATCGTTTACCATGTTTTTGTTGTGAGTCCAAAACTTATATTTTTCGTTGTGGTGATTTGAAGAGCTATGATTGTCCTTATCAAGTTTTATTATCCCTCTCTAGATTAAGGCACTTTTCAATAGTGATGTAATTTTCTATCAGTTTTTGAAAAGAGGGAGGACAATGAAGATTAAGACAATAGCTCATATATTGATCTACGTTGTTTATGAAAGTGGTGATCTTTTCATTTTCAGGAACATGATGTGGGTATCTAGTAGACAATCTTCTCCATCTCTGAAGAAATGTAATGAATGGTTCACCAAATTTCTGTTTAGACTTGCAAAGATCAATCATGGTTATTTGATGTTGTATGTTGTAGGAATATTGTGATATGAACTCGTTAATCAATTCCTCAAATGTCTTGATAGGCAGTATGATTTTTGATAGCCATTCCATAGATTGACCTCCAAGACTCCTAGGAAGAAAATGCATCAAGTATGTGTCCTCATGAGCAAACTCTAAAGTCATATTTTGGAAGTCTCTAATATGATTGATTGGATCTGATTTCCCATTATAACAATCAAACTTTGGAACTTTGCAATGTTTGGGAAATGAGATCATGTTGAGACGCCAGTCAAAAGGATAAGGACAGATGTCATCAAGAGCATATGTCTTTGTTGTGGTTCTGCCTTGTAGATCTTTAATTTTTCCTTGTAGTGCTTTAATTTGTTGAGACAAGGTACTAAGTTCAGACAAGGGTGTTTCATTAGGACCTCTTTTTAAGTTCTCAATATCAAAATTATGAGGCAATTTAGCTCCTTTGTCTTGTAGATATAGAAAATATTTCTCTTCATTGCACTCTAAAATATTTTCTAAGGCTTTGTGAAATTTGCGATCTTGCTCGGCCTCTCTAAGGTGGCATTCTTCATCTCGTTTATCATCACTATCTACAAGAGTTCTACTCACATCTATGTCAAAGAGGAATGAATTTTTATCTCTTTTATCCATATTGTTGTTGAAAAGGGGATTTTGACTCACACTATAAAGGAGACTACTACTCTCACCTTCTTCTTGAGTGTTTTGGGTATGATATTCTTGTTGAATATCCTCTTTCAACTTATTGTATTGAGATCTTGTAAAAATAGGCATATGATTTCAAAATGTTCTTTTAAACTTAGATCACAGTTTGATAAGTGTGAAAATGATGATGTCTTGATCTGATAAGATGAAAATCTTATGATACAATCAAAGACATTCATAAATCTTGATTGTGGTTTCCAATGATGAAGGATATCAAAATAATGTGGGGGAAGTTGAATCAATAATCAAAAACTTGTTTGAAAGATGAACTTTTAAGATTTGATCCTTGTTTTTGAAGAATGATAAGTATATCAAATAGCCTAATTAAACTTATTGAAGGATTTGATTGGGATGCATTGGATATTCAATAGAATGTTGTGGTAGATAATCAAAGTTGAGAGGTTGATTATCATTGTGTCATTGTGATAGAGCTCTTATTTGGAAATAGGCTCATGAATATAAAGGCTCTACACTGTATTCATTGGTAAATCCCCTAGAAAAATATTAGTACCTATGGGGAAAATTACATTAGAGCAAGACATTTCAAATTTTATGCAAAAAGTTTGTATGTTGCAAGGTTTTCTTGTAACCTAAATGTCTCTTGGGTTTCTTGATCCTATTGGCAGTCAATTTCTTGAAAATTTTGGTTGAGTTCCACTCTCTAAGCATGGGAGAACTATCAAGATGCTACTAGACCAAAGACATTACAAACTCAGATATGTCAAAGGTAAAAATTATGGAAAGTGATAGATGCAATACTTTGTGCCCTCTATGTGCTATACAAATAGGAATATGCACTAAATAAATAGTCAAATGCACTACAGTAGACCTCAGATATGCTATTCAGTGTCCTATATGTGCTAAAATAATTTTCTGATGCAGTTTTCCAAACAATTTTGAACAATTTCAGCTGAATTTTTGCATGTTCATTTTGGATGATCTTTTATCTGAATTAATGTGATTGAAGACACAACAAACATTATAAAAATAATTGTTTTTAAGCCCTATACCAAACATCAAGTGTATGTTCAAAAATGTTTTCAAAAAGTGTTTTCACAGGTTTTTCACATACCAAACAATTCAGGTAGACTCACTCTTAGTACTCAAGTAGGTCATCATAATAACCACATCCCACTTCTTAGAACTATCTTGACTCACACAGTTGTATCACCCCCAAAGGGGCACCCATGTTTTTTTCTTTTCTAGGTGCATACTCAGAGTGATGGAAGTGGATACTGGATCCCCTGAGCAAAGAGTTCTTGGTAGTTATATGGTGAGTGTCTTGGGGGAAAATTCTTCCCTCCCCTTGCATTGTGATTATTAGGATATTCAGAAACTGACACGGTTGGCTACTACAATAGGTTCTTAGTAAGGATTTTTGTTTGGTGCAACAGTAATAAACTCCCTTAGTAGACCTCCCAACCTTTAGAACAAAGGCTTTAGGGATGGTTAACTTGCACACTACCAACAAAAGTGGGTTTCCCCAGATTTGCTTTAAATTTTATAGTGGGGTGGAATAACCTAGCTTTGGTTTGAACCCACTTGGGTCATTCCTCTTGGGTGAGTAATTTTTCCCACAAGAGTAGACCCTCTAAAGGATGTAATAAAGCATTAAAATTGCATGAATTGAAAAGGAAAGTCTGGTATTCTGATCACCTAGTTAAGGGGAGAGCATAGACCTATTGCCACAAACAAAGCAAACATTATTCTTTTTAGAGCCCAAATGACAAATGATTTAATCTATGTGAAGATGTTGCTTCAAAACAAGTATGGGATTCATTTTAACTACAAAATCAATGTTTGGTGACTACCCTAGGATTGCTTCTTTTTAAATTCATGTCTATCATAGGATTGGTTCATTTTAGATTGATGTGTCTATCCTAGGGTTGCTTAATTTTAACCAGAAAAAAGCTCTATCTATGAAAAGCATCAAACTCAGAACTTTCTTTAGTTACAACCTCTATGAGTTAAAAGATCATACAAATGCACTAAAACAAATAGTCAATGCTCTAAAAAAAATCTCATAAGCGTTGCAAAAAACCTTAAATATGCTAAAAGAAATCCTAAATGCGCTAATCAAAGAATGCAGTTTTTTTAAACCAAATTTTAATGAAGTGAGCTAAATGTATGCACTATTCTATTCCCTAGATGCACCATTTTGTTCCCTAGATGCACTGAAAGACCTAAAAAAGTGCTCAAAGAAGCACTAGATGTGCTAAAGAAAACACAGATGCACTAAAATGTGAATTTTTGTTAGAAAGCCAAATTCTAAAACATGAAAACCTATCAAAAAACCTACAAGTAGATGTTAAAAATGGGGCAAAGGCCCCATGATGGGCACCCCAAATGTGTGGTCAATTTTAAGTGTGCAATATGTAGATTAAATACAATAAATCAAACACACCAATAAGACATTATATCAAAATAGGAAATCAACTAAAAGGAATGCAAACTTAGTATTTTTTCCTTGATGTCATCCTATCATCCTCTATCTCCAGTGTTTTTGTTGATTCCATCTTGATCTTAGATTTTATTCTAGGCTCAACAAATAGTCTTCCTAGAAAACAAGATTGAAGATGAATGCATGCTATGCTAAGATATGATTAACATGCTTAAACTAAGCATGATTGCTAGAATGTAAGATTATGAAATTATGAATGCTAAAGCTGATAATGACAATGCTAAAATGCTAAGTCGCTTGAATGTCTATCTCTAATGCTTGTGTGTTGTGTGTTGTTGTAACCAATGCTTGGATTCTCATGGGTGTTTATAGAGGTTTCAAAGGATTTTGATTAGATGATGCGATCAACGGCTGTGAAAATTTCTAGTAGATCGAATGGTTGTAGATGAATAAGAAAATTAGAAAGCAAGCTTTGTTTCCTCTCTCATGAAAGAGGTAAGATGAGATGATAAAAATCATCTTTTTGGAGGATTTCAGAAAGATTTTGAGAAGATAAACAATGAATTATAAATTCAATTATTTATTTATGGGTGACATGGAGATTTTTCTTAATTAAATAATTATTTAATTAAAATTTGAAGAATAAGAAAAGATTTCATAATTAAATAAAATGATTTGAAAAGATATGAAGAACATTCAATTAAATAAAGATATTTAATCAAATTTTTAGGAAATGATATGTAGATGAAATTAATTAAATAAAATATTTAATTAATTAGAAGAAAGATTTGAATAGGAGAAAGGAAATATTTAAATTTAATTAAATCAAAATACTTAATTAAATTCAAAAGGTGATAATTAATTGAGATAAATAAAGGGTATTTATTTAATTAATTAAGTAGACATATGAATGTGAAATAATTAAATAAAGTGAATGAACAATATAATTAAATTAATTATTAAATTTAATCATATGTAGAGGAATTTAGAGAAATTAATTAAATGATAAATATTTTATTAAATTCTAGGAATATTTAGACATAACCAATTTTATGCATATACATTTCTCACTACATTATCTTTCTTTGGAGGCATCCTAACATAGTGACAATTCCACTTCTTTCTTTCCTTCAATCAACAACTTTAAATCTTCAAAAACCTAATCCTCATGCTCTGATACCAACTAATGCAAGAATAGGATGTCTTTCACCTAAAAAACACAAAAAACAAGTTAGGTTAATCACCAAACTGATCCAGAAACCCTTACAATACTCCCTTGACAATTTCACTCTACCTTGCCAACTAGGTCTGGAGACCAGGTTCTCTCAAGTTTTCCTCTCAATGTTTCTCACCACAACCAATCTCTTGAGTATTTTCAACACCCTTCAAGGCCATCTTAAACATATTTCAAAACCAATATAGGTTCCCTTTTAACAATTCTCACAAAACCATGTTGCAACATTGTCCTAATAGACCAATTAGATCTATTTTCCAAAGCATGTCCTCTTTAAACTCTTCACAAACCTAGTAAAACCACTTAGACCTTAAATTCAAGTACCAAAACCCCAAATTTATCAAGTTTTAGGTCTCCAAACTCTCTTCCTAATGTTGATCCAACAAACCCTCCTTTTACACTATTTGAGGGTAGGGTTTATTACAACTAATGGTTCCCCAATAATTACAACCTTGGTATTGCCTAGAATACTCTGAAAACTATCTTTCTTCACTCAATTTACCCTCACATAGCCTCTTCTCACACTCTTTTAACAAACTCACTCAGTAAACCTTCATTTTCATTCTCAATTTCATCAATTTTCTCTTAGGACAGTTATATTTCACCCTAAAAGCTCACCATATAGACTCAACCCTACAACCTACCATCCTAAACCTATTTTCCTATTCCCATTCCACATAGTCATAGTAATTACAATATGTGGAATGGGCTTATTCCATATTTAGGGCTTCAAAATCTCACAGCGCTTATAGTCCTATCAATAGAGAATCAATAAAAAATCAACCATAACTCACTATGATACCCTAAAAATGGATCTAAAACAAAGATAAGACCAGTGTTCAATTAGTCCTAAAGTTTTTTGAACCAGTTATTGTTGTAAGGTCTCATACAAAGACTTGCAGATTCAAATTTGAGAATAAAACAAAAAAAATTGAACAAAACAGGGGTTTCTTTGATTGCTTATTCTTCACATTTTTTCCAACCACCTTTACAACAATGAAAAACTTGTATTTAAACATTTCCCTTCCATAACTCCCTCCAAAATTGACGAACCAACTTTCAAATTCCAATATGACCATTGAGTTCCCTAATATTGCATTTTTTGTATTTTCAACATTGACAACTTTTGTCAATTTTGTCATTTTTTCAACTTTAACCCCTAAGACCTCATAGAGACCATCAAAATGACTCAATACAACCTAAAATGTTATAATAAGACCTTATTAACCAAAATCAAAGACCTCACACTCTAAAATCCTTAATTACATATTCTTACACTTTCATGCATTATTGACAACATTTCATTTGCTTTACAAAATTGAACTTCTTGACACATTCTAATGGTCCTTTTCAGCTTATTAACACACCAAGTGACCAAAAACTCCTAAGACAACCTATTTCCATTGAAACTCAAAAAAAAAAATGAACATTGATTGGTGCTTCTGCACTATGCAACAACCTTTAGAATCTTTCCAAGTCTCTTGGAAAGGTACTTCAATTTGCTTTATCTTGTCTTCTCCAATTCCTTGCCCTTTATCTTCTCTTTTTCCATTCCTCTGGAAAATATACTACTATCTTGGAACTTTATCTTTGAATTCAAACTATCTATCCCCTAACCTTGCTCCCTTTTGCATTGACTACCTTGTCATTTATCTCTTGACTCTTCCTCTAATTCTGACTATCCCTTTACTTACTCCAACACCTGCAAATACACTTTTCCTAATCTTGTATTCTTCTACCTCTTTTCTATCTCTGTCTTCACTTTTGACACCATAGTACAAAATAATTGGATCACAGTAGACTAGCTTCAGACTAGTAGAGGGTCATGGTATGAAAATGATATGTGATGTGATATGAAATATGCAAAATGATATGAAAATGATCTATGGTGTTTATGTGAAATGATGTGTATCATGTTTATATATGAAAAAATTATGGATGGATGTATGCTTTGCATGTGATGGATTTTTTATATTCCTATTTATGTTTATAATGATGTGGAATGATTATGCAAATGAAATGCAAGAAATGATTGTGATGCTATTTATGAGATGATATGGATGATTAATGGATGATATAATGCAATGGTCGTGTTTTCTATGATAATGCAAATAAGATGATTTTTTAAGATGCTTAGAATAACAAATATTATCCTAAACATGTTAAATGATAATGTATGTGATGCAATTAATGTGGTGTACTATATGCAATGATATGATAATGATGTGCAAAGTGGTATGATGATGTTTAATGTAAAAAGAATGCAATATTGGAGATGAACCTATGATGCGATGGATTATCTGTAATCCTTATGTACCTATCATGTATGATTGTCCAATATGTGCTAACACTTGTGCAAATGTGAAATCAAATGAATGCTTATGCCATAACTTATGCAATGAATGCAATGTGATGCAAACATGAATGTAATGCAATGAAAAAGGGATATGCTAACTTATAAAAATTCTTATAATAACATGGTTTATATGATGATGAAAATGTAATGCATATGTTCCAATATGATATTTTTATGCAATATGCTAATAATTTGTGGATGCAAGATCGATGATGAGGATGCTTTTTGATGATGCATGAAAATCAAGGAATGAAAGAGAAGAAGTCATTTCAACAAGACACCAAATGATGAAAATGCAAATGATGATGATTACTTGCCGAGGGATTGGGATTTTCAAAGGGCCAATTTTCTTATGTTTGATAACACACATAGGCATGATACATTAAGGTATAGAGAACCAAAATGACATTGTACCTAGTGTGATGGACTTTGACTCTTCAATCAGATAGGAGTATTCTTGTTCACACCTGACATACAAAAAACTTGCTAGGATGTATTTTAGATATTTCAAACACCTCAGGCCAAAACACAGAAAGGTGTAACCTTTCAATGCAATAGTCAACAAGTTGTTCAAAACACCCTCCATACATAACTAACAACGCAAGTATTCACCAAGGTTATATTACAAGTACATCCAAAAAGCACAAGAAACAAATGATATTGATCGTTGCCCCATTCCTATTTCTCTAAATCCTCTATTTGGTTATCATTGAGAAGTCCTTGGAATGAGCACAATAAGATAAGTCAAAAGACAAAGACAAAGTAAATACACAAGCTAATGTTCTTCAATACCACTAACCAAAAGGAGATGTGTTTTTTAAAGATAAGAACCAAAACTATTGCCAAAAGATAATGTCCATTGTAGGAAGGATGCATCCTAGGACATGTTAGTGGATGGCAGCACACCATTTCCTTTATCCTAAGGTGTTCTTTCAAATGATTGATATGGGACCAAATGGATGATAAGTTATTGACATAAAGAGTTGATGAACTTGCTTATATTGTAACTTAGATCTTAAACTTGATGTTTTCAATTTTCACTTTTTGACCTACTAGACTTGTTTCCAACTATTTCACCAAAGGTTGAGGATGATGATGGGACTATTATGAGTGGTGTTCTTTTGCAAGTGCAAGCAAGATGAGATGGATAGATTTTTTCAAATATTTGGATGTTTTTGGAGTTTTACAATGTTTTGAGACTATTTTTGGTATTTTTTTGAGATTTTTCAAATGTTTTGATTTTTGATTTTCCAATGTTTTGGGGTTTTTTGAGATTTTGACCAAGAGACTAACCTAAAGACCTATCCTAGGGGCCTTAGGACCTGATGAACAAATTATCCTTGCCTACGTTATACACGTAGAGACTACATAGTTCGATAAGATGAGTTGACTAATTTACAGATGAAGATATACATGATGAAATGTTAGTTTATTGTGACAGATGCCTAAAGGACTGACCTAAGTGTCTCGGGGGATGATCAAAGATCAACCTTGCCTACGTTCAAGCTCATAGATGATGTAGTTCGACAAGGCGACCTTGTTTTTGACTTTTTCTGACTTTTTTACCTATTTTGGGATTTTGATGATTTTTTGATGTTTTTGGATTTTCTTATGTTTTGATGTTTTTCGATTTTTTTATTTTTTTTATGTTTTTGGATTTTCTAATTTTAGGACTTTAAGAATATACATGAATCCAATCCAATGAGAACATGCCCCTAATGTGATGCAGTAGATAACTCTGATAAAGGTAGGACAACTAACCTCGAGGGTGGGCCAAGTAGTACTAGGAAGTATCATGATACAAAAACAAGACCCAGCTATGATGCGGATGCAGGTGGATGAGTGATGGATGGAAATATGGAATGTGATGGATGATGGAACGTGATGGGTGGATAATGCAAAACAAGCCATAGAGATCCTAGTGGATGGAAAGTGCTTATTTACACAAGGCACCTATTTTCCAGGTTTTCACCAAGGTACTTGTCCAAAGTGCCACCAAAGTGGTTTTCACTAGATGACAATTTTTTCTCTTTACTATTTTTTGATCCTTTTTCTGATTTTTTTGGATTTTTTTCTTTTTTTATTTTTTTTGCTATTACCAAGATGCCTGTTCACTAGGTTTTTGCTAAGGTAACCATTTTTTTGGACATTTTCTATTTTTTTTGATTTTTTGGTTCTATACCTTGAAAGAGTTAGGCATAAAACTTTTTGAGATGGGAGCTATTCATGGGCTCCTATAGAGGTTCCCCTTTGGGTGTTGATAGCTGATATGCCCCTGATTTGTAGCTTGTTGTGATGATGAAGGGTCCCAACCAATGGGGTTCAAACTTTCCTTTGCTGCTTGGGTGTGGGACATTCTTTTGATTCTCCTTCAATACTAGTTCTCCAACTTGGAAGGTCCTACTACTTCAGATTTTCTTATTGTAGCTCCTTTTGAGTCTATTCTGATAGACTTACAAATGATTCAATGCATCCATACATCATTCATCAAGTAGCTCTAGCTCATTTGAATTTGATACCTAGTACTCTTCATCTATTATGAGATTTTGTAATTATATCCTAAGGGATGGGAGCTCGATCTCAATGGGGAGCACTGCTTATGATCCGTAGACCAAGGAGAAGGGGGTGGCACCGGTGGGTGTGTAGATACTAGTTCGATAGGCCTAGAGGGTAGGATTAAGCTACATATGCCAATCATGACCTATGTCATTGACTGTCTTCTTAAGGATTTTTAAAATAGTTTTGTTTGTAGCTTTTTCTTGGCCATTGCCTTAGGGATAGTATGGGGTGGAGAAGTGGTGTTGGATTTTAAATTTCTTGCACAAGTCACAAACATCTTCTTTCTTGAATGGTGTTCCATTATCTAAGATAATGGATTGTGGAACACCATAGCGGCAAATGAGATAGATTAGGATGAACTTTGAAATTTTCTTCCTAGTTATGTATTTCATGGGTATGGATTCTACCCACTTAGTAAAGTACTCCATGGTGGTTATGATGAACACATGGCCATTAGATGAGGTCAGAGTTATCTTTCCAATGAGATCAAGGCCCCACTATGAAAAGGGCCATGGTGTGATGATAGGATGAAGCTCTTGAGCTAGAGCATTGATGAGGTCCCCATGCTATTGACATTGTAGACACTTTCTGGCATAGTCATGTACATCTTTTTCCATAGTGGGCCAATAATACCCCATCCTCAGTAGTTTCTTGGCTATGGTTATCCCACTAAAGTGTGAGCCACAGATACCATTATGTACTTTAGTTAGAGCATTTATTTCCTCCTTAGCATTTAAGCAGCATAGTAGGGTTCCTTCTATGCTCCTACGATATAGGGTATCTCCTAGGATGACAAATCTAGATGCCTTTTTACAAAGGTTCATTTTAGGTATGAAGGTAAATTAGCAAGTATGACTCCTATTCGAAGGTATGTGTAAATGTCGTGGTACCAAGGATCACTAGGACCAATGATTTTGCACACGAATTTTGATTATGGTACCTCAAATGTAGGAACGAGAAGCTAATCTATTAGGAATTCATATTTTGGGACATTGTGAGGGATATCCAGTAAGGACCCAATTATTACCATGGAATCTGCTACTCTGTTGTTGGTTTTAGGAATCTGCTCAAATGTAATTTCGATGAAGGATTCTTTTAGAGTCTCCACCAATTTCTTATATGGAGTGAGCTTGTCATCCTTGGTCTGATATTCATCGTTCACTTGATTTATTATCAATTGAGAGTCTTCATGTACCCTGAGAGCTATAATATTCCATTGCACTACTATTCCAAGATCTATGGTTAGGGCCTTGTATTTTGCAATGTTATTAGTGCAGGGAAATGCCAGTTTGTAGGACCTTGGTATGCAATTCCCTTGCGGGGTGATGAAGAAGATGCTAACTCCTAATCCATGATGGGTGTATGAGTCATCAAAGTACATTTTTTAGTGGTTAGCTACATTGAGATTGAAAATAGGTTCATCTGGAAACTCTGAGACAAGAGAATTATCTGAATAGATGGGTGCTTCTACAAGTTGATCTATGATGACTTGACCTTTGATTGCCTTCCACTTCAGATATTCTATGTCATATTCTAACAGTATCATCACCCATTTGGGCATTCTTCCCATGAGCATTGCTTTTGACAATAGATACTTGAGGGGGTCAATTTTGGAGATGAGTTTTATTTTGTGTGCCAACATGTAATGTCTGAATTTTTGTGATGCAAACACTACTGCTAGGCATGCTTTCTTTATGAATGAATAATTTACCTCATGCCTGACCATTGTTCTGCTAATGTAGTAGATAGCCCTGTCTATTCCATTTTCATCATGCTAAGCTAGGAGAGCTCCAAGGGCTGTTGTTGTTGCTAATATGTAGAGGATTAATGGTTTTCTTGGGATTGGTGGCATTAAGACTGGTGGTGTCAGTAGATATTCTTTGATTTTGTTGAATGCATCTTCACACTTGGTATCCCATTTGTATGCTACTCCCTTGTGGAGTAGGTGAGAATATGGGTTTTATTTGTCCACCAAATGTGTTATGAATCAGTGAATGGATTGAATCCTTCCTTAGAGACTTCTTAATTGTTTTAATGTTTTTGGTACATCCATCTTGAGGATTGCTTTTATCTTTGTTGGATCTACCTCAATACCCCTCATTGACACTATATATCCAAGTGGTTTACTTGATTGTATGTTGAAGATGCACTTCTTTGGGTTTAGTCTAACCTTGTACTCTTCTAGCCTGTCAAAAATGGCTCTTAGGGTTGCTATGTGATCTTTTCTCTTTCTAGACTTAGCTAGAATGTCATCAACATAATCTTCAACCATCTTATGAATCATGTCATGGAATATCAATGTCATGGCCCTCTAGTATGTTGCTCCTACATTCTTTAAGGTGAATGGCATCATGTTCCAGCAGTAAGTCCCCCATGGACAAGTGAAAGTCATCTTATGTTGGTACTCTTTAGCTATCATGATCTAATTGTACCCTGAGAATCCATCCATTAGTGATAGAATTTCGTGTCTGGCTATCATATCTACTATCATGTTGATGTTTGGAAGTGGGAAGTCATCTTTTGGACATTCTTTGTTTAAATCTCTAGATTTTGTGCAAATTCTAATGGCTCCATCAGATTTTAAAATAGGTACCAAGTTTGATACCAATTCTGGATAATCTATCGATTAGATGAATCTTGCATCTAGTAGATTTTTTAGATCCATTTTGACCAATAAGGTGATCTGAGGGTGCATTTTGTGAAGCTTTTGTTTAATAGGCTTTGCTTCTAGATATACTACTAAGTGGTGGACTACAATTCCAGGATCAAGACCTGGCATGTCAGCATAACTCCATGCAAAATTTATGTCTTTCCCTTAGGAATGCTACTAGGAGCTCTTGTTTGTCTAATAGTAATGACTCTGCATAGAATGCAATATCCAGGGTTTCCTCTATTCCTAGATTGACTGGATTGCACCTTTATGTAGACTACTAATTTTTCTTGATGTATAGCTCTAGAAGGAAGATTGAATCCCCCATCCTTGAGTGCCTTGGGGAGGTTTTCACCATTGTATGTGTCCTTTCTTTTTAGTTTTTTCTGGTCAAAGATTGCCATGGTGTGGTTTTTACTCAAGGACTTAGATATGATTCTTAATTTTTCACTTTTTTGATTGAGGGATTCAATTGTTTCCCTGTAATAGGCATGTGTATCCAACTCAATTATGAACCCTGCTTTGTGATCCCCATATGGAATGCTATCCCTTAGTCCCATGAATTCTGAGAGCACCTCATTATTTTTGAATGTATCAAGAATTGGTGGTCCTTGTTGGTTGTAGTTGATGAGTTGGGGGTATACTAGGTGGATTTCATGATTTTGGTGGTCTAATTTGAAAGATAGGGTGCTAATCATGCAAAGAGTGGTGTCCTCAAAAATCCTAGGTAGATTGGATGTGGGATCCTCATCATCACTGCTACTACAAATGTCAATTATAAAGTTACCTATGACTCTACCTATGGATACTGGTAAGCGTAATTCTATTGTGTTTGGCTAAGGAGGAACATTAACTATTCTAACTAGAGGACTTCATCCATGTATGGTTATACTTAGAGGGGTACATCCAAGGCAAAGATTTGTTTTGGTTGTGTCTCTAGAATGATAGGTGTTATAAGCCCATTGTCATTTCTCCCAAGTCTTTGATTTCTGTCATAGCCCATTGCAAGCATCATTTGTAGACCCTTGCTACTGTCATTCATTGGTAAATCAGCTACTAGTCTCTCATCTTGATATAGAATATGTGATGGATCTGCCTCAATAACTTCCTAGCCAAGGTCTCCTCACCTTGTGAATTTAGGATAGTCTTTAGGAGATGTTTGAGATGTGGAGGCTTCATTTTCTTGTGGACATCTCTGTGATCTAGGAGATTGTGGTAACTCTCCAATCACAAAATCATTGTTAGGGAGCTTGTAGTTTCCACAACCGTTAACTTGGATGATGAGCTTAATGTCATAAATGGTGGGAATGGTGGGAGTGATGGGTGTCTCTGTCATAGAGGTGGATGCAAGAGTGGCAGGATCAATGTATGATGTGGATGGGCCCTCATCATTTTTTGGTACTTTGGGGATTTTATAGTACTTTTCTTTGAGGCTTTTACAATAGGAGAAGGGTTTGCAATCTCCATGGATGGTAACTTCTTGTCCCTCATGTTTGAATTTCACACATTGATGAAAAATTGATGCTATTTCCTTCATTACGTGAATCCATGGATTCCCCAAAAGGATGTTATATGACAAGTCAAGGTCCAAGACCTAACAAGTGGTTTCCATAATAGTCAGCCCTACTTGAATAGGGAATTTGATCGTGCCTTGGGACACTCTTTCTTGATCATCATATGCTATTATTGTAATACCCTTTCCTTTGTTGATAGAATCCTTTGAGATTTTCAATTGTTTGATGAGGTTGAGAGAACATATATTCAAACTTGCACCTCCATCCACCAAGACCTTTTTGAATTTTCTCTTATGTACTATGGATTCTAAGTGAAGTGAACGATTGTGAGATGGTTGAGTGGGGAAATCTTGGTTAGAGAATGTGAGGAGATTTGGTGTAAGACATTTCTAACCATAGCTTAGAATTGCTTTGCATCAAGATCTACGGGGATAGTGGATGAAGCTAATGCTTCATCGGTAATAGAATTTTTTATTGCATTAAAATAAGATTACATCATTTTCTTCATTGTTTGCATCATCCATCCAAAAAACTTCACCATCTACCATAGTCTATCTAAAAAGCATCTTAACAAGCAACATAATAGAAAAAGGAACCCTACCCAACTAATACTAGTTCCACAACTATCTGTAGCTACCTTACATACTACAACAAGATTTTCAAATAGTCTTCACCCTTCCTACTAATAGCAAAAAATAGTTTTAATAGGGTTCAACCCCCAAAAAGATAAAAAATACTAATATTCATATGCTAATTCTGCAAAAGGCCTATAGAAACTACAAATTTAACTACTACTACCCATTTCATAACCAAATCTCCTTTTTGCTTCCTTCTTCTACTTCACTGCCTTCTTTCCTTTGGCTCCCTTATGCCCTACCTCTACTTTCACCTACACTTTCATTATTTTTTCTTCTCTTTCGTTTGTGCTTTCACCTCTACAATGATGGCTTCCACTTTCATTAGCTCTATAAAGAGCTTTAGTGCTTGCCAACCTAGCCTTGCTTCTTCCTTGCAATGGTTTTTAATTGCCTCCTCTAGAAAATGCATGAAAGGTATGCATCCTTTTGCCCCTTCCAGTTCCACATTT
Organism: Sequoia sempervirens; assembly: GCA_007258455.2. NCBI lineage: Eukaryota > Viridiplantae > Streptophyta > Pinopsida > Cupressales > Cupressaceae > Sequoia > Sequoia sempervirens. Next base: position 423,495,494 of record VDFB02193867.1, read on the forward strand.
TCAAAGCCTTCCTGAATGTCCAAGCCTTCATTTATAACAAACCATTCAAATATTGATTCTAAAGCTTCCAAAAAATCTCTATCCACAATCATCTCCATCACTTCTCTTATTGTGCTTGTCGATTCACCTAAGTCCAGACCCCATGCTATGATCAAAGAGTATACATCCATGTTAGTCCTATATCTATGCCTTAGGTTTCCAAATGATTTCCCTAAAATTATCCTCACACTTTGTACCAACCTCCCATTTGTGAATAAAAACATCCCCATTAATCTTTGATTAAAAGAATCGTCATAAAATGTGTTTAATTGCTTCCTCGAATGAAGTGTGAAGTTAGCCTCCATTTGCAATTTGTTGAAGTTACACCACATCCACCACCACTCTTTCTATATTCCCTCTTCACCACGCCAAACTCTATAATTATCTCTGCCAAACGAGGTCCGAGTTGTGGTAAAACTCTTAAGTCCGCACATACCAATCTTAATTGTTCTTCGTACTGAGGTTTCCATTGCTCCTATCCTCATTGTTCCTCCAGTCATGTCCACTTCAACCTACCTACAATCATCACTTCATAAATGCATCATCCTTGCAAACTTCCTAACTTAATCCATTATAATCACATTTCTCAAATATTCAATTCGTAGTTCACCAATCTTTATAAAAGTAATGGCCCAATTTGACAAAATGTTAGCCTCTAAGTTGCCTTCTCTCTTTATGTGGCTAACAAAAAAATCATCACATGTATTTAATACTTCTTTGATTTTTGCAATTGTATTCTGAATTTTCCATGCTCCTATTTCCCCTTTCATTATTGCTTGTACAATGATAAGTGAATCACCTTCTAACTGTATTCTTGATGCTCCCAATTTCTTTCCAAGTTTAACCACTAATAATGTTGTTGAGGCTTCAGCTATGTTATTCATGCCATCCAATAGCTTCTTCACTCCTAGAGCTACTACATTCCCTTCCTAGTCCCAGATGATAAATCCTACACCTGATGGTCTAGGATTCCCTTTTGATGCTTCATCAAAATTAGCTTTCCACCAACCTTCCCTTGGCTTTTCCCATCTAACCACCATTGCAAGCTTTTCAGTTGGTTTAGCCCAACTTGGCACCTTAACAGGCAATATATAATATATATTAATATTAATAAAGTATTAATATATATTAATATTATATTAATTTATTATATATGTTATATATTATATATTAATATTATATTAATTTATTATTTTTATTTATATATTGTATATTAATATTAATATAGTATTAATATATAATATATATTATTGTGAGAAACCCAATCCTAGTACCTCCAAAGAAATAAGAACAAGCACATTAGATTATCAAATGCAAGTAAGAACAAGGATTCCCCATGAAATCCATTCACAAAGCTTAAATTAGGAAAAGAGATAAAAAAACACAATGAGAAAACAATAAAATAGAGATTGAATCCTAATTAAACTAGCAAACTCATGATCCCATGGGGGAATTGGTGCCAATTTGATGTGAAAATTGGCCCTTTCCCAATTCCTATGATGCAAGATTGATGAATGTTGACAAATGATCCAATTTGATGAAGGATGGTGAGTGCTCCAATGGAAAAATCTGCATAACCTAGCTAAGATTCAATTATAATGGATGGAATTTGCTAAATATTTGAGCATAGTAACTTTACTCAAATTGTGGATGATAAAATGAGGAGATTAACCTCTTATTTATAGATTTCCAAGATGGATGAATGTCCACAATAGAGAAATGTGGGACTAACATTCATCCAATAGAAAAATGCCACTTGTCAACCTATGAGTGGATGGAGGATGTGCAAGTTTTGAGGATTGTACCAATAAATGCATATTTTTGAATTTTGAAATTGTTGAAATGACATGCAAGAGGGAAGAAATAATGCATTGAATGCCACTTGGCTTAAGGAAAAAAGGACATGTAAGATGGAGTTAATGCCTTGTTGGATGTACATGTCAACTTAGATTTTTGAATTTTCAAACTTGAAGAATATTCCTTAAGAGATGCCTTGTTGAGGAAAATAAAGATTTAATAAATCAATTAAATCTATTTTCATGTGCAAGTGGTAAAAGCTAGAGGATGGGACATGATAAGAGATTAAATTATTCAAGGTTAATTAATTTAATAAAGGGAGGGAAATGGTGTGACCTATTTGACTTAACTTTGTGGATTTATTTATATCAAATATGAGAGGAATATGATAAGAGATTAATTAAATAAATATTTTGATTTATTTAATTAAACGAGATGATGTTAGATTAAACTAAATAAGGTTTTAATTTATTTAATTTAATAGGAAAACATTAGAGATTTAATTAAATAAAATTGACTATTTAATTAAATGGGGATAGTTAGATCAGATAGGTTGATTTAAATATTGAGAGAGAGAAGATGATTTGATTAGACAATTGATTTATTTAATTAAGAGAGGAAATAATGATGAATTTAATAAAATAAGGGAATTTGATTAAATGGTTAGACTGAAGGATTATTCAAGATGAAACGATGTTAGTGGTCAAGAACAGATGCATAATGTCAATTAGTACATTTTACATGTCTACATTTTGCCCCTCTTTGAAGCAATGCACTTGTTGCATTAGTTCAAAGAATAAACGATCTCGATCAAAGCCAATAAAAAATTTGTTATTTAAAATATTGCCCCACTACTACCTGATGAGAGAAAACATGCCAATAAATTGCTCCCTTGAGAGATTGGATGAAAATTTCAATTTTGGGGTGATCTCGCAAAAAAAGAGAACAAGGTGCCCAACGGGTCCAAAAAGGCTCCAAGAGGCCAAAAATGTGTCTAAACACAATAAAATGATGTAAAATAGGCCTCAACTAGACAAAAACAAGTTCAAGGGTCCAAAACCCTAATTTTTAAGCTTAAAAAGGCTCTAAGGGGTCACTTTCAAGTCATTTCCACACACAGCCATCTTGCAACCTTAAGATTTGAGCTCTAACCTCTTGATGATATGGCACAATGATAGCAACCAATGCACATTTCTAACTGATTCTGGACACACCAATGGCCACCCAACATTGGGGCACCGGTAAGTGATCCTCACTTGAGCTTTTTTTTTGTTTTTAGCATTCATTTAATGCTTTCAAAGTCAATCCTTCCGTAGCGGTGCTATATAGCACCACTCAAAAATCAAATTGCATTGCTCGGTGTCATATTGCACTACAGTAGTGGAGTTTGGAGTTTGAAAATAAACTCCAAACTCCAATGTTGACCTCATGGCTGGTGGGGTCATTTCTAAAGTGCGACATGATGTTTCTTTATCTTTTCAAAGTGTGCCGCTTGGAAGCAAAGTGCATCACAGTGGTTCTCTTTCAACATTTGTGTGCCCTAGCATCGTAGTTTGATAAAAATCAAATTGTGATACCTTCACAGATTACAACGCTGGAGTGGTTTCTTGGACATCCAGTAAAAAAAATTCAAAATTTTTAACATGATGACCCTTCTTGATGTAGGATATGATGAGGGAGCTCTATTCTGAAGAGCACAAGTGGTGGGATTTGTTTGGTTACTTGTGGGACCTGAGTGACAAAGATCAAGATTGACTATGAGAAATGGGGTTGTGTACATTGCCTACACAGTACCCATTCGCACCCACCTCAGGATGATGTCAGCACTTGTCAAGAGATGGCATAGCAAGACCTCTTCTTTTCACCTTCCCACTGGCAAGGCCATCATCACCTTGGAGGATGTTTGGTGTATCTTGAGATTGCCAATTCATGGTTGGCGCATCATTTATGATATATATGAGGGATGAAATGCCTGTCACACCATCCTCGCCACAAAGGACATTGTCATTTGCAAAGGGAAGATCGAGCTTGAGTGCCATAGGACTCTAGCACCTCCCTTTTGCTTGGTTCTTGTGGCAATTATTTTAGGTCTCATTGCCCCAAATCGACGAGGCTAGTACTTTAGTCCCGATTGGGGACTTTGCTGGGAGTGCATGGTTATGCATGACAAGCTGACTCATTTTGCTTGGGGGTTGGTTCTTCTTGTGTCACTATACAAGGATCTTCACAAGTACATTTACCTCAATGACAGAGCACTCAGAGTAGGTGTGAAACTCCTCCATGTATGGGTGTGTGAGCACATTGTTGTCCTTCAACCATGAGTTGTTGCAGTCACAATGGGGACTAATGATCCCCTTGTATGGTACTATAGGGGTGGTGTGTCCTTCACACACATGGGTGAGCATGAGATTCCCTATTGGAGGAGGGTCCTAGATGAGATGCAAGTGTTCATATGGTGTTTGTACCTTGGTCGGCCTAGATGGGCTAACAATGTACATCATATTCTCTATGCTTGCCAGGACCGCTTCATGCAGGGGCAAGAGCACTCGATGATAGAGAGATATTTTCTGGAGTGCATGCAACATTGGTTCAGTGAGCCTCAAGATCATCTAGATGATAATTATGTGGCTATCTTTTCTTGCACCATGGAACAGGTTTCATGGGGGTAGTATATTCATTCCTTGGAGGTCGTTGACAGCTTTAGACATTTGGTGGCTTAGCCATGGGCCTATGATCAAGGTCCTAAGGATCCAGGTGTGGCATAGGCATATAGGGATTGGTTTTGGCCTCCCCTATGTTTAATGGTTATAGGTGCAATCCAGGATTGGTGGAGGGTGAGAGGTAGAGGATGAGGACGAGGATGGAGGGATGGTGCATGACAGGATCAACCATTTGGGCCCCCAATTCAGCCTAACCTATAGATGCAGGATCAGAAATAGGTGTTGATAGGAGTACCACTATGGGCTAGGGGGAGGATGAGTCTCAGGTACAACCCCCATGAGCACAACTAGCAAGGTAGGTGGATCCCTGAGATACATTGATTGCACAGCTGTAGGCCCAGGTGTAGACTTTGATAGGGGAGATAGATCATTTGCAAGTCGAGAGAGACCAAATTAGTGTTGAGAGGGACTAGATAAGGGCTGAGAGGGATTAGACCGTACTGCAGAGACAAGCCACAGAGTTACAGGCAACCACAAAGCTAGGCTGAAGACAACAGTTGGAGAGCATGGCAGCTTCTTCCTCTTAGGGTACAATGTCTATTCGGTCCTACTGGGAGGTCATCCGAGAGGATGAGTATTACCATATGCATTATCATGAGGATGTACCTAGAGCAGCATGGGTCATAGAGTACTTATAGCAGACTAGTTTCAAACTAGTAGAGGGTCACGGGGACAGAGGTGAGGGTAGCAGATAGGAGGGTTAGGCCTCCTTTTGATTGAGATGATATCATTTTTTGTGCCTTATGGGCTCCTTTTTGATAGCCCGATGGGCCTTTTTGTACTAATTGACATACATGTACAATGATTTGATTATTGTACTATGTCAGTTACCTAATGATGATATAGATATATGAGATTATGATTTTGATGTGATGCTATGTGTACCATTTATTTATGCATGGACAGATGATTCTATTTCTATATGTTGTGCAATGATGTTATGGTGTTATATGATGTATTTATGGATACATTTATTTTTGATGATATATGCATTATGTGATGATTATGACTAACAGGCCTATATTATGTTGACTTATGATATTCAGATGTATTTGCATGATGTGTAATGATGTGAAATGATATGACATGTAATATGCAATATGCAAAATGATATGGAAATGATCTATGGTGTATACACAAAATGATGTGAATCATGCTTATATATGAAATGATTATGGATGGATATATGCTTTTCATGTGATGGATTTTTCTGTTCCTATTTATATTTGTAATGCTATGAAATGTAAAGAATGATTTTGATGCTATTTATGAGATGATATAGATGATTAGTGGATGATATGACACAATGTTAATGCAATGGTCATGTTTTATATGATATGCATTGATAATACAAAAGAGATGGTTTTCTAAGATGCTTAGAATAACAAATATTATTATCCTAAACATATTAAATGATAATGTAATGTATGTGATGCATTTACTGTGATGTGAAATGATTTGTTAATGTGAAGTGGTATGATGATGCTTAATGAGCGTAACATGTGAGATGACCTTATGATGTTATGCGATGTGAATATGCAATGGATTATCTATAATGCTTATGTATCTACTATGTATGATTATGTGGTAGGTGGTAGTGTGAAAATGATCATGAAATGTTATGCACTTGAATGTTTATGCAATGGTTTATGTGATGAATCCAATGTTAATTTATGGAAAATGTTTATAATAACATGTTTATACAATGATGGAGATGCAATGCATATATTCCCTTTATGATATGTTTATGTAATATGCTAATGATTTGTGGATGCAGGATCGATGATGATGATTGATAAGTAACTGTCATAGTACCTTGTTAGTACGACAAGCAAGAAGGAATGAAAGAGAAGAAGTCATTTTAACAAGACACAAGATGATGAAATATGCAAATGATGATGATTACTTGCTGAGGAGTTGGGATTTTCAAAGTACCAATTACCTTATGTTTGATGACACACATGGTACGATGTATCAAGGTATAGAAAACTAGGATTGCATTGTACCTAGTGTGATGGACTTTGACTTGAAAAATAGATAGGAGTATCCTTGTTCACACCTAACATATGGAAACCTTGCTTGGATGCACTTTAGAAGTTATATACACCTTAGAACAAAACATGGAAAGGTACAACCTATCAATGCAATAGTCAAAAACTTGCCCAAAACCTCCTCCATACATACCTAACAAAGCAAGTATTCGCTAAGTTATATTACAAGAATGTCCCACACGTACAATAGACAAAAGATAATGATTGTTGCCCCATTCCTATTTCTCTAAATCCTATGTTTGGATATCATTGAGAAGTCCTTGGAATGAGCGCAATAAGATAAGTCAAAAGATAAAGAAAAATTAAACAAATAATTTAATGTTCTTCACTATCCCTCTCCCTCTCTCTCTCCCACTTTCCCACCCTCTCTCCCCCTCTCTCCCCCTATCTCTTTCTACCTCTCTCTCTCTCACTCACTCTCCCTCTCTTTCCCACTCTCCCACTCTCCAAATCTCCCTCTCTCTCCCTCTCTCCCTCTCTCCCACTCTCTTCTTCCTCTCTCTCTCCCACTCTCCTCCCCCTCATATCTTCTCCCTCTCTAATTCTCCTCTCTCCCACTCTCCCACTCTCCTCTCTCCTAAATCAATTTCTCTCCCACTCACCCACTCTCCTCTCTCTCTCTCCTCCCACTCTCCTTCTCTCTCTCTCTCCCACTCTCCCACTCTCCTCTATCTCTCTTCTCACTCTCCCACTCTCACACTCTCCTCTCCCTCTCTCTCTCCCTCTCCCACCCACTCCCTCCCTCTCCCTCTCTCTCTACTCTCCCCACTCTCCCTCTCTCCCACTCTCTCCCTCTCTCCTCCCTCCCACCTCCCACTTCCCTTCCACCTCTCTCTCCACTCTCTCTCCTACTCTCTCCCACTCTCCTCTCTCTCTCTCTCACCTTTCCAACTCCCTCTCTCACTCCTACTCTTCCTCTCTCTCTCTCATTCCTCCTCTCCCAATTCTCCTATCTCTCCCACTTTCACTTTCCCACTTCCCCCTCTCCCACTCTATCTCCATCTCTCTCTTAGACTCTCTCTACCTCTCTCTCCCACTCTCTCCCACTCTCCCTCTCTCCCCCTCTCTTTCTCTCTCTCTCCCTCTCTCCCTCTCTATCTCTCCCTAAACCCTAAACCCTAACCCACTCTCTCCCACTCTCTCCCTCTCTCCTCTCTCTCTCCCTCTCCCACCCTCCCTTCCACTCTCCCACTCTCTTTCTCTCTCTCCTATCACCCTCTCTCTCTCTACACCTCTCTCCCACTCTCCCAACTTCTCTCTCCCACTCTCTCCCACTTTCCACTCTCCTATCTCTCACTTCCAACCTCCCTCTCTACTTTCTCCTCTCCTCTCTCTCTATCTCTATCTCCCACCTCCCATCTCTCCCACTCTCCTCTCCCACTCTCCCTCTCCACCTCTCTCCATCTCTCTTAGACTCCTCTTGCCTCCCTCCCCTCTCCCACTCTCTCTCTCTCCCACTCCCTCTTTCTCTCTCCTCTCCCTCTCTATCTCCCTAAAACCCTAAACCATATCCCACTCTCTCCCACTCTCCTCCCTCTCCTCTCTCCCACTCTCCCTCTCTCTTCCTCCTTTCCACCTCCTCCCTGGGCTTTAGAAGAGTCTCTCTTTCTCCCTTCAGTTTTCTCCTCCTTCCCTCTCTCATCAATATATAATGATTAAATATATATTAAAGATTTGAGAGGGAGATTGAGCCTAAAGGGAGACTAAGGTATTAAATATTATATATTTAATATATTTTAAATATAAAATATTATATCTAGAATATTAATAATATTATAGTATATTTATATATATAATAAATTTGACAGAGGGGTACTACTTCCTATAATGAGCATCCCTATAAATAGATATTTGCTCTGAGGAGAAACCTCATAATTTTACTTTAAAGGGATATAGCCAACATACAGGCAGTATACTAATGACTTATTCTATGCTCAACAAATAAAGTTGCACTTGCTCTTTTAGATCCCCACAATGTGAATTGCTTTTAGCACCAAATGAAGTGTGGTGAGAAATTGCCTTATCTGGGCTCCATTGACGGCTACTAAAATATGGAATGGTGCCATGTATGACGCCTCTAATAAACAAAAGATACTCTGTACCTGGGCTGCAAGCTTGTATGGAAAATCTACATGCCCTGTATACATTTTTGTGGTATG
>VDFB02193867.1:423504359-423613039 GCA_007258455.2 Sequoia sempervirens
TGAAATGTCATAACTGTACATGATCATTTATATTATCCACCTATCCATGCATCAATTTGTCTCCATGTGCATCAAAAGATTAATGAGTGCCTCAGGTGTCTAGGAAAACCATTTGGTCAACGTACACATAAAAGACAGTCATCTTTTCTAACTTGTTTGTTTCATGTGCAGTTACAAATGCAGTCATCTACCAGATTAAATTTGAGTGGGATAAATGTGGCTCCCACAAAGGTTGATCCTAGCTCACAGTAATTATTGCATTATTTTAGTTTGAGCATAGTCTTATGAATATCTTAAGTATATATGGGATTACTTGAAAGTTAATATCAATCATGATTGATTTATATTCATAATGCAAAATATTCTGCAATCTTGTGAAACTAAATAATGGCACTCATTGATCATGGAATGATAACATCATTGTTATAGTTGATAAGTATTTGCTCATTGAAATAGTAGAAAGGTTATAAAGACAACATAATCATTCAGAAGGAGCTATCAGAAGCTAACATGAATCTCATGGAGCAGATATAAGTAATTACTACGAGGGAAGCCCAATATTATTCTCATCTGTTTCTGCATAAAAGATGAAAGATTTCAACATTTTGTTATTGAATGGATTATGAACTTTATCAGAAGCTGAGCAAAATGGAGGAGAATATGCACTAAAAAGAAAAGAATGTCCTCATTGTTTTTTACAAAAATGGAGCTTGAAGCAATATTTCACTTACAAGAGCTGAAAAATGACATTATGTGTATAGGAAATGACTTACCCTAGCTCAATCTCAAAAGTTTTATGGCTGAAACTTTGAAGATGCGCAGAAAACCATTGCCATACACAACAAAATACAGGGGAACATGAAATACAAAAGGAAGTTTTTTTTTTTTCTGTGTGATGAGGAACATAGCCCGCGGCCATAAAGGAAGATGTAGAGTTTCGCATGATAATAACTAAAGGAAATGGGGAGAAAGTCTAGAAAGAAGATTTTGTTCATCTTTATGAAAAGAGTGGCTCGATTTCGAGCACTTTAATCTACAAAATATGATATGAAGTTCAAAATACCTCTGGGATGCTTGTCCAGCTATTGAAGTCATTCTTTTTGCTGGAGAATCCGCTAGAAAATGTCATTATTCTGCTCCAGACCAAACCCTCATGGCAGTGGCTTGTGCTTCATTCAGAAGCTTCAAAATAGTAATGTGGAAAAATTAACTATTCATTTCTTTTGGATTAGGGTTGGAAACCCTATTTTCTCCATCGATGCAAGTGAAGTGTTTTTTATCACTTCATTTATCAAAACAAAATTCTTAACTAATATTTTCACCTTTTTGCATATGGAGGTCGAACTATACCCTTGTTTTTTTTTTTTTGCATTTGAATTTGTAGACATGCAAAATATACTGATTGACATTGTGCACTTGATCCGATTAACTAACATTGTTTCGTCCTGAATCACCTCTTCAACTTATCATCACTATTCATCCCTTAATTAAATAAATAATCATTTATCTAATTAAGTCATCATCTCTTGTTAATTAAATAAATCAATTTTATTTAATTAATTTCGTAATCCCCCTTTTAATTAAATAATACATTTTATTTAATTAAATCTCTAAGTCATTCTATTAAATTAAATCAATCTTTATCCAACATCATCCCTCTTTAGTTAAATAAATCAAAATATTTATTTAATTAAATCTAAATCATTATTCCTCTCTTTTTTATTTAAATTAATCCAAAAATCTAAGTCAAAAGTCAAAATCGGCTAATCTCCTTTAAATTAATCAAAGTCGTTAAGGTGCGATACATCCACTCAAATCCTCTAGATTTTTGCAACTGCACATGAAAATCAATTTAATTGATTTATAAATCATCTAATTTTCCATTCAAAGGCATCCAAGTGGGAATATTCCTCAAATTTGATCTCCCCAAAAGAACTTGTCCTTTCAGCGAGCACTTTAAAAATCACATGTCCTTTTCTTGAGTGTGTGCATGTGCTCATTCTTCAAGCCATATTTTGAATTTGAATCTCCCTCTTACACATTCTTCAAAATGTGCTCATTCCTAACCATTCATGATGACATGTTTCTCATTTGTTGAAAATTAATGAAATCCCACATTTGCTCTATTTGAACATTCATCCATCTTCTCATTCTATAAATAAAGAGCTCATCTCCTCATTTCATCATCCACAATTTGAGTAAACTTACTCTCAAATCCATAGCAATTTATCATCAATTTCATCCAAGCATAGTTAGGTTTTATGCAAATTTTCATCTTGGAGCATACATCAAGCATCAACAAAGTGGATCACTCTTCATCACATATCAACTTTGTATCATTGGAGTTGGGAAAGGGCCAATTTTCACATCAAATTGGCACCAATTACCTCAAGAGATTAGGAGTTTTTTGGCTTTAGAATAGATTTTGATATGCTTTGAAATTTCATTGTGTTCTTCCTTTCATTTTCTATCTCTTTTGCTATTCAAATTAATTTATTGAGGAATCCTTATTCTTGCTTGCATTTGATCTCCTAATGTATTCATTTGTTGTGTTTTGCAAGTATTTGGATTAGGGTTCACATTTTAGAAAGAGGGATTGAACCTCAAATCTAACACGTTTTTTAATAAAATTTTACTGTTTTTTGACAGTACTATTCATTAATCCCCATTTTTAGCGCATATGATCACAATTTTAGTGTTTTTAGAGTCAATTTTAAAATGACCATATCTTGGTCATATGAAGGTCTTTTTTGATATTTTTTTTGAAATGGGGTAGAATCTTGTAAGCTATCCAATGGTATGGGTTTTTATTACTTATTAATGAGTTAAAATTTTCAAATTTGTATCTAAAGTCAAAACACATGATAACTTGACTAAATTTTAGGGTATTTTGGTTAATGATTCATCTAACCCCTATATCCTTTTGTTTTTTGATCTCATCTAACGTTTTGATCACTTTTGTAGGTTGGAAATAGAAATAAAAAAAAAGAGAAGCATGAGAGGATATTTTTTTCAATCAAAGTGTTTTTAAACACTTTAGTGTTTGTTTAACACTTCTTTAAGAATTTGTTACCTTCTCCTTCTTAGGACACTAGTTTTCATTTGAGCTTAAAAAGAACCTTTTCCATTTCTTGCAAAGGCTAAAATGAACTTTAGGATCACAACTTACTAGATTTGGTTTATTGGATTAACAATTGAACAAGGCAATTTCTCACACTTCATTTGGTGCTCTAAAACAAACTCACATTGTGCTTTGAGGATCGAAAAAGAACAAGTGCAACTTTGTTTGTTGTGAGAGCTTACTTAAACTAAATTCATTGAAAAAGGACGTATGCGCTTCTCTCGTGCTTTATAGCGATCGTGAGAATCAAAAGGTCTTTTTCATGACTTTAGGGTGAGATAAATCAATCACCTACACACTTTGATTTGGGTCTAAAATTGAACAAAATATTGTGCAAGTGTGAGTTAGGTATATTGTGTGTGTTCTCCCTTTGTTTCTAAACAAAGGTCAATCGAACCACGAATGTACTTGCTTGCTATTGTTTACCTTTAGAGGGGCCTGCCTAAGAGACACATCCAAAAGGAGAACTCAAAGGCAACTCCAACCGGTTTTTCATTCAGGCTAGTATATAAATGGATAAGACTAAGTTGTCAAGTCCTCATGGTATGTAGGCCTTAGCCATACAGTGTCTTTCAGAATGGGGTACTACTGTAAAATGTATAAGAGCCCCTAGTAGGATTGATTAAAGCCTTTAGTGGCTTGCTAGACACTCGCAAGGTGCCATGTCCTCGATGTTGTGTCATTAAGAACCTTGTTTTTAGAAGCCCACCAAACCATCCAACTAGTTTATCAAAGTGGTGCATTGGAACTAGATTCCAAGAAGTTACTTGCCATGTCTGATCTTGGTTAAAATATAGATGTAGAGACTTCATTCTTAACATACCTTTATATTTTGTCCTTGGTTGCATGTAAATTCATCTCTTCTACTACAAAGGGCATGAGGAAAGCCCACCAAGAAAAGTGTACCAATTGAGCTAGGGTGTTATATTGCTTGTGAGTCATAAACACATTGCTTGCTCGAAAAAACCTTGAAAACAAACACTTAACACTATCCAAATTTCAAACTCTTTTGGAGACATACAATTGACCCAATCCATATGTTATTGCTTTCCCTTGGGATTCATGTCCTTAGAGGTTTCTAAGCATTGGATTATATCTCAATTTGTTTTCTTAAGTCAACAATAGGAAAACTCTTGCCTTAAGTTCATTAAATTTCCACATAACATATCTGGTGGGGTTTGACGAAATTAAGACGTTGGACATCTTAGTTTGAAAACCTAATTGAAGAAAGTGTTCTTGGTAAAATAAAGACATTAAGCAAAGCAAAAAAAATGAACTTTCATATGTGATTGAAAAATTACAACCCCAAAACAAAAAAATCATTGGTTGGAAATCCAAAAATGAATGTTCAAATGAAATCATGTCTTGGTTACAAAAGTCATTAGGAAGCATTTGCATGCTATTCAATACCTAGGTCTAAGAAAAACAAAGTGTACCTTTTTGGGTTCTTCTTAGGATCAAAACATATCAAAATCTCTTTTTCATCCATCCTCCAAAACATTAAAATAATTTCCATCTCATCATCACCTTTTGGAAAAATCTTGAAATCATCCTTGATACTAGGCTTTATGGAAAAATCAAAATCATCAATATCCTTGAGACAAAATCCTTGAAAACATTAGCAAAAACATCTTTGGCTAGGTATGTGTAGATGCATCCTTTTGCATATACTTAGTCAAATTTATCAAAATCATCTTGTCTAGCTTAGTCTATGTAGATGAATCCTTCTTCATATGCTTAGTGAAACAGTCATCTTATTTGAATAGGTGTGGGTAGATGCATCCTTCTCCTCACACATATTCAAATTATCATCTTTTACGCAAAGCTATCCCTTAGATCATCATCCAACATCTTAGGGTTTTTTTGTCCAAAACCCAAATAAAAAAACCAAATCAAAAATCATGGAACAAAATCTCAAAATCTCAAAAATTAAGAATCCAAAGTCCTAAAAGCCTAGTGTCTCATTCAAATTTTATCAAAAGCCGAAACATCCATATCATCCATCCTTAAAACATCATTATCATATCATTACCTTTGATCCTCAAAACATCCTAAGACTTTATACTTTGGGACATAAAATAACAATCGATCCAAGGAATCAAGAGATTCATCTCCCATATTCTCAAAGGTTGATCCTTGTTTTATGGTTCAAACTAGATCCCAATACAAGAAGAGTATGGAAGCTAGCAAAGAAACACCCGTTTCAAGTGATCTTAGCCAAACAAACATAGAAATGAATCTAGCTGAATCAAGCAATCCATTGATCCTCTCATCATCCCAAAATCCACAAGAAGAAGACCAAGGAGAGGACCTCACTTTTAGAATGTCTCATGAAGAAATGACGAAAATGCTCCAAAATCTAGACAACCATAGAATCATCAACATCATGATGAGACTTAACCCTTTGTTGTACATGCTTGAATTATCAAAACAAGGGGCCAAGTTGCCTTCTAATTTTGACATGAGCACCATAGTAGAGACATCTTTTCATCCAGCAATCTCATCCACCATCCCCATTTCATCTACACCACCATCTCAAAACATCACGCAGAATATCCCGCAACTCACAACATCATTTGCACCAACTCAACCCAACATTAACAAGGGAAACACATTTCTCAATGCTCTCTAATCACATCCCCTTGTTAATAACCAAAATTTGGATGCAAACACCACATTGGAACAAAACATCCCCCAAAATTCATTGCACAAAAATGTTCCTCACACCTTATATTATGACCCATCATCAACATCTTTTCATGGAGCACCACAAACACCTCTTCTCACAAATTCACAAGAAGAGGGAGATATGTTCAGACTAAGGGGCATATTCGACACCACGCAACAACTAACATCCCTTACATTTCCACCTATCCCACCACTACCATTAACATCCATACCACTCCTTGGTTTAGGGCTTCCCCCTCTACCAAGCATCAATCAAAACAATATGCCAACTATCAATCACAACATTACACCAAATGCCCAAAATTTGTTGTTAATATTGCAACAACTAATGACAAAAATGCAAGTAGTGGCAACATCATCAAACACCCCCACATCATCACAAATAATGGTCTCCCAAGGGCCAATCACATTAACGATGCCACTTACTACACCAAAATCACCATCCACTAATCAAATAACCAACACAACATCACCATTCACCACCACCATGAATGCCATTCCAAATCCACCACCATCCCCACTACCACCAACATTCACCACATCAAACTAATACGACGCAGTATTGTAAGCTACCTTCCAAAGAGGATACCAACAAGTCCAAAAACAAAAATCCGTACACATAGCTGCTCAGCAAGCCACTCAAGCTACACAAAATTCCCAAGCTGCACAAGCTGCTTTACAAAAACAACAAGCACAACAAGCACAAGCGTTATTGCAACAAAAACAACAAGCTGCTCAAGCATTGCAAGCACAAAAAATTGCTCAAGCACAACTCTTATTACAACAACAAGCAGCACAAGTGCAATCTCAAGCTCAAGCTCAAGCTCAAGAACAAGCTCAATATCAAGCATAGCAAGCGCAAGCACAAGCACAACTTCTTGCACAAGCAGCACAATTGCAAGTGTACCAACAAGCATTAAAGCAAGATCAAGAACAACAAGAAGCAACAGAACTGGCAGCTCAACAACAAGCATTGTGGGAACAACAACAAGCACAACAACAAGGTTTGTTGGAACAAAAACAAGAAAAAAAACAAGCACAAACCTTAGCACAACAGTATCAAGATCAACAACAGGCGTTGTTCATACAAAAGTAGGTGGAAGCCTACCTCACTCGGCAAAATATACACATACCAGCAAACAACACATCGAACAACCCACCCATCCAAACCATGATTCAAACACCCCAAAACACCTTCATCCCACCACAAGATGATGTGACAACACAACTTAGGTTGCTCTCGCAACAAGTGCTCGACCTTCAATCAGGATGAATGACCAAAACACCAAGCAACTTGTGTCCCTATCCATTTGATAGGAGCTTAGAAATGAAACCATTCCCTAAGGGATTTGAAATCCCCAAATTTGACAAATATCGAGGGATGGGAAACCCTGAAGATCACATCAAGAAATTATAGGTTCATTGTATAGAGGTCGCATATGACGATACTTATTTGATGTGACTATTTCTTAGAAGCTTGGCAGGTCCCACTATAGAATGGTTCTCTCGCTTACCTTCAGGCATTAGAACATTCCAGGAAATTAGGGATGCATTCATTAAAAACTATGCATGTAACATTGCAATGGATGTCAGTATTGAAGAACTATACGCTCTAAAACAAGGAAAGAATGAATCTTTTGCTTCATTCCTTCAACGATGGCGATCCAAAGCCAATCAGAGCAAGTGGACCATGCCAGAAGAAAAAAAAGTCTACACCATCATAGCCAACCTTCAAAATAGCTTGTCATTTCATCTCAAGGTTCAGGGAATCACCACATATGATCAATTGATCCCCAAAGTGCTTAGCATCAAAACAGCCCTTGTGACTCAACCTGTGGAATCAACATCATATCATGAACATCAAAACAACCACCCATCATCCAATTACAATGATAAACCTCACACATGGGCAAGGAAAAAGAATGTTACTAATGATGGTTTAGTAGATGCCAAAGTGGTCATTAGTGTTCCATGCCAAAACACACCCACACCGTAAATCCAAAATCAATGCCAAAACACCCATTACACAACATATCAACCCAATAACAATCCTACTATCAATAACCTCAATGATTAGAGAGGACCACCCCAACGCAAGAGTTATCCAAAATGAAAATACACTACTTTAGGGGAACCACTTGAAGACATCATGAAAAATCTCATCGATGAAAAACTCATCAAAGCACCTACATTTGAAAATTACCAAGAACCTGACATCAAACCCCCTTGGTACAACAAAAATCAACTCTGTGAATTTCAGAAGATTAAAGGTCACACCATAAACAATTGTATGAGACTTAGAAAAATCATTCAAGATCTCATTAACAAAAGAATCATCAATGTGGAACAACCTATAGGCAATCAGGACCTTAAAATCTACATGAATCCGATGCCAAATCATGGAAACAAGGGGAATAGCAACAACAAAGATAAAGGAAAAGGCAGTGTAAATCATGTATTTGAAATAGTTGTCACCTCCCTAAATGATGACTGCATGGTCATCACCATCAAGGGTGCCCATGCCGAAGATTGTGGAGTCACCACAAGAGGTGGGAAAGTCACCATTGCAGGCTCATCCCAACCAACCAAAGCTCCTTCATCTAGATCCGCTCCTAATGGTTATAGTGTAGAAGATCAACTCAAGAGAACACCAACACACATCTCCATTATGGATTTGTTAAAAATCTCATCAACACATAAGAAGACCCTTGAGCAAGCATTAGCCTCATCCATTGTCCCCATAGATCTTGATGCGAAACAATTCCAAGCTATGGTCAGAAACATCATAACACCTAATCTCCTTACATTTTCTGACCAAGATTTTCTCGCCCAACCATCTCACAATCACACACTTCACTTGGAGGTCATTTTGAACAAGAGAAAAATCAAAAGGGTTTTGGTGGATGGAGGTGCAGGTTTGAACATCTATTCTCTCAGCCTTATCAAGCAACTAAAAATAGTAAAAGATTCCATTGAAAAAGGTAAAGGAATCACAATAAGAGCATAAGACAACCAAGAAAGAGTGTCTCAGGGATAATCAAACTCCCTATTCAAGTAGGGCCTACCATTATGGAAACCACCTGTCAGGTCTTGGACCTCAACTTGCCATATAATATCCTCCTCAGACACCCATGGATCCATGCAATGAAAGTCATAGCATCAACCTTCCACCAATGTGTGAAATTCACACATAATGGACAAGAGGTTACCATTCATGGAGATCCCAAACCATTTTCATATTGCAAAAATATTGAGGCTAAGTACTACAAAATCCCCCAAATGCCAAAGAATGACGAGGGCCCATCCAAATCATACATTGATCCTGCCACCCTCACATCCACTTCTGAGACAGAGACACCCACCATTCCTACCAAATCTGACATCAAGCTCATTATCTAGGAGGATGGTTGTGGAAGCTACAAATTTTCTAGCAATGCTTTTATTATAGGAGAGTTACCACAATCTCCTAGATCATGAGGATGCCCACAACAAAATAAAGCTTCAACATCTCAAACCTATCCTAAAAACTATCCTGAATTAACAAGATGGGGAGATCTTGGCCAAGAGGACATTGAGACAGACCCATCCCACATGCTATACTAAGATGAAAGACCAACAACTAATTTACCAATGAATGAAAGAAGTAAGGGTTTCCAAATGATGCTTGCAATGGGTTACGATAGAAACCACCGATTGGGACAAAACAACAATGGGCTTATGATACCTATAATACCAGAGATGTGACCCATAACAAATCTTGGCCTTGGATGTACCCCTCTGAGAATAACCATATGTGGCCAAAGTCCTCTAGTTAGAGCTGCCAATGCCTCTCCTCAGCCAATGCTAGTATGAGTACACTCACCAATAGTTGTAGGTAACAACACACATAACTTCATAACTAAGCCCTATATTAGTAGTGATGACAAATATATCATATCCAATCTCCCTAGGTTATTCAAAGATACCACTCTGTGTATGATTAGTAGCCTCTCCTTCAAATCTGATCATCAAAAGGACAAGATCCATTTAGTGTACCTTCAACTGATTGACTATGACCAAAGAGGACCACCAGTTCTCGATACATTCAAAAATGATGAGGCACTCTCATAATTCATGGGATTGAGGGATAATATTCTAGATGGGGATCATAAGGTAGGCTTTATAATTGAATTAGACACACAAGCTTATTACAGGGAAACGATTGAATCTTTTAGTCGCAAAAGTAAGAAACTAAGAATCATATCCAAGTCCTTGAGTGAAAACCACACTGTGGCATTCTCTAACAAGAAAATAGTAAAAAGAAAGGATGTATCCAATAGTGAAAACCTCTCCGAGGCACCTGAGGATGAAGGATTCAATCTTCCCTTAAGAGCTATTCATTAGGAGAAATCAGTAGTCTTGGTCGAAAAGTGTAATCTGGTCAACATAGGAATAGAGGAGGCCCCGCATATCACATTCTATGTGGAATCACTATTAACATAAGAACAAGAACTCCTAGCAGCATTCCTAAATGAAAGACAAATAAACTTCACATGGAGTTATGTTGACATGCCAGGGCTTGATCCAGAGAATGTGGTTCATCACCTAGCAGTATATCCAGATGCAAAACCTATCAGACAAAAACTCTAAAAAATGCATCCTCAAATTGCCTTGTTGGTCAAAACGGAGCTCAAAAAGTTCCTAGATGCAGGATTTATCTGACCAATTGATTACCCAGAATGGGTGTCCAATTTGGTACCTATTTCCAAACTTAATAGATCCATTAGAATCTGCACATACTTCAGAGATTTGAATAAAGCATGTCCCAAGGATGATTTTCCACTTCCTAACATCAATATGATAGTGTACATGACAGTAGGGCATGAGATGCTATCACTAATAGACAGATTCTTAGGATACAACCAGATTATGATAGCAAAAGAAGACCAACATAAGACAACTTTTACTTGTCTGTGTGGGACCTACTACTGGAACATGATGCCATTCGACCTAAAGAATGAAAGAGCAACATATCAAAGGGCCATGACATTAATCTTCCATGACATGATTCACAAAATAGTCGAAGACTATGTTGACGACATCCTAGCTAAGTCAAGAAAGAGAAAAGATCATATAGAAACCCTAAGTGCTATCTTTGATAGATTAGAGGAATACAAGGTCAAACTAAATCCCAAGAAGTGCATCTTTGGCATACAATCAGGCAAATTACTAGGATACATAGTCTCCATGAGGGGTATCCAGGTGGATCCTACAAAAGTCAAAGCAATCCTCGAGATGGAAGCACCAAGGAATTTAAAACAACTAAGAGGTCTCGAAGGAAGGCTCCAATCCACTAGAAGGTTCATAAAACAACTGGCAGATAAGCAGAACCCATAATCTGACCTACTCCACAAGGGAGTAGTGTACAAATGGGATACCAAGTGCGAAGAGGCATTCAACAAAATAATGGAATATCTACTGACACTGCCAGTCTTAATGTCGCCCATTCCAAAGAAGCCATTGATCCTATATGTGTCAGCAACAACAGTAGCCCTTAGGGCTCTATTAGCCTAGCATGATGAAAATGGAACCGAGAGGGCTATCTACTATATCAGCAGAACAATGGTTGGTCATGAGCTAAACTACTCATTCATTGAAAAAGCATGCCTTGCAGTAGTGTTTGCATCCCAAAAATTCAGACATTACATGTTGGCACATAAGATAAAGCTTATTGCAAAAATTGATCCTCTCAAGTATCTCTTATCCAAGGCAATGCTCATGGGCAGAATAGAAAAATGGGTAATGATACTGTCAAAGTATGACATAGAGTATGTGGATAGGAAAGCAATCAAGGGATAGTTCATCGCAGATGAATTAGTAGAAGCACCTATTTATGCTAAGAACCCTCTTGTCTCAAAGTTTCCAAATGAGTCCATCTTTAACCTCAACATAGCTGACCACTGAAAACTATACTTCGATGGTTCATATACACAACATGGATCAGGAGCTAGTGTCTTCTTCATCACCTCACAAGGAGTCTACATACCGAAGTCATATAAATTAGCATTTCCTTGCACTAACAACATAGCAGAATACGAAGCACTGACTATAGGCCTCAAGATAGCAGTACAATGGAACATCATAGCTCTCAAGGTATATGGAGACTCTCAGTTGATCATAAATCAGTTTAATAACAAGTATCAGACTAAGGAGTATAAGCTCACTCCATATAAGAAACTGGTGGAGACTTTAAAGGAATCCTTCATTAACATAACATTTCAGCAAATTTCAAGAACCAACAATAGAGTAGCAGATGCCATGGCTACAATTGGGTCCTTATTAGACATCCCTCACAACATGCCAAAAAATGAATTTCTGATTGAGCAGCTTCTCATTCCAGCATTCGAGGTACTAGAATCAAAATATGTGTGTGTAATTGTTGGTCTTGGCGATCCTTGGTATCATGATATCTACACTTATCTTTGAATAGGAGTCATACTCGCTGACCTACCATCGAGCCTAAAATGAACCTTTATTAAAAAGGCATCTAGATTTTTCATCCTAGGAGATACCTTATACTATAGAAGCATAGAAGGTACCTTACTACACTATCTAAATACTGAGGCATTAACTGCTCTAACCGAGGTTCATAATGGTATTTGTGGCTCACACTCGAGTGGAATGGCCATAGCCAAGAAATTGCTGAGGATGGGGTATTATTGGCCCACAATGGAATAAGAAGCACATGATCATGCCAAAAAGTGTCTACAATGTCAGCAGCATGGGGACCTCATCCATGCTCCAGCTCAAGAGCTTCATCCTATTGTCACACCATAGCCTTTCTCACAGTGGGGACTTGATCTCATTGGGAAAATCACACCCACCTCATCCAATGGCCATAAATTCATCATAATTGCAACTGAGTACTTCACAAAGTGGGTGGAAGCCATACCCATGACGTACATCACTAGAAAGCAGATCTCAAAGTTCATCCTGAACTATCTCATATGTCGTTATGGTGTTCCACAAGCCATTATCTTAGATAATGGGACACCATTCAAGAACCAGAAGGTTCACAACTTGTGCGAGAAATTTAAAATCCAACATCGCTTCACCACCCCATACTATCCCCAAGGCAATGGCCAAGCAGAAGCCACAAACAAAACCATTTTGAAAATCCTTAAGTAAATAGTTAATGATGCAGGTCATGACTGGCATCTACAGCTTAATCCCGACCTCTGGGCCTATCAAACCAGCATCCACACACCTACTGGTGCCACCCCATTCTCCCTTGTCTACGGATCAGAAGCGGTACTCCCAATCAAGATCAAGCTCCCATCCCTTAGGATATCACTGCAAAACCTCATCATAGATGAAGAATATCGAGTGTCAAGATTGAATGAGCTAGAGCTATTAGATGAGAGATGGATATATGCTTTAAATCATTTGTAAGTCTATCAAAATAGACTCAAACAGAGCTACAACAAGAAAATCAGAAGCAGAACTTTCCAAGTCAAAGAATTGGTTTTAAAAGAGAATTAGAAGAATGTCCCAAACCCAAGCAGCAAAGGCAAGTTCAAACCTAATTGGTTAGGACCTTTTGTCATCATGACAAGTTACAAATCAGGGGCATATCAATTATCAACACCCGAAGGGGAACCTCTATAGGAGCCCATGAATAGCTCCCATCTCAAAAAGTTTTATGCCTAAATCTTTCAAGGTATAGAACCAAAAAATTCAAAAAATCATAAAAAGTACTGAAAAATGGTTACTTCGGAAAAAACTTGGCAAACAGGTGTCTTGGTGACAACAAAAAAAAAACCAAAAAAATCCAAAAAAAATTAGAAAAATGATCAAAATAGTAAAGAGAAAAAATTGTCCTATAGTGAAAACCACTTTGGTGGCACTTTGGGCAAGTACCTCGGTGAAAACTTGGCAAACATGCACCTTGCGTAAATAAGCACTTTCCATCCACTAGGATCTTTATGATTTGTTCGGCATCATCCATCCATTTCACTTCCATCATTCATCGCATTCAGGTCTCCATCCATCACACATCCACTCGCATCTGCACCATAGCTTGGTCTTGTTTTCATATCATGATCCCTCCTAGTACTACTTATCCCATCCTCAAGGTCAGTTTGTCCTGCCTTTATTGGGGTAGTCTATTACATCATGCTGGGGGCATGTTCTCATTGGATCAGATTCATGTATGATCTTAAAAGTCCTCAAATCAAAAAATCAGAAAATCCAAAAACATCATAAAATCCAAAAACATCAGAAAAGCACAAAATCCAAAAACATCAAAACATATCAAAATCCAAAAACAAGTCAAAAAGTCATTCAAAAAGTAAAAAATAGAATGGTCGGTCAAACTATGTCGTCTCTGAGCTTGAACGTAGGCAAGGTTGATCTTTGATCATCCCCTAAGACATTTAGGTTAGTCCTATAGGAGTCTGTCATAATAAGCTGACATCTCATCATGTATATCATCATCTGTAAATTGGTCAACTCGTCAGTCGAACTACGTGGTCTCTGCATGTATAACGTAGGCAAGGCTAATCTATTGATCAGCCCATGAGGCCCCTAGGATAGGTCTTTAGTTTGGTCTCTTGGTCAAAATCTCAAAAAATCCCCAAAACATTGAAAACATTGAAAATCAAAAACATTTGTAAAACCTCAAAAAATACCAAAAATAGCCTCAAAATATTTCAAAAACATCAAAATCATCCAAATATTTGAAAAAATTCATCCACCTCATCTCGCTTGCACCTGCGATAAGCACCACTCATAATAAATTGATCGTCATCCTCAACCTTTGGTAAAACAATCAGAAACAAGTCTAGCAGGTTAAAAATGAAAACTCAAAAGTGTTAAGCCTCAAGTCTAAGTCAAGTGCATAAGCAAGTTGGTCATCTCTTCGTATCGATAACATATCATCTGAAATGGTCCCATATAAATCATCCCTTATAAATGAAATGATGTGCCTCCATCCACTAACATGTCCTAGGATGAATCCTTCCTACAAAGGGCATTATCTTTTGGCAATAAGTTTCAGTTATCATCTTAGAAAACACATCCTTTTCCTATTAGTGGTATTGAAGAGCATTAGTTTGTTTGTTTACTTGGTATTTTGGACTTTTCTTATTTTGCACTCATTCCAAGGACGTCTCAATGATATCCCAAAACAGCGGATTTAGAGAAATAAGAATGGGGCAATGATCATTATCTTTTGTCTGTTGTGTTTGTTGGGCGTTCTTGCAATATAACTTGGCGAATACATGCTTTTTCAGGTATGTATGGAAGAGGTCTAGGGCAACTTGTTGACTATTGCAGGATAGGTTTACCTTTTCATGTTTTGGTTCAAGGTGTCTGAAACTTTTGAAGTACATCCTAGCAAGGTTTCCATATGTCAAGTGTGAACAATAATACTCCTATCTGATTGTTGTGTCAAAGTCCATCACACTAAGTACCAAACCATCCTAGTTTTCTATACCTTGATGCATCATACCACGTTTGTTATCAAACATAAGGTAATTGGCCCTTTGAAAATCCCAACTCCTTGGCAAGTAATCATCATCATCATCATCATCATCTCATGTCTTGTTGGAATCTCTTATTTTCTTCTATCTCTTGATTTTTTGAACTAACATGGTACCATGATAGTTAATCATAATCATCACATTTATCTTGGATCCAAATAAAACAAACTGTAATCATATTGCATAATGAATATCATATCATATAGAAAGCATTAATCATACCACATGCATTCATCCCCATCATTGCATCATATAGATTGGTTATTCTAAACATCTCATAAACCATGCATTTATCATCTATTTTCATAATCACCCAAGCATCATCATATCATATCATATCACATCATAATCATCTCATCATCAATAATATCACTATCATGGTACAAATTAGGATCAAGTGGGTGTAATATATCAAAGTAGGCATGAGGCTACCCATTGCCAATGATTGTCTACATCATCAAATCTATCTACATCAAATATTCAAATTGAACTAACTTTGAACCTCTTTATCGAGAGATCAACCCTCAAATCAAATCTTTTCGCTTGATCTCTCGAGGGGGCAATATACCGGCATAATTCTTCATTCATTGGGGTAGCAATGGGGCATCTAAAAACATCAAAGAATTTTTTAATTTTGGTCAAGACAATTTATTCTTTGAAACAACACAACAAGTACATTGCTTCAAAGAGGGGCAAAACGTAGACATGCAAAATATACTGATTGACATTGTGCACTTGATCTGATTAACTAACATTGTTTCGTCCTAAATCACCTCTTCAGCTTATCATCACTATTCATCCCTTAATTAAATAAATAAGTATTTATCTAATTAAGTCATCATCTCTTGTTAATTAAATAAATTAATTTTGTAATCCCCCTTTTAATTAAATAATACATTTTATTTAATTAAATCTCTAAGTCATTCTATTAAATTAAATCAATATTTATCCAACATCATCCCTCTTTAGTTAAATAAATCAAAATATTTATTTAATTAAATCTAAATTATTATTCCTCTCTTTTTGATTTAAATTAATCCAAAAATCTAAGTCAAAAGTCAAAATCAGCTAATCTCCTTTAAATTAATCAAATCCTGATTAATTTAATCCTAATCACTCAAATCCTCTAGATTTTGCAACTTGCATATGAAAATCAATTTAATTGATTTATAAATCATCTATTTTCATTCAAAAAGGCATCCAAGATGGAATATTTCTCAAATTTGAAATCTCCCCCCAAAAGGACTTGTCCCTTTCAACAAAACAATAATATTATATTACATGTCCTTTGCCTTGAGCCAAGTGACATTTATTATATTCCCTTCCCTCTCACATGTCATCTCATCAAATTCAAATTTCAAATTGATCAAAATGTGCTCAAGCTTCCTCCATTCACATGTTGGCAAGTGGCATCATGCCATTGGATGAAAATTAATCCCACATTGATCTATTTTGAACATTCATCCATCTTAGCATTCTATAAATGAAGAGCTCATCCTTCATTTTATTCATCCACAATTTGAGTAAACTTACTCTACTCAAATCCATAGAAATTTATCATCAATTCCATCCAAGCATAGTTAGGTTTTATGCAGGTTTTCATCTTGAAGCATACATCAAGCATCAATAGAGTGGATCACTCTTCATCACATATCAACTTTGCATCATTGGAGTTGGGAAAGGGCCAATTTTCACATCAAATTGGCACCAATTCCCTCAAGAGATTAGGAGTTTGTTGGCTTTAGAATATATTTTGATATGCTTTCAAGTTTCATTGTGTTCTTCCTTTCATTTTCTATCTCTTTTGCTATTCAAATTAATTTCTTGAGGAATCTTTATTCTTGCTTGCATTTGACCTCCTAATGTATTCATTTGTTGTGTTTTGCAAGTATTTTGATGAAAAAGAGATTTTGATATGTTTTGATCCTAAGAAGAAACCAAAAAGGTACACTTTGTTTTGCTTAGACCTAGGTATTGAAGAGCATGCAAATGCTTCCTAATGACTTTTGTAACCAAGACATGATTTCATTTGAACATTCATTTTTGGATTTCCAACCAATAATTTTTTTGTTTTGGGGTTGTAAGTTTTCAATCACATATGAAAGTTAATTTTGTTTTGCTTTGCTTAATGTCTTTATTTTACCAAAAACACTTTCTTTAATTAGGTTTTCAAATTGAGATGTCCAATGTCTTAATTTTGTCAAACCCCACAAGATATGTTATGTAGAAATTTAATGAACTTAAGGCAAGGGTTTTCCTATTGTTGACTTAAGAAAACAAATTGAGATATAATCCAATGCTTAGAAACCTCTAAGGACGTGAATCCCAAGGGAAAGTAATAACATATGGATTGGGTCAATTGTATTTGTCTCCAAAAGATTTTGAAATTTGGATAGTGTTAAGTGTTTGTTTTCAAGGTTTTTTCGAACAAGCAATGTGTTTATGACTCACAAGCAATATAACACCCTAGCTCAATTGGTACATTTTTCTTGGTGGGCTTTCCTCATGCCCTTCGTAGTAGAAGAGATGAATTTACATGCAACCAAGGAAAAAATATAAAGGTATTTTAAGAATGAAGTCTTAACCTCTATATTTTAACCAAGATCAGACATGGCAAGTAACTTCTTGGAATCTAAGTTCCAATGCACCACTTTGATAAACTCATTGGATGGACTAGTGGGCTTCTAAAAACAAGGTTCTTAATGACACCATCGAGGACATGGAAACTTGTGAGCATCCAGCAAGCCACTAAATACTTTAATCAATCATATTAGGGGCTCTTATACGTTTTACGGTAGTACCCCATTCTGAAAGACACTATATGGCTAAGGCCTACATACCATGAGGACTTGACAGTTTAGTCTTATCCATTTATATATTGGCCCGAATGAAAAGCTAGTTGGAGTCACCTTCGAGTTCTCCTTTTGGATGTGTCTCTTAGGCAAGCCCCTCTAAAGGTAAATAATAGAAAGCAAGTACATTCCTGGTTCAATCGACCTTTGTTTAGAAACAAAGGGAGAACACACACAATATACCTAACTCACACTCGTACAAGATTTTGTTCAATTTTAGACCCAAATTGAAGTGTGGAGGTGATTGCTTTAGCTCACCCTAAAGTCATGAAAAAGACCTTTTGATTCTCACGATCGCTATAAAGTGCGAGAGAAGCGCATACGTCCTTTTTCAATGAAGTTAGTTTAAGTAAGCTCTCACAACAAACAAAGTTGCACTTGTTCTTTTTAGATCCTCAAAGCACAATGTGAGTTCATTTTAGAGCACCAAATGAAGTGTGAGAAATTGCCTTGTTCAATTGTTAATCCAATAAACCAAATCTAGTAAGTTGTGATCCTAAAGTTCATTTTAGCCTTTGCAAGAAATGGAAAAGGTTCTTTTTAAGCCCAAACAAAAACTAGTGTCCTAAGAAGGAGAAGGTAACAAATTCTTAAAGAAGTGTTAAACAAACACTAAAGTGTTTAAAATTAAAAACACTTTGATTGAACAAAATATCCTCTCATGCTTCTCTTTCTTTTGATTTCTATTTCCAACCTTCAAAAATGATCAAAATGTTAGATGAGATCAAAAAACAAAAGGATATAGGTGTTAGATGAATCATTAACCAAAACACCCTAAAATTTAGTCATCATGTGTTTTGACTTTAGATGAAAATTTGAAAATTTTAATTCATTAATAAATATAAAACACGCAAACCATTGGATAGCTTACAAGATTCTACCCCATTTCAAAAAAAAAAGGTATCAGATAAGACCTCCATATGACTAAGATATGGTCATTTTAAAATTGACTCTAAAAACACTAAAATAGTGATCATATGCACTAAAAATGGAGATTAATGAATAGTACTGTCAAAAAACAGCAAATTTTTATTAAAAAAAGTGTTAGATTTGAGTTTCAAGCCCTCCTTCTAGCCCCAAAATGTGAATCCTAATCCAAATACCTACAAAACACAACAAATGAATACATTACAAGATCAAATGCAAGCAAGAATAAGGATTCCTCAAGAAATAAATTTGAATAGAAAAAGAGATAGAAAATGAAAGGAAGAACACAATGAAACTTGAAAGCATATCAAAATCTATTCTAAATCCAACAAACTCCTAATCTCTTAAGGGAATTGGTGGGCCAATTTAATGTAAAAATTGGTTGTTATGAAATAACTTGCATAATAGAAGAATATGATATGAAATATGTTGAAAATACTTGATAATGACTGAGAATAACAAGCCACTTTGAGGGGAAAACCTCCAAATATCTCTAATGAGAACACACTTCACAACTTGATGATGAAATAAGACTCACAACCTCCTATATATACCTATTTATGCCTAGAATATCAACTAGGCCGACTTAGACACACCTATATAAGTCTTAGGCAGACCTACACAACTAAATAACAATACACTAATGATAATATGACTTAATAGAGAGTTAAGATAGCCACAAGCCGACTATTCATAACCCAATGTATAATAGTATTCAGGGTGTAGCATGCCCCCCTTCTTCAAAGAAGCATTTTCCTCAATGCTAATCAAGTTTGGAAACTTTTGAATGAACTCCTTGTCCTCCCATGTTGCATCTTCAACTGGTAAATTCTTCCATTGGATGAGATACTCAGTGATAGTTCTATTCCTCAACTTCTTTGTGCATGTTTGACGAATGCACTCTGGTTCCAAAATGATTCATCCTTCTTCATCCAGCTCAGGTAGTGTTGTTTGAGTGGGAATATTATGCCCAATGACCTTCAAATAGGAAACATGAAAAAATGGATGTATCTTTGTTGTTGGTGGCAACTCAAGCTTGTAGGAAACACTATCGATCTTCTACATGATTTGGTATGGACCATAATACTTTGGAGACAACTTATTATTCTTCTTTGTTGCTTTAGTGAGATTTGTTTATAAGGCTGCAATCTCAAGAAGACCCAATCCCCAACTTCAAAACTTCTTTCACTATGATGTTGGTCAGCCTGTTGTTTCATTCGATTTTGTGCCATGACTAAATTCTCCTTGAGTCCTGAAAGTGGTCTTCTACTGTCTGAACTCTTGGGGACACCTTAATTGATGATGTGATGGAAGGAGGATGATATCCATAAAGTGCCAAAAATGGAGACATTTTTTATGAGCTATGAAAAGAAGTGTTATACCACCATTCTGCAAGTGGTAGCTAATCTACCCACTGAGACTATTTCTCTGAAGTGAAACAATGTAGATATCCTTCCAAACACTTATTAACAACCTCAGTTTGCCCATCTGATTAAGGGTGGTACGAAGAGCTATGAGCTAATTGAGTACCCAAACATGAGAATAAATCTTTCCAAAAG
The DNA here is from genome assembly GCA_007258455.2 of Sequoia sempervirens. Lineage (NCBI taxonomy): Eukaryota > Viridiplantae > Streptophyta > Pinopsida > Cupressales > Cupressaceae > Sequoia > Sequoia sempervirens. The sequence continues at coordinate 423,525,028 of VDFB02193867.1, forward strand.
TGACTAGTGAAAATAGGATCATGATCACTAACAATAACTTTAGGTGTACTATGTAGCTTTTGGATATTCTCCAAAAAATCTTTAGCCATTGCACTTGCTGTAAAAGGATGTGCTAATGCAATGAAATGTGCATATTTAGTGAGCCGATCAACTACCACCATGATGACATTATGACCTTTAGATTTGGGAAGCCCTGTGATGAAGTCCATGGATACCTCTTCCCAACATTGGCTAGGAATAGATAAGGGTTGCAAGAGACTGGTGTCTTAATTGTCTCCCTTTATGCCTTTGACAAACCAAACATTCAACCACAAATTTTTGAACATCACCCTTTAGCCCTTCCCAAAAGAAATCTTGCTTGACTCGATGATGTCTTCAAAAATCCCGAATGACCACCCTGGAGACTCATGCAACTCTGTGAGAATCTTGATTTTAAAGGTTGGAATTCTTGCAAAGATACAAATGCTCTTTATACCAAAGAGTATCTCCCTTCCAAAAAAACTTATCTAAACTACTAGGATCACTTTTAATTGCTCGATGAGATTACTTGTCACAACATCATTTTCCACTCTGCTTTGGCTTCTTCCACCCAATTTTCCTATAATATTGAAAGGGCACACAATAAGGCTTCATCTTTCTCATCCTTCCTTGACAGTGCATCTGCGACAATATTTTCTTTCCCTTTCTTATATACAATCTCAAAGTCATATCCTAACATCTTAGTGACCCATTTTTGTTGCTCTTCAGAAGATAGTCATTGTTCCAAAAAATATTTTAGGCTATCATGATCTGTCTTAACCTTGAAATGTCTACCCAATAGATAAGGCCGCCATTGTTTCACTGCATGGAGTATTGCTAGCATTTCTTTCTCATAAATAGGTTTTAGTTGATTCTTACCTTTTAATTGACAACTCTCAAAAGCAATTGGTTGACCTTCTTGCATGAGCACTGCTCCTATCCCATTTCCAAAAGCATCACATTCTACAATGAATTCCTTGGTGAAGTTAGGAGTGGCAAGTACTGGAGTTGTACACATAGCCTCCTTCAATCTCTCAAATGCTATATTGGCAGACTCGTTCCAATGAAAAGAATCCTTCTTCAATAAAGTGGTGAGAGGTGATGCTATACTACCATAATTCTTCATAAATATTCCATATAGTACCCTGTCAATCCCAAGAATCCTCTTAGTTTCTTAATGGTTTTTGGAATAGGCCATTCCATGATAGCCTTAATTTTTTTAGGGTCCACCTTTACTCCTTTATGTGAAACTATGTGTCCCAAATACTCCACCTCTGTAAGACCAAAAGCACACTTGGATGGCTTAGCATAGATTTTATGATCTTCAAGTATTTGTAATGCTTGGTCCACATGTTGCAAATGTTTTTCCCAAGTCTTGCTATAAACCAATATATCATCAAAGAATACTAACACAAACTTTCTCAAGAACTTCTTAAAAATGGAATTCATCAAACTTTGGAATGTAAATGGTGCATTGGTAAGACCAAATGGCATCACCAAAAATTCATAATGACCCTCATGAGTCTGAAATGTTGTCTTACAAATATCTTCCTCCTTAATCCAAATTTGGTGATAACCAGATCTAAGATCTAACTTGGTAAAATAAATAGCTCCATTCAATTCATCTAGCAAATCCTCAATGACTGGAATTGGAAACTTATCTTTAATGGTGTACATGTTGAGCACTCTATAATCTAGACACATGCGCCAAGTATCATCCTTCTTACATAACCATCACCATAGGCAAGGAGTAAGCACTTTGGCTATGCCTGATGATTCTTGCCACTAGCATCTCTTCAGTAATTTTTTCTCACTTTTTTGTAAGTGTGGATACTTATAAGGTCTGATGTTCGGTGGCTGGCTCCCTGGGACTAACTATATGGCATGATCATGATCCCTCTTAGGAGGAAGTCCTTTAGGCATATCTCCAAGAACAACTGAGTGACGACCAATTATAGCTTGCAAATCTGGATGAGTAGGAGCATCAGATTGAGAGACTTCTAATGAACATAGTTGGGCCACAAATCCATCCACTCCTTTCTTAAGAAAATTTTGCATTTGATGAGAGCTTATCATTTGTGGGGATTTCGCCTTTAACCCCCTTAGTTCTACTATCCTTTTTTCTGATTGAAATCTCATGAATAGTTCTTGAAAGTTCATCTCAATCGTTCCTAATGTAGTAAGCCATTGTACTCCCAAAACAATATCTGTTGCACCCATGGATATTGCATACATTGGGGTATCAAGGTGATAATCTCCGATGGATAATTTAATGCTATGACACTTTCCTGAACAACTAACTATACCACCATCTGCAATCAAAACCTAAAACTCTAGAGCTGGATATATGAAACAATTTAGACGAGCAGCTAACTTTTTGTTGATGAAATTATGAGTACTACCTGAGTCGATCAACACTGTTACCTTCTGCTTCTTTAGGAACCTCACCACCTTGAGAGTTTTTGGAGCACTAAAACTTGAGAGTGCACGACAAGAAATGATTGGTTGAGAATCATGTGATTCCTCATTTGACTCCCTTTCATCCTCTAGTATGGGTTCCTCCTCTTCTTCCTCACTGGGACCTTCAATATAGAACAATTTCTTTTCACTACATTTATGTCCTCAACTATATTTGCTATCACAATTGAAACACAACCCTTTTGCTCTTTTCTCCTCAATTTTTTGTGGAGTCAACTTAGTAGGTTGATTTCAATATCCTTTCTCTCTTATCACATTAGCCCCTTGGTTCTTAGGAATCAAGTACTTCTCCTCTACCCTATGTGCCAAGATAAAAGACTCATTTATGGAACTAAGGCTAAACATGCGTACCTCATATTGAATGTGATCCTTGAGACCACCCAAGAATAAGTCATTCAAGTTCTCCTTCGTAATTGTATCCACTCTTAAGGATAGATTTTGGAATTGCTAAATATAATCCTTAATTGATCTTGTTTGTTGAAGTTTAGCTAGCTGGCTGAAGAAGTTATCTATGACGCTATTGCTATATTGTGCTTGGAGTTCCTCTATAAAAATTGACCATGAGATGGTGAGCCCCTTTTTCCTTTGATGAGTGCAAAGCCAATGATACCAAATGAATTGATCTAGTTCTAGATGTAGGGAAGCCATCGTGACCTTTTGTCCATTTGGGATTTGGTGTACTTCAAAAAAATTCTCCATTTGGTTTATCCATGTGAGAGGATCCTTACCATTTAACTTGCGCATATCTACCTTTGGAAATAAATTCCTAGATCCCATAGGAGTACTAAAGCTTGTGTCAGTGGTAGCTGACCTAGAACTTTCACCTTGGGCACTTAAGAACTCCTTTCTTGGTTCAACCATGTAGATGCTTAACATGTTTCATATGTCTGATATATCTCCTCTTAGGTCACACATATCCATCTTCATTGAGGAAATATATTACTTGACCCTAGTTATTTCCTCATTATGAGTAACATCCTCGATTGTTTCACCCTCCTTATCAGGAGTCTTCCCCGGAGTGACAACATTCTTTTTACCCCTTGTTGTAGGCCCCGTCATGATGGAAACCACTAATGATGAAATAAATCACAAAAATGAAACTTAAATTCTCTAAAATTTTTACTATAATATCCTTTGGTATGTCTTCAAAAATCCAATAAAAATCATACTTCAATTCAACAAGATGTACGAGATATGTAGATTCCAAAAAAATAGTGTAGAAACCCTAATTCTGCAATAATTCAATTACTTCTACTCCAATTATTTTGAAAACTAGATTGTAGCTTCTTCAATATGTTCTTCAAAAACCCTTTAAAAATTAAAAAAAAAATTGCAAAAATCTGAAAGATATGCTCTTCCCAAAATTGCCTCCAAAATTGAGAAAAACTTTGCCTCTATGGTGCCAAGATCATGCTCTGATACCACTTGTTATGAAATAACTTGCACAATAGAAGAATATGATATGAAATATGCTGAAAATACTTGATAATGACTAAGAATAACAAACCACTTCGAGGGGGAAAACCTCCAAATATCTCTAATGAAAACACACTTCACAACTTGATGATGAAATAAGACTCACAACCTCCTATATATACCTATTTATGCCTAGGATATCAACTAGGCCAACTTAGACACACCTATATAAGTCTTAGGCCGACCTACACAACTAAACAACAATATGATAATGATAATATGACTTAATAGAGAGTTAAGATAGCCACAAGCCAACTATTCATAACCCAATGTACAATAATATTAAGGGCATAGCATTGGCCTTTTCCCAACTCCAATGATGCAAAGTTGATATGTGATGAAGAGTGATCCACTTTGTTGATGCTTGATGTATGCTCCAAGATGAAAACCTGCATAAAACCTAACTATGCTTGGATGGAATTGATGATAAATTGCTATGGATTTAAGTAGAGTAAGTTTACTCAAATTGTGGATGAATAAAATGAAGGATGAGCTCTTCATTTATAGAATGCTAAGATGGATGAATGTTCAAAATAGAGCAAAGTGGGATTAATTTTTATCCAATGGCATGATGCCACTTGCCAACATGTGAATGGAGGAAGCTTGAGCACATTTTGATCAATTTGAAATTTGAATTTGATGAGATGACATGTGAGAGGGAAGGGAATATAATAAATGTCACTTGGCTCACGGCAAAGGACATGTAATATAAAATTATTGCTTTGTTGAAAGGGACAAGTCCTTTTGGGAGGAGATTTCAAATTTGAGGAATATTCCATCTTGGATGCCTTTTTGAATGAAAATAGATTATTTATAAATCAATTAAATTGATTTTCATGTGCAAGTTGCAAAATCTAGAGGATTTGAGTGATTAGGATTAAATTAATCAGGATTTGATTAATTTAAAGGAGATTAGCTAATTTTGACTTTTGACTTAGATTTTTGGATTAATTTAAATAAAAAAGAGATGAATAATGATTTAGATTTAATTAAATAAATATTTTGATTTATTTAACTAAAGAGGGATGATGTTGGATAAATATTGATTTAATTTAATAGAATGACTTAGAGATTTAATTAAATAAAATGTATTATTTAATTAAAAGGGGGATTACAAAATTAATTAAATAAAATTGATTTATTTAATTAACAAGAGATGATGACTTAATTAGATAAATACTTATTTATTTAATTAAGGGATGAATAGTGATGATAACCTGAAGAGGTGATTCAGGACGAAACAATGTTAGTTAATCAGATCAAGTGCACAATGTCAATCAGTATATTTTGCTTGTCTACAAATAGATATCTGTTTGTTTGAGGAGAAACCTTGTTTCACTTTCAAAGGGAGGCTATGTATTAAATATATTATATAGTATATAATATATTTAATATATATTATATAATATATAATATGTATAATATATAAAATATTTCATATATATTATATAATATACAATATAAAGTATATGTGAAATATATATACAATAAATTTATTATATATAAAATGGATATTCATTTATTTGAGGAATTTATAATGCGAAAAATTCCTCATTTTCATGAACCATGCCTCATTTTTGTGATGCAATAGTCGAGCAGCGACCTCTAACGAATTCCAGGTATGTGTTTTTTATTTTTTCAATTTTTTTTTCTAATTAGTGATTAATTTAATTTTTTTTTGCGTTCTTTTTTTTATTCAATTTTTTCATTTCTATCTAAACTTACAAAAAAAAATTGAAACCCTAGTTAGTGGAAAAAAAAAATCAAACAAAAAAATGGAACCTTCATTACTAGAAAAAAAGTATAAAATTGAACCTAGCATACTAAACAAACAAAAAATAGAACCTTCATTACCCCCTTTCTACATTTTTTTAAACTATTTTACATTATTGTCTATTTTTTCTTCTTCTTTATCACTTATTTTCATGTTTCTTAAATTCTTGCTGTGTTTCTTATTTTAAAGTTAGTATTTTTTTGCTAAACAATTTTTTAAAAAAAAATTTAATTGTTTTGACTCTCCTCAGCTCTCAAAATAGAAGGGATCCTTGTTGGAAGTGCCATAAATTTTCAATACTTGGTGAATCTAGATCCATTGTTAGTACTAACCAGACAAAACTTGTCCTTGCAATCGTAGGGAAATGGGTGAAGTGAATGGGTAATAATCAATGGGCTGTGTAGGAAGCTTTCATATTGTATCATATACAAATGATAGCCTCCCACACAACCTATTGATTATTTCCCATTAACTTTTTCCATTTCCCTATGGCTTTAGGGACAAGTTTTGTTTAACCATTACTAACTATGTATACAGAGTCACTAAGTATTGGCAATTTGGAGCTTAACACTTCCACCTTTGTTGAATCAATTTGGAGCTTAACACTTCCACCTTTGTTGAATAAATTTGGAGCTTAACACTTCCACATTGCAGTGAGGTAAAACATTAATGTATTTTTAAATGATATTTCATATCACTTTAACAATTATTTGTTTTCCATTTACATGCCTTAGACATAAATGAGCTTTACACGTTTTCTCATTTGTATTCAATTAACTCATTTATATTGAATGGTTTAAGGGGATTTTAAACATGTATCTTATCTTTTTAAATTACAAATTTAATGAAAGTTCACTTATATCTAAATCATAGTTTCATGCCCTCTAGCTCCACCCACTCTAGTTCCACCCACTCCACCTCGTAACCCCCCACCTACACTAGTTGCATCTGGTGGTGCTTGCTTTCAAGAAAAAGTCAGTGTGAATGTTAGAACCATTCAGGATAAAAAAAAATGAAAATTGTTGTTGATGCGATTACATCCATGGAAGTGGACTTAGACGAGAATCAACAATGGCTAGAGGAAAAGAGACAATCCCAATATAAAGAGGAAAACACAAAGAAATGAAGAGATGCAACTAAGAGCCGCAAAAAATCATTGAAACAATGATCTTATATTTATAAAAAAATTAATCATGGATGAATATTTTATAAAGAATTTGGATGGATATTTTATAAAGAATTTGGTTGAATGGATATTTTAGTGTTGAATTTATGAATATAATAGTATAATGATGAGACAAAAATTTAGTAATAAATATTAAATAATCTATTAGTTTAGTGATTGTTCATATATAGTCTGCATATATAGTTCTTATTCATTCATCATGGTTCGCTGATGTCTTATTTGTTGATCATAATTATTGTATAGATTTCACATAAACAATCTAATTAACATGTATCTTGATGTCTTTTAAGGATTTTGTTTGAAAGTTGCACCAAACCCCTTTGATGTACATAATGTTCTTGTTTATGTATCATGATTGAAAGATAGTGATTCTTATTCATGATGATTTATACCTTTTGCATGAATGATCCAATGACATCTTATTAAACTTGAAGGTTTTAATGGCATGAATGTTTAATTGAGTTGTAATGGTTTTGTTTGATGGTTGTATCACTTCTTATTCTAGAGGGTCCCAACACGGGAAAACATTCTTCCTCTCAACTCTCTCTCTATCTCCCTCTCTTGGGTCTCTCCCTCTATCTCCCTTCTTTCTCCCTCTCTTTCTCTGTCTCTCCCTCCCTCTATCCATTTCAACTCTTTGTGTGTCTCTCCCTCTCACTCTTAGGTCCCTCCCCTCTCTCTCATCTCTTAGAGCTTCCTCTCTCCCTCCCTCTCTCCCTCTCAAGTCTCTCTCCCTAGATCAAGTCTCTCTCCCTCACTCTCAAGTCTCTCTCTCTCAAGAATCTCTCTCTCTCCTCTCCCTCTCAAGTCTCCCTATCTCTTCCTCTCTCCCTCTCTCCCTCTCTCTCTTTCTCCCTCTCAAGTCTCTCTCTCTCTCTTAATTCTCACTCTCCCTCTTTGCCTCTCACTCTCCCTCTCAACTCTCTCTCTCTCTGGTCTCTCCCTCTCGAGACCTCTCTCCCTCTCCCCATCTCTCTCTCTCTCCCCTCTCTCTATGTCTCTCCCTCTCTCTCCCCATCTCAACTCTATCTATCTCTCCCTCTCACTCTCAAGTCCCTCCCCCTCTCTCTCACTCAAGTCTCTCAAAGCTTCCTCCTTCCCTCTCAAGTCTCTCTCTCCCTAGATCAAGTTTGTCTCTCTTCCTCTCAACTCTCTCTCCCTATCCCTCTTAGGTATCTCACTCCATCTTAGGTCTTTCTCTCTCCCTCTCTCTCAAGTCCCTCCCACTCCCTCTCTCTCTCTTGTGAATTGGCCGCACATCAATAAATATATAATATATACTATGTATTAAATATACTATATAATATATATTACATAATATTAATATAATATATAATATTTCATATATATACTATATAGTATACAATATAATATATAATATAATAATATATAATATAATAATGTATAATATAATATAATATATAATACATAATATTATATATTATAAATAATATAAGTAAATATAAATAATAGATATATGTTTAATAATTGATATATGTTTAGTAATGGATATTTGTTTAGTTATGAATGGATATTGGTTGGAAATTTGGTTTGGGATTGTTTGACATGGAAAGTCAACCCAAAAAATGTGTTTTTGAAAATTTGTTTAGTTTTATGAAGTTCTCCCTTGTGGCTGATGACTTTTTTTTTACCCAAATTTCATCAAACAAAAAGGGTTTATAGAAAAATTTGTCAACTTTCCACCAATATAACTTTTTCTTTATTTTGAATTTAATAAATTATTATTATTGATTTTCTACCTACATTACATCTAAAGCCTTGATTGATAAGCTGATTGAAAAACTTCTATAATTTTCAAACTACTTAACATTTTTCAAATCTACAAGATGCACCACATTCTATGCTTCACATACTATAGGATTAAAAAAATGAATTTCATAATTTTTTGACCAAGTTATGGTGGTCAGACACAAATGTTTTAATAATTCTAAAACTTTCTAATAAAAGAATCATAACTAATTATTTACATGGAAAAAAATTTACAAAAACTTTTTTGGCACATTTAGACATCTATCCTCTACTTATATTAAAAATTCAGAAAAAATAATTATTTTTCTTATACTTAGGGTGGTCAGACATACATTTGCTTCTTATATTTTTCCTGAAAATTTAGTACCACTGCATTGAAATTTCAAATTTTCTCAAAAAAAATTACTTTTTTCCAAAAAAGGACTAATAGCCTTGAAACTACATTTAATCTGCTACAACTTTTGATCTTACATTTTTTCAAATTATGTTAATAACCTATTCAAATTTTTATGTCAAGTTGCCTAACTTTGATTTTTTGAATTTTCATCACCACTTAGAGGCCTAATTTGGACCCCCATGATCTTGCACATACCCTTCATGTTGCAAAGAAAAATTAGAGATGATCAATCAAGCTTTACAACACAAAAGATGCATAACCTAGATCTACACCAACAAAACTAAGATCTCATCATTACCTTATGTTTTGGAAAAAATGATGATGAGCATGTTATTCCTACCACCATGATGTAAGAGTCGTTGATGAACTCAAGCACCTAGGATCACCTACAAAACCAAGATAAGCCTTCCACATGAGAGTAGAAAGAGATAAAATGTTGGAATATAGTGCAATAACAAAATGATGCTATTATCACACACTAAATAATACATATGCCTCAACTCTCCCTTGAATTGATTGAGTTAATATGAACTCATTTGGACTAGATGGGAGGGAGAGGTGAGTGCAAAATATATAGTAGAATATGGGAAAATAATTCCAAGAGGGGAAATAACTCCCAAATAACCAAATTAGGTGGGAGTTATGCCTACTTGGAAAATGTCAAACATGTGGCATAACCTACTCAGAAAGAGACAGATGAGTGGTTTTGTGAGGTGACATATAAGGCCAAAAGAGGGTGTGAAACTCAACACAACCTACTTAGAAAGAGATAGATGAGTGGTTTTGTGAGGTGGTATATAAGGCCAAAATAGGGTGTGAAACTCAACCACCCAAGTGTGAGTGGGAGCAACACATGTAATCAATGGATTACGCCATGTGTCTATTAGGGTTAGAGATGGAAAATATCTAACAATTAAATATAGATTTAATTAATAAAATAGAGAAACTAAAACACATAGAATAAATCATAACACAAAGAATTTAACATGGTTCACCTAATCTGGGCTACATCCACCAAACCGCAGCCATCCAATACTTTTATTATCCAATGAAAACCCTATTACAATCTTGTTAATACTCACTTTTTTCATCATACTATAATACCCAAATGAACCCCTTTTTAACAAGCTTAGAAGCTTCTAGATTTCAGGTTCTACAAAATTAGATTTTTCTTTTTTCATTGATTTTTCCCTTTTTTGGTGATGATATGAAAAAGTAGGAAGAAATTTTTTCTCAGGGGTTGTCACTCCTGAACCCCCGCTCGAGGCCCAACCTGGCCCTAGACCCCAACGATGATACATGCCAGGGTGTACAGTATACCATGGGCTATATAGTATAGCATGATCAGTCGACACACACCAACAATCTCCCACTTGGAGACTGATCAGGATCCACACCATCACAATCGCCCACTTGGAGACTAATCCTGGATGACACTGCTACACTTATAGTTCCCATTGAAAATAAGTACCTTGGACCCTACTACTTTGTTCTACTTAAATTCAACCTTGAAGGCCAACCAAAGCTGAAGAGGAGCTCAACTTTTCCCTTGGCACCGCCTTTGTAAACATATCTACTAGATTGACATCTGTATGTATCTTGTCTAGCTTGACTTGTCCATCCTCCAACACCGACCAAATGAAATGATATCTCAACTATATATTTTTGTTTTAGAATGCAAGGCAGAATTTTTTGCAAGATGTATAACACTTTGGTTGTCTGTAAACAAGTAATTTCCAACCTGTTGTTTTTCCAACTCATCCATGAAAAGTTGTAGCCATATCATTTCCTTTGTTTCCTCTGTTGTAGCAACATACTCTGCCTCTGTGGTAGATAAAGCAACCACCTTTTGCAATCAAGAAATCCAACTCATTACTGACCCACCAACTATAAATACATAACCTGTGGTACTCCGCCCAGTATCTATATCCCCTGCCAAATCTGAGTCAACATAACCTTATAAATCAAAATTAGAGCCTCCAAAACATAAACACTTATTGGATGTACCTCTGAAATACATGAGAATCCATTTTACCGCATTCTAATGCTCAACTCCAGGATGACTCAAATACCTACTAACAACTCCTACGACATGTGCAATATTTGGTCTTGTGCATACCATGGCGTACATTAAACTGCCTGTGTATGTTTATTAATGGTTAATCTAATTGAAAACACAACACTAAATGAAACATTAATCTAAAGAAAACTAACTAAAATTAAGCAAACCAGTATTCTTCAGAGCCGTCTCATTTTCTCTATCTACAGTGATTCTTTTGAAGCTGTTGCTCTCAGATTGTGTAAGCTAGGCTTCCTTCAAATGGAAACTTGTAGAGTATGCAAATGAGAATGCTTTACTATTCTATATGCTGATGAAGATGAGATTGATGATACGGATATGGACAGGGGCTGTGGATTATGCACAGGGGCTGTGAATGAGAGATATCATGATTCTATTGCTATTGCTATGATTCTATGCTATTTATGCTATGAAAGTACTCTATAAATGCTATGAATGCTATGAAATTTGCCTATAGTTTACTTGCTTAAACTTCTATATGATTTTGGAGCTCCCGATAGTTGTATTTATAGATTTTTGCAGGCTCAATCCCGGCTGGCAAGAATCTACGGCTATGAATTTGTCTGGTAAATTTGAATGGTGAAAGATGGAGAGGTTGAGAAGAAGATGGAAGAGGTTGAGAGGTTGGAGAGAAGGATGGATTCTTGTCTTCAACCCACGGGAACAAGCCTGCACAAAAATAGAAGAAATTTAATTTTCTATTTTGGTCGTTTGCTTCCCGGGAGTTGAAGATAAATCCCCAAATTAAATAAATAAATTTATTTAATTTCATTTATTGCATTTTGATATTTTATTTTTGAGTTTTGGACTATGGAAGATTTAATTAAATATTTTGAAATATTTAATTATGATGTGACCTTAGAAGAATATAAAATAGTTAGAAGAATTAATTAAATATTTTTGGAATATTTAATTATAAATAGATATATTGAATCGAATTAGAGGAAATAATTAAATATTTTGGAATATTTAATTATAAATGATATTTAGAAGAAGAATAATATTTTAATCTTTATTTGAATAAAATATTCAAACTAAGATTATATGATAATTAATATAAATAAATTGTAATATTTATTTAATTAATTAAGAAATGAATATGAAAAAATGATTAAATATTTAATCAAAATGAAATCATGAACAATATAAATAAATTATTTAAATTTATTTATATGTAGATAGAATCAGAAGATTTAATTAAATATTAAAAATATTTAATTAATTACCAGACAATGTGATGTAACCATTTTAAGGTGTATACACTGCCTACAGCTGAAGCATATGGTACCTTGGACATTTTTTCTTCCTCCTCTTGTATCTTCGGACACATATCCTTAGTCAATTTAACATGACTAGGCAAAGGTGTGCTGACAGCTTTTGCATTCTCTATATGAAGTCTTTGCAACACCTTTTTAACATAATTAGCCTGAGATAGAAATAATTTTCTATTATGCCTATCTCTACAAATTTTCATACCAAGGATTTGTTTTGCTGCCCCCAAATCCTTCATAGCAAAAGATTTTGCTAATTGTTGTTTTAGCTCACTTATGTGATCCATGTTAGACCCAGCTACAAACATGTCATCAACATATAAACATAAAATAATGTAGTTGTCATTATCCAACCTCTTAAAATAAACACAATGGTCAGAATTACACCTGTTGTAGCCTTGCTCAGCTATAAAACTATCAAATTTCAAGTACCATTGTCGAGGTGCTTGCTTCAAGCCATATAAACTTTTTTTCAATTTGCACACTAGTTTCTCTTTACCTTTGATCTCAAATCCTTGTGGTTGTTCCATATATATTTCCTCTTCCAAATCACCATGGAGAAAGACTATTTTAACATCAAGTTGTTTTAAATGCAAATCTTCAACAGCCACAATACTTAAAACAATACGAATAGAAGTCATTTTAACAACTGGAGAAAAGATCTCATCAAAATCAATACCATTTTTCCGTGCAAATACCTTTACAGCTAATCTAGCTTTAAATATTTTCTTACCTCCATCCTCTTCTTTCAGCCTATAAACCCATTTGTTTGGTAAAGCCTTTTTACCTGCAGGTAACTTGCATAATTCTCAAGTCTAATTTTTTAGCAAGGAATCCATTTCTTCTTCCATTCCATGCTCCCACTAAACCTTGCTATCCACCTGCATAGCTTCATCATAATATTCTGGTTCACCAACATCAGTTAACAAAATAGTATACAAAGAGGGAGAGAATCTTTCTCGAGGTCTACTTAACCTTGAAGATCGTCTAACAAGAGTTTGTGGTATTTGTTGTTGTTGTTGTTGCCCAGCATGAGAAACCACTGAATCATCATCGTTTGGAATATCATCCAACACTACATAATCATTCTCTTTCTTCTCATGTTGTAGCAACAGATCTTTGTACAACACTTTCTCATTGAATATGACATCCCTACTTCTCACAATTTTTGATTTTCAAAATACCAAAGCCTATAACCAAATTCATCAATGCCATATCCAACAAATATACATTTCTTTGATTTTGCATCAAGCTTGGTTCTATTTTCAGAATCTACATGTGCAAATGCTTCACAACCGGAGGTTTTGAGAAAAGAGTAACTCACCTTTTTACCTTTCCATGCTTCCTCTAGAATACCACAACCCAAAGGATTAGAAGGACCTCTGTTAATTAAATAAAAAACAATGTTTATATTCTTTGCCCATATTTTTTGAGGCAACCCAACATGCAATCTCATAGTCTGTGCACGCTCCATTATTGTCCTATTCATGCACTCCGTAACTCCATTTTCCTATGCAGTCCTTGGAACCATTTTTTGCCTATGAATACCATTAGAGGAACAATAATCTTCAAAATATTTACTGCAATACTCACAACCATTATCAAATATGAGACATTTTATCTTTTTACCCATCTCATTCTCAACCAAGTTTCTCCATTTTTTAAAAGTTTCAAAAACATCAGATTTTTGTCTAAGGAAATAAATCCATACCTTCATAGTTGCATCATCAATGAATGTAACATAATATAGAGAGCCACCGAGAGAAGATACCTGAGCTGGTCCCCATATATCTATATGCACAAGCTCCAATTTCTCATCTTTCTTTTGCTTGAACCCATCCCTGAGAAAACTAACTCTCTTTTGTTTTCCATACACACAACTTTCACAAAAATCCATATTAACACATTTTAGACCTGGTAAAACATTATTTGAATGAAGTACTTTCATACCTTTTGCACTCATATGCCCAAGTCTATTATGCCACAGTGCTAATTCAGAGTCCACAGCAACTGTATGATCTTCTACCTGCTAAACTGCATCAGCTGTTCTTGAACATTGACCCTTTTCTATAACAATTAAAGTAGAAGGAATAGTATGTCCTGTATAAAGATATAAGATGCCTATTTTCACACCTTTTGCTACCACTAAGGCACCCTTTGTGACCTTCTAATTTTATCACTAAAAGTAACAACACAACCTTCATCATCTAGTTGCCCTGCTGAAATTAAATTTCTGCTTAACTTTGAAACATGTCTTACCTCACGTAGTAGCCAATGATTCCCATTTTGCAACTTAATCTTGATTCTTCCCTTTCCAACAATCTGACAGGGTTCGTTATCTTCTAAATAAACCATCCCAAAATCCCCTTGGACATAATCAAGAAAATAACTTCTATGGGGGGTAGCATGAAATAAAGCCCCTGAATCTAACACTCAAGAATCATCAGCATTATCAAGGAAAAGAATCAAAGCATCCTCATCAGATTTATTACTTACCACATTTTCCTTTTTACTTACTTTTTGTCTCCTTTATTTTTCAGAGACCAGGAATCTTTCTTCAAATGACCCAGCTTACCATAGTACCAACAATCCCTCTTGTCTCTAGATTGGGACCTTTTGTCCTTTGATTTTCCTCATGACTTCCCACGATTTCCAAAATTGTTTCCTCTCTTCTTTGTTCTGCCCCTACTTTTTGCATTCAAAACACTGCCTGATGTGGATGTTCCACTTGAGCTTTTCCTACGAATTTTCTCACTCAAAATAATACCAACAACATCATCAAATTTCAATGTATTTGAACCAGAACATAATTGGGTAAGTGCACCAAGATGGTTCCCAAAAAAGGGGCTCAAGTGGCCACTTTTTTTTCTGAAATCAGGAAATACTGACCTTGGACGTGAAATTGAGGACAGCTACACTCAAAAATTTTAGATGGAACAAAAACAAGGACCATAGTGCTTCGAGTTTACTTTCTAAACTACTAATTTATTTTGAAAATGGTTGAGATTAAGGGGTTCAAAAGAGGGACACAGATAAATTGTTGTTTCTGTCAGAAAAACATAACATAGCAACTCTTGTGTGACCCGAGCACAGTGGAATTTTTTGTAGTATTTTTAAAATCGCTCTAGTCAGAAGTTAGATAATAGTATGTAGTAAGGATTGGATATTTTTTGATAATTTTTTAATGAATATTTGATTTTTTATTAATTTTCTTGAGTGCAGTCTTGCTCCCCCTAATTTTTTTTGAAACTAATAGATTTTTTTTTAAATTTTTTTTTTTTTAAAATTGTAGAGATGGAGTCTAGTTTCTAAAAATGTAATTTATTTCAAATTTTGATGAAGCAGTTAATTTATAGCGAAAAAATACCAAACACTATTTTTGAAGAAAAATAGGCATACAAACAAAAGAAATTATGGATGAAAGGCTTAACATTGTTAGAAAGTGAAAAAAATTACATCGTTGGAAAGCTAATAAAGAACCTAACATTACCCATGTGTTCAATTTTCTTGATATTGAACCAGATGCAATCTTGATGGTGAGCACGAACCCGATTATGTGAAAATTTGTTGAATTTAGAAAAAACACGTCTCTGGTCTTTGGGAATGCCCTCCAAGCCTTTGGGTTGGTATTCCAAGGAAAATACCAAAACAAATTTACAAAGAAAACCATAATGTGAATGCGTTATAATGCGAACGCGTTATTTGTTAGTTTGGCCACAAAAGTGCAACCATTTCGGTGCACTTACCCAATTGCTAACAGCCATTACCAAGCTATTTCAGCTTTCAGGCAAAGAACACAGAATCAAAAGAGCCCTAACTTCTTCATCAAAATTTATTTTTATAGAAGTTAATTGACTGGTGACTATATTAAACTCATTCAAATGATCGGTAACTAACCCACCTTCTACCATTTTCATAGTAAATAAACGCTTCATAAAAAATACCTTATTCAAAGTGGGAAGTTTTTCATATAACTTCGCCAAGGTTTCTATCAACTCTTTAGTTGTCTTTGTTGTTGTAATATTGAATGCCACTGATTGTGCCAGGCATAAACGAATACTACCAAGAGCCTTTCTATCCAAAATATCCCAGTCCTCATTAGACATTATTGCGGGTTTCTTGGTTTTCCCTTCCATTGGCCGCCATCAATTCTTCTGATAGAGATAGTCCTCCATCTGCATCTTCCATAACTAATAGTTCTGCCCATTAAAATTCTCAACCTTCTTTCCTTTGTCTACCATTGCTCCCACTCAACTGTGAGACTCCCACTCAGCCGTGAGACCTTCCTACAGACAATAATCGAAACACAACCCACTTTGATACCACTTGTTAGGGTTAGAGATGGCAGATATCTAACAATTAAATGCAAATTTAATTAATAAAATAGAGAAACTAAAACACACACAGAATAAATCATAACACAAAGAATTTAGCGTGGTTCACCCAATCTGGGCTACATCCACTAAACCGCAACCATCCAATACTTTTATTATCCAATAAAAACCCTATTACAATCTTGTGAATAATCACATTTTTCATCATACTGTAATACCCAACCGAACCCTTTTTTAGCAAGCTTAGAAGCTTCCAGATTTGGGGCTATATAGTATAGGATGATCAGTTGCCACACACCAACAGTTTCCTCACATAAACCACATCTCCTATAACCTAAGGTATGGTTAATAATGTGTAGGAAAAATAATATTAAAAATCCTGCACTAACAACCCCCCTTAAGCATATCTTAGGTGGGTGAAAGGATGAAACAATGCAAAGATGGGTCCCGACTACAAGGCCATGTTAGGTACCCATGTACAACAATGAAATCTCTCAAAGATGAGAAAGAGAAAACCTGTAGGACAAAAATCTCCCCCAAAAGAGAAGAAGAAGAGAGACCATACAGTCCCCAAATATAGAATCTCATGCATTGTTCATGAATGCTCCACACAAGAAGCTGAATATGATCCAAGAACGAAAAACAATATTCCTCCCCTTAGGAAGAAAGAAAACCAAGGATGTATGCAAGATATCTTCCCATTCCTAAAAGGAATATGAAGGAAGAATGATGAAAACATACGATGTCTCTAAAGTTTGCTTATGTGTCCCCATGTCAATGCTGAAAGTTGTCACCATCAAATTAGGTGTTCTAGGCCACATTGTAGAAGATGAAAATCCATAACCTAGTGGAGATGGATGTAGAACAAAATTTGAAGAAAAAGATATCTCCTTTGAAGAAAAAGGTGTCTTCTCCAAATGCCACTCAATAGTTGCCACAGTCATGTAAAGCTGTGAAAAATGATCATGTGGGTAAAGAACAAGAGGGTCAAAAGGTTCCCCCTCAACATTTGAAGAAGACAAAGCAACTTCATCAAAGAGAAGATGTATGCACTCAATTGTGTCCTCCAAGTTTGCAAAATAGGACTCACAAAACAAACCTGCAATGTATGTCAAGTACTCATCCCAAGTAGCTATGTTTGGAAGACAATAAATGTCCTGCTGCACTAGATCAATAGAAACCATGGGTTTAGCAATACCAGTACAATCAAAAGTGACAGGTAATGTAGGAGATGAAGTCTCAACATATGTCTCTTGAACCTCAATTGAAATGATACCAAGATTCACTTGACCATATTGAATCTCCTCAAAAGTGTCCACACTAGATGCATGAGTGTGTACATCATCCGAAGGAACATCAAAAGAAAAATGTGAGAAGGTGTATACATGAGATTGATGATCTACCTCCCCAACTACAACAATATCTCTACTATACAAATCCTGAATAATCACAAAATCTGGTGTGAACTCAACACTCTTTCCTTCCCCACCATATGTGATTTGATAGATAGAAAGGATATTTGTTGACAATGAAGGAACACAAAGAACATCGTTGAATGATCCTTCATCTATGTCAATAGATCCTTTCCCACAAACACTCACTTGTGTGTTGTTAGCCATCAGGATGTTTGGTGATGAACATGTTTTGAATGAAGAGAACATACTCTGTGATGAAGCCATGTGATGTGAAGCTCTAGAATCAAGGATCCATCTCCCTGATTCAGAATCTACAACTGCAACAAGTGCTTTCCCCTTTTGTTTCTGTAACTTTGGTTTAAAAGGAGATGATGAATCCATAGTTGAAGGAAAATTGATTTTATTCTTTGCTACAAGATTCTTCAACTCATCAATTTGTTTTAAATAACATTGATGTTCATCATGCCTAGGTTTCTTACAATATGCAAATGTGGGCTTATCCTTCTTAGATGATTCCCCTTTTGAGGAAGAGGATTCAAATTCTTTTTGTGGCTTGTTCTTTTTCTTCTTTTGTTTCTGATCAGGATGCCTTGATTCTTTATGTACCTTAGGCTCACTAGCCATCAAAGCTTATGACTTGGAAACTTTGATGAGACCCATTTGAATTAGCTTTGCTTCCTCTTGGATTAGAAGATCTAAAAATGCATCAAATGTAGGCACAACATATGCAGTTCCCATAGAAATCCTATTGGTGTGAAAGCTAGAAACAAACACCGAATACTCAGGACCAAGCTTAGATAACACATTTAGAATCAACTGTAAATCCTCCTTAGTAATCTTGCAATCCTTTAACTATGATCTTAGTTGCTTAATCTTGGAGATATAGTCTTGGATGTGGTAAAAACTTTTTGGATCAAGATTCATCAAATCATTATTAATCTGATAACCCCTAATTTTATCAGTTTTACCATACAAATTTTCCAGAGTCTCCCAAGCCTCCTTAGGTGTCTTCCATGATTCAAGATGAAATTGTAAATCAAAAGAGACTAGTAAACAAATGTAACCAAGAGTTTTCTCATGATTGATCTCCCACAAAGCTTTTGCACCAACATTAGTAGGTTGAGGAATAGATTCTTTTACATAGCCTATGCAACCTTTTCCCATTAGATAATTCCATAGTGATTGTTTCCATGACGCATAATTATATAGAGTTAGGAGTTCAATGTTATGTTTCCCCATTGTAAGAACACACAAAAAAGAAATGAAAGAAATCAAACACCATAAGATCACCCCCCCAAATTCACTCAATCAATGATCCCCCCTAGAAAAATATGATGGTGGCACTTTATAATTAGTACGTTTACAATTCTGGAGTTATTTTTCAGAGTTTTACAATGTCCAAAATTAGACCCAAATACTAAAAGTATAAAATAATCTCAAAATCAGAATTTGAAAATAGCACCAATGTATAGTGCTAAAAAAAATATCAACTTTCAAAACAAGAATCACTTCGATCCGAGGTCATATGTGAAAGTTATAGCCGTTTGAAGTTCCAAAAATGAGAATTGTCCTTCAGATCTGCTGATAAAATTGATTTTATGAAAAATATAAATCACTTGAGAAAAAATGGATCACACCACTACAAATCCTGCAAAATTCTACCCCAAATCAAAAAATATTGCTATGAAAAAAGATCTTGTATGACTAAATTATGGCCTTCCAAAGATTGACTACAAAATAAAAAATGCAATTGGAGTGGGGGTCTGCTGAAATGTTTTAGTTTAGTTTCTGAAAAATATGTAACCTGCATGCAGAAAATAGCAACGACCTAGATGTTTTTTTCTGGTATGAACAAAACCCAGATGGTGGATTTTCTTTAAAATATACATAAAATATGGATCTAGTGTAAAACAAATGCCTTTAGCAACATAAAATGACCCCAACAACCAAAAAATGACCTAAAAAGGTAGAATCAGCTACTTAAGACAAACAAAGACATGCTACAACCTGCAATACTAATTAAAACACTCACAAATCTCTCAACTTTGAGAAGGGACTTGCAGATCTGACGCTCTAATACCATGTAAGAGTTGTTGATGAACTCGAGCACCTAGGATCACTTGCAAAACCAAGATAAACCTTCCACATGAGAGCAGAAAGAGATAAAATGCTGGAATATAGTGCAATAATAAAACGATGTTATTATCACACACTAAATGATACAATATGCCTCAACTCTCCTTTGAATTAACATAATTAATATGAACTCATTTGGACTAGATGGGAGGGAGAGGTGAGTGCAGAATATATAGTAGAATATGGGCAAATAATTCCAAGAGGGGAAATAACTCCCAAATAACCAAATTAAGTGGGAGTTATGCCTACTTGAAAAATGCCCATGTGGCATAACCTACTCAGAAAGAGACAGATGAGTGGTTTTGTGAGGTGGCATATAAGGCCAAAAGAGGGTGTGAAACTCAACCACCCAAGTGTGAGTGGGAGCAACACATGTAATCGATGGATTACGCCATGTGTCCTCACATAAACCACATCTCCTATAACCTAAGGTATGCTTAATAATGTGTAGGAAAAATAATATTAAAAAACCTATACTAACACACGATACATTAGATTATGTATGTTTTGCTGCTCCTTGCTTTCACATTCAATTTTTTATTCAAATATTGACAATATTTTGTATTGCCACTAATATACCCAAATATCTCTCATGCGGTTTGTCTATTATAACTTGTTTGTTTGAAATGCACCTATGGTTTGCCACTATTATAATGTGTATGTCATTAGACATCCATACTATGTACATATATGTATGAATTTACACACATACAGATACACTATATATATATATATAGGGGAGAGGACCCAGTAGTTGTGCACCTTAACTTCGCGTTCTTAATTCTCCTACATGAAAATTTCAAATCACTCCCAATTTTTTACAGTGGCTTGCTTGATAAGTCCCCTGCTTACAACTTTCGTTTCAAGTTGTCATCATTAATTTTGATACCTTAATTATGCGTTACCGTAAAAAGTGTAAAAAATCCCTATTTTCTACCCCCCTACCAACCGTAGTGAATTACCACCCCCGATTCTTGAACACTTTACACCAATACTTGAACACTTTATCATAAAAAAAAATCACTTTCTATTTTAAATATGATTCATCATTGTTGACAAATTAAACAACTTGTTACTAATAATTAATTAAATATCAATTACTTATAATTACTAATAATCTTTATATAGCACATATTTTTTTTACTACATGAATAATTTTTACCTATAGATTATTTATAAATTACATTTAATTGTGACTAAATAATCTATAAACTTTTAATAAACTACTATTCCTATGACCTATCGCTTATAACCTAACCCTAATTTTAAAGTTTTTCTTACCTCCTCATTTGGTCGATCCTCTCGCCGCTGTGTCCATTGCTAAGGGCAGCAACCAACGTGCCCATTGCTGAAGCTCTACACCGAACGTGTCCATCCGCGAGATCTGCAACCATGCAACGACAGATGCTGACCAAGCAGGTAAGGTTGCATATATTTTTGTTGGTTATCCTTGATTTTTTTCAGTGTTTTAACAAGTTTGTTGATTTGCAGGTCGCCTCCTCTTCCCATATTCATGAGCCCCTGGGCAAACTAACTTCCTGATCCGCCACCGGCTTAGTAGTAGTGTTTTCAAGTATGGTGTGTGTCACCTCCTGTGAAGAGAATGTCGTCTACTGTTCACTTCCTTGCCAATCCTGTAGCCGTCACCTGTTGTCGACCATGCAACTGTGTCTATGGACATAACTATTTTACAAGGGTTTGGAACTCTTTGAGTGGTAAGGTCTTTTTTGACCTTACTGGGGCTATGACCCATTTTAGGTGGTATTAATCTTTGCATTGCAGTTTATTTCTAAAGCTTTAAGGTTAGGGTTTATAAATTTTGGATTGATGTTCTTTGATTTTTGAAAACCCACAATAAAATTTGGTGGTCTGATAAATTTAAGGCCTTCTTTTTCTAGTTGTTCTATCAGAAGATGTTTTGTTTTTTTGGGGAATACCCAACTGGAAAATTGGGCTCGGTAAGGTGCTAAAAGCATTTTAGGGTCAAGCCGCTAAGTTTTCTGAGCGTTTTCTGATAAAATTATAAGATGCAAAGTATACTTTTTTCTGATAAAACTTACAGTAACCTCATATGCTTTTTCCTTATTGCTTCATTTGAGAAAATTGCCCATATTTGGTATTGTCTATTTGCAAAAACCAAGTTTCCCACTACGACAAAAGGATAAAATGGGTTAATGTTGTCAGTCACCCATGCATTTGCTGCAACCTCATCACTTGCAATCTTCTCAAGCTCGCCGTTGTCAACTCCCAATGGCGCCACAGAGAACAAAATACACTTACAGATCTCTTCCACAAAATAAAAATAAAACAATTACTGTAACTCTTCTGTTTATGCTCTCTTACAGAACAAACTAAAAAATGCCACCCCTAAATAAATGTAATACTGTAAAAGCTTAAATTGTACTGCACAATAATAAAACCTCTACTTTTTTAACTCTGATTTAGCAACAAAACTTGCTGATAATACACGTGATCATCAACAATTTCTCTGTAATTATCTTAAATCCTGAGCATCATCGGCCCGCAGTCCAAGGCAGACTTATTTATTTTTTATTGAAATTTTATCAAACCCCAAAAATACCCTACATTATTTGATAATTAAATATAATAACGAAAACTGCAAGAAAGCTTTTAATTTAAAAAATTGCAAGAGGGAGGCAGATTTATATTGAAATCTGGTTTGCTTGGCCAAACTGGTAGAGATAACTCCTCTCCTATCATTTTCAAAGGGCGGGACAAATCTTGCATTTTATCATCGTTAAGTCCATTTTAGTTGGTCGGTTGGGGTGTCCTTTGGTGGCTTCAGTGTATTCAATGAATCATGGGCTAAAAATTGCTTTGGTTGGATTGCAAGTAGCTGCAAAAGTTTCAGTACAAGTCAAATCATGCCTGGTGTTTAAGTAATTTTTAGGTATGCTTGAAGTGTCCTTCGTGAGTCTATAATTTTTATCTTCAGTCTCCAATGTTTATATAGCAATCTTCATGATTGAAGACATGGTATCTTCAATCTCCAATGTTTATACAACAATCTTCATGATTGAAGACATGGTATCTTCAATCTCCAATGTTTATATAACAATGTGCATAGACTAAAGATGGCATGCAATGAAAAAAGTTGATTCAACTTATTGTTATATAAACATTGTAGACTGAAGACAACATGCAATCAAAAAAGTTGAATCAACAAATTCAACAAATTGTTATATAAAAACTATAGATTGAAGATAGCATGTGAACATTGTACGCAGAATAGTTGTTTCGACACATTGTGATATAAACATTGCAGATTGAAGATAGTATGTGAACATTCAAAACAAAAACATATTTTTGAAGAGATCATTGAACATACATATATATTTAGTTACAAAACATTACATGCTAGATTGAAGATAGCGTGTGAACATTCAAAACAAAAACATATTTTTGAAGAAACATTACATGCTATATTGAAGATAGCATGTGAACATTCAAAACAGAAACATATTTTTAAATAGATCATTGGACTTACATATATATTTACTTTCAAAATATTACAAAATGACCTGCCTGTACATGCTGCAAAATAGGCATGGTTTGCACAATTGTTACATGGTCATGCATTGATATATCCACTTACAAAGCATTACAAAATGGCCAGCCTGTACATGCTACAAAATAGGCATGGTCTGCATAATTGTTACATGCTCATGCATTGATATATTCAGTTACAAAACAAAATGACCAGCCTATACATGCTGCAAAATAGGCATGGTATGCACAATTGTTACATGCTCATGCATTGATATATCCACTTACAAAACATTACAAAATTACCATCCTATAGATGCTGCAAAATAGGAATGGTCTGCACAATTGTTTCAAGGACTGCAAATTGTAACCATTGCAGAATATACAAGGTCTGCTAAAGAAAACATATATTACGCAAATAGGCAATGCTAAATAGATATGTAGAATTGATTAGTTTACCATAAATCCAGGGAATGGTTCTGGCTCCTCCTCCATAGGACTCTCTATTGAAGTTTTAGTTGGAGTAGCTGAATCAACATGGAGCTCCTCCTCCATAGGACTCTCTGTTGAAGTTTTAGTTGGAGTAGCTGAATGAACATTGGGTGTAACAGGGGTAAGATGACCAAACATATGTTCATCTAACAGCCCAAAAAATTGGAACTATTTGACAGGGGAGTGAGGGGGGCTATGGCTACTAGCAACTTGGAACTTGGTAAGAGCAGCGTATGCAGGGGTTAAAATGTTGTACATATCTCTTAAAATGTTATGGTGTTCAGGTAGGGGAGTTGATGGAGTACTCATCTGCTCAAAACTAGTTGTAACTTGTGTTGTATTACCAAGTAGGGGAGCTGGAGTACTTGTCTGCCCAAAACCAATTGTAACATGTGTTGTATTACCAGGTAGGGGAGTTGATGGAGTAGTCGTTTTCCCAACACTAGTTGTAACATGTGTTCTATTACCATTCTTGACCTGCCTTTGTTTCTTTCTCAACTCTCTCTCCTTTTGTTTTTGAAGCCTTTCCTCCTCCCTCCTCTGTCTCAGTATTTGTCTTTCAATTTTTTTCTCTTCCTTATTTTTTCTTTGCTCAATTTGAAGAAGCTTTTTTGCTTCCATCTATTTTTTCTTCCTTTCTTTCAGCTCTTGAAGTTCAATTTTCTTTGCTTCTTACTGTTCTTGTAAAGCTATATAATCGATTGACATTAGAATTTGAGATGTTTTGCCCAATCTTAGTGCATTATTTCAGATGGAATGGACCTCTTTCTAACCCTTTCAATGGGCAGCTTCATAAATTTGCTTAAAGAGCCTTGACTACATAGCACCTCTTCATCTGCTGTTTCCAAAGCACCTTGGCTATATTCAGCTTCATTCAATTCTAAATTTGTAGAACCCCATATTGTTGTATCTGCATAATAATGAACCACCTCATTGCTTGGTATTGGAGGTGGAGAAGGCATGCTTAAAGATATTTCCTCATTTTGGAAATCAATTTGCACTCCTAAGTTTTCTGCTCTTTCTTTAACCCAATTTGGTGGGTCAAACTGAGTTGATAGACTTAAGTCATTGTCATTTTGTGTTTGGCTGACATGAGTATGAGTATGTGAACTTTTGTCTTCATCTGGGTCAGATGCTGCTGTTGATTTTTCTGTTGTCATTTGTTTCAAACATTCTTCCACTTGAGTTTCTTCATAACCAGCCATCCTCAAGATGCTTGCAATGCCTTCAATCTCATTGTCTTCTTCTATATTGAATGCTTCACTTGGCTTCATGTCCTTACAAAGTGCATCTCTATCCAATGGCCAAATTACAGTCCTACGAAAACCTGCTTTGATGTTTTCAGGCACAAGAGCAAGATTGAAAGCTTTGCTTGCAATTTGTGCCATTTCTGCTCTTCTTATTTCTATGTGTGGATGTTTTGCCATCCACTTTGACCTCTCTGTTTTAAAATGTGTCTTGAATGGAGAAAAGACACTTACATCCAAAGGCTGCAGTTTGTGGTTGGTATGGGCAGGCAGCGTGAGAAGATCAATACCTAGAGATTTGGCTTTTTGAATAGTGGCTAAAGCCACATGGCTTCCATGTCCATCAAAGATGAGCAGTTGTCTGTTTGTGGGTGAAGCCCCACCTGGAACTAATTTAGCAAAGTGATGCAGCCAATTCAAGAATAATTCTTTAGTCATCCAAGTGTGTGGCTGTGCTGCCATGCAAGCTCCTGCTTCACAATTAGCAATGTAATTTTTTAGTTTTTTTTTTGCCTTGAAAATATAGAAACCTGGTATGCTGTAACCTGCTGCATTAATACAAGACAGTATTGTAATCCATTCTCTACTTTTAGATAAAATATATGGCACACTTTTGCTACCCACTTTTGCAAGCACTTTCATTCCACAATTTCTGCCTGCTTGCACACCTGTTTCATCACAATTCCATATATTGGTTGGCCCATATTGATTAGCTTTGTAAAGTTTTTCCAAGTTGTCATAGAAATCAGCCACAATACTTTGTCGCAACATTAGTGCTCTGTCCCTATCTAGACCCCCGGCTGCCCGTAGTGTCAATTCTGGATGACATTTGCGGAAACCCATCCACCATGATCTTCCTGGTAAACCATTCTTGAATGGATTTAGCCTATTTTGACAGATGTGGGCCACATGTGATTTTAGTTGAATAACCTCCATTCCATGACCAATTTGAGCTAATTCTTTGCAACACTCAACTACTTCTTTCTCTTCTTCCATAGACAGGATTGTTGGTGGTCCTTTTCTTTTTGTTGTTGTTAGTCCTGATAGCCAATATGTTAAAGTAGTAGTAGGAATTCCCCACTTTTTAGATGTTGCTCTTATCGAAAGCCCATAGTCTTCAACATCTTCCATGGCATGATACATATCTTCTTCTGTCCATGTACTATTATTGCACTTTGTCTTTTTTCTAGAATGTTGAGAAGTTTGGACATCAACATCCATAGTCTCTGCATTGTTATTAGCCAGTGGGTTGGCTGAAGTCTCACCATCATCTGAGTCAACCACTTGAAATTTCACACCCCGTGCTAAACGAGTTCTTGACATTCGGTTTGTTCTCTTGCTTTTTCTCTTTCCTGCAGCCATAATGCCTAGAGAAAAAATTATCAAATATTAGTTATTTTGTTCAATGTTCAGAACATATTCGATATGTTTTCTAGTTTACTTTACTTGACTCTAGAAGCTAGAAGCTAAAAGTCTCTATTGTTGAGCTGACTATGAAGAAATTGTTCACTGAAGTCTCACCATCATCTGAGTCAACCAATTTCTTCATTGAAGTCTCACCATCATCTGAGTCAACCACTTGAAATTTCACACCCCGTGCTAAACAAGTTCTTGACATTCGGTTTGTTCTCTTGCTTTTTCTCTTTCCTGCAGTCATAATGCCTAGAGAAAAAATTATCAAATATTAGTTATTTTGTTCAATGTTCAAAACGTATTCGAAATGTTTTCTAGTTTACTTTACTTGACTCTAGAAGCTAGAAGCTAAAAGTCTCTATTGTTGAGCTAACTATGAAGAAATTATTCAGTGCCACTATGAAGAAATTGTTCAGAGCCACTCCCACTACGTGATTTAATCATTCCTAAATTGTATAATCATATCACGTTACCAACTCAGTTTTCACTTCAAGTTTCCTACTCATATATTACTCCAAATATATTTTAAGAGCATACTTCCTAGCATTGAACACTTCAAAATATATTAATCAACTAATAGTTTTGTGAATTCTAAAATATGTAGATAAAACATTCATATTATGGCTTTCTAAATTATAAATCTAAGTAAAATTAAGTGATGATATCCTTGAGAATAGTTGACTAAACAAATTATAATATATAGCAATATATTTTATTAGGGTTTCATGATTATTCTTTCTAGTATCCTTTGTTGTTCTTTTGTTCTCGTACTACTTATTTGAATGACCATGGACAGGTAGCTTTCTTCTGCTGGTTTTATAAGACTATACTACAGTACCGTTTTTTGCTTTATGTGATGCTCCTTTGCATGACCATCTATTCATATGTTTGCAGTGAATTTATAAAATAGAGTTAAGTGAAGGTACTCTTCCTCTTTGAAAATTCATGTTAAACCAGTGTAAGAATAGATATCTGTTGAAACAGATGCCCCCATGCGAACTGCACCCAGGTTGTTCAATTCATCTTCCTCTAGAATTCAATGAAGTGCGGAGCAGATATGTTGTGAATACAGAATGTCTTCTTCAAATGGTAGTCTGAAACTGCGCTGGTATAAAAAATGCCATACACATATTGAAAGTTGGGTCTGAGTCCACATAAAATATGCATGGCCATGTAGGGTGCACTGCAATTGAAGATAGTGATGCAGGGCAGACGGTGTAGAAAGTATCTCGTAAACATGTGAATGAGAAAAATTCTTCAAAGATCAAATTCACAATGCCAAAATATTGCTATAAGTAGGGTGCTATTTGCTCATTTTGCATGGGCATAAAATCTGCTGCTGAAATCATAGGATATTAAAACAAGGAGGAATTTTTTTTAAAAAGACCAACCATCTGATGAATGAACACATCTGCCACTGGTCTTCAACAAATATCCTCATCGCACATTATGCCAACCTAGCATGTCCTAATCCATCATGATTGCCTTCCATCCCATTAACTTGAAATGATGTCAAGGATCATCCCCTCTTGCATGGCTGGAGATGCCAAATATTTTTGCTTAAATACCAAACTTTTATATCATTGGATATAATTTGATTCTTGACCCCATACATGGCAAAGTTGTTGAGTTTGTTAGATGCCACATTGTCATCTCTATCACAATGCTTAAATAAGAAATATACAGTGATTTAAATTTCAATCAATTCCCAAGGTGGCTGTAGAATGCTGTTAAGCCTCCAAGTTGGTGTATACCTATATTTGATGGCATTATAATAACCATATAGTTGTCCTCAATTATAATGTTGGGAATCTGTAGGTTGGCAACGAAAGATAGACCAAGCACCAGAGTTTGAGCTTTAGTATCATTGCTTGATCCTGCCTTAAGTTTTTTAAAAGCTGCACAAGCAACTTTTCCTTTCAAATCTCTAATGAGGCATCTAGCCCTGGAGAGGCCCAAATTACCTCTAGCCACTGCATTGAAATTCAGTTACAGACCAGGAGTTTGGTGCTTCCTAGCTTATTTTTAGCTCTGTTTGCTCTATTGGAATGAACTCCTAACTTCCTAAGAATCCTTGAACAAGGGTGATCTAGCAAATTTTGATAGAAGACATTAAGAAGCTTTAATACTTTTAAAGTTCTTCGTTATAGACAAGTTAGTACTAGAAATATAACATTCCGATTGGGTACCATCACCATTGGGAAACCTAAAGAATAGAAAAATGAAAGTAATCGAGACTTAAGAAAATTCACCAATTCAATTGACCAACTAGTTATAATGAAAATAACACCACATTCACCTATTTTGTATTGATTGATTTGGTCGACTGATGCTTAATCAAATCTAACATTCTGAGCTATTTTGATCCATTAAAGGTCGTAAAATTCTATGTTTTGCAAGGGTTTATTCAAAGTCAAATACATTAAGGTTTCAAAAAACTGTAAACTTTCACAAAAACCATAAGTCTTGACCGAGGACCTTGCACTTTTCTTATAATTCATCATTGATTGATGGTCTGAGCTTCCTAGCCTTTAAGTTATGTCTTTTAAGTTATTCTATTTTACATCTTCACTCTGCAAATGGGTACAAAACATTAAGCACTGTATTTGTTGTTCTTTTGTTCTCGTAATGTCTTTTAAGTTATTCAATGGAGGAAGAAATTATATGATTCTTGAAAAATGAGACATTTACTCAAAACATTTTTGACATATTTTGGGCTCTTTCATATAGTCTCCCATAATGTAGACTATATGAAAGAGCCCAAAATATGCACAAATAACTATCTCCAATAATGCACAGCTTTGATATAAATTAAAATAGATTTGTAATTTATACTTTTCATATGTAAACAAATTTCCTTCTCAGATGAATATAAATTAAAATAGATGAAGGAAATAACAACATACCTGAACAGTAAACACTAGAACGGTCTGAACCTGCAATCTGATATGTTGAGTTGTCTGGTAATCTCTTAACAGCTCTGACAGTATGCAGAGAGAATGAGAATGTATGCAGAGAGAATGTATGTAGTCTGATACAGAGAAAGTAGATGGTTTTATTGGTTTGGTTGATCCATGGCTTGTAAATGTTGCATTCTTATTGGATAAAATAAATTGAAATTGGTTTTGGTTGATCTGTGGCTTGTAAATGCTGCATTCTTATTGGATAAAATAAGATGTCAGAGATTGAAAGAGGCAATTTTAAATTTTGTCGTAGTAGTTGGTTGATATTGCTGGAATTGGTGAGTCTCATAGCTGGTATTTGAATTTTTGCAGGTACGAGAGGCTCAACATTTATTGATATTGCTGAAATTGGTGAGTCTTAGTGCTGGTATTTGAATTTTTGCAGGTACTAGAGGCTGAACATTTATTGCTGAGAAGTATTCACAGATAGTACGAGTGATTGATAGGAGAAGTCTACACTACCAACAATTTTTGTTCAGATTTAATGAGAGATGGCAGTAGATATTGAAAATAGAGTTTTCTATATTAGTTAAGATGTGCACTAGAACTTGAAGGGATTAGCCTACTTCCTAAGTAGGTAACAAGTACAAGTTTGACTGTTTTGTTCATTTGTTTGGACAAAAGTTAATGTAATTTTTAATATTAGTTTTGTTATCTGTGCAGAAGTATTCTGAAGTTGTTATAAATAATATTTTATTTTGTGTCATATTCAATGTGTAATGAATGATAAATGTTTATTATTTTTTTATTGATTATTGGTAGTTGCACAGTTTTTAGTATATCTATGATTGACACAAAAATATATAAATATTGACATTTAAATGTTCAATTAATAGTTTGTATCTGTTCAATTAATACATAAAAATATCACAACAAGTATCACAACTATTAGAACGCGCTCCATTATTAGATCCTCTCCCCTATACATAACAAATATACACATTTTATACCACTTCACTGAAGATTATAAACTTTATAACATGAATTTTTGTTACTGCCTTTATTTTTCACTCTATTAAACCTTTTCCCCTTAAGAGGGACTCTAGCTCCTTCAGCTCTTGTTTCGCTTACTTGCTACCGCAAATACAAAGGACAAACTTTTTGTCGTGTCTTTCAAGCGGGCGTTACCACGCGTAATTCATATCCCCGCGTTTGCTCCCTCAGCAAACCCGCATAACCCTCTCCAACGCGATAACTCGTTTGATCCCCCATCCCCATTCCCTATCCTCATTTAACTTCCTCGAGTCTCGCACGCTGCTCCTTCTCTTTCCTATCCATGGCAGATGCCTCCTCTTCAACAGGCCGACCTGAGAGTGCTTTCCATGGAATCATAGGTCCACTTGCTACACCGTCAACAACACTGAAGAAGGGGCCCTTCGATGTTTTCATTAATCATCATGGCGAGGATGTGAAACTGACACTAGCCAGCTCCATTTACCATTTCCTAGATGCCCTTCGTGTGAGAGTCTTTCTGGACCAAAAAGAGCTTGATTTGGGTGACTTGTTTCCAAAAGAAATAGAAGATGTAATGCGCAGTGCTCAAATTCATATTGCCATATTTTCCAAAAATTATGCGAGATCGGCCTGGTGTTTGGAAGAGCTGTCGTTTATGCTAAAAATAAGGGCCACAATTATTCCTGTTTTCTACGATGTCCAGCCTGCTGACCTCAGATGGGTAGATTCACAGGAAATGTATGCTCAGGCCTTTCGAGATTACGCAGAGAAAGCTAGATACCTGCCACAAACCCTTGAGAAGTGGAAAAATGCACTCTATGAAGTTTCCAATATTAATGGCGCTATATTCCGCAGTTGTGAGTATGTATCAAATATTCAGTACCCCAGTGATCAGATGCATCTTATTCTGTCTTCTTTATATTTTACTTTTAACAATCTTTACATTCATACTGATATTTGTTCGTAATGGCCAGTGATGAAGGACTTCTTTTAAAAAGAATTGTGAATCGCGTCCAGCAGGAGATAGTGAACGTGAAGGTGCCATTCGAGGTAGCTCTATATCCAGTTGGATTGGATGATGGCGTAAAAGGCTTTGAAGATGCCATTGGTCGATCTGTTCTAGGTTATGAAAAAGTACAAATTGTGGGAATTTATGGCATGAGCGGCTGTGGTAAAACCACACTTGCCAGAGAGTTATATAACCGAAAATTCAAAACCTTCAATAACTGTAGCTTTTTATCTGAAGTAAGAGACGCTGCGTTGCATAAGTTGCAGAAAAAACTCTTGAGGGACCTGGTACATTTTAGTCATTTATCATCCAAGGATGCAAGCGAACTCAAGTCTATTTTGACTGGGCGTTTCAAATCCTTATCCGCTCCCGTGCTCATCGTTTTGGACGACGTTGATCACGTGAATCAATTGAATGCTCTGTTGCCAGCCAAGGGCAGTACCCTTGGATCGGGTAGTTTGATTATTGTCACTACATGCAATTTGGGCGTCCTTAAATCGTGGGGTATCTCCTCGGTTTATAAAATGCCAAAACTGGATCCGCGTCATGCAAGTAAACTATTTTGTTTGCATGCTTTCTTAAAGCCCTCTCCTCCTGTCAGCTTTGAGGGTCTCGTTCAAGAGTTCATAAATGCCTGTGATAGATTGCCCTTGTCTCTTAAGGTCATTGCAGAAATGCTTTACGGAAAGTCTGAGGAGGAGTGGAAATCTAAATTGGAGCAGATCTCTGGATTGGTCGACGAGGTAGAGGGCAGGCTGAGATTTTGCTATAATGCACTGAAGGAGCAAGAGCAAGATATGTTTTTGGACGTAGCTTGTTTCTTCATTGGAGAACAGAAAAATTTGGCCATTGCAGTATGGGATGCAGCTGGGTGGAGGAGCCTGGAAAACCTTGAAAACCTTGTGAACAAGTGTCTCGTTGAGGTCGACAAGCAGCACCGCATAAGAATGCATAACCATCTGCGTGATTTGGGAAGAAAAATTGCAATTAAAAGCCTGCCGCATCGTCTTTGGTCCCCTGAGCAGATTGCCGAGATTACCAGGAATATGAAATACAAACAGGTAAGGTTGATATTTTATGTCTGAGCTACTACTGATCAAGGAAATCAGGGCACGTTTGCTTGTCTTACTGATTGCTTTGATCCAATTTTGTTACTGTTTTTACGTTTTGTATTCAGGAAAGAACGTTGATCCGGGGAATAATGGCTGCTACAACTCAATACGTTCAATGTCCTGCTCATGACGAGTTCCCTAAATGTTGCGATCCCTACCCGCTGCCTTCCAAAGAATGCATGGGTCTTCGATCCCTCGAACTTCTCGTTGTTGCTGGAAAGCATTTCAGTTCATCAGATTTTGCCAAACTATCAATGGATCTAGTGTGGCTTCGTTTGTTTGATTTCCAAGACACAGATCTTCCATCCTGTTTATCATTGACAAATTTAAGGGTTTTAGAGCTGTACGGAGCCTCGAAATTACAACTATGGGCAAAAAACGCGCATGTAAGTAAAGATACTGTGCTTTACCATTCTTTTCCAAAACCTTACATTACAATCATTAACCTACTAGCTAAATTAAACTGAAAATTGGCTGCAGACACCAAAAGAGTTGAGAGAGATGATTATTACTGCTACTAAAGGCAGCACTTTCCCCAGATTTCCAAGCAAAATATCTGGTCTGCAGCATTTGAAAAAGATAGCATTGATTTCTGATCATGGAGGAGAATTTTGCTTTGAGACACTGCCGGATGAGTTTTGTTATCTCCAATCTCTTGAGCACCTAGAGCTACGACATTGTAATATGCTGTCATCACTACCCAAAGATTTTGGGAAGTTAACAGAGCTGCGACATCTAGATTTGCACTCTTGCAAAAGGCTGTGGAAGTTGCAGGAAAGTTTTAAACAGCTCAAAAATCTGGAATACCTTGATTTATCAGACTGTACAAAACTCATCCCTATGCCAGAAATTCTTGAAAACATAAGAAAGCTAAAGAATTTGTACTTCTCGGGATGCTCCCTCCAATGGCGAATGTTGCCCCAGCATATTGAAGATCAGAAGTCACTGAGAGAGCTCCATCTCCAAAACACCATGCTAAAGTGCCTGCCAAGTAATTTTAGTCAACTGAGGGAATTGTTAACACTGAGAATCGGGAGTCCCTACTTCAAAGTCTTACCAATGTCTCTTGGAGATTTGTCCAGCTTGACTAATCTGAATATTACAGGATGCATCAATCTGGAATTTTTGCCTCAGTCTTTAGAGAGACTAAAATTTCTAGAAAGTTTATGTCTAGAAGACTGCGCAGTCAAGTCTTTACCCGAAGGATTTAGGCGACTGACTAATCTTAAAACTTTGGAGATTTCTGATTGTCCAATTGCCGAACTGGATTTTAGTTCGGCGTCTTCTCCGTCGTTGGGGAAGCTTAAGGTAATGCGTTTAAAAGGAACCAAAGTGAAGAGAGTATCAATTTGTAAAGATTTTTGTCCTATCCTTGAAACTCTCCAGCTTGAGCACAATGGCGATTTAACGGAGATGGAGATCCTTTCCACATCAGTCAAGATAGTCAAAGTGGATAATTGCAAAATGCTTCACATCATCAAGGGTATTCCCGATCTAGTAAACCTTGAAGCATTGGAAATAAAGGAACGTCAGAAGTTAGATCAAGATTCTCTTGCAGCGGTTAGGAAGTGGGAATGTTTAAAGTTCATCCAGAGTCTCACAAAGAGGTTCAGTTCTCTCCGAATCGAGCAGAAGGTCATAATGCTTTGGTGTCTTATGAAGCATGTTATGAAAGTAAACAGGCGGTTTGCTTAGAATGATTTTCTTCCAAGGTAAAAGTAAATGTTGCCCCAGCGGCGTTAGGAAGATTCTGTTGTTTTATGTATCAAGGAGTTGCACCCAACCTATGGTATTAAGTAGCAGGGTCGTATTTGACTTCTGTTGCTCATAACAAAAACTATTACTCTGATATTTTATTTCTCAAATAATTTATCTGCACTGTTAGTTTGGGGACGATAACCTTTGAAAAGCAACTCTAAGAAGATATCCTGTGAGTAGTTTCTCTTTTGTTTAGAAATTGTTTGTACATTTCTTACTTGTGGAGAGTCTGAGACAAATTTCGAGGAAGGCACGGTGCTGGAACAGAAGAAGCCTTCAAGCTTTTCAGGTTTAGCTTGTATTTTTCGCGAGAATTAGTTCTGGTTTGTTTGAATATTTAAGTTAAAAACATTTTGCTGAAATACTCTTCTATAGCGTAATCTTTTTTCTAAGGGGATATTATATTAATTAGAAAGGGCCACCAAGGACAGATTTAGCAAAACAGCAGTACAGAACTCCATGTCGGAAGCGAAAATATAGTAAGCTTACCTACAACTGGCAGGCTTGAGGACCATACACCTTGAGTGGAGTTTGGTGGTAGGTATTGTATTCGGTGAAAGAGACTGAATTGAGAGGGGTATTCGGTTATAAGTTTTCATTTGGTTATAGGTGGAGAGGTTAGTGCTTGAGCATGTTTCACTAGTTGTGTTTGTAATTGTAGATTTATTGTTCAATATTTTTAATAGTATAGTACGAGTAGTTAGCATTACAAAGTTCTTAGTGTTGATTACTATAATCAGGAAAATTATCAAGGTTAATGTAATAAAGCATATAAATCAAACCTTAATAAACAATGAAGTACAAATAAGCATAAAGACATAAAATATGGAACAATATTACCAAATCTTCATGCCACCATTGGTTCACTTCCATTGCACTTCTCCATTTTGCTTGAATATAATAATTGCCTTCATATTTTGAGTATGCAAATAGGCCTAATGACAATGACCGGCAAATATTGAAAATTTTGTATGACATGCACTTGATTTGGTGTTGATAGCATGATAGCAAGATGACTCTAGATAGCTTGACAATGATAAGGACGACGTCTTTTATAGGAAAGATAATTTTGAATGAATGGCTAAGATTGGAAGTCCATAATCAATGGTCAAGAATGAAAGATGTATGAATTAGGGTTAGGGAAAAATTAGGGAAAATTATAAGGATTGACAGTTAAGATTAAATTATAAATCAAGGGTGGAGGTCAATTGAGACATGGATTGATAAGGATTTGATGTGGGAAATAAGATTGGCACAGACAAAGAGGTGAAATCTAGGCTGCCAATGAATAATTAAGTCCCTTTCTTTTCTAAAAATTAAATAAATTTTTATTTATTTAATTTTTATACCACTTTCTACTATAATTAAATAATTAAATTAAGAGAAAACTTATGACTTCAAAAAATAATTATAAAATTAAAATTATTTAATTATGAAAGATGAAAAGGGAAATGATGAAAATTTTAGAAGTCACAAGACTAGGACAATTTTTAGTGTGTAGATTTTGTCCCTCTTTGATATAATGTAGTTTATTGTGTTGTGTCAAAGAAATTTAATAAAAAATATGTCTCCATGACAGTAGAGTAGACCTCTGCCCCCTTGGAAATTTTTGAAAATTTTCTAATTTTTTTTTTTAAAATGAAAATTGTTTTGAAAAGTCAAATTAATAGTAAAAAATGCCATGGTGACGAAAGAAATAAATTTTAGGACTTATGGGGTAGATAGAATGGGGTTTCAAAACTCTCACAAAGTGTAGCAAACACAAACCCTAGTCAAACCCTAATTTTTAGGAGGTATAAATAGGAAATTTGAGGGTCAAAGGGCTCATTTGCACATTTGAAGATTGAAGACTAAGGAGCTCTGAGGAGAAAGGAAACCAAGATGTCACTTGTTCCCCACACCAAGCACAAATCATATCATGTGTGGACCTTTAGACTACCAGAGAGTGCAAGAGAGCTGACAAGAATCTACAAACCCACCTTGTAAATTTTTGATTTCATGTATTGCTAGGCACTAGGAAAATTTAACAATTAATTGTGTCGCTTCTCATCAGCCGCAAGTGCTATTGTGATCGATGCAATTGTCTGCAAAATGACAACTATTGAAAACACGCCTAGGGTAGGTTGGAATTTAGAATTATGCTACATAACTATTAAGAATCGACGCATCTGTGGTTTGCAAAAACACAACTGTGAATGTGCAACACAAGTGTCTAGGGTTTAACACAATTGATTAGGGAATGGTACAGTTGTTTAGGAAATGGCACAATTGTGGTTTTTAGCCACAAATGATTAGGGGTTGGACACAATCGAACCTGTGTGACGCATTTGTGAAAGCTTGCAATGCAAGTGTGGTCATGTGACACAATTGCTAAGTTTTGTGACACAACTAACTGTTAAAGTTTTTGCCTTAGTATAAGATAATTTTTTTGTGACAACATATGCCAAATAGCTTTGGCTAAGCTAGTTAACTGACGCAATGTTCATTATTTTTACTACAAGCTAGACTTGATGCGATTTACACACGAGAGATGCAGTCACCTGACATATACTAGTTTGGGGACTAGTTGACTAGCACTAAAAAGCGTTGGTTGTGGCATCTTGGACTTTACCATGTGAATTTTATGCCCATCATTAGGGAAAATAGGGGTATGCTAACTACACTGGTCGAGAGATGGCACTTGGAGACATGTTCATTCCCCTATCAATAGGAGAGGCTACTATCACGCTAGAGGATGTTTACAGGATATTAAGACTACCTATCCAGGGTGAGTGGGTCAAATATGATCTAGGCCAAGGATAACAAGCACTTAAAGAGTATTATGTCTATGAGGATGCCAGAGACCTAGGGATAGACCGCTATGAGATTCAATGGGAGACTTTGGTGGAGCGGTATGAGTGGTTTGACTGCATCTTGTGTACATTGATTGCTAGGGTTGTGATTCCAGACCGCTGAGGATACAAGTTTCCTATTAGATGAGGTGAGATGCTTCTGGGGATGCATGCAAGAGATACATTGTATGCATGGGGGCCATGTCCTTTGGCAATGCTTTATTTTCAATTACATGATATACCCTACCAATAAGGACAATCTATGAGATGTGAAGTTACACTTCTAATGGTTTGGGCTTGGGAGCATATTGTCGTGTTTCGTCCACCAATTGGTCACCAGTTGGGGGCCAACATTCCATATGTCTACATGTATAGAGGCATAGTTACACAAACCCATGTCAAAGATGTGGGGTATTGGAGGCATGGTCTCGACATATTAGTGAGTTTCATTTGGAGGCCCTGGAGGGATTGTGCTCAGTGTCCAGATGAGGATCAACATTAGTAGTGGTGCCCACAGCCGAGGTATTTGATAGGACAAATAGTTCAATCTCAGTATATTATTGACTTGTACTTGCTAGATAGGGCACTACGATAATTCAGAGAGCAACAAGGTGTACCATAGGGTACTATAAAGTTTGCTTGGTCATCTAGGGAGGTGACACCATGGGCTCCTGTGATTTTGGTTATGACAACTAAGCATGGCATTGATGGTCTATAGGAACTTCCATGGGTATGGAGGGGTGGTTTAGTAGATGTAGGGACTACGATAGAGTATGGCACATGGTGGCAGGTTCATAGGCCAATACCCTTGATCGACCCAGATCAGCTAGCTCTAGTGGTTCAACAAGGGTGGGGCCTACGAGGTTGGAGAGGTGGAGGATGAGGTGGTAGAGGGGATGATGGAGGAGATGGTAGAGGTGGTGGTAGAGGCAAGGGATAGAGGCATAGGTTGAGGAGATGACATAGATCACTCTATCCTATCAGGGAGGAGGGACAGGAGGATGGGAGGCAAGATGTGGAGATGGAGGGAGAGCAACCAATTGTAGAGGGAGAGTAGCTCGATGTGTTAACAGACATGGTTGTGATAGAGGTAGAGTAGCCAAGGGTGGAGAGGCATGGGGAGGAGTAGTAGTAGGAGGATGAGATTAGTAAGACAGAGTGCATCCTCTGAGAGAGGATTGTCTTAGGAGATGAGGGATTTGAGGATATACCCATCAGGGATGGTGAAGAGGGTGTGGACTAGTGGATATAGGATCTGCAAGCTAGGGTGTACAGGCTCTAGGGGTTGAGCTCTAGACAATACAGGTGGAAAGACATGGACTTTGCATAGAGCAAAACACTCTATAGTCATAGAGGGATGATGTGGTGATCAAGGAACAATAGGTAGAGTAGTGCAGTTTGGATTTTATTGCTACCTATAGTGGATCACCATTGGATATGGTCAGAGAGGTTCAAAAGATCACCTGTAGAGAGCAATACTATAGGGATTTCTATGAGGTTGAGATGCCTCTAGAGCACAGGGCACCTAGTGCATCAAAGACACTGAGTAGTGGTCGGTCCCATAGTAGATGGTCATAGAGCAATGATGGGGTTTCAGGACGTAGATCTCATCCTTATGATAGGCTATTGCAAGAATGGAGAAAGGAATGAAGGCATTGTCATTGATGTCAACTAGTCAACTGGTTATCTACTAGTTGTTGTTGGCTGTATATGTTGACCTCGGATATTGAGAAAATTGTATTAAAGAAAGTTTACATGTATTTAGTTGTTGCTCTGGATGATGCTCTAGTATTTGCCCCTATATTCATGCGGTTCAGATATGTTGGTAATGGTTGTTGAAGGTTGCTATATCTATATTTGTGAATGTTGGTTCATTGTGAAGTTCGAGTTGTGTTCACCAGTTGTGAACTATGTTTTTTTGTGTTTTGGTTGAGGTCCAGGAGAAAAGTTATTGGTCTAGATTTCTCTTTAATCAAGTCTTTTGACTTGCAGTTCTAGAGTTAAGATGTTTTGGTTGCAGTGAAGATATTTTTTGTTTTTGGAAGTTTTGAGCTTAATCGTTCTGTGTTTTACATTGGTTTGGATGACCTTGTGCTAAGCACTATCTTCAAAGTTGATAAATTGTGTTGGATCTATTTTGGGTCCTACTGAAGCATGTGTTTGGGTTTCCCTCATTCTAATTCCACCCTAGGATGTTTGGTACTAACCTAATTTTAATTTGAAGTTGGATGGATGATTTTGTATCTTTTTCAAGGTTGGAGATAGTATAAATACAGAATGAGCTAGTAATAAAAAATATTCAAGAGAAAAGAAGGAAGATAAGTGAAAGAGTAGATATGACATTGATGTTATTCAAAAAGTGTGTGGAAGTTGTGTGTGGTAGATCAGTGTGAAGCTTAATGTTGAGTTTTCAGATGCAGTGAGTAGAAGGTGAACTCTATCATTCATGCAAGTTGATCAACTGACTGTGGTGGAATCCTTTATTGATTGGGATTGTAGTCTCTCTATAACAAGTTCTCTTTGTCTTCTTTGTATCTCTGTGGTAGTGAGCCCTCTTGGTTGTAGCCCTGACTATGGTGGAATCCTTTATTGATTGGGATTGTAGTCTCTCTATAACAAGTCCTCTTTGTCTTCTTTGTATCTTTGTGTTAGTGAGCCCTCTGGGATGTAGCCCTATTGGATAGTGAATCCTTGTTTCAAGTAGTGAGCCTTATCTCAAGTAATGAGCCTTGTTTCAGGTAGTGAGCCTTTTTGTAATCGGTTTTGATATTCTCTATAGTGTGAGTTAATTCTCACTGTGGTTTTTCCCTCATTGGGTTTTTCACATAAATCTAGTGTTATTGTGTTTATGTGTTGGATTTGAGTTTCTGGATTGGCATTTGATAATTAATCATTTAAGCAATTTTTATTATTAGTTATGGTGATTGGATTAAAAGTTAAAATCTATGACAACTAATACACCCCTTCCTCTCAACTGTCCTATTCAAAATTGGTATTAGAGCTTGGTTCCTTGGTGAAGAGTTAAACTACTTGAGGAAGGTCTAGGATGGCTAGCAAGATGGTCTTTGATTATCAGAGGTTTGATGAAACTAATTATGGTATCTAGAAAGTATTGATGGAAGAATATCTAGAGCATTTTAGATTTGATGTGGAGAAGGCTTACAAGAATCCTTTCACTCCTGCTAATGGTTCGAGTACATCTGAAGAGATCAAAGAACATGAAGTGAACAATAAGGTGAAGTTCATCTTGAAGAATAGTTTAGTATATTACGAGTTGATTAAGGTTTAAAATTTGAAGACAACTAAGGAAGTTTGGGATTCTTTAGAAAGAGCACATGATGGTGATGAAAGAGTTAAAGAGGGGAAATTGTAGAATTTGGAAACACAGTTTGATCTTATACATATGTTTGAAGATGGAAATGTTAAAGCTTATGTACAAAGATTGGATGAGGTAGTGGCTGGAATGTGATCACTTGGCACTTCTATAGATGAAACTAGGATTGTAAAGAAGATTCTCAGAACTCTTCTTGATGCTTACAGTGAGAAGGTGAGTGTTATTGAGTAGACTATAGATTATAAGACTTGTAATAAGGATATGCTGTTAGGATTTTTGACATCTTATAAATGAGGAAGCCAAGTCTAAGAAATAGAGATAAATTAGAAACTACTTTTAAAGCTACAAAAGCTGATGATCCAGATGAAGAGAACTTTGATGAAATGGAAGCTAACTTTGTGAGAAGAAAGAGAAAAGGTTTCAATAAGTATGAAAGTAAGTTGCCATTTAAATGCTTTAGTTGTGGAGAAATAGGTCATTATGCTACAAAGTGTTCGAAAAAAGCTAAAAGGAATAAACAAGGATATGAGAAAGAAAAGAAAGGAAAGAAGATTAATAAAGTTTACTGTGTAATGTTTATGTATGTTAATCTAATTGAAAACACAACACTAAATGAAACCTTAAACTAAAGAAATTGAAATAAATTTAAACAAACAAAATCTTCAGAACCGTTCCATTTTCTCTATCTACAGTGATTCTTTTGAAGCTTTTGCTCTCAGATTGTGTAAGCTTGGCTTCCTTCAAATGGCAACTTGTAGAACGAGAATGCAAATGAAAATCTATTCTATATGCTAGTGAAGATGGGATTGCTGATACAGATATGGATAAGGGCTGTGATTATGCACAGGGGCTGTGAATGAAAGATATCATGATTCTATGGCTATTGCTATGCTATGATTCTATGCTAAAAAGACTTATGCTATGGATGCTAATACTACTTGCAATTTGGCTATAGTTTTCCTGCTTAAAATTTCTATATCTTTTGGAGCTCCCGGCAGCTGTATTTATAGATTTTTGCAGGCTCCATCCCGGCTGACAAGAATCTACGGCTGTGAGATTGTCTGGTAAGTTTGAATGGTGAGAGATGGAGAGGTTGAGAAGAAAATGGGGGAGGTTGAGAGGTTGGAGAGAAGGATGGATTCCTGTCTTCAACCCACGGGAACAAGCCTGCACAGAAACAGAGAAATTTAATTTTCTGTTTTAACCGTTTGCTTCCCGGGAGTTGAAGATAAATCCCAAATTAAATAAAATAAATTTATTTAATTTTATTTATTGCATTTGATTTTTGATTTTTGAAAACTATGGAAGATTTAATTAAATATTTTGTAATATTTAATTATGATATGACTTTAGAAGAATATGAAATATTAGAAGAATTAATTAAATATTTTTGGAATATTTAATTATAAATAGATTTTTGAAGAATTTAGAAATAATTTTAAGAATGAATATCTAAATTGGATTAGAGGAAATAATTAAATATTTTGGAATATTTAATTGTAAATGATATTTAGAAGAAGAAGAATATTTTAATCTTTATTTGAATAAGATATTCAAACGAAGATTATTGATAATTAATATAAATAAATATAATATTTATTTAATTAATTTAGAAATGAATACGAAAAGATGATTAAATAAACTTATTTATTTAATCGAAATGAAAGAATGAAGAAATATAAATAAATTATTTAAATTTATTTATACGCAGATATAATTCAAAGATTTTAATTAAATATTAAAAATATTTAATTAATTACCAGACAATGTGATGTGACCATTTTAAGGTGTATACACTTACTATGTGAATGAGAATGCTAGTATTTCAGATGAGGATTTGGAATATGAAGATCCAGATGACAATGAATTATTTTTCTTGGTGATTAATGATGAACCTACTTCTACTAACTCAAAAAAATAGGTAAAGGAAAGCCCTCAGGAGAAGGAGAAGGAGAAGGAGAAAAATGAAGGTATGGTTATCTCTACCCTACATGCTAAAAATGAAAATAATTTTTGGGTAGTTGATAGTGGTTGTTCACATCACATGACTAGTGATAAGAGTAAGTTTGTTAAACTTGAAAAATATGAAGGCTTGGTTACGTTTGGAGATGATATTGGTGCTAAAATCTATGGGATAAG
Organism: Sequoia sempervirens; assembly: GCA_007258455.2. Taxonomy (NCBI): domain Eukaryota; kingdom Viridiplantae; phylum Streptophyta; class Pinopsida; order Cupressales; family Cupressaceae; genus Sequoia; species Sequoia sempervirens. Next base: position 423,568,122 of record VDFB02193867.1, read on the forward strand.
TTTAGTAAGTTTTGATGGCAAGCATCATACTAACAATGTTTACTATGTTAAGGGTTTAAGGCATAATTTCTTGAGTGTTGGTAAAATGTGTAGAAAAGGATATGATCTTGTGTTTAAGGATGAGAAATGTGAGATCCAGAAAGGATCCAAAATATTGATTGCTATAGGAAAGAAATATGAAGGGAATATTTATCAACTTAAGGGTGTTGATGGACGATGCTTTATGAATCAAATAAATGACAGTTGGTTATGGCATAGTAGAATTTGTCACATGAATTTTGATAACTTGGAAAGGATTTGTGTTGTTCAAGCCATGATAGATTTACCAAGAATTACAAGCTTGTTAATTCTATTTGCAAGAACTGTCAGTTTGGGAAGCAAGCAAGAAATCATTATAGAACAAAGGAACAATCTACTGTTGGATTACTGGATTTAGTTCATACAGATCTCTCTAGTCTTATGAGAGTGCAAAGTCTACTTGGTGAAAGGTACTTTATGCTTTTGATTGATGATTATTCTAGATATGCATGGGTTACATTTCTTAGAGAGAAATCAGATGAATTAGATAGATTCAAGGCATTCAAGGCTATGGTTGAAAATGAAGTAAATTTGAAGATAAAATGCTTAAGATCTGATAGAGGTGGAGAATTTACCTCCCACAACTTCAATATGTTTTGTGAAGTCCATGGAATAAAGAGACAGTTATTTGCTCTGAGAAATCCTCAACAAAATGGAGTTGTTCAGAGGAAAAATAGAGTAGTTCAAGAGGATTCTAAATCAATGATTATTGAAGCCGGATTACCAAAATTTTACTAGAAAGAAGCTATTCATACTATTGTTTGTGTTCAATTAAGTTCAAGCAAGAAAAAATAGTACAAAGACTCCCTATGAGCTATGGCACATAAGAATTCCTATAGTTAAATATTTCAAGGTATTCGAAAGAAAATGCTATATCAAAAGAGATGAGGAAACTTTGGGTAAGTTTGATGCAAGAAGTCATGAAGGAATATTTCTTGGATATTATACTAAAAGCAAGGCATACAAATGTTTCAATAAAATCTAAGAAAGATTGTAGAGAGCTCGAACGTGAAGGTTGATGAGACAATGAAGAATTTTATTGATATTAATGGACGTGTCTGATGAACATGATTGTGCAAGAATAGAAGAAATTATGGAAGAATGGGATAACGATGAGTAGAAAAAGTAGGATGAACAAAATGAAATAGAAGAAGATGCTTTGGTGATGTTCCCTAGGAAATCGTAATATGTACAGAGGAATCATTAAAAAAATTAGATTATTGGAGACAAGATAAAAGACATGTTAACCAAAAGCAAAACTATTGCTGAAGTAAATTTGTGTGTATTCTTTGAGATTGAGCCAAAGATAGTAAGTGAAGCCTATAAAGATGAACATTGGAAGGAAGCAATGAAATAACTTTTGCAAATTGAAAAGAATCAAACTTGGGAATTAGTCCCAAGACCGTTAGACAAAAATATCATTGGATCAAAATGGGTATTCAAAAATAAGTTGAATGAGAATGGAGAAGTTGTCAGAAACAAAGTGAGGCTTGTGTGTAAAGGCCACTCACTAGTAGAAGGTATATATTTTCAGGAAAATTTTGCCCCGGTAGCAAGAATGGAAGCTATAAGGATGTTCTTAGTATATTGGTTGCTTATAAAGATTTCAAAGTCTATCAGATGGATGTCAAGTTCGCATTTCTGAATGGTGAACTAGAAGAAGTTTATATGGAACAACTAGAAGGATTTAGTTAACAGATCAATTGTATATGGTGTGCAGATTGAAGAAATATTTATATGGATTTAAGCAATCTCCTAGAACTTGGTATGCAAAGTTAGATAGGTATTTGATTCAACATGGATTTAACAAAGGTATGTTAAATAATAATTTTTACTTTAAGATTGAAAATGACAAAATATTGATTGTAGTTGTATATGTTGATGACATTATCTTTGGAGGAAAAGAAAATATGTGCAAGATGTTTGTGGAATGTTTGGGGAGATGAATTTTTTTCTTGGGCTATAGATTAATCAAACGGAGAAAGAAATTTTCATTTCATAGTATAAGTGTGTGAGAGATATGTTGAAGAAGTTTGGGATGGATGGTTCCAAACTGGTATGCACTCCTATGGTGACTGGTTGCAAATTGGGTAAAGATGATGATTCACCTAAGGTTGATAAGAGCAAGTATAGATCTATGATTGGTGGATTACTGTATTTGAATGTTACTAGACTAGATATTATGCATGCAGTTTGTCTTGTGGCAAGATTCAAGAAGATCCAAAGGAAACACATGTTGTAGTTGAAATAATATTTAGATATTTGAATGGTACTACAGATTATGGGTTGTGGTATCCTAAAGATACTGACTTTACACTTAGTGTATATACAGATGTAGATTGGGCTCGATGTATAGATGAAAGAAAGATAACAAGTGGTTGTGCATTCTTTCTTGGATGTAGATTGGTGGCATGGTTGAGTAAAAAGTAAAGTCCAATCTCTTTGTCTACTACTGAAGTTGAGTATATTGCTGCTACATCTTGCTGTACAAAAGTTCTATGGATGAAACATACATTGAAAGATATCACAGTGCTATATGATGATCCCATTTATATCTTTTGTGATAATATAAGTGCATGGGTATGTGCAAGATCATGATGGGCCAAAAAGTGGCAATATGATGGGTATTTGTAGGGTATGTGGCTGATGACTTTTTTTTACCCAAAATTGGTGAAATGAAAAGGGTTTTTAAAGGATATTTTTATATTTCCACCAATATAAATTATGCTTTACTTCGAATTTAATAAATAATTATTATTCATTTTTTATTTGAATTACAACTAAAGTCTTGATTGATAGGCTTATTGAAAAATATTTCTAGCTTTCAAACCATATCACATTTTTGGAATCCAAAACATGCATCACATTCTATGCTTTGCATACTATAGGATTAAAAAAGAAAAATTGAGTTTCATGAAGTTTTGACCAAGTTAAGGTGGTCAGACATATGAGTTTTTATATTTTTTAAAAGTTGTAATAAAAAAATCATAATTAATTCTTTACTTGGAAAAAAATTACAAAAAATAAGCACCACATCTAGGCATGATTCCTCTACTTATGTCTAAAATATTATAAAAAAATACTATCATTTTATTATGGTTAGGGTGGTCAGACAGACACCTACTTCTTATTTTTTCCCTGAAATTTAAGTACTACTGCATTCAACTTTCAAATTTTCACCAAATAGATTTTTCTTTTTTAAAAGTAAACCTATTAGTTTAGAAACTACATTCAATTTTCTATAGATTCTATTCTTACATATTTTTGAAATAATATAGATAACTTATTCAAATTTTCACGTCAAGTTGCCTAACTCTAATTTTTCTAAATTTTTTGCCACTTAAGGGCCTATTTTTTCCATGATGATCCTGCACATACCCTCATTTAACATTTTGAAGAATCCTATGATGCACTTGAGGATGAAGCATATATATATTAGATGTTATTTATTTAGAGAGAAGGTCATGGAGAACAAATTCAAGCTTGAGAATGTTTCGACGAGGGATTGGATTGCTAATATTTTCACAAAGGCTCTTCTTAAAGATACTTTTGAGTATCTCCAGAAGAAGTTAGGGGTTATTTCCCCTCCTTTCATAAACTAAGATGCATTTGGAGATGCATCAGTATAGTGGATTCATGGTTCTATCTTTTTGGAGTGATGTTTTGGTAGCTACCTCTTAGGGGGAGCAAGTAGTTTCAAGTGTTGTCATTGTGAGTATTTTGTTTTCATGTCAAAGGAAGATTCAATGAACATATATTTTTTCTTTGCCATTGATGTCAAAGGGGTAAAGAAATCATGTGAAAAGGAGAGAAAGCTAATGAGGGAAAGTAGGTAATGAGGAAAATGATCTTCTAAGGGGGAGAAAAAAAAAGGAAAAATATTGAGAAGTATATTTAGAAATGGTATGGTGTCTTTGATGGTTTCTCACATCATGTGTTTCCATCAATGACAAAGGGGGATATTTTTGCAAGAATGGAGAAAGGAATGAAGTTTTTGTCATTGATGTCAATTGTCCAAAAGATTATCTACTAGTTGTTGTTGGGTGTATATGTTGAGGATATTGAGAAAACTATATTAAAGAAAGTTTACAGGTATTTAGTTGTTGCTCTAGATGATGCTTCGGTATTTGCCCCCATATTCACTGAATTTAGATACATTGGTCATTGTTGTTGAAGGTTTCTATATTCAAATTTGTGGTTGTTGGTTCGTTGTGAAGTTTGAGTTGTGTTCACTAGTTGTGAACTATGTTTTTTTATGTTCTAGTTGAGGTCTGGGAGAAAATTTGTTGGCCTGGATTTCTCTTTGATGAAGTATTTTGATTTGCGGCTCTAGAGTTAAGATGTTTTCGTTGCATTGAAGATATTTTTGGTTTCTAGAAGTTTTGAGCTTAATTGTTCTATGTGTTTTACATTGGTTTGGCTGAACTTGTGTTAAGCACTATCTTCAAAGTTGTTGAAGCATGTTAGATCTATTTTGGGTCCTGATAAAGCATGTTGGATCTATTTTGGGTCCCGATGAAGTGTGTTTTTTTGTTACCCTCACTATAATTCCACTCTAGGATGTTTGGTGCATACCTAATTTGAATTTGAAGTTGGATGGCCGACTTTGTATCCTTTTCAAGGTTGGAGATAGTATAAATACATGATGAGCTAGTAATAAAAAATATACAAGAGAAAAGAAGGAAGATAAGTGAAAGAGTAGATGCGAAATTGATGTTATTCAAAAAGTGTGTGTGAGTTGTGTGTAGCAGATTAATGTAAAGCTTAATGCCAAGTTTTCAGATGCAGTGAGTAGAAGGAGAACTCTATCATTCATGCAAGTTGATCAAGTGACTGTGGTGGAATCCTTTGTTGTATTGGGATTGTAGTCTCTCTATAACAAGTCTTCTTTTCCTTCCTTGTATCTTTGTGGTAGTGAGCCCTCTGGGTTGTAGCCCTATTGGACAGTGAGTCCTTGTTCCAAATAGTTAGTCCTTGTTTCAGGCAGTGAGCCATTTTGTAATCAATTTTGATATTCTCTAGATAGTGTGAGTTAATCCTTATTGTGGTTTTTCTCTCTTTGGGTTTTCCACATAAATCTGGTGTTATTGTGTTTATGTGTTGGATTTGAGTTTCTGAATTGGCATTTGATGATTAATCATTTAAGTAGTTTGAAGTATTAGTTCTAGCAATTGGATTAAAGGTTAAAATCTGCAACAACTAATTCACCCCCCCTCTTAGTTTTCCTATTCAACACAGGCCACCATCACATGGATAACCCTCTGGATAGCTTGGAAGTTTAGGGTAGAGCTTATTTTGACTATGCACTTTAACACTTGTATTTTATCCATTGAGCCAACGAGCTCTATTTTGGGAGACATTATGACATTATACTATGACACATTTTGAGTGATATATATATATGATTTTTGGTGGCAATTATATGATATGAAGATTTTTATTTTGCATATGTTATGTGATGGATGATGTATGATATTGATGCAATCTATATAATGATGCCCTAATTGATATGTTAGTGTCTTATTTATGATTCCTAGATAGTAAAAAATGTATGCATTTATGATTACGATGTCATGTGGATCATATATTTATGCCATGTGTTGTTTATGATTATGAGATGTGATGCTCTTTTATTTTATGTAATGTGATATTAGTAATGATTCGTGGATATGGATATAACAAGTATTTTATGATGGATGCAATTTGATAAATGGGAATGAGTAATTATTTATGGATATGACATGTGTTTTATGATATATGCAAAATGAGATGATAGTATATATGTATAATGATTACAAACATGCAAAAATGTATAGTGAGTATGAATGCAATGAAAATTTAGATGGATGCTTGTATGCCTAAATGATATTTTTGTATTTTTGAATGTAGGATATGTGTATGTGCTAACATGTATGTATGATGATTCTTATATGGTGCTTCTAATGTGGATATGCATGTGGGATGATTATTTTTGTGTGTCACAAGACACCATCATAATGTGGATGGAAGATGTGTTAGTACGAAAGACATGGATGTTAGTATGAAAGAAGAATCTTCAATTTTTTTTCAAATACATAACAAGCCTTGCATTTAATCATCATTTGGCATTAAAATGATACAAATTGACAACAAACACCATGGTATGAGATAGACCAAGGTGTGCAAGGTCATCCACTTGCAAAAAAGATAGTCACGGACAAGGAATGTCCTAGCTCATACTAAAGGAAAAACTACCCCAATCTTTTTTCCAAGACAATCCATAAACAACAGTCAAAGAAAAGAGTCATGAGACATCATCAATCCTCTAAATCCTTCATGGGACATTCTTGAGGAATCTAGTAACCTAACTCGAAGACAAATCAGGAAAAATATAAGACAAAAAAATCACAAGGTCAACAACCATTCAAAGTATTTGCTAAAATTTTAATTGTTTGGCATTTATTTGACTAGGTTATTAACGGGTTGATTGTTTGAGAAAGCTTGGTTTCAGGAGAGGAAACATGTCATATAAGACATCAAGTTTGGTTTTGATCATGTGACCACTTGTATAAGGAAAATGACTAAGTTTGAAAAAATGACAATGTTTGGTTTCAGGAAGGACACATCCTTTATAAAACAGAAGTTAATTGGTTGATGGTTTGACTATTTGATTGTTTTGACCATTTGCTTGGTTTGACTGAGTGACTTTGTTGGTTTGTTGTCTTGTTGATGCATGACTTGTCTAATGTTTTGACAAATTTTTGTGTCCAAGTTGAAAATGTCTAATTTATTGTGACTAACACAACAAACCCTAAAGGACCAACCTAGGTGGCCTCAGGGGCTCATCAATAGATGGCCTTGCCTACATAACAATGTGCAAAGACCTTGTAGTTTGACATGAAATGACTTTGATTTATTCAGAAAGGTTTGAGTCATGATTTTATTTGACAAACCTAAGAGGACTAACCTAATGCCTTAGGGGAACATCAATAGATGGCATTGCCTACATTTAGTCATAGAGGTAACGTAGTTCAACTAGATTTGGACTGACATGATTGACACAACTGACTTTGACTCTAACTCTATTTTTGGGATTTTTGCAAACTATTTGGACATTTTTGTGTTTTTGACATGTTTAATGTTTTTGGATTTTGAGGTTTTATGATTTTTTTGGCTTTTTGAGAATATTTAATTTTTTTTGTCTTTTTAGGAATATTCGACTTCCAACAGTAAATTTAGGATCCAATGATGACATAGGTTAGGTATTTTCCCCCAGTCAAGTATAAGACCAATTTATTAGGGGTGGAATGGGATAGGCATTATGGAAGGTGAAAAAAATGGATGAGGTCAATCGTTCCAAGTTATGGAAAGAACAAGAATTTATTATTATCGGTGGAATGGGAAAGACAAAATGATGGGGAAAAGTCAAATTAGAATGAAGGTAGATGATAGAGCAAAGTCAACCACATATGGTGCCTGTTTGCCAAGTTTTCACCTTGGAACTTATCCAAAGCACCACCAAAGTGGTTTTCACTATTGGATGAATTATTTCTCTTTACTATTTTTCTTGAATTTTTTTTGGTGTTACCAAGACACCTATTAGCCAAGTTTTCATCAAGGTAACATTTTTTTGATTTTTATTTAGTTTTTTGCATCTTTTCTAGTTAAGATGGGACTTGTGGAAGCTATGTGTAGAACCTCTTTAGATGTAGACTATTGATTGGTTATTACAAGGGTTCCCCTTTAGGAGTTGAGAGTTGATATGCACCTGATCTAAAGACTATTGTGACAATATAGGGACCCAACCAATTCAGCTCAAAATTTCCTGACTTCTCTTGTTTTGCTTGATTCTTAGGATTTTCCATTAAGACCAAGCTGCCAATGTCAAAATGTTGATTCAAGACAAGTTATTATTGTAACTACAATAGAGACGATTTTGATATGCTTGAAGATGATCCAGTGGTCTTTGTCTTTGCTCATCTAAAAGTTCCAACTCATGTAGCCTTAAGACTTGGTATTCCTCATTGTCTATATGCCCTTACATGGATACCCATAGGGAAGGAAGTTTGACCTCAATAGGTAAGATTGCTTCAAAACCAAAAACTAGGGAATATGGAGTGGCACGAGTGGGAGTGTGAATTCTTGTGTAGTAGGCCTATAAGGTAGGGTTAAGTTGGATGTTCCTGTCATGACCAATGTCATTAATAGTCTTTTTAAGGAATTTTAGGATAGTTTTATTAGATTCCTCAGCTTGGCCATTACCTTGTGGTAATATGGAGTGGAGAAATGGTGTTGGGTGTGGAATTTCTCACAAGGTTGGTGAACGTCTTGGTTTTTGAATGGGTGACCATTATTTGTAATTATGGACTGATGGACACCATATTGACAAATGATATAATTTAGGATAAATTTTGAAATCTATTTGTCAATAATGTATATCATTGAGATGGATTCGATCCATTTAGTGAAGAACTCAATCATGGTAATGATGAATTTATGACCATTAGAAGATGTGGGATGAATCTTACCTACAAGGTCGAGCCCCCACTAGGAAAAGGGTCATGGTGATGTTATTGGATGAAGTTCTTGTGCTAGCACATGCATCAAACCTCAATTAATTTGACATTGTCAACATCTTTTGACAAAGAAATATGAGTCTTTTTCCATTATAGGCCAACTAGTCTATGATATTTTGAGCTAAGGTTGGACTGTTAGAGTGAGCTCCACATATACCCTCATGCACCTCACACAAGTTTATTTGTGCGTCTTCAACATGAGACATCACAACAGGGTATTGTTTAGGGGACATCTATAAAGGGTGTCTCCAATGATGGCATATTTGGAGGCCTTAAGAATGAATTTATTACATTGGTTAGGTGAAAGGTGAAGGGGAAGGATCTGGTATGAAGGTAGTCATATATGTCTTTGTACCATGGGGAATTGGGACCAACAAGTTCACACACCATCTCAAACTCAGGGACGTCAAAGGTAGGAACCAAAAGTTGTTCTACCAAAAACTCAAATTGAGGCATGCTATTTGGTATGTCCAAGAGAGAGCCTATGGTGGCCATGGCATCTGCTACTTTATTTTGAACATGGGGCACTTGATGAAAGAGGATGATGTCAAAATAATGTCAGAAGCTATCTACCATTTGCTTATAGGGTTTGATCTTTTCATCCTTGTTGTCGTAGTCATTGTTGACTTGTCTAATTACTAGTTGAGAATCACCATATACTTGAAAATGTTTGATCTTCCATTTTTTTCCATATGTAGTCCTATAAGAAGGGCTTCATATTCTACTATGTTGTTTGTACATGGAAAGGAAATTCTAAATGACTTGGGAATAGTATCACCTTGATGGGTGAAAAATAGTATTCTTTCTCTTGAACCATGATTAGTGTGTGACCCATCAAAGTAAAATTTCCACACTATTTTTGTGTCCAAAGTGAAGATGGATTCATTTGGAAAATTAGAAACTAATGGATGATCTATTAGAAACAAGCAACACTGAGAGGGGGAGTGAATCAGTGTTGAGCAAAAATTCAACTTTATTATTCTGTGATTTAACTTAACCATTCAATAAAAGAAACATGCATCAACAGAAAGAAAATAATCTCAACACCATAACACCATAAATTTTATGTGGAAACCCTATTAGGGGAAAAGCCACAATGGGTGGCCAATCCACAATATAATATGAGTATACCCAAAATAAGAAGTACAAAATGGGAATGCACTTTCATTCAGGCTCACTACTCAAAATGGATGGGCTCACTTCCCTACAAATATTTGGAATAGATCCAAAAGAGTGAACTGATGAAATAGCATCACACTGCTTGATTACAACTCCAATTAAGATCTGATGACAATTTACTATCCTTCAAATAGATTCAACAATTTTTCTATGCTCTACACAACTCACTACAAAATATTAATGTACAAGTGAAAATGTGCATAATCGCTTAATCTATCTTCCTGATGATCGCAACACACCACCACACTACTTTCTCACACACATCAAATGATATATAGAATCTCTCATATACCCACAACTAGAAATATAATCGCTATAGGTTGGCCTTAATGAAACTTGGAAATATTATTAACTATTGTCCCAAAATTACAATTGGATTTACATTGTGGATCTAACACCGTCGGCTAGACTATAGTTGAGATCCAGAATTAAATATTTGAACATAATTTTTTTTAAAATAATTCCTCTTTACACATCCACAATGTGCCATATTCACTGAGTCGGCTACAACGAACAAATAGACATAAAACATCCTACCAGACCTTCAAGTTCATACTGCCACTAATGGGTATGTGCAGGATCATCATGGAAAAAATAGGCCCTTAAGTGGCAAAAAATTTAGAAAAATCAGTGTTAGGAAACTTGACATGAAAATTTGAATAAGTTATCTATATTATTTCAAAAATATGTAAAAATAGAATCTATAGAAAATTGAATGTAGTTTCTAAACTACTAGGTTTATTTTAAAATAAATAAAATCTATTTGGTGAAAATTTGAAATTTCAATGGAGTAGTACTTAAATTTCAGGGAAAAATTAAGTAGGTGTCTGTCTGACCACCCTAACCATGTAATAAAATGATAATATTTTTTTATAATATTTTATATATAAGTAGAGGACTCATGTCCAGATGTGATGCATATTTTTTTGTAGTTTTTTTCCAAGTAAATAATTAATTATGAATTTTTTATTACAACTTTTAAAAAATATAAAAACTCGTATGTTTGACCACCTTAACTTGGTCAAAACTTCATGAAATTTATTTTTTATTTTTTTAATCCTATAATATGTGAAGCATAGAATGTGATGCATGTTTCAGATTCAAAAAATGTGATACCGTTTGAAAGTTATAGATTTTTTTCAATCAGCCTATCGATTAGGACTTTAGTCATAATTCTAATAGAAAATAAATAATAATTATTTATTAAATTTAAATTAAAGTATAATTTATATTGGTGTAAATCTGAGAATCTCCTCTAAAAACCCTTTTCGTTTCATCAATTTTGGATAAAAAAAGTCGTCAGCGACATACCCTACAAATACCCATAATATTGTCACTTTTTGGCCCATCATGATCCTACACATACCCTAATGCAACACCAAAAAATTCAGTAATAAGATAATATACATTCTCACCAAGCAATCCCAAGGGTCCACCACTGAAAACAATGATTTGGTGAGGTAGATAGATTGATCAACTGATTGGATACCCTATTCTTCAAATATTCTACCAGTAACACAGTATTGCACTTTATCTATTGGTATAACTAGATACAAATTTTTGGACCATGAAGATGACTTTAGTTGCCATCAATGACAACACTAGAAGCCATATGCCAACAATCTCCCCCTTTGGCATTGTGGCAGCACTTAGTGAAAAATGACTAAGTGTTGAAACTGGTAAGTACACTGCCAAAATGCAGAATACTACTCCCTCTAAGAATGTTAAGGCATTTTTAGCTACATTCTCTCCCCCTTTGACATCAATGAAAAAATTGGGGAAACCAAGATTGCAAAAAATTTTGAGACTTACAAAATTTTGAAGATGTTTGCAAAGTTATTCTTCAGCCCACTTAAGTTTGAGTCTCAAATACTTCTCAAACTCTCCAAAATAGTTATATGACCACAAAGCAAATATGAAAAAATTTCTGCTACTTCTAGACTTACCGGATTAGGAGCGATCACAACATATTTAGCTTCTTTCAGAGTGTTTACCATCATCTCAATCTTTAGACTTATCAGTCCCCTAAGTTCACATACCCTACGAATGATCCTTTCATTTTCAAAATTTAAACTCTTTATTTGGTTTAGCAGAGACATTACCTAATTTTCTTGATTACAACACTTCCGGCTAAAGGATCAAAAGTGTTGGAAACATTGACCAGCTATTGTTCAATATCCTTCATCTTCTTTTCATTTGCTTCAGTAAATTTTGACAATACCAAGCAAGATTTGTATACTTTTCCTCCTTCAGACATAGTGCCTTGAATATTATTTATGCAAGTACTCAATGGAGATTTGTCTTTGGAAATTAATTCTCTTAGGCTACCAACTCTCTTCTCCTGGAACTCCTTTTTTACTTTAACCAAAGCTAATTTCTCAAAAGATTCAAAATGAGGACCCTTACAAAACTTATTAGCTTCTTTAACTCACTGGAGGAGGAACCTGATGGGTCCACAACATAAGTAGGCATTATTTTATGTAAGATTCTAGATGCAAGCTTTAACAATTCACTGTCCTTTATGTGAGATTTTATTATCTTTTCACTGGCTTTGGCTTGAGAAATTTTAGCAACCTACATCATCTGAATTGGAGATAGAGTATATAGGTTAATTGAGCTTTCATTCAACTCAGGATCTAACTCTTCCTGATACTCCAATAAATATTCCTTCACTTCCTCTATTTTAATTTATTTCTCCTTTTTCTTTTCAACCTTGGATTCTACTTCAAGATTGACTTTAGGCATTTCAATTTCCTTAGTATGCACCTCTTTTTCCTTAGCTAACACCTCAACAGGGACCCTAGTTACAACAGGTGTCTCTATATCTTTCACATCAGGAGAATTCAGAATATCCTCAAACTCTGGAGGGTCAAACACATTTATGTTTTCCTCATTCACATTCTCTTCTCCTAATTCATTTACCTCCACATTCACTTCTTCATTTCTTTGAACAGTTACTTCCTCAATATTAATCTTATCCTTTGACAAAATTTCTTCTAGAATTTCCTTAGTTTCACTGACAATAGTGCCATTTTCACCAATCATGAGCTTATTTATTCTTGTTTTGCTCCTAAATGCCTTTTTAGCCTTTCCAAGGAATAAATCCATTTCTTCAATTGTCATTTCCAAGCACAAATCTGCTAGGACTCTCTTCCTCAAATTTTCTTCTTCTGATAACGAGCTTGACCTCCTAGACTCTAAAGCATTATACAAACTTATAGGCAAACCAGACATGAATTCCATAAGAACTTTATTGAAAACAATCATATGCTTTATTGTTGCTTCTTCAAGAATTTTCTTACCAAATTCATCAAAGGACTCTTACCAATCACATAGTGGCTTGAGATTTCCATCTTTCACTACTGCATTCTCAACTTCCTCAACAAACATACTGGGTTTGTCAACTTTGGCCTTTTTCTTTGCTTCTTCTCCTTTGCTAGAATATTTTCTCTTATTTAATTTGATAACATGAGTACCAATAGCCTTTAATTCCCTCACTACCTCTTTTGAATCATTTTCTTCTTCTTCATCTGCAGACACAACTTTGTAAGCTCTTGTGCTTTTATTCTTCTGTCTTTTTTTTGGAAGCCTTGACTTGATTTGATTGAGTTACAAAGGAGCTTCTAGTGTGAGTAGGAGATGTTCCTAGACCGGCTGATTTTTCCTTTTCTTTCTCCTTAGCTGCTTCAACTTCTTCTCTTTGTCTCCTCACTTCTCTTAGTTGATGCATAGGGATGCTAAAAATCTCTACAAGAGTTTCTATCTCATTTCTTACCCTTCTGGATATCATGGGATTTTTCAATTTTGAGTGAACTTGTAAGCCTTTCTCTACATAAGTACGAAACCTTTCTTCACCTTGATCTAGTGGAAAATTTAGCAAGTGTTCTACATACATCCTCAAAATGTTCTCATCTGCTTCATAACCCATATGCATGATCCAAACTATTCTAGGATCAATAGCTTCCATATGGCATTGGTCAATGTCTACCATGAAGAAAATAGAGTCTTTGTATTGCTCCATAATTGTTGCAAGAATTCTTTCTCTAGCATGCATTAAATTCTAAAAAGTTTTGAAGTATCCCCACAAGATTATATTGCAGGTTTTTTTATCACCCAATCCACATAACATATTCCATATCTGAATAGCTACTAGCATATCATTATGCCATTAAACTTTACCAACTCTCGGTACTTCACATGAGATGTAGAAAAACAAACATATCAACAAGTCACCATACTTGAATGTGTTCTTCTTATCCTTCTTGATTTTTTCCAAATTTTCCATTAACTGGCTTCTAATTAGTTCACATAAATTATAGGCTACATTTTGTTTGACCATTTCATATGCTGCATAGATAGTTGTTTCGGATACTGAATTCTCCTAACTTGAGTGATAAATTTTATAGCTGATAATCATTGATGCAAAGTTTACATCCACTACGAAAATATCATCTATCGTCATTGCCCTTGTATCCCATTTTTTGCATGTCACTTCAATAACCTTATCATTCTTTGCAAACTTAAAAAATGGAAGCTTTACCAGTGGAATTTAGTCTAGTGACTACACATATAGCTTCTTTAGTGATTTTGAATGGCACATCCAACCATATGAATTCATCATGGACATGGCTCAACAAATATCAAACCCATTCATCTTCTTTGAATATGGGGAATTTCACAAATTGCATAAGTTTCTTATCTTCTAGGGTTTTTAATTCCGGTTTCACAATAAAATTTTCTTGAGTTATATGATGAGTGTACAAATCCAACAAGTGAGATGTGCACATAAGCCCTAATATCATCAACATGTAGGACTCCATACGACACTGATGAAAATGCACCTAAGGGTTCTGCATCTACAAAATTATACATATTCCATTTTAACTTTGGAAACGACCTATTCTTAACTTCGACTACTAGAGGAGTAGACATGATTGCAATCACACAAATTTATAGGTTTTCAATAAATACCTTTTAGGGACAAAAAAGGAATTGGATTGTAGATTTTCCTTTATGCTTGAGTCTCTCCACAAATTCGCAATGATCACTTTAGAGCTCTCCAAACCACTTTTCTCCAAATGAAATATGGCAAATGAGGGTTGAAGCCATTCCTTCTATTGTCCACATACCTAATTATTTTATTTTGCAATAAATGATCTTTCCCTAACTCATCTAGTTTTCTTCTTTTCAAGCACCGAGATAGATGACTCTTATGTGGATTGCCAATATGCTTCACTAATAATTCTAACTGGTTGAACAAAATATGAAAGCAATCAAATCTCCTACTAGACATGTCTAGATTCTAGTATCATTCACTTGCAAGAGGGGGGTTTGAGATATTTTCTTGATAGCTCCCCCTATGCCAAAGACCTAAAATTAATTCCCTGAGGAATTACTAGAAGTTGCTTCTAGTGCAGGTGCATTTGCTTCTACAAAGGGATTCTTCTTCACCCATTTCTTCTGCATCTGCTTTTTAATCACATCAGTAGTAACTTTTCGTTTCCCTTTAACATCCTGTTGCATGTCCTATTTTACCAGACCTCTTTTGTTCCAATAGAATCTAGCGATGTGGAAAAATTTGTTGCAGTTGTAGCATACAACATTTCTTTGTCTAGACCAATTGTTCCATTGAATTTTTCTTGATCTACATTAATTAGTAATATGTCCAAATCTATTACATGCATATCATTTGATAGCTCTATGAAAGTTGCTCATCACAATTCTTCATTCACTTGACTTATGACCATACTTATAGCAATTTAAACACTGACCTGAGAATGATGGTCTACTTGAGTTCACACTACTTCTACACTAAGAAGCCATATGACCAAATTTGTTGTAGACATAACAATAGCCATTAAATCTTTGAGAATTTGGTTTCCTTACTAGATCTCTTCTGGTTCCTTTCATCTGACTTCCTTGTGTGAGTCTTCCTTGTCTAGAATTCATTTGTCTAGATCTAGAACTTTCTCCTTCTCCATATCCAAGACCTCGTCTATCACCATCAGTCCTCTTTCCTTTGATCAATTCATCAAGTTTGGTTGAGCTTGCTCTGAATTTCTCCTTATACTCATTTGTTGTAGCAAGTTCATCTCTATGGTCATCAAGCTACTTTTCAATCATTTCTTCATTGTTCTTGGATTGCTCCAATTCATTATCTAGTCAGTTGCATTGTTCAAACTTTTCTTTCAAGGATTGTGCAAGATTTTCTTCATTCTTCTTTCTATCCTCAATCTCCTTGGTCATTCTCATTATGGTGGATTCCATCTCTCGCTTCAAGGTAGTATTTTCCTTGGAAAATTTTTTACATTCTTATTTTTTCTCCTTCAGAGCTAGACTGAGTTGTTCATCTTCCATACCTTTGTTATTCTATTTGAGCTAACCACATAATTCCTTTCTTTTCTCCATTCATTCATTGATCTTTCCTTTTAGTGACTGGATGAACTTTTTTGCATTCTCAAGATTTTCTTGTAGTTCTTGGTTCTCATATTTTATTTGGTCAAGATCATCTAGGGCCACCATAAGTTGCTACTGAAGACTACATGTATCCATTTGAAGAAAACCTTCCAAGATCTCCTCAAGCTATAAGACTTCTTCCAAGGAACTCGCTCTGATACCAATTCAATAAAAGAAACATGCATCAACAAGAAGAAAATAATCTCAACACCATAACACTAGAAATTTTACGTGGAAACTTTGTTAGGGGAAAAGCCACGGTGGATGGTCAATCCAAAAAATAATATGAGTATAACCAAAATAAGACATAGAAAATGGGAATGTACTTGCATTTAGGCTTACTGCCTAGAGCTCAATGCTCAAAATGGATGGGCTCACTGCTCTACAAATATTTGGAATAAATCCAAAAGAGTGAACTGATGAAATAGCATCATAATGCCTGATTATAGTTCTAATTAAGCTTTGATGACAATCTGCTATCCTTTAGACATATTCAACAATTTTGCTCTAATCTACACAAATCGCATTGCAAAAATATTAATGCACAAGTGAAACTATGCATAATCGCTTAATCAATCTTCCTGATGATCACAATACACCACCACGCTACTTTCTCAAACACATCCCATGGTATATCAAATCTCTTATATATCCACAACTAGAAATATAATCGCTATAGGTTAGCCTTAATAAAACTTGGAAATATTATTAACTGTCAGCCCACAATTACAATTAGATTTACAATGTGGATCTAACACCATCGGCTAGAATGTAGTTGAGACCCAGAATTAAATATTTGAACATAAAAACATTTTAAATAATTCTAGTTTACACATCTACAATGCGGCATATTCACTGAGTCAGCTACAATGAACAAATAGACATAAAACATCCTACTAGACCTTCAAGCTCATACTACCACTAATGCAACACCACAAAATTTTGTAATAAGATAATATATGTGCTCACCAAGCAATCCTAGGGGTCCACAACACAAAACGATGATCCAGTGAGGTAGATAGATTGACTAACTGATTAGATACCCTATTCTTCAAATATTTTGTCGATAACATAGAGTATTTCACTTTATCTATTGATATAACTAGATACAAATCTATGGACCATGAAGATGACTTCAATTACCATCAATGAAAACACTAGAATCCATATGCCAACTTGATCTACCTTGGTTGGTGCAACTGCAAGTTGGTCGACAATAACTTGTCCTTTTATGGCTTTTCTTTTGACATACTAGATATCATATTCACTAAGTATCATGACCCACTTAACCAAGCATCCTATCAATGCTGCTTTACTGAGGAGATACTTCAAGGGATCTATCTTTGTGATGAAATTTGTTTGGTGATTCAGCATATAGTGTCTTATTCATTGAGTAGCAAAGACAACCACAAGACAAGCACATTCTATTGGACTATAATTTAGTTCATACCCAACCAAGGTGTGGCTAATGTAGTATATGGCTCGTTCACGACCTTTGTCATCATTCTATGCAAGTAATGCCCCCAATGTGAATGTTGTTGCTGAAATGTATAGGATGAGAGGTTTCCCATCAATGGGTGTCATTAATACTAGCGGTGTTAGTAGATAATCCTTGATTTTTTGAAAAGCTTCCTGACACTTTCTATCCATATAAACGGTACCCCTTTTCTAAGTAAGTGTTGGAAAGGATGAATCTTGTCAACCAACTATGCTATGAATTGTCTCATGGATTGAAGCCAAACTTGAAGTGTTTGTAATTGAATTATATTGGTTGGTGGAGGAATTTCCATTATTGCTTTGACTTTTGATAGGTTTACTTCAATGCCTCATTTGGAAAATATATAACTCAAAATTTTTCTTGATGTGACTCCAAACACACTTTTTTTGGATTCAATCTAAATTTGTATTCTTCCAATCTCTTGAAAATCTTGTCCAAAACTCTCAAGTGGTCAGCTTGGGTCAATGATTTGGCTAGCAAGTTGTCTACATAATATTCCATTAGAGTGTACATCATGTCATGAAAGATTGTTTTCATGGCTTGTTGATATGTTGTTCTTGCATTCTTGAGTTCAAAGGGCATCAAATTCCAACAATAAGTACCCCATGGACAAGTGAAAGTTGTCTTATGTTGGTCTTCAGGTGTGATTTTTATTTGATTATATCTTGAGAAGCCATCCATGAGGGACAACATTTCGTATCCAGTTATCAAGTACATGATTATTTCAATGCTTGGTAAAAGAAAGTCATCCTTAGGACATGCCTTGTTTAAATCTCAAAAGTGTGTACAAATGCAGATGCCACTTATTGGTTTTTTCACTAGCACAAGGTTGGAAATCCACGCTACATAGCCAATTGATCTGATGAAGCCAATGTCTAGTAGTTTTTTCAATTCATCTTTGACCAATAAAGCAATTTGTGGATGCTTTTTTCTGAGTTTTTTCTTGACTATTTTAGTGTTTGGATGTAATGGAAAATGATGTAATATCAATTTGAGGTCCAATCCAGGCATGTTGACATATGACCAAGAAAATTTAATCTATGTCTCTTCAAAGAAAGCCTAGAATTCTAGCTATTTTGATTTTGTCAATGATGTAGCAAAGTGAATTATTCTAGGATTTTCTTCTTTGTTGATGTTGATTTCCATGGATTTATCAATTAGCATTGGTGACTTCTCTTGGGTAATTGGGCTAATTTCCAACCCTCCATCCTTGGGTGCCTTAGAGAGGTTTTCACCCTTGAATATGTCCTTTATTTTTACTTTTTCATGGTCTAAAGGCACCTTTTAGTTTTCACCTAGAGACTCATCATTTTTTTTTTCATTTTTTTCTTTATTATTTTTACTTTTGTGATTAGAGGGGTGGATAGACTCCCCAAAGTATGCCATATGATCTAAGTCAATGGTAAATCCAACCTTATGGTCACCACTAGGGATTGCTTCACGTAGTCCCATGAACTCAGTGATTGCTTCATCATTCTCAAATGTATCTAAGACATGAGGTCCTTGTGGGTCCCAATACATGATTTAGGGATAGACTAAGGGAATTCCATCATCAAAAATGTCAAAGGTTGAAGTGGAAAAGGTAAGAATGAAGGTGTTGTTAGGGTTTTGGATCATGATATCAGATAGGTCAAGCTTGAAAAGAATTTCGACTATATTATACTCACTAGAAGGGAGTCCCATTTGTACTAATTGGAATCAGTCTCTATACATTTGTTGTCAAGTGTGTTAGGTGGTTCAAAGATGTTAGGTAAGGTAGCTATCTTGATAAATTTAGAAGCATTTACTTCCTCTTGTAAAGGTGTTGTGATACTAGAAGCGCCAATCTTAACTGGTTTGAACCTAATCCTTAAGACTTTTGGTCATTTTGATATGAACAAAGGTTCATTCATCCCATTTTTGTTTAATCTAAGTTTTATATGTCCATCATATCCTTTGTCCTGCATTATTTTGAATCCTTTTCCATACCATTCTGTGGGTATCTATTGGGGTGGAAGAGCCTCTTCATTGTCCTCCTTGTAAATCCAAGAGGTCACATCCTCTTCGTTGATTGCTTCTTTACTTAGCTCCCCTCATTTTGTGAAAGTGGTTGTGGTAGGCATGTGAAGAGTGACCTTGGGTTCCTTTTATCTATTGTTAGTTTTCCATGACTTAGGAGTAGTGAGCTTGTTGGTGTAGTATGACATCTTCATATGATATTCTCCACATCTTTTGTCTTAGACCTCAACCTTAGGATTAGAAGGTGGAGATTTGAAGGTGGATGCTTTCGATAGAGTGGAAGGGTCAATGTAACAAAATGAGGTGGATGATGAAGTGTCTTGGTTGATGGGAACTTGTTTTTGGGGTACTCCATGTAGGTTGGTGCAATATTGGAATGGATTGGGATCACTAGCTATTGTAATTTTAGTGATATTGTATGGGAATTTAAGGCATTGGTGATATGTGGATGGGACAACCTTCAAGGCATGAATCCATGGTCAGCCTAGGAGAAGGTTGTATGGAATTTTGGGGTCCAAAACTTGGAAAGTGGTATCCATGACTACAAGACCAACTCTAATAGGTAATGTTATGACTCCTTTAGATGATAGTTCTTCATCGTCATTTGCCTTGATGACAATGATCTTAGTGGTGTCTACACATGCTTCTAAGAATCCCAACATCTTAACCAATTTTAAGGTACAAATGTTCAACCTTGGTCCATCACGTACCAAAACTTGTTTAACTTTGGTTGTATGGATGGGGACTTGAAGGTGTAAAGGGTCATTATGGTTTATCTTTTCGGTTGAATAATCTTGTTCAAAAAAGGTTGTGTGATGGGAATTGGTCAAGTAGTCTACTATCTCCTCTAATGATTGACTTCAAGGTCAATGGGGATGGTTGTATTCTACAAAGCTTTGTCAAGGATGCTTTGGTGATTAGGTGATATATGCAACAATTCTAGGATAGATATATGCACTAGGGTCTTCCCCATTTGATCAATTAAGTTGTATTGGGACTTGGGTGGTTGTTGTTTCTATTGAGGAGGTTCTTAAATGGTTACCTTTGGTTCGGCAAGTGTTGATAGGACATTTGAGAGATTTCTTGATGGTAATGGTGTTGACATGTTCATTGAAAGCTCGAATGTGATTTACAATAATGGTATGGTTATAGTCATATTTGACACTAGTGTAATTTGCTGAATTATTATTGGTCTTAATTCCTAAACTGGAGGCCTTTCCTTTTTTGTGGTCATGTAAAGGATTGGTGAAAACTTTATGGTCACTATTTGAAGACTATTATTGTTGCCTGTTAACTTCAATGGTTCCATTTTTCACAAGGTCTTGTATGATGTTTTCAGTTGTTAGCATTGTGCAGTGGAATGTCCCTTACCTTGATGGTCATCAAAAAAGGAATTTTCATACCACCATGATGGTTTGAAATACCCTAGATCATATTTTTTTACCTTGGGAAGTTGTATGGCCTTATGTTGCAGGAGTTGTTTGAGAACTGAATCAATCAGCTCCCCTAAAGGAGTGTATTGACGTTTTGTTGGAAAATTCCTTTGGGTTCTCATTTGTTGTGTATTTTGGACCACATTAGTAGTTTGGTTAGGCATTATTGGTGCATTTTTTGATGTGTTAAGCCCCCTAAGTGTGATATTAGGACCTGTATATTCAGTCTTAGCATCGACAACTCCATCATTAGTCACATTTTTATTTTAGGTCCAATATTTTCTCTTATCATTTGAGGTTTTTTTAGTGTTGGTATTTTTATTGGGCATCTTGATTTCTCCTTCGTCAATTAAATCCTTTTCAAGGATAATTCCTTTTTCCACTAAATCTACAAAGGAAGTGCAACATTGCACCCGCAAGTCATGCTTCAAGTTTGAGTTTAAGTTTTCAATGAACATGGCAACTTTCTATTTCTTGGGTATCTCAATAAGACATCGACCAGCCAAGCCTCTCCATTGTTGGAAGAAGGTTACAAAATTTTTACCCCCTTCTTGTTTGGTATGGCATAGGGTGGGAATAGAAATTTCGTTGTCAATGTTAAATGCGAAGTGTTCCAAAAAATTGTTTGCTAGTGCTCCCCATGTTCTTATGCCAATCAATAATCATGAGAACCATTCAAGTACTATGCCAATAAAAATTCTTGGGAAAAGCCTCATTAGGTACATAGGATCATATGCAATGTATGTACAAGCTATGCAAAATTATCTTATGTGTTCAAGTGGATTGCTCTTCCCTCTGTACTTAGGTAAGTATGGCACAACATAGCCATGTGGGAAGGGTGACATGTATAGATTCCCATCAAAAGGAATTGGAAATAAGTCCTAGGTAGAGTAGGTCTTTTTGTTTGACATTTGCATATTTTCCATCTATTGTTTCAATGCCAAAATTTGGGTTTGTAGGACATCCACTTGAGTCAACAATGGGTCTTGTGTGTTTTGCAAGCTCATGTTGGTGTTTTGGAGTCCAATGTTTTGGGATGAGTTTTGATTAGGTATATGTATTAGTGATGGGTTTTGGTTTTGTGTTTGGGACATGTATGTGTATGAATTTTTTTTATTTGGTGTGGGGATATGAGTGTTCTAAAGTGAATTGGATGGTATATGCCAAGAGATTGTAAAAGTTTGACCATGTCGATGTTGGTTACCACATTGTGGAAAAGTTCCTTGGTTACCATGTTGCATGTAGGGGCCTTGGTTGCTAATTTTTGTGTTTTGTAGAATGAAGCATTGTGTATTGTATTGGGTATGTCCATGATGAATATGTCTTGATTGTGATGTGATAATGTGTTGAGAAGCCCCTATGTTTGGTATGGAATTTATTGTGTTGATGGTAACTTTAGGCTTCTTGGTTGTATTGCTTGTGTCAAATGGACTTGAGGATGATGTCCCTATGGTAAATGTCATGGGTTGTGTCGTGTTAAAGGTCATTCCTTGTGTCATGCCTTGTGTATTGCCTTGTGTGCCAAATAAGGAGGTTTGAATCATTGTTGTGTCTTTGGTAGTCCCTCCTAATGGAATAGATGCATTACCTTGCGAGATAAAGCCACTAAGATAGTTGTATTTTTCCCTTGAGTTTTTTTGATGGATGTGGATGATGCTCATAATGTATTGAAATAAAAACCAAGAGGTAATTTGAAACCTTCTTCCAATAGTTTAGCTAGGTAGCATTGACGGTCATGGTCCAAAAACTCATCCACAAAAGAGGCAAATTCAGGATCTTGTGTGGTAGCCTTTATTTCTTCTATGAAAATGTTTCCACTTTAGTCTCTAGTGAAAAATTTCTCCAATAAATATTTGTATGGTCTAGATGTCTTATGTGAGGAGTTTGCAAATGGGTTGACAAACTCATTATCTTGTGAGAAAGCCATGTCTTTTCTTTTCCTTTGTCACCTATTTTCAACCATGTAAGACTTGCAAAAGGAAATGGATATGGAGATGATTTGGAGGGATGTGTGTTTGATTCCAAAAAAGGATATAAAAGTCATAGAAAATCCTAACCTGGGAATTGGACATTCCAGTAGGTGACTAACATCTTCTTATGGTCATTCATTTACATTGTCAAACCAGGGAACATATACTTGAAATGGAGCAGCACTATATGTGCACTAAGAACCAATTTTAGTCACAATTTACTAGAAATAAATGCTTGGAAGGAATTCTACTTATGCTGCAGGAATGTATTGTAAAGTCTTCTTAAATTAAGCATAACTTAATCAAAGTAGAAATCATGACAATTGTTACTAAGAAACAAACTATGAATTGGCCTTATGCTGCAGGAACAAACACAGGGATGGATTCTCGATGCTGCAGGAACAATACACAACTGAGTTTGTGTTGAAACCTTTAAGAATGAAATCTAACCTATAATCAACAAAAAATAAATAACTAACTATAGATACTCACTAAGTGGGCCCCCTTAGCAAGCATCAACTAGTTTATGCAAGAATTGAACTCAAAAATTTCATCATCTTTTATTCATAAACTTGGAATCATATACATTGATTGTTCTGCTTGTAAGAAAACTAACGGAAAACACTATTTCTTATTATAATACTAACTTTAACACACACTGTTGTTCGCTCATGCAGGAGGAACACTTATTTATATTAGAAAAGCAACTAACTACCTAAATCTAATAAAGAAATACATGGACATAAATGCATCCTGAAACTAAGGAACAAACTTCTCATAAATGAAGGCATAGCTGTTCAACACAATTCAAAGAGATTTTAGTATTCCACTCTTCCTAGATTAATGATCATTTAGATTTCCTCCCAATGACCTGGTCATAGAGTCTTCACTGGAACAACTTCCTTGATGTCGTGTTGGAAATGGAATTTATTGCAGGGCCAAGATCTATTGTGCTTTGACTCATTCATGCTTCCTTCAACAACCTGCAATGCACATGGCGACAAAAGCGAAAGAAAACATGCATGAAAAATAACATGATACATATTTATTAATCACATATACTACCCAATTTTAAATAAAAAGAATTTAATCAAAGAGTTAAAACAACCATCAGGAATAAGAGTAAGGGTATTAAAAATGCATCATAATATTCAAATTAGGAACATATTTCAAGCTCATCATTTTCCCCTACTTATCCTAATGATGGTCCTCCAGCATTAAGCTTTCTAGTTGTTTCTCTAAAATTAGTAGGAGTAGTATGGCCCTGTAATGAAGTCTTGAATTTGTAGTAAAAACCTTTGAAGCTTTCCCATCTTTCATACCTACAGGTTTTTGTATCCTCATTAACATTTGTAGCTCGATAAGGGTAAAGTGGCCACATCAAAACTGGAGGTTGAAATGTTAATGGTAACCATTGTGATATGGGGTTAGAAATCAATAGAATAGATAAAGTGATATCCAACACTTCTAAACTATTAAACCACATCCAAAGAAGAGAAAACAAATAATAGAGATAATAAAAATGCAAAACATAAAAGAAAGCACTCCCCATTATGGTTGATTCTTTCTCTTGCTCTCCTTCTTGTTATGCAACTTTGCCCTTAGATTTGTTGAAACACTTGTGCAAAACCTGCAAATGGTAGCAAGAAAGTTGGAGATAATTAGCTATTAAGCTGAAAATGGAGAAGGAAGGTTGCTTTTATAGACAACCATTCAAATGGATGGTTGAGATTAATCTTCTAGAAAGATTCCAAGATCAATGGTCTAGAATTGATGCACCAAGAATATGCTATTCTTAGAGGAATCATAACAAGAAGACATGCAGGGACATGCAGGCTATGACATGAAATAAATGTTATGACAAGGGATTATGACAGAGCATCTTTGACTAGGTGGAGGTGCATAAATAATTTATTTTAAATAATTTATTCAAAATGGAGGAAAATGATAAGTGGCAAATAAATAATTTATCCAAATTATTTATTTAGAGAAAATGACAAAAGGAGCATTTAATTAAATTTATCAATTTAATTAAATGGAGAGGTGGAAATTAGACCTCGATAATTAATTTGAATTATTTATCCAAAAGAGAGGAATGAAACACAATTAAATAATTTTGACAATTATTTAATTATAAAAGAATAAAAGGTCAAATAAAAAAATGATTTATTTAATTATTGAATAAAGGGATATATTAGCGATGCAATTAAATAATTTTAATTGATTAGGATAGAATAAAGATGAGAAGGTGAATTAATTAAATAATTAAAAATTATTTAATTATAAAGGAATGCGGTCACACCTAATTGAATAATTAGAGTTATTCAATTATCAAAGGACAACAACCAAGAAAAATGATGCTTGTAGGCTTAGGACATTTTTTAGTGTCCACATTTTGCCCCTCTTTCAGACAATGCAGCTTGTCGTGTTGTTTCAAAGAAAAAGATTGATCATCTGATACATGCCCCAAAGATATCTTGGAAAGGATTATGATAAGAATGATATGCCCCCTCAAGAGATTGATTGAACAAATTGTAAGAAGATTAATCTCTCGATAGATGTCTGGAAAGTAATTAGATACTTGATATTGCGCAAGTGATAAAGCAGTGATGTACATTTTAATGAAAATGCACAGTTGATGGGCATAACTGAACAATTGATGGAAATGATCAATATAGCCAGGTTGATGAGTTGATGAAGCTGATTACGCTGATTAAGCTGATTGAGCTGATTAAGCTGATTAAGCTGATTGAGGATGATGCTTACACAAGACAAGCTAATGCAATGATTGATTAAGGGGACATGAGATTTCGAGAAGCAAGTCGATTGATTTGAGATTCAATTCAAGGGACAAATATCAGTGAGTTAAGCAATTGATTGATTTCTCCGTGACAAGAAAGATGAAGAAAATAAATGCAAGATGGAAGATAATGAAGGTGATGAATCCTCTTGTACCATCTAAGTGCTTTTATCATCATCGGGCTTATTATGTCACAAATTAGTATAAGCGTCTAGATAACATGAACATCTAGACAACCTGAATACTGTTTTCATTTTTATTTAGTAATGAAGTATAAGCATCTGGGTATAAGAACCTTAGATGACCTGAATACTTATTGCATGGAAGACACTATCAAACAAAGAATGCTCTCATCCACATTAGACTCATAGGTCCTCGATGGTTTTAGACAACCATGTCCTAAGATGAGTCATTCTATGAATAAGAAGTGATCCATAAACAATAAACAAGTGAACATGCCCCATCGTTGCCTCTCCAGTCAAAGACATCCTAAAGAAGCTAAAAGACATGTCACCAAAGATAAAATCATAAAATAAGAAAATATCAACAAACAAACATGAGTTCTGCTTTGATGTAGAATTGATTCTCGTTACAGTTTATGCATTTTGTTGGATTTGTAAGATGGATTGATATATATGTTATAATTTTTGCTTGATTGTCAACACTTGCATGTTTTGATTTTGTTGAAGTTCAAAGCTGTGTGGTGATCTGAAAGTGTCACTTTTTTTGGAATTTTTGATTTTTTTGGGATTTTTGGAATATTTGATTTTTTTGGATTTCTTCAGGACATTTTATGATTTTTTTGGATTTTTTTCAAGACATTTTATGATTTTTTTGGATTATTTCAGGACATTTTATGATTTTTTTGGATTATTTGAGGACATTTTATGATTTTTTTTGGAGATTTTTCAAGACATTTTATGATTTTTTTAGATTATTTTAGGACATTTTTATGATTTTTTTGGATTATTTCAGGACATTTTATGATTTTTTTAGATTATTTCAAGACATTTTATGATTTTTTGGGATTATTTTAGGACATTTTATGATTTTTTAAGATTTTTTTAGGACATTTTATTATTTTTTTTAGATTTTTTGAAGTTTTAAAGATGGAGTGAGATGAAATGTGATATGATTGATTGAAGGAATAAGATCTTCCATAGTAGAGGTTATGCAACCATGGATAAATTATAGATCAAAATGAAAGATTCACTACAAAACATGTCACACAAGCAACATATCTTTTTGTCAAAAATATGATAATGGTTCATTGATTGGATGCTAGGAATGATTGATTCCATAAGGCATGATGGTGATAAGTACTTAGGATCACTGATTCCTCTAAGTACGATAAGATTGATGATTGTTTATGATTGATTGACAAAAAAATATGAGGATTGGATAATGTTTTACAGCTAGGCTCAAATATGATGCACATGATAAGATTCAATGTTGTAAAGGGACATGATGACCAACATTGGAGGTAATTAAATCATGGATAAATGATAAGGATGTGAACTATGATGGAATGGTAACACATAAGGATATGAAAGGGAATCCAGAGCATGCATTTGTAATTTTACCCCTAATCTCATCAAGAACAAAGGAAGGAAATGGGACATGGATTTTGATAAGCTAGGAGATGTGGAATGAAAGAATGCAAAGATAAGGATAATGAATAGGATGATCAAGATTGATAAGATATGGACTCAATGCCTAAGTATTTTTCTCCTATTCCTCATCAAGACCAAGGAAGGAAAGAAAGGATGCATTAAAATATGATGGTGGAATATGGATATGGTGAATGATATGGTACGAAAGATATGGATAAAGTGTATAAGATAAGATATATGATGTTCAAGAAGATCCTTAACCTTGTCAAGATCAAAGGTGGAAAGGTAAAGGATGAACATAAAGAGGATCATGAATATGCATGATAAGAGGGACGGAACTTTCCCCCATGTGTAAAGGAAAAGAGGAATATGGAATATAGGATAGGGATAGGGATAAATGAAAATGGAAGGTACTATATGCATGATAGGGAGATGGAGGGAGGAATCAAGCATCAAATTTCATGGCTAATATCCCTTGAATATGTATTCTAATAAACCATGGCAATGAGGATTAGGCTCATAAACATTGGTATATTAATGGTGTGATGGAAGAAGCTAAGGACTTATGCGAAGGTTTGGATTAAAAGAGGATAATGGGGGATGGATGTTGGATAATGGATAAGAGGTTGGAAGGCTTGTTGATGGATAGATGAAAAGGATGGAAAGAATGGAAAAATCAACATCGGCACACACCTTGAAGGGTGGTGGAGTGATGGAGGAAAAATGAATTTGGAAGGTGATAGGTTTTTAGATGGATGATAGAAGGAAGCTTTTGGATTAGCAAATTTGGATGCCAATTTAGATTTTATTGTTTCTACGATAATTTTAGGAATCCACATAGCTTTTGACTTTGATTTTTGATTCATGGGCCTTTGTGGCCTTTGAGATTCTTCTTTTTGCTTTATGGGCCTTTGTGGCCTTTGAAATTTTTCTTCTTGATTTATGGGCCTTTGTGGCCTTTGAATTTTTAGTTTATGACTTGATAGGCCTTTGTGGCCTTTTGAATTTTTTTTTGACTTGATGGGCCTTTGTGGCCTTTTGGATTCTTATTTTGACTTGGGATCAAATTTTCTTTTATTTTTGCATGGCTCTTCAAGGAGACATGTTGATCCTTTGATACATGTGGATTTTGATATGGAAGCTTTTGGCATTTGGCACCCAAATTGCTTCCAAGAGCAATGGGATGGGTGGATGAAGATGAATGATATGGAGGTCTTATGGATGGGTTAATGTAGGTAGAATTTTGAGATGGAATCAAGGGTGTGTTCCTTTGTTGTTCTTGATGAATAGGAGATGGAGGGATGTAGGGCCCCAATATGGATGGAAGGGTTGATGAAATAGGGTTTGGATGATAAGGACCAAGGATAGATGGAAGGTTTGATGAACTAGGATAAGGACCTAGGATAGATGGAAGGTTTAATGTACTAGGATAAGTAGGTTTATTTTGATGGAATCTAGGCTTACGATGGATACCAATTTCTTGAGCGTGAGGTGTATAACCAAGGACATGATAGTACATGTTTTCTTGGATATAAAGGGGTTCTAGGATACCTTATTCATGAAGGCCTAATCCTTTGCCTTTGTAGTTCATACTTTGACACATTTGATTGCCAACAAGATATGTGTTGTTTATGAAAAAAGATACAAGTCCATCATGAGGTGGATGTGATATGGAAGGAATAGCAATATCTTCAAGTAAACCACCTTGGATAAAAGTGAGAGAATCCATTTGATAGGTAAGAGGTTCATGGATAGTTTGAATAGGGGTGATAGACTCTTGTGGAGGATTGTGATCATAAGGGGAATTAGCATGTGTGATAGGATCTTGACATGGGGATAACGGGGTACTTTGATCTTGACTTGGAAAAGGATCAAGAGGTGTAGGAGATGGAGTAGCTTGCTCTTTATTAGGTATGGAATCATCACAAAGTGGTATGAAAGGCATGTATTGATCATGAGAAGGATGAAAATCATCATGGAATGAAAGGGTATCCTTGAATGGAGGTATATCTTGATCTTGATGAGGAAGAGAATCTTGAGATTTTGTGGAAAGCATATCTTGATCAGTAGATGGTAGTATATCATTGGATGTGATGGAAGAACTATCATGCTCTTGGGATTCAATGGAAACATGATATAGTATGGGTTCATTAGATGGGGTGGAAGGAGGACTTGGAAGGATTTTTTTTCTTGAGATGGAAGGGAATCATCTTGAATGAAACAAAAAGAGATAAGGGGATCATCATGAGGTTCTTGAGAGGTGGGATCTTGGTCAAAGATTGGAGAGCATTGGAGATTTTTGGTATCATTGGAAGGAATGGAAAAAATACTTTGATCTTGGTGTGTAGGGGAGTCTATGCTAGCATGCTTTGGACTAATAGATTGAAATGACTCATTGGATGGAGATGGTATGATGAGAGAGGATGGTTGGATGAAATCATTAACTTGGGTGAAAGACTCATGAGGTTTATTTTGAATTATGGGAGATGAAGATAGATGCATGACATGGTAGGATTGCTCAAGATTATTTGTGTTTAAGGACATAGATTTAGGTTTCTCATTTAGCCTTTGCAAAAAATCATGGACCTTGAACTTGGATGATGTAGTTTTAGGTGAGGATAAAGGCTTATGAGATGATTGCATCACTTCATTCAAATATTGGGATTCAAGTTGTTTTTCAAGCTCTTTCAAATGATGGTCAAGATATTCAATCCTTTGGTTTCGTTCATAGGTCGAGGGTGAATATGGAGGATAGCAGTTTGACATGTTTGGTTGATGGTTTTGGAAATGTTTTGAGGTGTTGCAAGTTACTTAGTGTGATGTTTGTTTGAGGTTGATTGTTTGTGTTCAGATTTGTGAATGTGGTGAATACTATTTGAAAATCCAAAAAACACTTGACAAGCACAATGTTTTGGTGTATGCAAACACACATGAGACAAGCACAATCCTATGGTTAGGCCAGGACAATATTCACTAGATTCCATGTGGGTTTCCCCAATCGCATATCAGTAGTGTGTGAATCCAGAAGCTTGGCTGCATGGGCTCCCCCTTACAGTGCACTCTCTTCTCAAGCCAACCAAGCTTCCAATCCCTATGAAACTCCCATGGCAGATTGATCACCTCTACTACAAACTGTGAAGATGTGGATGCCTTCACACCGACTAGTGCTGTGCTAGAAAATAGAAGGTTTTTGGCTCCTACACAAAGGTGTTTAATTCGGGACCCCCGTTCGAGTGGCCATACATGGAGCACAAGATTAAGCTTTGTTTAGGAGGCACTCCAGCTGAAGAGGTTAAGCTCAACAGGTTTTGGGGAGTACTACTTGGTTCGTATGACACATCCGCACTTGTAATCCTAGGCTTTCCCTTAGGATTCACATTTATATACCGGTCGGGGGTAGCTTGGCCAAAAAAATCTATTGTCAGTTTGAGTCACCTTGGGGTGAGTACTTTTTCCCACCAAGATAGGCCCAGGTCCTAGAATCAATAACTGTTTCTCTTACACCTAGGATAGCCTAAAAGTGCAAGGGGAGAGGATACTTCGATTACTAAGTCTTAAGGGTGTATAACAGATAAAATGGGTCTAGTTTTCTGATCACCAAATTTTCACAAGGTGAGAGCATAATCACCTACCATTTGTTCAAACACAATTAAACACTTGCAAATAGAGTTCTTTTTAGAGCACCAAAGGAAATGTTCTTAAATTAAAAATTGCAAAAAAGTGGTTTGAGAGATAAATCTTTGACACACGTATCTAAAAAATCACATATTAGTAGTTTGAATATATGCCTTTGACCCATGAAAAATTCCAACTCCACATGCTGCCAACTCAGATTAGTAACTCAAAATAAAAGTTTAATGACAACAACAAATTAAAATAGTGATAAATTTCTCAAAACTTAATGAAATTTTAAATCATTTGAATCCATGGAAAACTGAAAATTAAACCTTCAAAACCCAGAAAGTATTTTTCCAAGATTCTGCACAAAAAAATGTTATAGGCAAAAGAAAACGCGGGTTTTAAAAGCTAGATTAAAAAATAACAAATACTAAAACAACCATAACTTTCTCAAATCTTAATGAAATTTTAAACTGTTTGAAGTTCTGGAAAGCTAAGAACAAGGCCTAAAAAACCCGGATAATCATTTTTAAAGATTCCATGTGCCCATTTTTCTATGCTCAAAAGAATATGATGGGATTTTGTAGGAATTCTTGGCTGTAACCTACAAAACAGCAAAAACAAACAAGAAAACAAACCAATTTCTCTACAAAATTGTAAGATTCACGTCGGGTTCACCAAATGTGATATGGGGTTAGAAATCAATAGAATAGATAAAGTGATAGCCAACACTTCTAAACTATTAAACCACATCCAAACAAAAGAAGACAAATAATAAAGAGAATAAAAAATGCAAAACATAAAAGAAAGCACTCCCCATTATGGTTGATTATTTCTCTTGCTCTCCTTCTTGTTATACAACTTTGCCCTTAGATTTGTTGAAACAATTGTGCAAAACCCACAAATGGTAGCAAGAAAGTTGGAGATAATTAGCTGTTAAGTTGAAAACGGAGAAGGAAGGTTGCTTTTATAGACAACCATTCAAAT
This sequence comes from Sequoia sempervirens, assembly GCA_007258455.2. Taxonomy (NCBI): domain Eukaryota; kingdom Viridiplantae; phylum Streptophyta; class Pinopsida; order Cupressales; family Cupressaceae; genus Sequoia; species Sequoia sempervirens. Next base: position 423,600,307 of record VDFB02193867.1, read on the forward strand.
GGACGGTTGAGATTAATCTTCTAGAAAGATTCCAAGATCAATGGTCTAGAATTGATGCACCAAGAATATGCTATTCTTGGAGGAATCATGATATGAAGACATGTAGGGACATGTAGGCTATGACATGAAATAAATGTTATGATAGGGGATTACAACATAGCATCTTTGACTAGGTGGAGGTGCATAAATAATTTATTTTAAATTATTTATTCAAAATGGAGGAAAATGACAAGTGGCAAATAAATAATTTATCCAAATTATTTATTTAGAGAAAATGACAAAAGGAGCATTTAATTAAATTTATCAATTTAATTAAATGGAGAGGTGGAAATTAGACCTGGATAATTAATTTGAATTATTTATCCAAAAGAAAGGATGAAACACAATTAAATAATTTTAATTGATCAGGATAGAATAAAGATGAGAAGGTGAATTAATTAAATAATTAAAAATTATTTAATTAATAAAGGAATGCGGTCACACCTAATTGAATAATTAGAGTTATTCAATTATCGAAGGACAACCAAGAAAAATGATGCTTGTAGACTTAGGACATTTTTTAGTGTCTACAACCATAACTCAAACCTTTTCTAGAGACCAAGCTACATATACTTCTTTGTCCTTCTGATGGCTTCCTTAAAGTTCAGAGGGCTATGAGGCTCAAATTTCCTCAGACCAATAGTCAATTTTTACCATCTTGTTTCAATCCTGGAAGATGAAATCTTCCAAAAAAAAATGTTTGGCCTCTGAACTCATCATACACCTACTTCCTGATATCAAATATTTTCATTCTTTCTGTCTAATCATTAAATCAATACACAACAGTAAGCCAAGTTCTTAGAATTGTGTGGGGATCTAAGCTTTCAGGTCATAGTGGAATAGGTTCATTCCTTTTAGCCTCTTCATAAGCCTCTAATTTTCTTCCATAGTTAGTTTCATTGGCCACCGAAGATATGAGTGACCTCAGATGAATGTCACCAATGTAGAGAAGTGGATTCCACTCTATTTCAAAGGGAATTAGCAAACCATGCAAATAAAAATCACATAAAGAATTTTTCAGCCAACTGGGTGCTACTTGATATGCATCATAAAATTTCTTAGCTGTGTAAATGACAAGGTCTAAATTTCTTGAAATTCTCATCAATTGGAACCAAAGAAATCGCTCTTTAAGGCACATAGCATATACCCTAGGTGGTGGTCTACATTCCATAATTTTACCAGTTATCTTCACCATTTCATCCATTTTCTCTTTCATTTCTTGAATTTCCTATTTTTGTCTTTCAATTTCCCTTTTTAATTTCTTCTTTTCTTCTTCCCAAAGACTTTGTTGAATTTTAGTTCTAGCTAAATGGTGGAAACTCAAAGTTTGAAATGTACATGTAGTCCTAAGATATTCCAAATATTCAATCAACAATGTCCTTTTATAATCAACCAATGCTCGACAAGTTTCAAGAGGTAATGGGGTTTCATTGGACACTTTAGATTGTTCAAGTTATTCTTCCTCTTGCTGCAGGATGGACTCCTATTACTGCTCAGGAAGAGATTGTGTTTCTTCTGAAACTTTTATAACTTCTTCAACCAAGTCATCAAGACTTGACATCCCCCTTTCATTACCACTACCATGTTGTGCTTCCTCAACTTCCACTGTCTCAGTTTTCACTTCCCTAGGAATAACAAATGAACTTTGTGGAACATTCTTAGATACATTCTAAGAAACATCATGACTGAATTCTTTAGATTCCTCAGGAATTACTATAATTTCAGGTTGAATGGAGGTTGAGGTAACTTTACACTATTTCCTTGATGAAACTCTTCTTGGAAATGTTTCTAAAGTAATAGCTGCAAGAGATAGTTTCATCGCTTTCCTCTTTCTAACCTGTCTAGAGGATTTAGACTTAGTAGGAGAAGATGATAGTGAAACTGTAGTGGCAACAGGCATTGCTGCAGGAGAAACTGCTATAGGGGAAGATGCTGCAGGAGAAAGTGGAGTAGAACATTTTCACTTTTGAACATGAGGGTTAGATTTTGGGGTTTGTTCTGCCTTAGATGAATCTCTGACCTTTGTTTTCCCCTTTCCTTTTGTACCAGCATACCTAGTTTGTACTTGGGTAGAGGGTTCTGGTGTGGAGGCTACAAGACTAGGTGCTACAGTAATAGATGATTCTTGCTCTGCTTCCCTACTTGTAGATTCTACTTTCTTTTTCTTTTTTTTGTGCTATGCAGGGAGTGCTCTAGGAGGCTCTGGAGGTTGTAGACCCTTCTGGGAAAAAAATTCTTGCCAAGAAATGGGCAATGCATCCCTCAAGGAATGCTTAATCAAGAATTTAATGAGGGCATGATGGGCGATAGAGTTGTCCCTACCCCTCTAGATTTCATGGGCACAATTTTTCAAAAGGTTTAATAAAATTTTTGGAACATTGAAAACTAAACCGTGCCTCATATGACTCAATAGTTTAAAATGATAGGAATGCAAATAGGAAAAATGTCCCTCACAAGTCAAGTACCTGATTATGAAGGTGAAATATTTCAAGTATGGAGGAGTAAGTGACATTGGTTTGCATCCTTGTTTGGAAACCTCCAAGGGTCCATCTGTTGGTATTGTGAATTTTTCCCTAGGAAAGACAACATCTCTCCTTGAAGAACAATTTTCTTCTACTATCAGAAGCCTAGTTACTTCTACAATCTTCTCTTCTGTAATGGCTACTGTCAAACTCCGCACTGTAGCTTCTTACTCTAAAAGAGTTCTCAAAAACTCACCTGCAACATCCTCATTATAGGAATCTATCCTTAGAAAATAATTCAGCCAACTGCAATTGCTGAATGCTTGAATCGCTTGAGGATTTTGCATCAAGTACTCATGAGCTACAAGCCCATATCTTACTACTGGCCACCCATATTCATAAACTATCCCTGTTGAGATTCTTAAAACTCAAAATTTTTCTGTAAATATGAAAAAATTCTTCTGCCCTACTTCTTTATACCCTGTTGTCACTTTTCTTTACTTTTCCAAGAATGACACAAAGGATAATTGCATGAAATGATTGTTAAAAACTACTAAAATCAAACAGTTAATCATTGTTTGGAATGGAAGCACATAGTTGTACTTGGTAAGTAGAAGAAAATAAAACTGTCTTGATAGCTGTGACAGTGGCATAAGAAAAAGTTGAAATGGATTATCCCCACCCCCTACTAAAAATTTGGCATGTATTCACAAATGTGTGAAAGGATAGGCAAAGAACAAGCAATAATGACTGATATGTACATTGCAATTAATGAATAAATAAAATAAATAAATGATGTGACAATAAAAGATATTGCATACCTTATAATAAGTGGTCATACATGTCGGGAAAGATCACAACTCAACATGAAATGATGGATGGAATTGAAACCATAAATGAGGGTGGTACGGTAGGATGGATGGCATGGATGGGTGACGTGGAAGAAGAGGAAATGAATGGTGGTGATGGATGAAAAATGGAGAAAGTGGCTTCCTTAAAAAAGAAAACCTTTATCATGGGCATGCAACATAAAAATTTAAAGAGATGTTGCAGGAGAAAAGCCAAAGCCTTTTGCTATAGGAAGATCAGTGGCTGCATCCAAGACAAACTGCTTCATAAATTCTTCTTTGGACGCTACCTTATGATACAACCTAAGATGGTGTCCATTAACCAGTAGCTTGAATCAGATAGGGTCTATTGTAGCTAACTGAACTGAACCATTATCAAACACATTTTCTATTTCATAAGGACCAAGCCATCTTGTGTTGAGTTTAACTTGATTTTCCTTATACCTAGAGTCATAGAGCAGTGCCCAATCATCGACAAAGAACTACTTAGTTTTGATATGGTGGTCATGCCATTTTTTTCTTTGCTGCTAGATAGCTTCAGTATGCTATAAGGAAGCTTTCCTTATCTCATCCAATGCATTCAGCTATAGGAGGCGTTCCATTTGGACATTTTAAATATCAATATTAAGCTAGAGAGCGGTCCTTGAGGTCTTATGGTCAAACTCTATTGAAAACATGGTAGTTTTTCCATAGAGTAACTCAAAAGGAGTGAACCCTATAGTTGTTTTCCATGTTTTCCTATAGGCCCAGACTGCTTCAGGAAGGCGATTGCTCCAATCCATCTTGTGTAATTGTACTATCTTAGTAAGGATTGCCTCAATTTCTCTGTTAGTAACCTCTGCCTAACCATTGGCTTGAGGGTGATAGGGGCTAGATTTTCCATGCCTAATCTTATAATCATTCATCAATGCAGTGATTAAGTTTGATGTAAACTGAGGTCTTTGATTAGTAACAAGTTCCCTTGGGACTCCAAACTAAGTAAAATTTTTCTCATGTAGGAACTCAACAACTTTATTGTCACGGGCATGTGTCATTGTTTTCACTTCCACCCACTTGGTTATATAATCAGTGCAAACCAAAATGTATGATTTCCCATTGGATGGAGGATTAATAGACCCAAAAAAATCCATGCACCACTTGTCAAAGGGACTAACTACCACTTGAGGATATAGGTGCATTTCATTAGACCTTGTTGGTCTCCCCATGCATTGATATCTATCACATTTTCTGGTGTAGGTTGCAAGATCTTTGTGTAGTGTGGGCCAATAGTATCATGTAGCAAGCACTTTCATAGATGTTCTCTTGGCTGCAAAGTTCCCACCACATGGCTTATCATGATAGACATGAAAAATGTCATAGGTCTCATCTTCCCTAACACACCTTCTTATGACTTGGTCAGGTCCTGTGTAAAATAAACAATCTACAATCCATGAAAAGTTAAAACTTTTCTCTACCAACAATTGTCTTTCCTTTGGTGAGAAGTGGGCTGGAATCTTGTTGGATGCTAAATAATTTGCAATATCTGCATACCATGGAGTTTGAGTAGTAATAGAAAATAGATGTTCATTGGGAAAGCTATCATCAATTATCTCAAGGGTGGAAGGTGTAGTTTTTTGAAGGCTTGACAAGAAATCAACCAACACATTAGCCCAACCTGACTTATCAATAACCGTGATATCAAATTCGCAAACAATAGGATTCATCTTGTTAATTTTCGTGATATGACAGATTATTCATGAGGTACCTTATTGCTACATGATCTGTATGGACAAATATTTGGTAACCAGTGACATAATGTCAAAACTTGTTTAGGGCATACACAACTGCTAGCAATTCTTTCTCTGTGACAATATAGTTTAATTCAGGGCCTTGAAGGTTTTTGCTAATGAAATATATGGCATGCTCTATGGAATTCTTTTTTTGTCCTAAAACGTCCCCTATGGCATAATCAGAAGCATCTGTGTGTATATGAAAGGGCAGACTCCACTTCGGTCCTTGAAGAACAGGTGCTTGAGTAAGTAAGTTCTTAAGCTGCAGGAAAGATTTGTCATAGGCCTTAGTCTAGTTAAATTCAAAATCCTTATTCAATAAGGCATATAATGGACTAGCTACTTTGCTGAAATATTTGATAAATCTTCTATAATATCCAGCATGTCCTAGGAAGCTTCTAACATCCTTTTGTTTCATAGGTGTTTGCAAAGTTAGAATGACTTCTATTTTTGCAGGATCAACTTGAATTCCTACTTGAGAGATATGATGGCCTAAAACAATTCCCTCTCGCACTATCATAAAACACTTCTCACTATTCAAAGACAAATTTTTCTCCTTATATCTTTTCAACACTTTCTCCAAATTTGCTAATACTTCTTCATAAGTAAACTCCATAAGTGGTGAAGTCATCCATATAGATCTCCATAGAATTATGAGAAATGTCAGCAAAAATACTGATCATTTCCCTTTGAAATGTTGTAGGTGCATTACAGAGGCCAAAAGGTAAGACAAAGTAGGAAAAAGTGCCCCATGGATTGGTAAAAATTGTTTTGTCTTGATCCTCAGGGGCAATTCTAATTTGATTATACCCACTATATCCATCCAAAAAGGAGAAATACTTTTAATAAAGACAATGAAATTAGCACTTGGTCAACAAATGACGTTGAAACATCATTTTAGTTGTTGTGTTCAGCCCTCAGAAGTCTACATAAACTTCCATTTTCCACCTTTTTAGGAACAATCACCAATGGAGATACCCAATCGGGACCGGGCCTAAAATAGGGTAGATAAAAACCAGCATCAAACAATTTTTGGAGCTCTTTTTTAACTATTTCCCTAAGTGCTGGGTTTATCCTTCTTTGAGGCTGCCTAACAGGTGAACAGTCTTCCTTAATGTAGATACTATGAGTATAGAGTTGAGGATCTATTCCCTTCATATCCCCATAGTCCCATGCAAAAGCTTTGTGTTGATCTTGCAGCATTGTGACTAGGGCAGTTTGTTGAGATTGAGGCAGCTTATTATTGATGTTCAGACAGCGGCTTGGAGACACTTCTACTTGTTTGGTAAGATCATTCATGGAGGCTACTAATAAAGGTGGTGTTTATATTTCATGTGGAAGAAAATTGTGATAAACTATAGGAAATTGAGGTGGCAGGCTCTCAAGATTCAGTTACTGCAGGAAACATTGCTGAAGACAACTATCTAGAACAGATGGGATACTCAGATCAAAGTTGGACTACAAAATGTGTAAAAACGGGCCATCCTCACTCTGGAGCTAGGAAAATGGATTAGTTTGCAGCATCATTAGTTGAGCCAATGAATTGACTTCTTTAGTTTCCTCTCTTAAATCTGGCCAAATTGGTTGAGACAAGTCTGGCTGAGGCTGGGCAGATGGGTATAAAGCCAATTTCTTTCTTGACTAACCATCAAAAATTGTCATGTCTCCTGAACGACATCCTATAAAAGCATCAGTTGTGGCTAACCATGGTCTACCTAGGATGATAGGATATCCTCCCAAATTTTCCTTAGTGGAAAATATGGTGAAATTTGTTGGGTATTCCGAAGACTCAAGGATGACAATGACATCTTCTATCACTCCATCAGGTGTTACTGTGGAACTATCAGCAAGCTGCAGAATGGTAGGTGTAGACCGAATGGTTAGGATATTCAAATACTCCATAGTATGCTTGGTCATTACATTAATGGCTGCACCAAGGTCAATCAAAACATTCTTTACTATCTGGCCATTTATATTTATTTTTACCACAAGACTCCCAGGGTCAGTATATTTTGGAATGACTACCTTCCCTAACATAATATCTGCCAACTGTCCTAGAACATGTATAGTTTGGGGATCCTTTTCATTCTTCCGTTTCTTTAAATAGGCATCCTTAATGGCTTTAAAAAGGGAATTTGAATGTGTATATTCTTCAATTGATCCAAAATATCAAATGTAGGCTCTTCCATAGACTTGGATGTAGTAATTTGCAATCTTTGAAGAAAAGGCGGTTTGGCCTGATGCTGCAGGATAAACTCCTTAGAGACAGTATCTGATATAGGTATATGTTTTGTAGGATCATTAGGTTGTTTAGAGGCAAAGTTTGGAATCTCTATAATTACAGGCAGCTGTGGAGTAGGGAGAGTGGTTCTAGACCTGAGATGGATATCATTAATATTCAGGGTATAAGCTGGATTTATTGACTCTATAAAATACATAGGATGTTGTTGCTACTGCTACTTATTATTAGGATTTGGCAATGGTTGAGTAGGCATAGGTGTTTGTTTTGGAGGGCCAATATTTGCTGCAGGTGCTATAGGAGGTGGCATGAGGGTCGGAGGTTGTGGCTGCTGAAGCTGCAAGGATCTAGGGGATTGGTTCGCGAATTGCCGGTGAACCTCTCCATTGAGGATTATGTTGCCAATACCTCGGGTGTGGGTCCATTGTCGCTGTGGCTAATACAACCCTCCTTGAGGAGATTTCCATTGAGGACTCTAATAGTTAGGCCAATGTACAGGAAGTATTCCAAGGTGGTGATGGGCCATATGTAGGTTGCCATTGGTTATTGTACTAGAATAAGGATTACCAAAATTCAAAGGGTCTTGAGGCATACCTTGTCTTTGATCCCATGGTCACCTTTTTGCAACGAAGAATATTTGGTCATCATCACCCTCCACTATCTTAAAATTAGTAGGTAATTGCTTAGCCTCCAAGTTAGCCATCATCTTACATCTGCAGTCATGTTTCTTTTGTCTACAATGTGGACAGAACTCAGCCAAGATTGCTTCAGCTTCCTCATGTTTCTTCCAAGCTTGCATAGTATCCAACTATATAGCCATGTTGTTTATGATATCCTGTTTGAAATCAGATAGCAAGTTTGTGACCTTCATCTATGAAACTCCATTAGTAGAAGACTTTCCCACTATGGCTTGATGACCTCTACCCTTCTTAACAATTGCTCGAGAGTAGTTGCGATATATTTTCTTGATATCATCCCAAGGCACTTGGGTTATATCTCCTCCTCCCATCAGATCTAGGCATCTTATATAGGTTTCACCGATTCCTTAGAAAAGTATTTTATGAGATTATTCATTGAGAGTATGGTCTGAATTTTTTTTAAGGGAAAACAAGAATCTTGAGATATAGTCTTCCAGGCTTTCATCCTGCTTTTTCTGAATTCTGAATATATCATCACCCTTACTACCACTCTTACAATATTCCTTATATTTCTCAAGAATTTTTTTTTGCATAGCTTCCCAACTATCAATAGCATCCCTTCCCAAACTCATAAGCCATCTAAGAGCTCCCTCCTTCAAAGTAGTAGGAAACAACTCAGCCTGTAAGCATCTGAAATGTAATCATAGCTATAATAGAGGATGTCAAACTCAAACAAGAAAGTGTCTGGGTCCTCTATAACTAGTCCATAGAACTTGGGAAGTAATGAAGAAGGAATATTTTTAAGGTTATAATTATCTTGCTAAGAAATGATGGGGAATTCAAAAGTAGGAGGTTGATTAGGTGGATTACGTACCATATTTGTTTGATGGAGTATCAAAGAAAATGAATTTTCTTGAGTGTTTTCACAATGGGGAAAATGGCACTAACAAGTAGGTTTTTAAATGGATTGATATTATCTTGGTCTCCTCCCTTCCTCAAATAGATTATAAGCTAGTTCATAATTGTTATCAATGAATAGAAGGTTAGGAAGGAATCTTTCCCATAGCATCTCTTCTTCTATGCATGCAATAGAATTAACCGTAAATTGAAGGAATTTGAAAATGCTTAAATAAACACACTAAACTACTACTAACAATGACTATGACAGGTTCTTAGCTTGACACCATCCCCGGCAATGGCACCAAAAAATGGTCGATTCCACAAAAGGATATAAAAGTCATGGAAAATCCTAACTTGGGAATTGGACATTCCAACAGGTGACTAACATCTTCTTATGGTCATTCATTTACATTGTCAAACTAGGGAATGTATACTTGAAATGGAGCAACACTGTATGTGCACTAAGAACTAGTTTCAGTCACAATTTACCAAAAATAAATGCTTGGAAGGAATTCTACTTATGCTGCAAGAATGTAATGTAAAGTCTTCTTAACTTAAGCATAACTTAATCAAAGTAGAAATCATGACAACTATTACTAAGAAACAAACTATGAAATAGCCTTATGCTATAGGAATAAACACAGGGATGGATTCCTAATGCTGCAGGAACAATATAAGACTGATTTTGTGTTGAAACCTTCAAAAATGAAATCTAACTTATAATCAACAGGAGATAAATAACTAACTACAGATACTCACTAATTGGCCCCCCTTAGCAAGCATCAACTAGCTTATGTAAGAATTGAACTCAAAACTTCATCAAATTTTATTCATAAACTTGGAATCATATACATTGATTGTTCTGCTTGTAAGAAAACTAACAAAAAACACCATTTCTCATTATAATACTAACTTTAACAAACTCTGTTGGTCACTCACATAGGAGGAACACATATTTATATTAGAAAAGCAACTAACTACGTAACTCTAATAGAGAAAGACGTGGACATAAATGCATCTTGAAACCAAGGAACAAACTTCTCATAAATGAAGGCATATATGTTCAACATGATTAAGAGAGAATTTAGTATTCCACTCTTCCTAAATTAATGATCATTTAGATTTCCTCCCAATGACCTGGTCAGAGAGTCTTTTCTGGAACAACTTCCTCGATGTCATACTGGAAATGGACTTTACTGCATGGATGAGATCTGTTGTGCTTTGACTCATTCATGCTTCCTTCAACAACCTACGATGCACATGGCGAAAGAAGTGAAAGAAAGCACACATGGAAAATAACATGATACACATTCATTAATCACATATTAAATCCATTTCATTATCCAAAAACCACATGCATTATATCAGTCATTTAGGAGGTCAAGCAGGGCAATTAATACAGACACATAGAGATGTTAAGCTACATGAATATAGGAATGTGTTGCTACAGGATACTACCCGATTTTAGATAAAAATCCTTTAATCAAAGAGTTAAAACAACCATTAGCAATAAGAGTAAGGGTATTAAAAATACATCATAATATTCAAATTATGAGCATATTTCGAGCTCATCACATACAACAAAGGGTTTATGAAGGATTCTAGTTTGATGTACAAACTGAGTATGATGCCAAAGTTCATGATGGTAGTAATCAAATGGAATATGAATGTTTCACCTTTCCATTTCAACTAGATAAGTATATATTTAGAATAGGTTGATGAATTGGATAGTTTTGCAACATGTATGGTTGATTGTGTTAATCACAATGGAGTTGATTGTTTGGAAACGCTTAATACACATGTTGATCAATTACAAGCAGCACAAGACAAAGTATTTGACAGAGGAAAGAGTTTGTCACAAAATTTTGGGGGCCATGCACCTCTAACTTAAGGATTGAATCCTATGGAATAGAGGAGGTTTCTGAAATTCAATTGAAAACATGTTGTAAAATCCTGTAAGTATTGTATATAAGTTGGTGTGTTTCCTTTCTATTGTGTTTGCTTGCCTTGTCCAGGCAAGGTCCTAGGATTTTTGTGCTCCTTTGTTGGTCTGCTTCAACCTTAGATCTAGATTCTCACCATAGCCACCAGGGGTGAGCATGATCCACTATTAGAGCCTTCAAAATTTTGAAAAAATTATGAGGTCTTGGTTTGGTCATGAATTCTTACCTTTGTATCAAAGGGTAAGGTTTAGGGTCTTGAGTGAGAAGCCATTGCTAAAATTTCATAAGTCTCAAACCCTTGGGTGTCTTTATTTCTTCATTGACCTATCTTAACTGGTTCTTGGTCATCCAAGTCACATTCTAATAATTTTGAGTCATGCTTCTACCAGCCCTAGTTTAAGTTTATCGGTCACCCTTTTTCCCTGCATCACTTTAATTCCTCCTATAGTTGGGTTGAAAATATTTCATGGTGGAAGATGTTGGTCTTATGTTATTCCTAAGGGTTTGAATCTCGTTGATCTCATATGTCCCCTCTTTAAAATATTCTTTTTGTACCTAGAAATATCCATTCATTAGGGTGGTCACTCATCATTGAAATGGTTTCCTCCGGTAATTTTATTTTGGCGACGGATGATGGACCTTGGTTTTCTTTTTCATCGCTCATTGTTGAAGTTCTTTAGACCATAGGTTTCACTCTAGCGACACATGATGATGGTGCAATGTGTTCTATCATGTCATTGCTAAAATGTGTTGAGCTCCTTTCTGAGTTCTAGCATTCAGCGACAAAGATGAATGGAAGTGATATGATGGTCGTGTTTCAACACTTTATTCCATAACTCAATTAGCCCATTGCTAAAGACATATCTTTCTTGAAAATTATTATAGCAACTTGTGGCTGCCTAGGTTATTTGACTACATTTCCATGAAGCTTTCATCACCGAAAAACATAGGAAGGTTCAACCATCTGTGGTGACCAATGATAGGGTTTTCATCCGAAAATATTTCCTCTTGATGAGTATTACTACTCATCATTGAAGATTGAAAACAATTCAAGGAAACTTTTGTGACAATTAGAAAGTCACAAACAATGTGGTTGAGATGTGGATAGTTACATTGCAACTTTTCATTGTATCATCATTATTTCCAAGTATGGATGAAAAGGAAAGTTGTGATCCTTAATGGGATTCATTGATTAAGTTTTAAATCCAAAATGATCAACAACTAGGATTAAGCATGGATTGATTGATTATCTGTTGGCTTGAGTGATCCAAGGTGGTCATTAAATGTTATACACTCTAATTCCTCTATTTAATGAGGATCTCCTGTAGTTCTTCTCACTATTTGCAATTGTTAGGGAGCTGAAATAATTATTGTAGTACTGGAGTAATGCATGTGAGCACTTAGTCAATTATCACAAAGCAAGTAGTGTGGTCTCCTTGGATTTGTAAGTGTGAATATGTGCAACTTATATTCTAGTTTCCTAGGGTGGAAATGGTTCTGTAGCTTGCAATCATGCTCTGTGTCAATTTATGTTAGGCTGGTTTGAGTTTCCTTTCCTATAAAGGGCGCCTTGTGGGTTTTAGCTGGTATTTTTTTTAAGGTGGTCCATTGGTCAGTGTGTTGTTTTGGTTAGGATGGTCGAGCCATGCAATTCAATCACACCAATTAGGAGGTCTAGGAGGCTATGCATGCAAGAATCTCTTGTTGATGTGCCTAAGGTTAAACCTAATACAATGGAAATTCCAACTATCCCAAAGGGTACGAAAAGTGTCTATAAGAAAGGTAAGAAAAATATTGTCCATAATACTTATAATTTGAGGAACAAGACCATTTTAGAACAATTGATCAAGTTTAAAGGGAAAAGTCTTATAGAGCCTGAGAAGAAATTGAAAGAG
>VDFB02193867.1:423613139-423625441 GCA_007258455.2 Sequoia sempervirens
CAAGATAATGATAATCTTAAAAATATTCCTTCTTCATTACTTCCCAAGTTCTACATACTAGTTACAGAGGACCAAGACACTTTCTTGTTTGAGTTTGACATCCTCTATCGCAGCTATGATTACACTTCAGATGCTCATAGGCTAAATTTGTTTCCTGCTACTTTGAAGGAGGGATCTCTTAGATGGTTTATGAGTTTGGGAAGAGATGTTGATAGTTGGGTAACCATGCAAACAAAATTTCTTGAGAAATATAAAGAATATTGTAAGAGTGGTGGTAAGGGTGATGATATATTCAGAATTCAACAAAAAGAGGATGAAAGTCTGGAAGACTATATCTCAAGATTCTTGTTTTCCCTAAAAAAAGAATTCAGACCATACTCTCAATGAAGAATCTCATAAACTACTTTATCTAAGGGGAATCAATGACACCTGTATAGATGCCCTGGATCTGATGGGAGGAGGAGATATAACCCAAGTGCCTTGGGATGATATCAAGAAAATATGTCGCAACTACTCTAGAGAAATTGTTAAGAAGGGTAGAGGTCATCAAGCCATGGTGGGAAATTCTTCTACTAATGGAGTTTCACAGATGAAGATCACAAATTTGATGTCTGATTTCAAGCAGGATATCATAAACAACATGGCTATACAATTGGATACTACGCAAGCTCAGAAGAAACATGAGGAAGCTGAAGCAATCTTAGCTAAGTTCTATCCACATTGTAGATAGAAGAAATGTGACTGGAGATGTAAGATGGTGGCTAATCTAGAAGCTAAGCAATTACCTACTAATTTTAAGATAGTGGAGGGTGAAGATGACCAAGTATTATTTGTTTCACAAAGGAGACCATGGGCTCAAAGACAAGGTATGCTTCAAGACCCTATGAATTTTGGTAATCTTTATTCTAATTACAATAACCAATGGCAACCTACATATGGCCCATCACCACCTTGGAATACTTCTCAACCACACTGGCCTAACTATCAGAGTCCTCAATGGAAATCTCTTCAAGGAGGTTGGCAACAACCACAAGGACAATGGACTCCACCCCAAGGTAATTAGCAGTAGAATCCTCAATGGAGAGGTCCTCAGCAATGGAAAAACCAATCCCTTGGATCCCTACAACTTTAACAGCCACAACCTTCAGCCCTCATTCCACCTCCTGCAGTACCTACAAAAAATACTGGCCCTCAAAACAAACACCTATGCCTACTCAACCATTGCCAAATCCTAATAATAAGTAGCAGTTGCAACAACAACCTATGTATTTTGCAGAAGCCAATCAGTATCCACCTTATGCCCTGAATATTAATGATATCCATCTCAAGGCTAGAACTACTCTCCCTACTCCATAACCACCTATAATTATAGAGATTCTAGACTCTGCCTCTAAACAACTTACTAATCCTTCAGAATATATACCTATATCAGATATTTTTTCTAAGGAGCCTGTCCTGCAACATTGGGCCAAACCGCCTTTTCCTCACATAGTGCAAATTACTACATCTAAAGTCTATGGAAGACCCTACCTTTGATATTTTGGATCAGATAAAGAATGTACACATTCAAATTCCTCTTTTTCAATTCAGTAAAGATGTCCCAATTTATGGAAAAGCCATTAAGGAGGCATATTTAAAGAAATCAGGAAGAAAGAAAAAAGATCCCCAAACTATCCATGTTCTAGGATAGTTGGCAGATATTATGTTAAGGTAGTCATTCCAAAATATACTGACCCTAGGAGTCCTGTGGTAAAAATAAATATTAATGACCAAATAGTAAAGAATGTTTTGATTGACCTTGGTGCGGCCATTAATGTAATGACCAAGCATACTATGGAGTGTCTGAATATTCTAACCATTTGATGTACACCTACTGTCTTGCAGCTTGATAATAGTTCCACAGTAATGCTTGATGGAGTGGTAGAAGATGTCATTATCATCCTTGAGTCTTGGGAATACCCAGCAGATTTCACCATATTGTCCACTAAGGAAACTTTGGGAAGATATCCTATCATCCTAGGTAGACCATGGTTAACCACAAGTGATGCTCTTATAGGATGTTGTTCAGGAGACATGACAATTTTTGATGGTCAGTCAAGAAAGAAATTAGCTTTATACCCACCTACTCAACCTTAGCTAGACTTGTCTCAACCAATTTGGCTAGATTTAGGAGAGGAAATTGAAGAATTCAATTCATTGGCTCAGCTAATGATGCTACAAACTAATCCATTTTCCTAGCTTCAGAGTGAGGATGGCCTGCTTTTACACATTTTGTACTCCAACTCTGATTTGAGTAGCCCATCTGTTCCAGATAGTTATCTTAAGCAGTGTTTCCTGCAGCAATTGAATCCTAAGAGCCATCACAATTTGCTTCCACATGAAATACAAACACCACCTTTATCAGTAGCCTCCATGAATGATCTTACCAAGCAAGCAGAAGTGTCTCCAGGCCACTATCTAAACATCAATAATAAGCTACCTCAGTCTCAACAAACTGCCCTAGTCACAATGCTACAAGATCAACATAGAGCTTTTGCATGGGACTATGAGGATATGAAGGGACTAGATCCTCAACTCTGTACTTATAGGATCTACATTAAGGAAGACTATTCACCTATTAGGCAGCCTCAAAGGAGGATAAATCTAGCACTCAGTGAAATAGTTAAAAAAGAACTCCAAAAATTGCTTGATGTTGGTTTTATCTATCCTATTTCAGATAGTCAATGGGTATCTCCATTGGTAATTGTTCCTAAAAAAGGTGGAAAATGGAGAGTTTGCATAGACTACAAGGAGCTAAACACAACAACTAAAAAGGATCACTTTCCACTACCATTTGTTGACCAGGTGCTAGACTCATTATCTAGTAAAAATTATTTCTCCTTTTTGGATGAATATAGTGGGTATAATCAAATTAGAATTGCCCCTGGGGATCAAGACAAAACAACTTTTACTAGTTGATGGGGCACTTTTTCCTACTCTATCTTACCTTTTGGCCTATGTAATGCACCTGCAACATTTCAAAGGGCAATGATCAGTATTTTTGCTGACATTTATCATGATTATATGGAGATCTACATGGATGACTTCACCACTTATGGAGTTACTTATGAAGAAGCATTAGCAAATTTAGAGAAAGTGTTGAAAAGATACAAGGAGAAAAATTTGTCTTTGAATAGTGAGAAGTGTTTTATGGCGATGCAAGAGGGAATTGTTTTAGGCCATCATATCTCTCAAGAAGGAATTCAAGTTGATCCTGCAAAAATAGAAGTCATTCTAACTTTGCAAACACCTATGAAACAAAAGGATGTTAGAAGCTTCCTAGGACATGTTGGATATTATAGAAGATTTATCAAAGATTTCAGCAAAATAGTCAGTCCATTATATGCCTTATTGGCTAAATATTCTAAATTTAACTCGATTGAGGCATGTGATAAATCTTTCATGTAGCTTAAGAACTTACTCACTCGAGCACATGTTCTTCAAGGACCGAAGTGGAGTCTTCTCTTTCATATACACACAGATGTTTTTGATTATGCTATAGGGACAGTTTTAGGATAGAAAGAGAATTCCATGTAGCATGCCATATATTTCATTAAAAAAAGCCTTCAAGGCCCTAAATTAAACTATACTATCATGGAGAAAGAATTTCTAGTAGTTGTGTATGCCCTGAACAAGTTTTGACATTATGTCACTAGTTACCAAATATTTGTCCATATAGATCATGTAGTAATAAGGTACCTCATGAATAAGCCTGCCATATCTAGCAGATTAGCAAGATGGCTCATATTGTTGCAAGAATTTGATATCATAGTTATTGATAAGCTAGGTTGGGCTAATGTGGTGGTTGATTTCTTATCAATACTTCAAAAAACTACACCGACCACCCCTGAGGTTATTGATGATAGCTTTCCTGATGAACATCTATTTTCTATTGTTGTTCAAACTCCACGGTATGCAGATATTGCAAATTATTTAGCAACCAACAAGATCCTAGCCCACTTTTCACCAAAGAAAAGGAAATTTTTGGTAGAGAAATTTTTTAACTTTTCATGGATTATAGACTGTTTATTTTACACAGGACCTGACCAAGTCATAAGAAGGTGTGTTAGGGAAGATGAGACCTATGACATTTTTCATGTCTATCATGATAAGCCATGTGGTGGGAACTTTGCAGCCAAGAGAACATCTATGAAAGTGCTTGCTACATGATACTATTGGCCCACACTACACAAAGATCTTGCAACCTACACCAGAAAATGTGATAGATATCAATGCATGGGGAGACCAACAAGGTCTAATGAAATGCACCTATATCCTCAAGTGGTAGTTAGTCCCTTTGACAAGTGGTGCATGGATTTTTTTGGGTCTATTAATCCTCCATCCAATGGGAAATCATACATTTTGGTTTGCACTGATTATATAACCAAGTGGGTGGAAGTGAAAACAATGACACATGCCCGTGACAATAAAGTTGTTGAGTTCCTACATGAGAAAAATTTTACTTAGTTTGGAGTCCCAAGGGAACTTGTTACTAATCAAAGACCTCAGTTTACATCAAACTTAATCACTGCATTGATGAATGATTATAAGATTAGGCATGGAAAATCTAGCCCCTATCACCCTCAAGCCAATGGTTAGGCAGAGGTTACTAACAGAGAAATTGAGGCAATCCTTACTAAGATAGTACAATTACACAAGATGGATTGGAGCAATCGCCTTCCTGAAGCAGTCTGGGCCTATAGGAAAACATGGAAAACAACTATAGGGTTCACTCCTTTTGAGTTACTCTATGGAAAAACTACCATGTTTTCAATAGAGTTTGACCATAAGACCTCAAGGACCGCTCTCTAGCTTAATATTGATATTTAAAATGTCCAAATGGAACGCCTCCTATAGCTGAATGCATTGGATGAGATAAGGAAAGCTTCCTTATAGCATACTGAAGCTATCTAGCAGCAAAGAAAAAAATGGCATGACCACCATATCAAAACTAAGTAGTTCTTTGTCGATGATTGGGCACTGCTCTATGACTCTAGGTATAAGGAAAATCAAGTTAAACTCAACACAAGATGGCTTGGTCCTTATGAAATAGAAAATGTGTTTGATAATGGTTCAGTTCAGTTAGCTACAATAGACCCTATCTGATTCAAGCTACTGGTTAATGGACACCATCTTAGGTTGTATCATAAGGTAGCGTCCAAAGAAGAATTTATGAAGCAGTTTGTCTTGGATGCAGCCACTGATCTTCCTATAGCAAAAGGCTTTGGCTTTTCTCCTGCAACATCTCTTTAAATTTTTATGTTGCATGCCCATGATAAAGGTTTTCTTTTTTAAGGAAGCCACTTTCTCCATTTTTCATCCATCACCACCATTCATTTCCTCTTCTTCCACGTCACCCATCCATGCCATCCATCCTACCGTACCACCCTCATTTATGGTTTCAATTCCATCCATCATTTCATGTTGAGTTGTGATCTTTCCCGACATGTATGACCACTTATTATAAGGTATGCAATATCTTTTATTGTCACATCATTTATTTATTTTATTTATTCATTAATTGCAATGTACATATCAGTCATTATTGCTTGTTCTTTGCCTATCCTTTCACACATTTGTGAATACATGCCAAATTTTTAGTAGGGGGTGGGGATAATCCATTTCAACTTTTTCTTATGCCACTGTCACAGCTATCAAGACAGTTTTATTTTCTTCTACTTACCAAGTACAACTATGTGCTTCCATTCCAAACAATGATTAACTGTTTGATTTTAGTAGTTTTTAACAATCATTTCATGCAATTATCCTTTGTGTCATTCTTGGAAAAGTAAAGAAAAGTGACAACAGGGTATAAAGAAGTAGGGCAGAAGAATTTTTTCATATTTACAGAAAAATTTTGAGTTTTAAGAATCTCAACAGGGATAGTTTATGAATATGGGTGGCCAGTAGTAAGATATGGGCTTGTAGCTCATGAGTACTTGATGCAAAATCCTCAAGCGATTCAAGCATTCAGCAATTGCAGTTGGCTGAATTATTTTCTAAGGATAGATTCCTATAATGAGGATGTTGCAGGTGAGTTTTTGAGAACTCTTTTAGAGTAAGAAGCTACAGTGCGGAGTTTGACAGTAGCCATTACAGAAGAGAAGATTGTAGAAGTAACTAGGCTTCTGATAGTAGAAGAAAATTGTTCTTCAAGGAGAGATGTTGTCTTTCCTAGGGAAAAATTCACAATACCAACAGATGGACCCTTGGAGGTTTCCAAACAAGGATGCAAACCAATGTCACTTACTCCTCCATACTTGAAATATTTCACCTTCATAATCAGGTACTTGACTTGTGAGGGACATTTTTCCTATTTGCATTCCTATCATTTTAAACTATTGAGTCATATGAGGCACGGTTTAGTTTTCAATGTTCCAAAAATTTTATTAAACCTTTTGAAAAATTGTGCCCATGAAATCTAGAGGGGTAGGGACAACTCTATCGCCCATCATGCCCTCATTAAATTCTTGATTAAGCATTCCTTGAGGGATGCATTGCCCATTTCTTGGCAAGAATTTTTTTCCCAGAAGGGTCTACAACCTCCAGAGCCTCCTAGAGCACTCCCTGCATAGCACAAAAAAATGCAGTCTACAAGTAGGAGGCAGGCAAGGAGTCATCTATTGCGGCACTGGTCTTGTGGCCTCACACGGAACCCTCTGCAAGTACAAGGCAGGTATGCTGGGACAAAGGGAAAGGCAAAAGGTGAGAGATTCATCAAAAAGTAGGAATAAGGCCCAAAATCTAACAACCCTCATGTTCGAAATTAAAGTAATTTCTGCTCCACTTTTCTCCGCAGCATCTTCTTAGCGGTTTCTCTATGACAATGCTGTTACTTACTACGGTTTCACTATCATCTTCTCCTGCTCAGTCTAAATCCTCTAGGCAGGTTAGAAAGAGGAAAGCCACGAAAGTGTCTCATGTAGCTGTTACTTTAGAAACATTGCCAAAAAGAGTTTCATCAAGGAAATAGTGTAAAGTTACATCGACCTCCGTTCAACCTGAAATTATAGTAATTCCTGAGGAATCTGAAGAATTTAGTCATGATGTTTCTCAGAATGTATCTGAGAATGTTCCACAAAGTTCATCTGTTATTCCTGGGGAATTGCAAACTAAGACCAGTGGAAGTTGAGGAAGCACAACATGGTAGTGGTAATGAAAGGGGGATGCCAAGTCTTGATGACTTGGCTGAAGCAGTTAGGAAAGTTTCAGAAGAAACACAATCTCCTCCTCAGCAGCAATAGGAGTCCATCCTACAGCAAGAGGAAGAACAACTTGAACAGTCTGAAGTGTCCAATGAAACCCCATTACCCCCTGAAACTTGTCGAGCACTAGTTGTTTATAAAAGGACATTGTTGATTGAATATTTGGAATATCTTAGGACTACATGGAGGCCTGTTACATTTCAAACTTTGAGTTTCCACCATTTAGCTAGAACTGAAATTTAACAAAGTCTTTGGGAAGAAGAAAAAAAGAAATTGAAAAATTAGAGGAACCAAAATAGGAAATTCAAGAAATGAAAGAGAAAATGGATGAAATGGTGAAGATAACTGGTAAAATTATGGAATGTAGACCACCACCTAGGGTATATGCTATGTGCCTTAAAGAGCGATTTCTTTGGTTCCAATTGATGAGAATTTCAAGAAATTTAGACCTTGTCATTTACACAGCTAAGAAATTTTATGATGCATATCAAGTAGCACCCAGTTGGCTGAAAAATTCTTTATGTGATTTTTATTTGCATGGTTTGCTAATTCCCTTTGAAATAGAGTGGAATCCACTTCTCTACATTGGTGACATTCATCTGAGGTCACTCATATCTTCGGTGGCCAATGAAACTAACTATGGAAGAAAATTAGAGGCTTATGAAGAGGCTAAAAGGAATGAACCTATTCCACTATGACCTGAAAGCTTAGATCCCCACACAATTCTAAGAACTTGGCTTACTGTTGTGTATTGATTTAATGATTAGACAGAAAGAATGAAAATATTTGATATCAGGAAGTAGGTGTATGATGAGTTCAGAGGCCAAACATTTTTTTTTGGAAGATTTCATCTTCCAGGATTGAAACAAGATGGTAAAAATTGACTATTGGTCTGAGGAAATTTGAGCCTCATAGCCCTCTGAACTTTAAGGAAGCCATCAGAAGGACAAAGAAGTATATGTAGCTTGGTCTCTAGAAAAGGTTTGAGTTATGGTTGTAGACACTAAAAAATGTCCTAAGTCTACAAGCATCATTTTTCTTGGTTGTCCTTCGATAATTGAATAACTCTAATTATTCAATTAGGTGTGACCGCATTCCTTTATTAATTAAATAATTTTTAATTATTTAATTAATTCACCTTCTCATCTTTATTCTATCCTGATCAATTAAAATTATTTAATTGTGTTTCATCCTTTCTTTTGGATAAATAATTCAAATTAATTATCCAGGTCTAATTTCCACCTCTCCATTTAATTAAATTGATAAATTTAATTAAATGCTCCTTTTGTCATTTTCTCTAAATAAATAATTTGGATAAATTATTTATTTGCCACTTGTCATTTTCCTCCATTTTGAATAAATAATTTAAAATAAATTATTTATGCACCTCCACCTAGTCAAAGATGCTATGTTGTAATCCCCTATCATAACATTTATTTCATGTCATAGCCTACATGTCCCTACATGTCTTCATATCATGATTCCTCCAAGAATAGCATATTCTTGGTGCATCAATTCTAGACCATTGATCTTGGAATCTTTCTAGAAGATTAATCTCAACCGTCCATTTGAATGGTTGTCTATAAAAGCAACCTTCCTTCTCCGTTTTCAACTTAACAGCTAATTATCTCCAACTTTCTTGCTACCATTTGTGGGTTTTGCACAATTGTTTCAACAAATCTAAGGGCAAAGTTGTATAACAAGAAGGAGAGCAAGAGAAATAATCAACCATAATGGGGAGTGCTTTCTTTTATGTTTTGCATTTTTTATTCTCTTTATTATTTGTCTTCTTTTGTTTGGATGTGGTTTAATAGTTTAGAAGTGTTGGCTATCACTTTATCTATTCTATTGATTTCTAACCCCATATCACATTTGGTGAACCCGACGTGAATCTTACAATTTTGTAGAGAAATTGGTTTGTTTTCTTGTTTGTTTTTGCTGTTTTGTAGGTTACAGCCAAGAATTCCTACAAAATCCCATCATATTCTTTTGAGCATAGAAAAATGGGCACATGGAATCTTTAAAAATGATTATCCGGGTTTTTTAGGCCTTGTTCTTAGCTTTCCAGAACTTCAAACAGTTTAAAATTTCATTAAGATTTGAGAAAGTTATGGTTGTTTTAGTATTTGTTATTTTTTAATCTAGCTTTTAAAACCCGCGTTTTCTTTTGCCTATAACATTTTTTTGTGCAGAATCTTGGAAAAATACTTTCTGGGTTTTGAAGGTTTAATTTTCAGTTTTCCATGGATTCAAATGATTTAAAATTTCATTAAGTTTTGAGAAATTTATCACTATTTTAATTTGTTGTTGTCATTAAACTTTTATTTTGAGTTACTAATCTGAGTTGGCAGCATGTGGAGTTGGAATTTTTCATGGGTCAAAGGCATATATTCAAACTACTAATATGTGATTTTTTAGATACGTGTGTCAAAGATTTATCTCTCAAACCACTTTTTTGCAATTTTTAATTTAAGAACATTTCCTTTGGTGCTCTAAAAAGAACTCTATTTGCAAGTGTTTAATTGTGTTTGAACAAATGGTAGGTGATTATGCTCTCACCTTGTGAAAATTTGGTGATCAGAAAACTAGACCCATTTTATCTGTTATACACCCTTAAGACTTAGTAATCGAAGTATCCTCTCCCCTTGCACTTTTAGGCTATCCTAGGTGTAAGAGAAACAGTTATTGATTCTAGGACCTGGGCCTATCTTGGTGGGAAAAAGTACTCACCCCAAGGTGACTCAAACTGACAATAGATTTTTTTGGCCAAGCTACCCCCGACCGGTATATAAATGTGAATCCTAAGGGAAAGCCTAGGGTTACAAGTGCGAATGTGTCATACGAACCAAGTAGTACTCCCCAAAACACTGTTGAGCTTAACCTCTTCAAGTTGGAGTGCCTCCTAAACAAAGCTTAATCTTGTGCTCCATGTATGGCCACTCGAACGGGGGTCCCGAATTAAACACCTTTGTGTAGGAGCCAAAAACCTTCTATTTTCTAGCACAGCACTAGTCGGTGTGAAGGCATCCACATCTTCACAGTTTGTAGTAGAGGTGATCAATCTGCCATGGGAGTTTCATAGGGATTGGAAGCTTGGTTGGCTTGAGAAGAGAGTGCACTGTAAGGGGGAGCCCATGCAGCCAAGCTTCTGGATTCACACACTACTGATATGCGATTGGGGAAACCCACATGGAATCTAGTGAATATTGTCCTGGCCTAACCATAGGATTGTGCTTGTCTCATGTGTGTTTGCATACACCAAAACATTGTGCTTGTCAAGTGTTTTTTGGATTTTCAAATAGTATTCACCACATTCACAAATCTGAACACAAACAATCAACCTCAAACAAACATCACACTAAGTAACTTGCAACACCTCAAAACATTTCCAAAACCATCAACCAAACATGTCAAACTGCTATCCTCCATATTCACCCTCGACCTATGAACGAAACCAAAGGATTGAATATCTTGACCATCATTTGAAAGAGCTTGAAAAACAACTTGAATCCCAATATTTGAATGAAGTGATGCAATCATCTCATAAGCCTTTATCCTCACCTAAAACTACATCATCCAAGTTCAAGGTCCATGATTTTTTGCAAAGGCTAAATGAGAAACCTAAATCTATGTCCTTAAACACAAATAATCTTGAGCAATCCTACCATGTCATGCATCTATCTTCATCTCCCATAATTCAAAATAAACCTCATGAGTCTTTCACCCAAGTTAATGATTTCATCCAACCATCCTCTCTCATCATACCATCTCCATCCAATGAGTCATTTCAATCTATTAGTCCAAAGCATGCTAGCATAGACTCCCCTACACACCAAGATCAAAGTATTTTTTCCATTCCTTCCAATGATACCAAAAATCTCCAATGCTCTCCAATCTTTGACCAAGATCCCACCTCTCAAGAACCTCATGATGATCCCCTTATCTCTTTTTGTTTCATTCAAGATGATTCCCTTCCATCTCAAGAAAAAAAATCCTTCCAAGTCCTCCTTCCACCCCATCTAATGAACCCATACTATATCATGTTTCCATTGAATCCCAAGAGCATGATAGTTCTTCCATCACATCCAATGATATACTACCATCTACTGATCAAGATATGCTTTCCACAAAATCTCAAGATTCTCTTCCTCATCAAGATCAAGATATACCTCCATTCAAGGATACCCTTTCATTCCATGATGATTTTCATCCTTCTCATGATCAATACATGCCTTTCATACCACTTTGTGATGATTCCATACCTAATAAAGAGCAAGCTACTCCATCTCCTACACCTCTTGATCCTTTTCCAAGTCAAGATCAAAGTACCCCGTTATCCCCATGTCAAGATCCTATCACACATGCTAATTCCCCTTATGATCACAATCCTCCACAAGAGTCTATCACCCCTATTCAAACTATCCATGAACCTCTTACCTATCAAATGGATTCTCTCACTTTTATCCAAGGTGGTTTACTTGAAGATATTGCTATTCCTTCCATATCACATCCACCTCATGATGGACTTGTATCTTTTTTCATAAACAACACATATCTTGTTGGCAATCAAATGTGTCAAAGTATGAACTACAAAGGCAAAGGATTAGGCCTTCATGAATAAGGTATCCTAGAACCCCTTTATATCCAAGAAAACATGTACTATCATGTCCTTGGTTATACACCTCACGCTCAAGAAATTGGTATCCATCGTAAGCCTAGATTCCATCAAAATAAACCTACTTATCCTAGTACATTAAACCTTCCATCTATCCTAGGTCCTTATCCTAGTTCATCAAACCTTCCATCTATCCTTGGTCCTTATCATCCAAACCCTATTTCATCAACCCTTCCATCCATATTGGGGCCCTACATCCCTCCATCTCCTATTCATCAAGAACAACAAAGGAACACACCCTTGATTCCATCTCAAAATTCTACCTACATTAACCCATCCATAAGACCTCCATATCATTCATCTTCATCCACCCATCCCATTGCTCTTGGAAGCAATTTGGGTGCCAAATGCCAAAAGCTTCCATATCAAAATCCACATGTATC
>VDFB02193867.1:423625541-423651624 GCA_007258455.2 Sequoia sempervirens
TATAGGGCACATTCCCCTAGTGACATAATTATTTTTTAAGGTTTTAAAATTCGAATACCACCTTTTCTACTTGTGATAAAATATAAATGTGTGTGGATCCCATGAGGAATTCAATTAGTAAACTTATCATGAATTTCTTTTGTCCATAGAATATGAAAAATTTCCTTTATTTTTTATTTCAACCTCTCAATATTTAAATTTTGACACACCTTCCTATTCATAAGGGATTATATTACACCCATATAAATATTTATAGTTTTCTAAATGAGGCCCTTGGGAAATTCCTAATGAAGGGATGCCTAAGCCTCAAAACCAAAAAAATAATAATGAAATTAGAAAAAGGAAAAATAAAATGTAAAATCAAAACATAAGTTTCATAGTATAGAATAATAAATTACATCAATTTACATGGTAGAATGTACACAAAAAAAACTGATTACTATGGATCTAGTGAAAGTATATTATTCATTCACCTTCCTCTAACTTATACAAATCTCATTAGGAACTAAGGTTGCACCCATTACATTAGATACAACCCACTCCTAATTTAAAATCACTTACCTATCTATCCATATTAAATGGTCAAGTTTAAATAATGTTTTCAATTATTATAACTATCTTGATGGACCATGGCTTGTATAGACATGCATTTTGAGCTTTACCTTTTTCCTCTTCTTATTGACCCTTTTGTGGATAATTTCCCTATACACCACCCTCTTCCCCTAGATGACTCAACATCATTCTCCTTGGGAATGAAAACTTGACCATGAACTTGTTAGGATTTGGTGTTGTACAACATTGCATAGTATTGATATATTTTAATGTTGTAATTAAATAATTATTTAGTGTTGTGCACCTGGACATGTTTAGCTAAATCAAATAATTATTTGGGGCAACTTGTAAGTTGTATTGTAACATTGGGTTAAATATTTTATGGGTGTGAGATATAGGATAATGATTTAATATTTTTGAAAGTATTTAATAATGTGAAAACTTAATACCCAATAATAAATGAGGGGTCAATGGTTTTGTTGCACATGGTTTTATCTTACCACTCGGTTGTATTTATGTGAGATTGTATATATAAAACAAAACACATGATTAGTGGCTAAGATCAGCTAGGTGAGTGGGTTATCATAGTATTGAGTCTTTCAAAAGAGTGCATATGTGAAACATGATATGGGATGTGTGGATTCATGCTTGGAAACATGGAGGATGCATTGGAGAGGCTTGATATTTTAGAAGTATTCATTGTAACTCTATAAGTGCATGTATTATTTTTTTGTTGAATTATAGATGGAGTATGGATGCTTTTGAGGGCTAGTTTTTTCCATCTTGAGGGTTTTCCCAAGGTATTCCTTGTATTATATCATGGTTTTTTTCTAATCTTTGCATTATAGTTATTCTATAAGTGCAAAGATTAGAAAAAAACTTTGTTAGTCAGTGAATAATTAATCTTTTTTAGGACATGCATAAGAGCATCATAGCATGTAGGTGCTTCTTTTTTAGAATCAAAATAAAAACTTTATTAGTCAGTGAATAATTAATCTTTCCCTAATTTCATGAAAGGAGGTATGTTTATGATTTATCTTTATTTGAGATCTTCAATCTTCTCCAAATCCATGTTAGATCTACAACCTGCAACAAATATAGGAGTGAAAGGGTTGTGTTGTGGAAGGCCTACCTAACTCAAATTCCCTTTTGGTAATTCCACATCCACAACAACTATGATAATGTTGGATAAAGAGTGCTTACCCTAGGTCAAGTAGAGGAAAAAGGATAAAAGAAAATGATAAACCACAATGTTGCAACTTACCATTCAAATCCATATTCGTTGATGGAATAAAGTCATTCGAAACATCCCATGTACAAGGAGATCTTGATAATTGATTGAAGGTCCTATAAATGTTAATAATCAATGATAATAAACATAAAATAAAAAAAAATCTTACTTATGATTGAACATGAATTTGATGATACATTTCAAACATGATCTTGAATAATGAAAGTGCTATAAAAGCACTACTTATTTTTCACTTGAATTTCCTTTTAGGATACTAAATTGATATTCAAATTGCACAAATTTCCTAGGTGTTCAAATCATGAAAAATATATATTCATATTCATTTCAACATTTTCCACAATAATTCTTTTGAAAGGTCATCAAATGAAATGAAATTTGCAAAAAATATTATGCTAACAATAAAATATTAAATTTTGTTCCAAAATAGGGTAGACAAGGGCAAGGGTGCCACTTATTGGATCTACTTTAGATTTTTTATTCTCATTAAATAAATAGTTAATTTTTTTTTAAAAATAATTATTTTTTCCAAAGATGACAATGAAAACATGTAAATAAGCATAATTAGACCCAAGCACTTAAGGAGGATCCAAACATAGTGATAAATTATTAGGGGTAACAATTTATCATGTTACATTTAGCTCCCACTTTAGTGAGAGTATGAATTTATGCTTATACTCAAACTAACATAAGGAAAATCCAAGAATGGTTCTTTCATCCAAAAATTATAGAAGTAAGATGACATCAAATCCAGGGGATGTGCTAGTGCCCAGGCTTGGGGATATTACTAAGCAACAATTTCAAGATAAAATAATACACATATATGCAAGACACAATGCAACAAAAGACACATGATAATCAAACATGAAGCATGCATAACATCTACATAAGCATGACACAAACATAATGCAAACACAAAGCATGGGAAATTAAGACACAAAGCAAACATAATGAAAAAAATCTATGCAAGAATAATACAAACATAATGAAAACATCATGCAAACATGATACAAAAAAGGGTATGGCATCATAGACTAGCAAGATATACAAATTTATTTCTATGATCCATACCATGAGATATCCATAAATCATATGCTAGAAAAGTTTGATATTTTCTAGGTGACCCATGAAAATATAAAGGCATCACAAACTAGTGAAGTCTAGTACTCACTAGGTGATCTTGATAAAAAAAAACATAGGCCAGTGAAGTCCAATATTCACTAGTGAGTTTCAATAAAGGTATCAAATGAAAACACACAAGAAATAGAAATGTCTAATATTCACTAGGTAATTTCTCATTTCAACCTTACCAAGAGTTATAAGAAAAAAATTGTTTGTAAAATAACATTGATAAGGTGTTACAATTATGATTAATATGTCAAGATAACATCACTAAGTCCATATTGTGTGAATAAAGGGAAGCACATAATGGAATGTATGACCCCACCTTAAAGTAATTACTAAAGGCCAAGAAGGAGAAATTGCCTGTAAGGTACAATAAAGTGATATTCGTAAAATGATGAGAATAAGAGTGTTATCTCTTAGAAATGCACCCTATGCAAAGTTATGAATCTAAGCTTTCTAGAGAAAAATCGATCATTTCAAGGCTGTGGGTCACCTAAAGTTGAAATGAACCTTCGGATAAGGCCAGATCCTAGCTGGTTACCACTCTAAAACTACTAACCTCTTTTGGAAAAGGGGAAGAAAGATAACTTAAAATGACAGTACTAAAAATAAAGGTGAAGTGATACACCAAACTAAAGTAGAACATGAAACACATATTTTCATATAGTTGGTTTCTACTGATATAAATTAAGTCTACACAACTTATTATAGCATGCCTCTGCATGAATATTTCACTAAAAGGACAAAATGCAAGAACTTATAATAGGAAGGAAACTTCACAATCTAAAAGCCATATGCATTCTTAAGACACAATTAGTAACCTGCATGAACATGTTATTTCAAGAAAAAGGTATAAAATATGAGACAAAGTTATAAGGAAATAAGAAAATTTCACAAATAACCTGATCAATCATTTAACCATACACAAATATACAAGAAAAATAAGGAAAAAATTTGCTACCAATAATCTCCAAGGTATTGTCTATATATCATATTCAGAACACTGAGTTACAAAAAATTACAAACTTGAGAAAGGATTGCCAAAATCACTAACTCCCAAAATTGCATAAGAAGAACTCTCTCAATAATGAGTTACAAAAACAATATATCTACAACCCCAATTGATTGCACCAAAGTAGGAGCCAATAACCACTTTGGGTCGGATGCTCTAATAAAGCCTAAAAATAGGCCTCACACTCAAAACTCTCTCCAATATGAGAGAAAGAAAGATTTTGACCATAAAAAACACTTAAAAGTACCAACAAGGTGCAATAATGGCCCTAGAAACATGGAAAGATGTTTCCAAACTAAAAAAACCTCTCCAATATTCTCTCCAATTGTTTCCTCTCTCAACTAAAAAAAAAGTTCATAAATATTTTTGCATTTAAGAAATAACAAAACAATTCCAAGGTTTATAATACACTTTAAAACTATTATGTTTTATAATAAATATATGCAAAACCATTGGCCAGACCAACTCTATCAGTAAAAATTCTCACTGATGTCCATTGCATAACTATCGATAAGACCATCACTATTGCTAAGACTTCCAAGAAGCTTAACCATCGACAATATCCCACATTAATGTGGAATATTAGTAGTCATTAGTTTATAAATAAAATCCCAAAGACTTTAGGTATCCACAAGTTAGTCCTTTTATAACCAACTTACTCGTACACTGCATTTGACCATTACACCAAACTGTTGATCATTCCTTGTGGTTTCCACCATGACATGTGTTCACTACTTGTGCATTTCTGGAGAATCAAGCTAGGAATCTATAATATTCTCAACAAGTCTCCCAAAATTCCAAGTGGTCCCCACATCCATCAGCTTGTCACTCAATCTAAGAAAACAAAAAATTACAACTTCCACAATAGGTTAGGAAAATCTCAAACACCGTAACAATGAAGGAAGTCAGCCAGTTGGGAAATTATGTAACTTCCAAACTTCATGAAAAGTTTCCAAAGTTAGGAACTCTAGCAATCGACTGACAATAAAGACTGTTCACTATCAATGCATAATCTTGATGATGTGATGAAAAACTCAAAACCCTTTGTCTGATAATTTAGCACACCAAGCTTGACCCTTGTGGGAGCCTCATTTTAACCCATGTGTTGAAAATTGATAAAATAGGAACACTAATTCCCCTATATCTGATTGAACCTATGAGTGAAAATTTGGTAACATTTTTGGTGACATTTGCTGCATGTTTTCCTAATAAACATAAAGACCAGTTACCTAGGATTCTCCGTTGGGCATGAAGTCATTTGGAAAACTCAAAAATAGACCTAGAGGAGCCTTATTCATAGTTGTAACTCAATTGTAACTCATTGAAACAAATTAGGCCACTTGGAAACTTATTGACAATGAGAAAGCTATAGAAGGGAAACTATCTAATTGTGTTGGAACAAGACTTAGGGAATTGAAACAACTAAACCTACCCTACACTAACTAGTAAGAAAATGGTCAAACAAAACCATTCACAGGATGACTGAAATAGCTACCCTTTCTTTTCAAAATATAATAACTAGAATGCTTAAGGATAGCTGAGTAAAAATGATATATAGAAAAATGTTTAACAAGATGATGTACTACTTCTTGAAAGAGTTGAATAAGTTTACTTACCTTACTAAAAAGATCATATGTATTATCAACCAAAGGAGGATAAGTGAGCTGAACATACTCTTGCTTGGATGTCAGTGCATCCTTTATAACATCTTCTATTATATCTTCATGTGTGAGTGCATGATTGATCATTGGTGTTGTATTAGACTCCATCTGGGCTAGGTATTTGATTGGACAACCTTTGGAATGAATAAAATTTAGCCTCCCAATACTGGCTACTTCACTTTCATGTTTTTCATGAACATCCTGCTCTGTAACTAAGTTTGGACAGGAAGAAAAGCAATCTAAATGATTTGTAATGATGTTATTACCTTCATTTTGTATAATTTCTTGCCATGTCAATTCTTCCTCCAGGGTGATCAGACAATCTTCTTCCACTAAGGTAACTAATAATTCATCAAAACCATTATCTTCTGGAAGGTTCTTGGAAAAAACTGATACAAATTGTAAATCTTCATTATCATTTAAAAAAACATACTTCAACTCATACTTGTCTTCCTCAATGAAGGGAGGTAGAAATTCAAACAATAAAGAAGCTTCTTTAAATGAAATTTCATCTAATAAATTAGCTTTAGACTCTGCTATACAACATAAAGGAAGCTCTTCCACTAACTAGCTAAGATCTTGCATATTAGGTTCATGAGAAACATGTTCATCTGAGAGAATGAACTCCTCTTTATCAAGAGCACATTCCTCTTGTTGTTTCAACATTTGCTCAAGCTTGTGAACTTGCTGCTCAAGTTCATTATGAGTTTCAACTACCTATAGCGGATCTAATTCCTTGCCATCCAACCTTGAACAAAACTGTTCAATTATACCTATACAAACCTCTTCAAAAAGCTCAACATTATCCTTCTCATCTATAGTATGTTCAAAAATGTCACAACTCATACTTTGGAAAATGGGATTAGGTTCAGTTTCATGATCCTCATCATGATCAAAGGTTTTGTTTCCTTGTTGATCATCATTAAATATCAATAACTCATTAGCTAGTTTGATGTCTTCCTATTGTCCTAGAACAGATTCTTCAGTTTGAAGATCTCTTTGTGCTAGCCGATAATGCTCCAAAGCTAGATGTAACAAATTTGGAGTTCTAATCTCCTTCATAAAGTATGAGCTATGTGGATCAATGGGTTGCTCTCCTTCTACAACAGTTCTCTATTTTTCTAAACTCTCTTCAAACTACTTCCTTTGAAACTCTTCATGTATCTTGCATTGATATTCTAGGTAAGCCTGACTACTTTGCACTCAAGTTGACAAAAGCTTCATTTGCTCCTCTTTAGCAACTATCTCTCAATCAAGACCTTCTTCGTATTGCATACTCAACTCTTGATCATAAGAATAGGCATGTTTAGCCATTTCTTGTTGTGTAACAGTCCCTTTCTGCCTCTTGATATCAATCAACATCCTAGATAGGAATGCAAACACTTTACTAATATCATTAATCTTCATACTGTCAAGGTTTAGGCTTATATTTCATAACATATGATCAATTTGTTGGATAAAAACCAATACACTCTGATAAGGGTGTTCTTGAAACTGATTATATAAATAATCATACTGGTTAACATCAAAAAACTCCTCTTGGGGGTGATTTTTATCAAATATCGACTGAAACAAAAGTTGAATCAGAGTGGGAGGGTGGGAAACATGATGAAAATGCTGATAAGTTGTTGTTGCAAGAGAAATTGGGCTAAAACCAACACTATAGTTGGTTGGATGTGACTGATAAGAAGGTGTAGGAGCAATGTTCTCATGATATGGAGGGTAATAGTAAACATTTTCATGAATATTTGACATCTTTTCATTCAAAGAGCTCAGAGTCGCTAGGTGTTATTCAAACTGCCTCCAAAGGTTGACAACATTGGGAAAAACACTAGTTTCTCAATATTGTGATGTAACAATAACACTAGTTTTCCACTAAACCAGAGTCTCAGAGTCACTAGGTATGTATTTGAAATACCTCAAAAGGTAGAAATTAACTATTGTACATACCAAACAGTAGCCAAAGTGCAAAAAATTGAACTGAAAAAAATTCTAGCCCCACCAAGCATGCCAAAATTGTTCTCTTAGAAATACACCCTATGCAAAATTATGAATCTAAGCTTTCTAGAGAAACATGGGATCATTTCAAGGCTATGGGTCACCTAAAGTTGAAATGAACCTCTGGATAAGGCTGGCTCCTAGTTGGTTACCACTCTAAAACTACTAACCTTTTTTGGAAAAGGGGAAGAAAGATAACTTAAAATGATAGTACTAAAAATAAAAGTGAAGTGATACACCAAACTAAAGTAGAACATGAAAACACATATTTTCATATGCTTGGTTTCTACTGATATAAATTAAGTCTGCACAACTTATTACAACATGCCTCTACATGATTATTTCACTAAAAGGACAAAATGCAAGAACTTATAATAGGAAGTAAAATTCACAATCTAAAAGCCATGTGCATTCTTAAGACACAATTAGCAACCTGCATGTACATGTTATTTGCAGAAAAGGTATAAAATATGAGACAAAGTTATAAGGAAATAAGAAAATTTCACAAATAACTTGATCAATCATTTAACCATACACAAATCTGCAAGAAAAAGAAGGAAAAAAATTGCTACCAATTGTATATGCATAAAATTGGTCATGTCTGATTAATCCTAGCATTTAATTAAATATTTATTATTTAATTAATTTTTCTAAAGTCTTCTCCATATAATTAAATTTAAATAATTTAATTATATTGTTCATCCAATTTATTCTTCTGTCATGATTAAAGAAATCAATTTTATTTAATTCACATGTTCAGTTGATTAATTAAATAAATGCACTTTATTTATTTTAATTAATTATCACTTTTGAATTTAATTAAGTCCTATTGATTTAATTAAATTTAAATATTTCTTTTCAGATTCTTCTTCTAATTAATTAAATATCTTATTTAATTAATTTCATTTACATACCATTTCTTAAAAAAATTAATTAAATATCTTTATTTAATTAAATATCTTTCATATATTTTCAAAATCATAATTAAATATTTTATTTAATTATGAAATCTTCCATTATTCTTTAAATCTAGGGTAAATATTCTATTTTAAGAAGAATCTCCATGTCACCCAAAAATAAATAATTAAATTTAATAATTCATTATTTATCTTCTTCAAAATATTTCCATAATCTCACAAAAAGATGATTTTTTACAATTCATCTTTATTATCTTATCTTGCTTGTTTTACAGAAAGAAAACAAATCTTGCTTTCTTCTATTTTTCTTCAATCTTATCCATTTTCAACTGTTTGATCTACCAAGATTTTTCACAATCATTGACCATATCATCCAATCAGAAGGTTTCAAAAACTATATAAATAGCAATGCAAATCCAAGCAATGGTGACAACACACAACACATATAGCGTACAACAGATGAATTAGAGATTAATTACATTCTAGCCTTCTAGCATCATAGCATTGTCATAATCTTTTATTCTAGAAATCATGTTTAGCATTAGAATAATCATATCTTAGCATCACATGCATTTCATATTCAATCTCGTTCTCTAGGAGGGATTTTTGTTGAGCCTAGCCAACAATCTGAGAGCCAACTGGAATCAACAAAACATTGGAGATAGAGGATGATAGGACGACATTGATGACAAAATAGTGAGTTTGCATCTCTGTTATTTTAATATTCTGTTTTTGATATAATGTCTTATTGGTGTGTTTGATTCAATTTGTTTTTACATGTATAACACATATAAAATTGACCACACATTTTTGGTGCCCATAGTGGGGCCTTGCCCCATTTTTAACAATTATCTTAAGGATTTTTCATAGGATTTTGTGTTCTAGAATTCAGATTTTTAGCATAAATTTTTGTTTTAGCACATATGTGGGTTTTCAAAGTGCATCCACATAATTTTAAAGCACATACATGGTTTCTTTCAGTGCTCTTGTAGGTACTTTGGTGCATCCAGGGATTGTTTCAGTGCATCCAGGAACTATTTCAATGCATTTACGAGACAAAATGGCACATATATTCTACTTAGAAATTTTTGAAAAACAAAAAAAAATAGTTGCATTTTATTTTAGCGCATTTAGAATTTTCTGTAGCGCATATAGATTTCGTTTTAGTGAATTTACTTGTTATTGTAGCACATATAGATGATGTTTTAGCACATACAAGATTGTAACTAAACAGGTTTCTGAGTCTGACGCCTTCTACAGATATAAACTATTCTGGCTTAAAAAGAACCAATCTAGGATAGTCACATCTGGTTTTAAAAAATAGCAACCCTAGGATAGACATGAATTAAAATGAAGCAATCTAGGATAGTCACCACACATTGATTTTGTGGTTAAAATGAATCCCATGCTTTTTGTGAAGCAACATCTTCACATAGTTTAGATCATTGTGATTGGGGTTTTAAAAAGAACATTGTCTACTATGCTTGTAGCAATAGGTCTATGCTCTCCCCTTAACTGGGTGACCGGAATACCAAACTTTCCTTTTATATTCATGCAATTTTACTACTTTATTACATCCTGTAGAGAGCCTGCTCTTGTGGGAAAAAGTATTCACCCAAGGGGAACGACTCAAGTGGGTTCAAGTCAAAGCCATACTATTCCACCCCACTATAACATTTAAAGCAAATAAGGGGAAACCCTCTTGTTCCAGATGTGCAAGATAACCATCCCCAAAGCCTTTGTTCTAAAGGTTGGGACATCTCCTAAGAGAGTTTATTATTGCCGCACTGAATGGAAAACCTTACTATGAACTTAGTGTAGTAGCCAATTGTGTCAGTATCCAAACATCCTAATAGTTATAGTGCAAGGGGAGGGAAGAATCTGCCCCCAAGGTACTCACCATTTAACTACCAAGAACTATTTGCTCAGGGGATCTAGTATCCACTTTCGTCACTCTAAGTACATGCTTGGAAAAGACAAAAACATGGGACTCCCTTTGGGGATGACATGGCTATGTGAGTCAACGTAGTTCTAAGATGTGGGCTATGATTATTATGATGACCTACTTGAGTACTAAGAGTGAGTCTGTCTGAATTGTTTATCATGTGCATGTAGACGTCCAATTTTGATCACTTCCATATGATCAAATGTGTCTCCTTGATTCATCCGGTTGCTCATCCCCTCTGTCAATATTAATTAAGCCAGTTGTTTAATTAATACCCTGCATCTTGCACAAGGATCCTAAAGTATTTAATTTAATACTTTACCCCTCTTCTTCCTCCAAATTAAATAAATATTCCCTTTTATTTAATTTAGTCATATTCCCCTTTTGAATTAAAATTCATTTTTTTAATTCCACTTTTCTCTCTCATGGTCACATCCTCCAACTTTTGCAAGTTGGTCCCTAATCCATTTTAATTACTTCATCTTCTTCTAATTAACTAGGGTTAGCATGTGCACACCCTTAACCATCATTAAGGTCACATCCTCCATAATTTCCCACTTGCCTCTAATCAGTCATTAGCCTATCTAACTGGGTACTTGCACAACCTTAATCATTTGATTAGCCTAACCTAATCCTCATCCTATTTATGGCACATATCCTTGAGTCAACCTTATTAAAGGCTTTCTCCTTTTGGACAAGCCATCCCCCTTCCCCATGTGAATTTTTAATTCACCTTTTAATCTCCCAAGGCACCTAAAAGGAATTTTTAATTCCTTCACTTCTCCCCACATGTCCTCTATTCATTTTTTATTCTTTCTCTCATCCCCATGAGAAAATTTGAGGAATTTTTAATTCCTCACATGTCCTCTCACCCACATGGGGACAAGGACCTCCTTTATGAGGAGATCTTGTCCAATCCCAAGGTACTTTGTACCCCTCTCCATGTCATGTCCTTCTCCTTCCACCTCATGTCCACTTCACCTTTTAGGGCTTCTATCACATGCCACATGTCAAGATGAGGGCTTGTGAGTTCTCAACTCACCTTAGCCCTACATCTTGATATTTGGTGGATCAATCTCAACCGTCCATTTCCCCTAGGATTTCCCAAAAATCCTATAAATACCCCCTCTTTTCTCTCATTTTAGGGAGATCACTTGTGCTAGCCAAACTCTTGCAGTTTTGTTTCTCAACCTCTACTTAGCCATTTTCACATTTTCATCCACTTGCATCCATCCTCACATCCTCATCTAGCTTGCATCTTGCCATCCAAGGAGCATACACATCCAAGATCGAAGGGCCAACCAAAGGATCGACTCAACACAAGGTATAAAGTTCCATTTCGTGGCTTTGTCTTGTTTTGTTTCTAACTTAGGCTAATCTCGAAATGTAGGTTGTTTTAGTTGTTTATTTGTGCTCTTTAACTTGTTGCTTGTTTTCTAACACCTATTTCGACCTATCACAGTGCAAAATTTGTGAAAACACTTTTTGAAAAACATTTTTGAACATACACTTGATGTTTAGTATAGGGATTAAGAAAAACTATTTTTAGAGTGTTTGTTGTGTTTTCAATCACAATAATTCAAATAAAAGATCATCTAAAATAAACATGTCAAATTTTAGCTGAAACTACTCACAAACTGTTTGGAAAGATTACCTTGGAAAAACTATTTTAGCACATCTAGGGTATATTTTAGCGCATATGAGGTCTGTTCTAGCGCATCCACTAGTTATTCTAGAACTTTGAGGGTTTGTTCTATTGCATTGAGCACTTTAGCGCATGTGCTTGCTGTTATGAGAAGCAAACTTTTGGTCACTATCATAATATTTTTTGGGAGTGTATATAGGACACAAAGTAATGCATTTGGGACATATTGAAGCACATTTGACCATTTCTCTTGTGCATATCCATGTTTTTGAAGCACATATAGACAATAGAAAAGTGCATCTGTCACTTTTCCTAGATCATTGATTTTGATAGATCTGAGTTCATAACATTCTCGGTCCAATGGCATATCAACATTTTTCTCTCATGCCTAGGGAGTGGAAATCTACCAAGTTTTTCAAGAATTCAATTTCCAATAGAATCAAGAAACACAAGAAACCTCTAGGGTACAAGAAAACCTTACAACGAAGAAAGTTTTTATACAAGAGTAGAAACGTCTTGCTTCATTATTGCAGATTTCTCCATAGGTTCCAATATTTTGTCAGGGGATTTATTGATGAATATGCTATAGACCCTCTAGATTCACGAGACTATTTTCAAAGAAGAGCCCTCTCACAATACATAATCACAATCAGCCTCTTGATTTCAACTATATACCATAACCTTCTATTGAATATTTGACACATCCTAGTCAAATACTTCAGTGAGTTGGAATAGGCTATTTGATATACAAATCATTCTTAAAAAAAAAAGATCAAATCTTACAAGTACATCTTTCCCCATAAACTTCTAAATTCTTGGTTCAACTTCTCACAACAGGATTCTGACATCCTTTATCATTGGAAGCCACAAACTTGAATTAGGAACATAGTTTTGATCATATCATAAGATCTTCATCTTATCAGATTAAAACATCATCACTAATTGCACTCATCAAACTATGATCTAAGTTTAGGAGAACATCTTAAAATCATATGCCTATTTTTACACGATCACAATACAATAAACTGAAGGAAGATATTCAACAAGAAGATCATACATCAACAACTCAAGAAGGTGAAAATAGTGATCCCCTTTATAGAGTAAGTCAAAATTCCCTTTTTGAAGACAACATGACCAAAGAAGAAAATAATCCGTTTACTTCCGACAAAGACATGAGAAAAACCTTTAAGGATAGTAAGGATGAACAACAAGAAGAACGTCACCTTAAATAAGCCAAGAGAGATCCTAAATTTCCCAGAGTGGTAGAAAAGCTCTTAGCACATGAAAAACAAAAATATTTCCTATTTTTGGCTAACAAAGGAGCTAAATTACCTCACAATTTTGATACTATGAACATAAAGAGTAATCCTGATGAAACACCCTTATTTGATCTTTGTGCCTTAACTACAACAGTAAAAACATTAGAAGGAAAAATGAAAGATCTACAAGGGCGAGCCACAACAAAGACATATGCTCTTGATGGCATTTGTCCATACCCCTTTGATCAATGTCTCAACATGATCCTGTTTCCTAAGCATTGTGAAATCCCAAAGTTTGATCATTATAATGGGAAATTGGATCCAATTGACCATATTAGAGACTTCTGAAATATGATTTTAGAATTTTCTCATGAGGATACATACTTAATACATTGGTTTCCATGAAGTCTTGGAGGCTAGTCTATGGAATGGTTATCAAAGATCACACCGCCTATCAAAACATTTGAGGAATTGATCAACAAGTTCATCTCACAATATTCCTATAACATACAACACCAAATAACCATGATTGACCTATGCAAGGCTAAGAAAAAACATGGTGAACCATTCATCGCATTTCTTTAGAGATTGAGAAGATTATTTGCTAGATATCCATGACATGTTCCTAAGAAGGAAAAGATCACTACATTCATAAACAGCTTGGATCAAGAGATGATTTATCGTCTAAATCTTCATTGTCCTCCCTCTTTTCAGAAATTGATTGAAAATGCATTGGTCTAGAGGGGGATAATCAAACTTGATAGAGACAATCCTAGCTCCTCTAATCACCCCAATGACAAATCTAAGTTATGGACTCACAATAAGAATGTGGTGAATGATGGTGTTGTAGATGCACATCATGTATCATCTAAGCTAGTTGTTCTTAGTGTTCCTCACAACAACAACTATAACAATGTCAACTTGGTTATGAATCAAGGAAACAATCCTCCTCGAAGGAATAGCCAAAATCCAACTTTTGTTCCAAATAAAAGTAATACCAACATTCAAGGATATCATGGAAAAAACAATAACAATGCCTTGGGAAATACATCAAACACGAATCCACAACGACCTTTATTTTTCTCCAATAGAAGAACTTTTACTCCATTGGGACAATCTCTAGAATCTGCCCTTAAAGATTTGATGGCAAAGAATGTTATCACACTACCACCTCAACGTAACTTCAAACCTACTGTGAAGCATCCATCATGGAATGATGCATGTTATTGTGAATATCATAGATGTAAAGGCCATTGTATGAATAATTTCCAAGCCTTGAAGAATGCTATTCAAGTGGTAGGCCTGTCCCAGTGCAGTGGCAGACCTGTCCTAATTCAGTGGCGGGCCAGTCCTAACAGAGTGGCAGACCTGTCCCTGCAGAGTGGCGGACCTGTCCTCCAGAAGGTAAAAGTTTCAAGTTTTCCCGAATTGTCTTTTGGTAAAATAGGAACATAGCTTAATTAGAGGGGTGTCAATAAACCTTGCTTGGCATGTTTGGGAAGTCTATTTGACGTATCCAATCCCCTTGCGCCATTTGGCGATCCTGGGTGATGAGAAATCATAGCTTTCCAAGTCCTTTTGTGTCACCCATTTTCAATTTCTTAGTGGGACCTGCTTGGGGATTTCATCACCCCAAGGGACGATTCCAACCACGCGTACCGACAGGGTATATAAAGGGGGGAGAGCGAAAGCTGTACCTCAATCCAACCACGTTGTAATTGGAAAAGCGTCGGGATGACGTGAAGAGTTGGTCCGAGCCTTTAGTATCTCGCTAAGGTTCCCGACTCACGCTTGTAACGGGTTGGTGTTCACGGTTTAGGCCTCAGGTACCGGGTGTATATCGAGGACTCCTTAGAAACCATGTGCATCCTAGAGTAGAAGACTTTGTTGACCATACCCCTTTTTACTAATTTTAGGGTTGTGTTGTTTGAACTGTCTTTCTTGTGCAAAAAACCAGTGATTATCATTTGGCCAAGTCTTTTTATGATTGCTACACTTTGGGTCCTTTTCCTTTTCCATCCATCAAAAAATCAACCTTGAACTCATCCTCTGGCGGACTTGACCTTATCCTTTGGCAAACTTGTCCTAGTGCATTGGCGGACATGTCCCAGTTCAGTGGGGGGCTTGTCCTAGTGCACATGGACTTATCCTACCAAGGCTAACTGGTGTATCATGGACCTGCCCCAGTCAAGTATGGCCTATCCTAGTGCAGTGGCGGACCTGTCCAATTTCAGTGGTGGGCCTGTCTTAGTGCAGTGGCGGACCTATCTGAGTTCAGAGGCGGGCTTGTCCTAGTGCAGTGGCGGACCTGTCCCAGTCCAGTGGCGGACCTGTCCTAGTCCAGTGGCGGACCTGTCCTAGTGCAGTGGCGGACCTGTCCTTTGATCACCCTATATCATCATTTTGCATTCATTGTCCCTCTATTTTGACCATCGATACGACCATTTAGCATCCAAAATAAGCTTTTGAACATCCATTCCGAACCTCCATCCCTTCATTCTAAAGGTCATTTATTCCGAACACTCTTCTGCTTGTTTCGAGAGCCATACGTCTCCCCTAAGATGCTACCCATTCGTCCTAATTTTGTTTTCATCTCCAATCCCTGTTATTCCATATAAACCTCATTGGAGTTGCCATCCAAGTTGACCTAGGTATTTATCCCTAATCACGATCATCATAGCTGGCTTAGGATCGCTATCCGTCTTAAGTCAGTCATCTTTTTTGGCCCAATCAATCTGCTTCTATCTCAAGTTGGATTCGGTGTCGTATATCCACCTCTCAATCAATACCTAGTGTTACCAAGGATCCCTCTTAAACCCGGTTGTGGATCTCGGTCTTCGTCATACTTATCATCAATTCAATCCTAATCATCAGATTAATCCGATCCTTACATCATCAAACCTATTCGGATCAAAACCCTGACGTCTAGGTAAATCTGACATCTACCGATCAATCCAATCCAATCCCATCAAGCCAAGCCACATCGGCCTAATCAATCATCATCCACTAATTCTATCAATCTTGATTTTCATCATCTTGCATGCCCGTTCAAACTCGATCACAAGCAAAGAAAATGGCCGACCAACAAGCCCTGAATGCCCAATCGAACAACCCTCAAAATCCCACCAACACAGTCAACATCTCATCAGATCCTAACTATGGTGCTAATATCCCTCACGATCCCCACAACAGCACCTCATCACAATCCAATGTGGATGGTCACAACATGTCACCACCTGGAGAGGAAAGGTATTTATCAACTCCGAGTTTCACGTCAAGAACACTTCCTTAGCAACTCTGCTAATGCAATGATGTAATGCTCTCTTCGGTGTTATTATGGGGGACAAATTGGTTTCACTTGATTGATTAAGGGTGTTGCTTAACACAAGTAAGTCGACTATCCAAGTATAACTTCAATCATCCAATCGCACTCTAAGTGTCATATGACATCCTAGTGGCTCTCGATGTTCCTGGTTGGCATCAACTAATTTGACAACGCAGTCTCAGATCCCTATAAGGAATCCTAATATTATCCACCATCTCATCAGAGAGTAATTCCCTAAAACTATTTGATCCCAATGTGATCCCATGCCATGGCATGCCGTGTTATCCCGTGAATCACATAACCATTAATGCTACTAGCACCATTTCAACCTCGCTGGCCTCTATCAACATCGGGCAACCTTCGCTTTTGCATCCATCCAAGGAGCACCAATCTCCACCCTCATCCTTCAACTTTCACTATCATCCCAATCCAACGCCCTTCCTCTCCATCATTATTCAATTCCCAACATCGCCCCAATCCAACGCCTCCATCATCATTCCAACATCATCCCTTAACTAAATATTCTCCCCCATCATCGCTCAGCTCAACGGCTCTACTCCAATATCCTCCATCATCATCAGATGCTTTCCCACTAATGCTCAACAACTCCCCTCAGCAACATTCAATTGACTTCCACTTCATACAACAACTGCTAATAATCCTCACTCTCACAATCACACAACATCAACTGCATGGAACAACTCATTTCACTCTCACTACATGTCTCCTATATTCAGACCATCTTACAAGTATCACAAGCATAACATCTCGTTTTGCCAACCACAACCAACTGTATCAACAACAATATCAACAACCCCCTCATCACCACAACTATTACAACCAGCAACAATATCAACAACAACCCTCCTATGGGGCATCACAACAGTCATATCAACACCCCCAATATCCGCAAGCTAATCAACAACACTTTCTCCACACTTCCCAACAGTACGCCACCCACAACTACCCAGCCAATCCATATCCCCCCTTGCAACAGCAACCTTTTTATCAACAAGGTCCCTTGGCATATCAGCAGGAGGTGACACCTCCTCATCCATACACCCATCTCCAAACATCCTCTCAAAATCCACAATCATCATATCATCAATATCCATCCAACACACCAGCCAATGCGGACATCCTGGAAATCAAAGCCGCACTGAAGGATCTCCAGGCAGGGACTAGCAAACAATCATTCAAGTTCGAAGATATATGCCCCTATCTGTATGATCCCTCCATCTCATTGATCCCCTTTCCCAAACATTTTGAGATACCAAAATTTGACAAGTATAAGGGGAACAAAGATCCAAAGGCCCACCTGCGGGAGTTTTACTCCCAGTGTCAAGAAGTGATCCACAATGACAACTATCTCTTGCGTCTGTTCCCCCGAAGTCTGGTAAGTGATGCACTAGGGTGGTTCATGACCCTCGACAAGGGATCTATAAAATCTTTTGCGGACTTGTCAGAAAGGTTTGTCTCCTACTTCTCCTTCAACTTGGAGAAAGATACTGATACCCTGGATCTTCTCAAAGAGAAACAACATGAAGGGGAAACCTTCACTAGTGCTACTTCCGTGAGGTGTCTAGCCAAATTTAATGAAAACCCTTGAAAGAGAAAGACATGTATCTTGTGGAGAACTCCTGACCTGACACACCACAACTTCCGACATTTATTGTTGTGTCACCACTGAGGTAGTGTGGAGAAAGGACTATCTTTTTGAGCTGCGTCCTTATTGCCAAAGGCACATCAAAATATATAACCAAGATAGGGAAAGGTCTTTCAATGATAAGCCACGTTTTTGGAACAAGAACAAGAATGTAGTGAATGATGGTGTCACTGATACTAAACACGTCCACGTAGCCAATACATCTCAGAAACAACAGCAATCCATGCCTAATGCCATATCTGTACCGCAAGGGACGCCCCGTCCTCCCCAACAGTCCAATCAAAATAACCAAGGGAACAATAAATGCCAATATACTCAACTAGGAGAACCCTTGAGTGTTGTCTTCAACAAACTATTGCAAATTAGCTACCCGATCACGTATCCTGTCACCAAGCCGCTTGATGAATCCAAACCTAAGCCCACATAGGAATAGGGGAAATGAATATTGTGAGTTCACAAAATCAAAGGACACTTCTTTGAATAATGTCGTGGTCT
Source organism: Sequoia sempervirens (assembly GCA_007258455.2). Taxonomy (NCBI): domain Eukaryota; kingdom Viridiplantae; phylum Streptophyta; class Pinopsida; order Cupressales; family Cupressaceae; genus Sequoia; species Sequoia sempervirens. The sequence continues at coordinate 423,644,391 of VDFB02193867.1, forward strand.
CAAAATTCATGCCCAGATCTCATAGATCTAGGTGGGATATCAAGGTTGACCTTAGTCAAGTCTGCTGTCTAACGCCAATTACGATCTATCAAAATTTTCCAAATCAAGTGACCATGCGTCCTGTTACTCTGCATAGTGTAATCCTTCTAAATAACATTGTAAATAACGTGAGCTACAAGAGTGTACCCCTCAATTATGAGGGTGTTATTCATTACATTGAGCAGGTAGAACCTCGTGTATCCATGATACACGTCAAAGCTAAAGACCCCCAATGTGTTGTTACCACACGACGGGCCCGTATCACCGTTCCCGCAGCCTCCGCACCCGCTCAACCTACTCCTGTAACTTCCTAGTATAATATCCTTGATCATCTGGGAAAGACCCCTGCACATATCTCTATTTTGGATTTACTCAAGTCTTCCCCCGTGTATCAAGAAATCCTCAATAGAGCTCTACAGGAAACTCATGTGCCTAATAATATGGATCCTACACAGTTCCAAGCCTTGGTAGGACACCTGGATTCATCCCACCAACTACACTTCAGCCACAATGATATGCCCAACATTGACGCCAATCACAATCGCCCCTTACATATTGAAGTCGTGGTTGCTCGGCATAAAGTAAAAAGGGTCTTGGTAGATAATGGCTCTGCCCTCAACTTGTGCACTTTAAAATTCATAAAACAGGTGGGGTATACCCAAGCAGACTTAAGCAACCAGATTATTACAATCAAGGCTTATGACAATGCAGAAAGGAATTTAGAAGGGATCATCAATCTTCCTGTCCAAGTTGGACCGGTGGTTCGGTACATCACCTGTCATGTCCTTGATCTGGACTTACCATATAACCTCCTCCTCAGCCGTCCATGGCTCCATGCTATGCAAGCCGTACCCTCCACCTACCATCAATGCCTCAAATTCCCAGTCGATGGATAGGAGGTCACCATCTATGCCGACCCCCAACCATTCGAATATTGCCGCGCTCTAGAAGCATCATTTCCCCATCTACATTATTGTCCTGGGGTTGAAATGGGGGCATCCCAATCATCACCCGTTCATCCACCATCCACTGCAAAAACCACTCCATCCTCCCCCACTGAGCCTACATTCACAAAAGTCCAGATCATTGACAAAGGGTGTGGCGAGTATGAAATGCACACTTCTCTTAATGTGGCGACCATGCCACCATCACCACATGAGTATGGTCAACCTTCCCGTGCTACCCCAAAGGAGGACAAGACTGTCACCTTCAGTGGCACGAAGATCCCTACCACCACCTTTGTATCCCCAAGTATCAAGACAGATGTGCCCGAAGAAGACATAAGCCAATGGGTTTACCGAGAAGAGCCTCCGCCAGAAACTCCTCTCAAGGAATACTTCCAAGAAAAGTATCCCTGGCCGACAAAGTTCGTGGAAAAGCATAAATATCAAGGCAAAGGCCTAGGAAAGCAAGAACAAGGGTGATTACAACCCATTGATGCATGTCTGTTACCAAAGAATGTGGGCATTGGGTATGACAGAAAGCAAAAGGGCCCCGAAACATTGTCTAATGCCTCCAATAGTGTAATTGTGGACGACGGTTTATTAGAAGACATACCCGAGGAAGAATCTATCATACGTGCGTACGATGACGTTGATCACGCCGACCTATCCTCCATGTTTGAATGCCTATCTGTCTACACCATTAGCCTATCCCTTTGCCATCCTGAGCTCATTGATTGGGACCTACGAACTAGCATGCCTGTCACTATGTCTGCGGATACATATGTCAACCTCATGGGATTGGGGGAGGATGAACACTCCAGTCGCAAAAGTGAGAATAAAAAGAATAACAAACGGTCATCTAGTGAAAACCTCCCTGAGGCACTTCGTGACCTGGAAAAAGTAAAAATAAAGCATGCATCTGACGGCGAAAACCTCAAAGAGGCACCAGAAGATGGAGATGTTCATCTTCCCCTTATGGGAACTCAGCTATCTACCAGATCATCTATTCTGATTGAAGAGACGCAAGAGATTAATTTGGGAACTACTGAAAATCCTAAGATCACCTATGTAGCCAAGTCACTCTCCGAACAAGAGTTTCCAATCTTTGCGCAGCTACTCCAGGAGGGAATTGTTAACTTCGCTTGGTCATATTCAGACATGCCAGGCTTAGATCCTGCCTTGGTGGTTCATCACCTGGACATCAACCTAGACGCTAAACCTGTCAAGCAAAAACTCCGCAAGATGCATCCACAAGTTGCATTGTTAGTCAAGAAGGAATTAGAGAAGTTGCTGGAGGCAGGATTTATCAGGCCAATCGACTACTCCGAATGGATCTCCAACATAGTGCCAGTTGCTAAACCAAATGGTGACATTCGGATACGTACAGACTTTAGGGATCTCAACAAAGCCTACCCCAAAGACGACTTCCCCCTACCCAATATTAACATGTTGGTCGACCTAATAGCAGGACATGAGATGTTGACCCTTATGGATGGCTTCTCCGGGTATAACCAGATCCGAATCGCACCTGAGGACCAACACAAAACCGCCTTCACCACTCCTTGGGGCACTTTCTGCTACAATGTCATGCCTTTCGGTCTCAAAAATGCGGGGGCGACATATCAGAGAGCCATGACGGTTATCTTCCATGACCTTATCCACATCATCATGGAAGACTATGTTGATGACCTATTGGGGAAATCTAGAACACGAGCAGAACATCCTGCAATCTTGAAGAAGATATTTGAGCGGTTGGAGCATTATAAGTTGCGGCTGAATCCGAAAAAGTGTGTTTTTGGGGTCACTTCTGGAAAGTTGTTAGGTTTCATAGTCTCTCGCTGGGGCATTGAGGTTGATCCCGCTAAGGTCAAGGCTATCCTAGACATGCCCCCTCCACGCAATCTCAAACAGCTAAGGAGCCTCCAGGGAAAGATGCAGTCTATCCGTCGGTTCATAGCCCAGCTCGCAGATAAATGTCAGCCGTTTACCCATCTTTTGAAGAAAGATTCCACCTTCCGGTGGACCCCACAGTGCCAAATGGGTTTTGACAAAATCAAGGAATATTTAGCTCATCCACCGATTCTGATGCTGCTTATTCCAGGAAAACCCCTCCTACTTTATATCTCTGCTACCTCAGTCGCACTGGGGGCATTATTGGCGCAACACGATGAGTCACTCAAAGAAAGGGCAGTCTACTACATCAGCAGAACACTAGTCGGCTATGAGCTAAATTACTCTCCTATGGAAAAAGCGTGCCTTGTGCTGGTCTTCAGTACATAGAAACTCCGCCATTACATGCTCATTCATCTAGTCAAATTAATTGCTAAAATTGATCCTTTAAAATATCTGTTATCTAGAACTACTTTGATTGGCTGCATGGCCAAATGGGTCATGCTACTAAGCGAATTTGACATTGAGTATGTAGAGCGCAAAGCTATTAAAGGACAGGTTATTGCTGATCAATTGGCTGAAGCACCACTAGTAGATGCATACCCAATAGACACTGAATTCCCAGATGAAGGAATCTACACAGTAACGGAAGCACCAACTTGGACGTTATACTTTGATGGCTCATACACTCACAGTGGATCTGGGGCAGGAATTCTATTAGTCACCCCTCAAGGTGACTACATCCCAAAATCATTCAGGATAGCATTTCCCTGCACCAACAATATGGCGCATTACAGCCCTCACCGGCCTTAGAATTGAAAAACAGTGGCATATTACACATTTGAAGGTCTTTGGGGATTCCTTGCTGGTCATCAGACAAGTTAATGATGAATTCCTCACAAAGGATGACAAACTGCTACCCTATAAGCGCATGGTGGACGATTTCAAGAAATACTTCACCTCCATACAATTGAATAAATCCCCTCTAAAAGTGCAATCAGCAGCCAGATGCCATGGCCACTCATTGCCTTTGATCACATGCCCGTAGATCAACAACAGAGTGTGAGCTCTTTATGGTCGAACGCACACCTCGTGATATGATGTTCCCCTCGACACCTACATGGTGTATGGCGTTGTGGTCCTGGCCCTGCGGGTACTTAAGATATATACTACCTCCGCGGACAATACTCCTACCCCTTTAACTTTACACGAATCCAACATAAATCATTTATCCACCGTTCATCTCAATACGTCATTGTCGGTGATACGCTTTATCGTCGCGGGTATGATGGAATCCTCCTCAGATGCCTAAATGAGACCGAAGCTCATGCTACATTAACAGAGGTACATGGCGGTGTTTGTCGAGCGCACTCAAATGGTATGGCTTTAGCCAAGAGAATCTTACGAGCGGGGTATTATTGGCCTGTGCTGGAACATGATGCTTGTGAGTTTGTAAAGAAGTGTCTCCCATGTCAGCAACATGCAGATTTAATCCATACTCCAGCACAAGATCTTTAGCCCCTCCTGGCACCATGGCCATTTTCTCAATGGGGTTTTGACTTGATTGGAAAGATTCATCCACCCTCATCTGACGGCCATACCTTCATAATCACCGCCACCGAGTATTTCACCAAGTGGGTAGAGGCAATCCCTCCTCACAAATCACCGGGTATTCGATCTCCAATTCATCCTTACTCATATTCTCCTCGCATATGGTATCCCATCCACCATCATTCGGCTGTCCAAAAACCATTTAAAAACTAAGCCATGAAGCACCTATAAACCTTCCATATTCTCAGCACTGCTGTCGCATGCACACTGCATTACCCCTGTAGTAATGGCTAGCGTGGGTTTACCAACAAAACTCCTCATCCGTGATTCTCGTGGGCAAGGTTGTCAATAACACCTGACGTAGATTGGCACCTCCATATTCATCCACTCTCCTCGGGCATACCGCACATCCATCCACATTCCCAAAGCCACCCCCTACTCTTTGGTGTTTGGCGCTGAAGCCGTCTTGCCAATCGAGGTTGAACTTCCATCATTGAGAATCTCTCTTAAGAACCTTATCAGTGAAGAGGATGCTCGTGTTGCGAGGCTTGCACAGCTAGAGTTATTGGACGAACGCAGAATAAAGGCCTACGATCATCTGCAAGCATATCAGAATCGCCTCAAGCGTAGTTACAACAAGAAGGTTCGCCCTCGCCAATTCCAGGTAGGCGAGTTTGTCCTTAAGGAGAACCAGCGTACTCAGCAAGATAGGGACAAGAAGGGAAAATTTGAGGCCAATTGGTTGGGGCCCTATATCATAGCTGCTAAATATGGATTTGGGGCATACAGGTTGACTACTCTTGAAGGAGACCCCCTGGACGAGCCTATCAATGTCATGCATTTGAAAAAGTTCTACCTCTACCGCCTCTGCTACTCCCAATCTCGTCAAAAAATAAAAAATCAAAAATCAAAAATAAATAAAAAAATCAAAATAAAAAAAATCAAAAAAAAATGAAAAAATAAAAATAAATAAAAAATAAAAAAGTAAAAACAAAAAAAAAAAAAATTCAAAAATAGTCAAGAGAAATAAATCCGTCCTATGGTGAAAACTACCTCTTGGTGGCGCCTCGGACAAGTATGGGTGGTGAAAACCTGGCAACAGGCGTCATCCATAGAGGGCTTAACCATTATCTACCTGACATCCTAGTTAGTTTATGCCTTCACCCGCACCATTTCCCTCACCCATCTCATCCTAGGCTGCTTGGTAAATGTTGAATTGAGCATTGGACGACCCACCTAGCCTATTCCCCACTCCTGAGCTTTTCAATATCCCACTCTGAGATTGTGTCACTCATGTTGTTGTCATCGAGTAGCATCATCCATCGCGTTGGTTCCCACCTAGACCCCATCACGTCGTGACCATCAGTCGAACTACGTCGCCCCTGCGCTGTCACGTAGGCAAGGCTGATCATTTGATTCGCCCCCGGGGCATTTGTCCATCATTGGTTCCCATTGGTCTTCTTTTTGCTTTATCCGTGGTCTTTTCTAGAACTACGAGGGCTCTGCGCTTTCACGTAGGCAAGGCTAATCTATGATCGGCCCCCGAGCCCCTAGGTCTGTAGGTTGTGTCAGTCTTTTTGCTTCGTCATCAGGTTATGCTCACATCTAACCGGTTCTTAACAAACAAAATTCCCTTGCGTTACAAGACCTTGTCCTTCAATGACATCCCGCGTCACCTGGATCATCCTACTCTCATATCCATCCTTGGTCTCAACAGGATGAACCCTTCCTATTAGACCTCATCAATCACACCCATCACTGTGATCCTATGGCAAAGGACCCATTGTCTTATTTTGATCTTTTGATGCTTTTGGGTTTTTTGTTTATCATTTTGGGTTCCTTCCTATCACTCGTCAAGGTCGCCTTGGTCTACCATACCATAACGTGCTTTGGCTTGTTGAAATGGGGGCATGCCTTGATCCTTTGTTTTGTCTGCTGTCTTCTCGGTTGTCCCTCATATGACCCACCGAGATCTCTAAGGTCTTGTGTTACGCTGGGACAACTGTGTGTGTCTTTGGTTATTACAGCACCAGGCCCGACCGAGGTCATCATGACCTTGGGGTGTTGGGATAACCTTATTGTTTGTTGTGTTTGTTTCATGCATAGAGTACTCGCTCGCCTTGGTCTTTTATATCAAAGTGCTTGGTACCCTATGCTATAGTAAAAATCAATGCTCCAAAGATGGCAAAATTTTATTTTCACTGCATTTCCACCACTTTGCATGCACCCTAACCACAACTTATGATTTCGGTTGTGCAAGTACTCTTGTTCTTTGTTCCTCTTGTCGGTCCTCTTCCTCTTAGGATATTAATGGTTGTTTTTGGAAAATGCAATCTTCCATCCGCCTATCGCCTACCCACATCCTCATAACGGTCGTTATTGGAACATAATTGCATCAAAACTTATATCAACATAGGCATCCATAAATCATACGTCATACATCATGTAAAAATATATAAGCCATCCATCTACATGTACATCCATAAATCATACATCATAAAACCTATAAGCATATGCATTAATCATAAATAGTCCATCCATATGTGCATCCATACATCATACATCATTAATTCTATAAGCATAAACATACATAAATCGTCCATCCATACGTGCATCCATACATCATCCATAAAAACATAAAGCACAAAACATGAGTCATACATATAAATATGTGTACATATATGCATGTGGAATCACATCATAAATCATCTCATATAGCTGCATAAAGGAAACATCATACATAATGTCAATAAGGGCCATCGCATAATCAAAATAATAAACATCATGTGCTGAATACAATACATCTCCAT
>VDFB02193867.1:423651724-423733375 GCA_007258455.2 Sequoia sempervirens
CTCCTCGTCTCTCTCTTCTCTTTCTCCACTTGCCAGCTGTCACAATGGGCCCAAGATAAGTCCCCACTTATCTTTTATCCCCTTTTCACTTTTCACCTCATGGTTATTTTTTTTTTCTTTCTTTAACCAAAAAATCCCCCCGATTAATTCATCCAAGCTCTTTCTTCTTGAGGCCTCCATTTGCACACCGTATATCTGATTGACTCCGTTCAAGCACCGTTCTTCTCATTTTTCCGTGCTCTTTCCAACAACACGTACCACTCTATACTTTCGAGAAGTTGACCGGGGCTCCATTTTCCTCCCCTGTCCCCCTTCTTGAGGGGGCATACCATACCATTTCCTCCTAATCCATCGCTCTAACACTACCTTTTCTTGACCGGGGCATCCTCTCCGCTTTCCCTTCGTCCAGGGTGGCTCGCGCGCATTCCCCCATGCTGGGACATCTCTTTTCTGGTCTCCCCCTCTATGGAGTCATCTGCATTCTGTTTTTCTTCGAAACCCTATTATTCTAATAGTCTTTCGAAGAGGGGAAAAATGTAGACGTCCAATTTTGATCACTTCCATATGATCAAATGCGTCTCCTTGATTCATCCGGTTGCTCATCCCCTCTGTCAATATTAATTAAGCCAGTTGTTTAATTAATACCCTGCATCTTGCACAAGGATCCTAAAGTATTTAATTTAATACTTTACCCCTCTTCTTCCTCCAAATTAAATAAATATTCCCTTTTATTTAATTTAGTCATATTCCCCTTTTGAATTAAAATTCATTTTTTTAATTCCTCTTTTCTCTCTCATGGTCACATCCTCCAACTTTTGCAAGTTGGTCCCTAATCCATTTTAATTACTTCATCTTCTTCTAATTAACTAGGGTTAGCATGTGCACACCCTTAACCATCATTAAGGTCACATCCTCCATAATTTCCCACTTGCCTCTAATCAGTCATTAGCCTATCTAACTGGGTACTTGCACAACCTTAATCATTTGATTAGCCTAACCTAATCCTCATCCTATTTATGGCACATGTCCTTGAGTCAACCTTATTAAAGGCTTTCTCCTTTTGGACAAGGCATCCCCCTTCCCCATGTGAATTTTTAATTCACCTTTTAATCCCCCAAGGCACCTAAAAGGAATTTTTAATTCCTTCACTTCTCCCCACATGTCCTCTATTCATTTTTTATTCTTTCTCTCATCCCCATGAGAATATTTGAGGAATTTTTAATTCCTCACATGTCCTCTCACCCACATGGGGACAAGGGACCTCCTTTATAAGATCTTGTCCAATCCCAAGGTACTTTGTACCCCTCTCCATGTCATGTCCTTCTCCTTCCACCTCATGTCCACTTCACCTTTTAGGGCTTCATCACATGCCACATGTCAAGATGTGAGGGCTTGTGAGTTCTCAACTCACCTTATCCCTACATCTTGATATTTGGTGGATCAATCTTGACCGTCCATTTCCCCTAGGATTTCCCAAAAATCCTATAAATACCCCCTCTTTTCTCTCATTTTAGGGAGATCACTTGTGCTAGCCAAACTCTTGCAGTTTTGTTTCTTAACCTCTACTTAGCCATTTTCACATTTTCATCCACTTGCATCCATCCTCACATCCTCATCTAGCTTGCATCTTGCCATCCAAGGAGCATACACATCCAAGATCGAAGGGCCAACCAAAGGATCGACTCAACGCAAGGTATAAAGTCCCATTTCGTGGCTTTGTCTTGTTTTGTTTCTAACTTAGGCTAATCTCGAAGTGTAGGTTGTTTTAGTTGTTTATTTGTGCTCTTTAACTTGTTGCTTGTTTTCTAACACCTATTTCGACCTATCACAGTGCAAAATTTGTGAAAACACTTTTTGAAAAACATTTTTGAACATACACTTGATGTTTAGTATAGGGATTAAGAACAACTATTTTTAGAGTGTTTGTTGTGTTTTCAATCACAATAATTCAAATAAAAGATCATCTAAAATAAACATGTCAAATTTTAGCTAAAACTACTCACAAACTGTTTGGAAAGATTACCTTGGAAAAACTATTTTAGCACATCTAGGGTATATTTTAGCGCATATGAGGTCTGTTCTAGCGCATCCACTAGTTATTCTAGCACTTTGATGGTTTGTTCTAGTGCATTGAGCACTTTAGCGCATGTGCTTGCTGTTATGAGAAGCAAACTTTTGGTCACTATCATAATATTTTTTGGGAGTGTATATAGGACACAAAGTAATGCATTTGGGACATATTGAAGCACATTTGACCATTTCTCTTGTGCATATCCATGTTTTTGAAGCACATATAGACAATAGAAAAGTGCATCTGTCACTTTTCCTAGATCATTGATTTTGATAGATCTGAGTTCATAACATTCTCGGTCCAATGGCATATCAACATTTTTCTCTCATGCCTAGGGAGTGGAAATCTACCAAGTTTTTCAAGAATTCAATTTCCAATAGAATCAAGAAACACAAGAAACCTCTAGGGTACAAGAAAACCTTAAAACGAAGAAAGTTTTTATACAAGAGTAGAAACGTCTTGCTTCATTATTGCAGATTTCTCCATAGGTTCCAATATTTTGTCAGGGGATTTATTGATGAATATGCTATAGACCCTCTAGATTCACGAGACTATTTTCAAAGAAGAGCCCTCTCACAATACATAATCACAATCAGCCTCTTGATTTCAACTATATACCATAACCTTCTATTGAATATTTGACACATCCTAGTCAAATACTTCAGTGAGTTGGAATAGGCTATTTGATATACAAATCATTCTTAAAAAAAAAAGATCAAATCTTACAAGTACATCTTTCCCCATAAACTTCTAAATTCTTGGTTCAACTTCTCACAACAGGATTCTGACATCCTTTATCATTGGAAGCCACAAACTTGAATTAGGAACATAGTTTTGATCATATCATAAGATCTTCATCTTATCAGATTAAAACATCATCACTAATTGCACTCATCAAACTATGATCTAAGTTTAGGAGAACATCTTGAAATCATATGCCTATTTTTACACGATCACAATACAATAAACTGAAGGAAGATATTCAACAAGAAGATCATACATCAACAACTCAAGAAGGTGAAAATAGTGATCCCCTTTATAGAGTAAGTCAAAATTCCCTTTTTGAAGACAACATGACCAAAGAAGAAAGGAATCCGTTTACTTCCGACAAAGACATGAGAAAAACCTTTAAGGATAGTAAGGATGAACAACAAGAAGAACGTCACCTTAAATAAGCCAAGCAAGATCCTAAATTTCCCAGAGTGGTAGAAAAGCTCTTAGCACATGAAAAACAAAAATATTTCCTATTTTTGGCTAACAAAGGAGCTAAATTACCTCACGATTTTGATACTACGAACATAAAGAGTAATCCTGATGAAACACCCTTATTTGTTCTTTGTGCCTTAACTACAACAGTAAAAACATTAGAAGGAAAAATGAAAGATCTACAAGGGGGAGCCACAACAAAGACATATGCTCTTGATGGCATTTGTCCATACCCCTTTGATCAATGTCTCAACATGATCCTGTTTCCTAAGCATTGTGAAATCCCAAAGTTTGATCATTATAATGGGAAATTGGATCCAATTGACCATATTAGAGACTTCTGAAATATGATTTTAGAATTTTCTCATGAGGATACATACTTAATACATTGGTTTCCATGAAGTCTTGGAGGCTAGTCTATGGAATGGTTATCAAAGATCACACCGCCTATCAAAACATTTGAGGAATTGATCAACAAGTTCATCTCACAATATTCCTATAACATACAACACCAAATAACCATGATTGACCTATGCAAGGCTAAGAAAAAACATGGTGAACCATTCATCGCATTTCTTTAGAGATTGAGAAGATTATTTGCTAGATATCCATGACATGTTCCTAAGAAGGAAAAGATCACTACATTCATAAACAGCTTGGATCAAGAGATGATTTATCGTCTAAATCTTCATTGTCCTCCCTCTTTTCAGAAATTGATTGAAAATGCATTGGTCTAGAGGGGGATAATCAAACTTGATAGAGACAATCCTAGCTCCTCTAATCACCCCAATGACAAATCTAAGTTATGGACTCACAATAAGAATGTGGTGAATGATGGTGTTGTAGATGCACATCATGTATCATCTAAGCTAGTTGTTCTTAGTGTTCCTCACAACAACAACTATAACAATGTCAACTTGGTTATGAATCAAGGAAACAATCCTCCTCGAAGGAATAGCCAAAATCCAACTTTTGTTCCAAATAAAAGTAATACCAACAATCAAGGATATCATGGAAAAAACAATAACAATGCCTTGGGAAATACATCAAACACGAATCCACAACGACCTTTTTTTTTCTCCAATAGAAGAACTTTTACTCCATTGGGACAATCTCTAGAATCTGCCCTTAAAGATTTGATGGCAAAGAATGTTATCACACTACCACCTCAACGTAACTTCAAACCTACTGTGAAGCATCCATCATGGAATGATGCATGTTATTGTGAATATCATAGATGTAAAGGCCATTGTATGAATAATTTCCAAGCCTTGAAGAATGCTATTCAAGATTTAATTGACAAAGACATTGTCACTATAGAAGGGAAGCAACAATCAAATGAAGAACACCAAGCATTTCAAAACCCTTTTCCCAACTATCAAAAGGGTGAGTCTTCTGGGAAAAACATGAATAATATTGATGAGCATATAATCAATGATATCTACATTGATGACGAGTGGGTTAATGTTATAAAAGTCAAAGAGAAAATGAAATATGGAGAAGTTAACATAACAACAAGGGCACAAGATAAGGTTGCCCTAAAAGGTGCTCCCTCCAAATCAATGGTGCCCCCACCTCAACATCAATATGATTTAATCAATCAACTTGGAAAAAATTTTGCTCAGATTTATATTTTGGAACTTCTGAAGATTTCCCCAGCACATAAACAAATTCTAGACAGGGCCCTCATTGAAACAACTGTATCTAATGATTTGGATGTGGATCGATTTCAAGCCATGGTAGGACATTTGTCCTCACCTACATGCCTTTCATTTTTTGAAAAAGATGATGTTTCCATGACTCATCCCCATAACTCGTCACTGTACTTAGAAGTCATGATTCACAAGTTTCATGTCAAATGTGTACTAATAGATGGAGGTGCTGGTTTGAACATATGCACCATGAAATTAATTTAAGCTTTGGGATTTTTTGAGGATTCTATTAATCCTAGAAGAAATATTACTATTAAAGCCTATGATGATGAGGAAAGAGCATCCAAGTGTTTAATCATGTTACCAATTAGAGTGGGACCTGCCATCAAGAATACTTTTTGTCAAGTATTGGACCAAGATCTCGCATACAACATCTTGTTGGGTCATACTTGGATCCACAAAATGCAAGTTGTACCATCTACATATCATCAATGCCTTAAATTTCCTTATGACAGACAAGAGATCATGATACCAACTGATAATTCTCACAGTTAAACTTGTGCTAACATCAAGGCTAGTCAAGACACTTTGGTTCCCAACAATCAAGAAGTGCCTACTAGAACTTCTCCAAAAGTTGATACACAAATTAGTCAAGTAACCAAAAGCTTTGACAAGTAACTACGATTCAAGGATAATGGAGTAGGAGAATATTCTCTCTGCCTAGCTAATCTTCCTACGTCACCTCGGTCACATGGAAAACCTTCTATCATGCAACATCAAATATTTTTACCATCAACATCAACACAATCACTAACAGAACCAATTGAAAAGTTCAATGGACAATTTATCAAGGAAAAATTCCCGATGGAAGATCTTGAAGATAGAAAAATGCTAAAATGGCTCTATAAAGATGAGGATGAAGATGATACAGTTCTAAATGTCAAGTTACCAAATGATAAATATGGTAAGGGATATTCAATCATGCAAAAGATGGGCTATGAGGGTAATGGTCCTATCGAAAAAAGAAAAGGAGTAGTTGAGCCTATTGACCCTCCATGACTAATTGGAAAAGATAAAACAAGGCTAGGCTATGATACTACCTAAAAAGAAACAACATCCAAGTAGTCACATGATACTGTCCTTGCATTGCAAGAAAGTTCTAATACAAGAGAGGCATGTTTGACAACCATTCAGAATTTTATCGATATTAACTCTGACACAAACTCTAGAGAATATGAATGGGATACTATTCACAATGATGAGTTCTAGAGGGACAAATAGGTTGACGTGATACACAAGTATACGTCTCCTCTAGTCAAAGGAGAAGGTTCAAGGACCCAACCACACTAATTTGAACTACAATGTGACTATGATTCTAGTGATATCAAGTCAAATCTAATCGGACAAGACTATCATGAGGAAAATACCATTATTGACCTATCTCATACCTTGGATCCTATAGACACTTCCATTATGACTTTAACCATAGCTGATTTCATGCAGCCTAATGACCCAGTACTGCTAATACATCCCAATCTCATCAATTGGGATCTATCTAAACCTCTTGATATACCTATGTTTCCAAATGATGAATCTATCATGAAATTTCTTTCAGTAGATAATGTGAATAATTGTTCCACTAGTATTTTTTGGTAGAAGGTCATTGATCAGGAGGGTGTCAAGTCTCCTAGCTACAAAATTAAAAATAAAAAAGAAAGATTTAATGGTGAAAACTAGAATTTGGCATTATTAGATCAAGTAAAAGATAAAACAAAGAGCATATTAGATGGTGAAAACCTTTTTAAGGCACCAGATGATGGGATGCTTGAAACTCCTTGGAGCACTATCATGAGCAATCACCTGTCTTGATTGAGCCTACAAAACTAGCTAATATTGAAACTACTAAGAAACCAAGGATTCTATAGTTAGCTGCATCAATGATAGATAAAGAAGTACTTGAGTTCATGGAATTTATTAGAGCAAATCAAGTCAAATTCTCCTTGTCATATGAAGACATGCCAGGTCTTGATCCTTATCTTATAATGCATCACTTGTCTATCAAGCCTTGAGTAAAACCTATGAAAAAAAAACTTAGAAAGATGCATCCTCATGTTGCACTACTAGTTAAAGAAGAAATTAAGAAAATCCTTGATGTGGGATTTATAAGATCAATTTACTATGCAAAATGGATCTCCAACATTGTTCTTGTATCCAAGCCTAACAAAAGTGTTAGAGTGTGCACAAATTTTAGGGATCTTAATAAGGCATGTCCTAAAGATGACTTCCCTCTTCCAAGCATTGATACTATAGTAGATCTAACAGCTGGCCATTCCATGTATTCACAAATGGATAGTTTTTCTGGGTATAACCAAATCAAGATTGCACTTGAAGACAAGGACAAAATAGCTTTCACATGTCCATGGGGAACTTACTATTGGAATTTCATGCCTTTTGGTCTAAAGAAGGTTGGGGCTACATATCATGACCACAATTTTTCATGACATGATGTATACATTCATGGAAGATTATGTCGATGACATATTGAAAAAATCATACACAAGAGAAGGACATCTAGAGGTACTATCCAAAATATTTGCAAGGTTGGAAAAGTTCAAAGTTTGCCTCAACCCAAAGAAATGTGTTTTTGGAGTCACCTATGAAAAAATCTTAGGATACATAGTTTCAACAAAAGGAGTTGAAGTAGATCCTACCAAGGTACAAGCAATCATGGAAATGCCTCCACAAAAGAATATTAGTCAGTTGAGATCACTATAGGGATGACTCCAATCTATACAAAGGTTCATTGCAGAACTAGCAAATAAATGTCTACCTTTCACACATTTGCTACATAAGAATGTTCCTTTCAAATGGGAGATGAAAAGTGTGAAATGACTTTTCAACAAATCAAATAGTATCTAATGAATCCACTAGTTCTAGTACCACCAAATCCAAACAAACCACTCATCTTATACATTGCTACAACAAAGACTCCTCTAGGGGCATTGTTAGCTCAAGAGAATTCTATAGGAAAGGAACATGCAATCTATTATATCAGCTGGACATTAACATGTCATGAACTTAACTACACTTTCATTGAGAAAGCTTGCCTAGCAGTGGTATTTTGCTCACAGAAGTTTTGAAATTACACGTTAACTCATACAATCAATCTAGTTGCAAAATTGATCCACTCAAGTATCTACTAAGCAAAGCTACATTGATAGGAAGGATAGAAAAATGGGTCATGATCTTAAGTGAGTTTGACATTCATTATATTGATTGCAAAGCAATAAAAGGACAAGTTATTGCTGATCAACTGGCTGAAGCATCCCTACAAGTTGAGCATCCCATGCAAATTGAATTTTTAGATGTTGATGTCTTTAATGCAGAATCAAAGTGACCCTGGTCATTATACTTCAATGGATCTTTTACTCAACATGGATCGAGGGCAGGCATCGTCTTTGTCACCCCTCAAGGAAATACCATTCCTTGATCATATCGACTAATGTTTCCATGAACTAATAACATATCAAAATATGAACCCTTAATCACTGGACTCAAAATAGCATTAGAATGGAGAATCACATAATTACAAGTTTATGGTGACTCACAGTTAGTCATTAACCAGATCAATGATGATTATCAAACTAAAGAAAACAAATTGTTTCCATATAAGAAAATGGTTGATGATTTCAAGAAATACTTTGTAGATATCAAGTTCATCCAAACTCCATGGCTTGATAACAAGGCAGCTGATGCTATGGCCACAATTGCTTCATTGTTACAACTCCCAAGAAATCAGGCTTGCTATGAATTTCTAGTGGAACAATCATTTACACCTACCTATGACACACTTGAAATCCAAATCATTTTCCATTTAGTAGGATCTAATTCACCTTGGTATGAAAAGATTTATGCCTACCTAAAAGATGACATCTTACCACTTGACTTATCTTGTAACCAAAAGTGTAATTTTATTCGCCAATCCTCTCGCTACACTCTTATCACTAACACCTTTTATTGCTATGGTCTTGATGGTACTTTACTTTGATATCTTGAATGTGATGAATCCAATAAGGCTTTACAAGAAGTTAATGGTGGAATTTGTGGTACTCATTCAAGTGGAATGACCTTAACCAAGAAATTGATTAGAATGGGTTACTACTGGCCTACAATGGAGGGGGAATCTTTTACTTTTGTGAAGAAATGCTCTAAATGTTAGATACATGGGAATATCATTCATGCACTAGCATAGGAACTACAACCATTTATACCAACCTGGCCATTCTCTCAATGGGGGTTAGACTTAGTTGGTAAGATTCATCCTTCATCATCAAATGGACATAAGTTCATCATTACAGCAACAAAATACTTCACCAAGTGGATCGAGGTAGTACCCATCACTAAGGTTACCAACAAACAAATTTCATCTTTCATACTCAACTATCTCATTTGTTGGTATGGCATTCCCAACTCCATCATCATAGACAATGGACAACCCTTCAAGAATTAGGATGTTGACGAACTTTGTGAGAGATTCCATATTCCGTATAGATACTCAACACCTTATTATCCACAAGGAAACAACCAAGTAGAGGCCTCAAATAAAACAATATTGAAAATCTTGAAGAAGACTGTGAATGATGTAGGGAAAGATTGGAATGTTCAACTTAATCCCACATTGTGGGCCTATAGAAATAGTATTCAAATGCCAACAAGAGCAATGCCATTTGCTCTTGTTTATGGAGAAAAATCCATCCTACCTCTAGAGGTTGAGATCCCGTCACTTAGAGTATTACTGAAAGGCCTCATAATAGATAATGAATATAGAGTTTCTCAATTGCAAGAACTGGGACTCCTTGATGAAAAGAGACAATGAGTAGTTGATCATTTGAAAGAATATCAATAAATGATGTCTTGCAACTATAATCACATATTCAAACCGCGTACCTTTTAGGTTGGTGATCTTGTTCTAAAAGAGAACCCACACAATCAGCAAGATAGAGAGAAGAAAGGAAAGTTTGAACCAAATTGGTTGGGTCCTTATGTGGTCATAGCAAGATATGGTTCAGGAGCATACAAGATGTCAATGCCAAAAGGGGACCTATTTAACGAACCCATCAATAGCATGCACCTAAAAAATTATTATGTCTAAAGCAAGTTCTCAGCATTCAAAAAATGTCCTAAAAAAATACAAAAACATCAGAAAATGTCCTAAAAAAATATAAAAACATTAGAAAATGTCCTGAAAGAATACAAAAAATATCAAAAAATGTCCTAAAAAATACAAAACAGTAGAAAAAGTCCCGAAAAAATGGTTACCTTGGTGAAAACCTAGCAAACAGGCATCTCGGTAGCAAAAAAAAAAAAATCAAAAAAATGCAATAAACACAAATAGTGAAAATCTGGTAAATAGGAGCTATTTGTAAGCTCTCCACCTATTAGTTCATGTTTTTCACTTAGCTTTTTAGCCTTCATTTTTTCACATCTTTCCATCATCTTAGGGTTGTCTCAACATCATGTTGTCATCATTTTCCTAGAGCGATAATATCTTACCATAGCTTGATTATTAATACATATTCATTTCATCAAGTTGTGACAATACTGGGGGAAACTAACTTTCGTGTTTTGCATAAAAAACTAGACAATGACAGAATCCAATCATGCAAACAAATAATCAAATCCTTTGAACTATCCAACCATTGATCCATATCGTAACAGTTTTCAACAATATTATATCATGACACATATCTGGATGATCTAAAATCTGAATAATGATGGAAATATCAATTTTACATTTTGAACAATGGTTGTTTAATTTTTTGATATCATATCTCTAGAGCACACTCAATGATGTACTTAACTAGAGTGGCAAGGAAGGAGGATGATTTTTCTTTTTCTGATGTCTTGAGGTTAACTATCAATTTGATGCAAATATGTTGTAGGACATGATTTCTATAGTGTATCATTGATGACATCTCCACATTTGCATCAGAAAGTAGTTAGTCTTTGTCTATTTATGCAAGAAACTCTTAGGTCATCTTGGTTCAATTATACCTCAATGCTTGTGTTTGCTTGCTATATAAAAAATCATGAAAGTTGTACTTAGGTCATCATTGGTGCTAATTTCCCCTTTGATGCTTGTACATACTTCCAACATTTTACAAGGATTTATGATGATTCAAGAAGGCTAACAGAAGGCTCAACAAATGGTTGGTTTTATTTATTTTCATTTCAAGTAGATTAATGTACATGTCTGCATATTGGATTTGCATTAGAGTTTTGAAAAGCTGCACAGATAAATCAATGATTGACATGTCTCTTTGGACTATTTGTGGAGGACAGTTGGAAATTTGTTTCATCCTCATTTCATTATCATATCATTTAGGTCTTGTATATATCATATAGTTTAGCATTGATCATAATTTATATATTTTTATTCCATATCATTTCATTGCATATCATTGATCATTCTCATATCCTTTTGATTCTTTATCATTTCATACCATTCATTTATCATATTATCATTTTACCCATGTCATTTTCATTTTACATAGTCTTATCCCATTTACCATCTTCATTACATTTTCACATATCATATCATTACATCACATCATATTATCATTTCATTTCACAAGTTCATATCATTACATTTCATTATATCATTTCATGCAATTCATTTTATTTAACCATGGTAGTTCATTCATCATCCCATCTAATTTCACTTCATATCAATATCATTTACCATTTATCATCATTACATCATATCATAACATTTTTTTTTATCATTTATTTTATCATTCATTTTATATTCATTTTGTTACATTTCATATCCTTTATTATCATCTTATCATACATTTCATTATTATTGATCTTTTAATATTAGTTATCATTTGCATCTTTTTATCATTTTCCATATCATTTCATACAACATGTGATTAATATTACATATCACTTCATATCATGATGCATTTCATAAACACAACATAAATTTTCCATCACATCATCATCATTTATAACATTTGAAAAATTCAAAAATACATAAATATGTCATACACAATATTACATTTTCACATCATTCACAAAACATATATTTTCATAGGATTTTTCATATCATCTATCATATCATTTTAACATATAGCATTTTATCATAATCATCGACCTGCATAACATCATCATATCATCATCTTACATTTCATGTTAGTCAGTAAATCATCAAAATTACATATCACATAATAAGGAATTAAATGCATATCCATCTCATATCATCATATCAAATGCAACACATCATCAAAACTCATCGCCACTGCATATCATCACTCATAAAAAATACATACAAATGTGCAAAAGTCCAATGACACTAAAAAGTCTAGAAAGATACATGAGATATGATAAAAAATCAATATACATGCTCCATAAATATGAGATACATCAAATCAATCCTGCATCAATGGCTCAAGGTTGGCTGGTGGAACCCCCTGATGGAGCCAGTCTCAAGGATGATGGCCTGCCACTGGTCCCTACATCTAGATCCTGTCAAGGCCCGGTAGCCCCCATGCTTTGTGTACCTGTCTGTGACCTGCTCCTGTTCCTACTACGGGACCATGGGAAAGGCTCTCTACACTCAAGAGGACATAAATCCTCATATCAGACCCGAAAGTACTCAGCCTTCTTGGCCATCTCGAAGCCCCTTGCAATTGCCTCTCACAAAGATGCACTCTCTATGGTGCCCATAAGTCTCTGCACCATACCCTTTGCCTCCACTACCCTCTATCTAAATGCATCTCTCTCTATAATCAACTGATCTATCTGTGGTTCTAGGGTAGGAGGATGTGCCTATGCCTGTGCCTATGACTATGCTAGCTGTGCCTGTAGTTGTACGACCAATCCCTATGCCTGCACCAACTAACTCTACAATTGCACCTATTGTCCCACAGTGTCTGCACCTGAGCCTACAAAGTGTCTATTTGTCCCTGCTTTGACAAGGATCCAACCCTGATCATTATCCACCACCCAATCCCAATCCTCGATTGCCACATGATATAGAAACCACTCAAAAAGTTTGGTCCTGGCCTCCCTGGCACCTTCCCCTCATCTCTGCCATCATATCCATCATCCCTATCTAAGCTCCCCCCTCCTCTCCACTCCTCCTCCTCTCCTCCAACTGATACCTTCTCATCACTTGCTACATCCTCCTGTCTCCCTACCCCTAGCTACGATACCACCAAAATGGGTGTTGGCTCATTAGGATAGGTAAACCATGGAAAGGGATGTGTATGATAATAAATTGAGTACTCGTCAGACATGCCCGCATCAAAAATATCTTTTCTATCATCCCATGCCTCAGGTGCTAAAGCCATATAATTTGTATATGCTATTTGATATGAAATACACGGCCCCCATCCTGCCTCATCCCTACTCTGTGCATAGTGAGCAACTCCCTATAGAATATCTTGAGTGAATCCAAACTGTCACTACACCCGTAAGGCCAAAAACCTCTCAATGATGAAAGGGGTCCTCCCTATCAAAAATTAGGGAATACCTATGAATGGCATCTCAAGGTGATCTATATCCCATGACTCACAATCTAGGTATAGCTGCCATATAACTGCATCAATATCATCCAGGTACCATCTCTAGTAATCCACCTTGCCTAGCTTAGGTTGGACAAGGAACATCGAATATGCATATACATAAGGTCTTCTTGGTGGCCTCACTCTGGGACAAGCTAGTCTTGTCACAAAAAGATGCTCCCATGCTCGGATATAAAGTAGTGTCATACCGCATGACAAACTAGATGCACCCCTGTATACCACCTAATGTAAATCATGATATCGGTGAGCCAACATATAGCTACCCCAGGCATATCTCTATGGCTGTAACAACATTTGCTCTAGAATCCTCCCCCATCCCACTGATAGTCCCTTTGATTGGCGATCCAGATAAAGGAGACCACCAATGAATGCACCCAAAACTATAGGCAAGGCCAAATATCCCCTAAAGTCAGCCCATGGCACCCAATACCCTACTATATACATGTTGCCATAGACTCTCCTCAGTGCCTCTATACCCCCTAGCTCCTTGTGATCATAGAACACAAGGGAACCAACCACGAGAATACCAAGAATTCTATACACATCCTCAGGAGTCACAGTCACCTCGCCCATTGGTAAATGAAAGGTGTTGTGCTCCGAATTCCACCTCTCTGCTAGCGTGGTCAACAGTCCCCTATTGACCCAAATCGGAGGCATGGCCAACAAAGATCTCAATCTGCATGTCCCTATTAATGCTACCTCATTTGGTGTCATCTCGGGTATCCTATCCCACCCTGCTCAGTGATGCTCCCTAATCTGGAGGTTTTTGAAAACCTCCTATTTTTGGTCATCACATAGACAATCAATCAACATCATATCAATGATTCAATCTCAATTAGGAAAAAATAATCTAACACATGTCTATCTATCTATGACCCATATTAGTGACACATACCCATTAGAATCATATCAAGTGACCCATATTAAGTGTCCTATCTAGAGAATTCATATCATACGATCAATGCACAATCTATCTATTTGAATATCACATCAAAATACTCTATCATCAATTACTATTTGTTTTATTTTTCAAGAATGCAAATTTATCAACCATCAAAACATCATCCTATTTGTATCTGTCATGAATGAAAATATGTTTTCAATCAATCATTTACTATTTGTTTTCTATCATTGAAAACAAATTTATCACAAATCCTATCAATCGTCTACTCTTTGTTTTTCATATAGGGGAGACAAAGTTATTTGCTATCTACTCTTTGATTTCTATTTTGGAAACAAAGTTATCAATTATTTATCAGATTTCCTAACCATATCAACATAATGATAAGAAAATTTCTATATCTATTGACCAAGGAAGCAATATGCATCATCATCCTTTCATCATTTTCATCAAATCACACATTCTATTTGCTAAAACTCATATGCGCTATTTTGTATCTTGGATGCACTAAAACTTAGATGTGTTGTTCTTCTCCTTGGAAGTGCCCAAACATTTTCTATTTGTGCTATTTCCCTAAAAGTGCTAAAACTCTCATCAAAAGCACCACTCTATTTCCTGGATGCGCACAAATTCTAAATGTGCTAATGTTTTTCCAAGATGCACTAAAACCTAATTTTCCTACAACATCCTATAAGCATTACTCTTTTTATCAAATGTGTTAAACTGGTTTCCACATTGAATATACAAAAAGAATCCTATATGTACTACAACACACATTGAAAGTGCTAAAAAAACTATCAAAAGCGCTAAATAATTCTTGGAAGTGCTAAAACGGAGTTTTAAAACCTAAATCCATGAAAAAATAGGAAAATTTTAATCTAAACAAAAAAATATGAAAGCATAAGTGGTTAGGTTGACTCACGAGTGGTCCATATGCAGCTGGTCTCTGGTATCGGCGGGCCTGCTCGAATCTATGTCAGTGGTATGGAATCTCCATTTTGCCAGGTGCCTATTAGAGCTACATAATTCTAAAAGTCAAAAAGTGCAAATGACTTGTCCTTTTCTCCCTTTTTACCTTTTAAAGGTGAACCAAAGGTGAGTTTTGTGACATTTTTATTTTTTGAGAGCTAAATCATTGAATTAACATCAATACCAAAATGACATCATCAAATCAACAACTCATATCATCCACAGTGATTTACCTCTCGAGGGGGCATCATTAATACCAACAACACCTTCCAACTAGCAACATAGCATAATTAGATCAGGGGAAAAATCAAGCACAACAAATTTTGAAAGCAAGAATATTTTCTTTGAAGCAATGCGTTTCACACATCACTTCAAAGAGGGGTAAAATGTATATGCATAAAATTGGTCATGTTTGATTAATCTTGGCATTTAATTAAATATTTATTATTTAATTATTTTTTCTAAATTCTTCTACATATAATTAAATTTAAATAATTTAATTATATTATTCATCCAATTTATTCTTCTGTCATGATTAAATAAATCAATTTTATTTAATTCACATGTTCACTTGATTAATTAAACAAATACACTTTATTTATTTTAATTAATTATCACTTTTGAATTTAATTAAGTCTTGTTGATTTAATTAAATTTAAATATTTCTTTTCAGATTCTTCTTCTAATTAATTAAATATCTTATTTAATTAATTTCATTTACATACCATTTCTTAAAATTTTTAATTAAATATCGTTATTTAATTGAATATCTTCCATATATTTTCAAAATCACAATTAAATATTTTATTTAATTATGAAATATTCCATTATTCTTCAAATCTAGGGTAAATATTCTATTTTAAGAAGAATCTCCATGTCACCCCAAAATAAATAATTAAATTTAATAATTCATTATTTATCTTCTTCAAATCTTTCCATAATCTCACAAAAAGATGATTTTTTACAATTCATCTTTATTATCTTATCTTGCTTGTTTTACAAAAAATAAAACAAATCTTGCTTTCTTCTATTTTTCTTCAGTCTTATCCATCTTCAACCATTTGATCTACTAGGAATTTTCACAATCGTTGATCATATCATCCAATTAGAAGGTTTCAAAAACTCTATAAATAGCAATGCAAATCCAAGCAATGGTGACAACACACAACACACATAGTGTACAACAAATGAATTAGAGATTAATTACATTCTAGCCTTCTAGCATCATAGCATTGTCATAATCTTTTATTTTAGCAATCATGTTTAGCATTAGAATAATCATATCTTAGCATCACATGCATTTCATATTTAATCTCATTCTCTAGGAAGATTTTTTGTTGAGCCTAGCCCACAATCTAAGAGCCAGCTGGAATTAACAAAACACTGGAGATAGAGGACGATAGGATGGCATCAATGACAGAATAATGAGTTTGCATCTCTGTTATTTTAATATTCTATTTTAGATATAATGTCTTATTGGTGTGCTTGATTCAATTTATTTTTACATGTATAACATGCATAAAATTGACCACACACCAATAATCTCCAAGGTATTGTCTATATATCATATTTAGAAGACTGAGTTACAAAAAACTACAAGCTTGAGAAAGGATTGCTAGAATCACAAACTCCCAAAATTGCATAAGAACTCTCTCTATGATGAGTTACAAAAACAATATATCTCACAACCCCATGTGATTGCACCAAAGTAGGAGACAATAACCACTTTGCATCGGATGCTCTAATAAAGCCTAAAAATAGGCCTCACACTCCTCAAAACTCTCTCCAATATGAGAGAAAGAAATATTTTGACCATAAGAAATAGTTAAAACTACCAACAAGGTGCAATAATGGCCCTAGAAACATGGAAAGATGTTTCCAAACTTAAAAAACCTCTCCAATATTGTCTCCAATTATTTCCTTAAAACTATTCTGTTTTACAATAAATATATGCAAAATTGTCGGCCAAACCAACTCCATCGACAAGACTTCTCACCGATGTCCATTGCAAAACTATAGACAAGACCATCATTGTTGCTAGGACTTCCAAGAAGCATAACCATCAACAATATCCCACATTGACATGAAATATTAGTAGTCATTAGTTTATAAATAAAAGCCTGAAGACTTTAGGTATCCACGTGTTAGTCATTTTTAAACCAATTTACTCATACACCACAGTTGACCATTGCACCGAACTGTTGATCATTCCTTGTGGTCTCCACCTTGACATGTGTTCACTGCTTGTGCATTTCTAGAGAATCAAGCTGGGAATCTACAATATTATCAACAAGTCTCCTAGAATTCCAAGTGGTCCCCACATCCATTGGCTTGTCACTCAATCTAAGAAAATGAAAACTTACAACTTCCACAGTAGGTTAGGAAAATCCCGAACACCGCGACAATGAAGAAAGTCAGTCAATCAGGAAATTATGTAACTTCCAAACTCTACGAAAAGGTTCCAAAGTTAAGAACTCTAGCGATCGACCGACAATAAAGACTGTTCACGATCACTACATAATCCTGATGATGTGATGAAAAACTTGAAACCATTTGTCTGATAATTTAGCACACGGGGCTCAAGCCTTGTGGGAGCCTCATTTTAACCCATGTATTGAAAATTGATAAAACAAGAACACTAATTTTCTTGTATCTGATTGGTCCTATGAGTGAAAATTTGGTAACAAAGATCTTGTTAGGAAATCCTATGCCAAGAGATATGTTCCCAACAAGAATCATAACAAAGGGTTTCCTCCAAAGAAAATCCATATAATTAATAGCACAAAATAACACACAAGGGATCCAAAGATTTGGGATTAGTATAAATGAGAGATAATGTCTAATATGATCAATACTCTAAATTGAAATCATTCCCCAAATAATTGTGGAACTACAAACACAATAGATGAATAGTAAATGAATATGAGATAAAAAAGGATTTTGGGTCAACATGGAAGACCTAAATGTCAAGAAATGCTTTGCATCATTTTGAAAAGGAACAAAAGAAAGAATTTTATGACATAAAGAAGAATGAAGATACAAATAGAAGAATGCAACAACAATTTCATTTTATTTGTATCCTTGTTCCAATGATAAAACCAATGGTCATCCAAAGAGAATTAACAAACATAAAGAAAAACCAAGCAACACATTATGGGAGATTGCATTCCATTCAAGAAAAAAAATAAAGACACAAACGTGTACTATACAATGTGAGCCAATCTACAAAAAATTGTTTGCAAACCCAATTTTTCTCATCACAAATAGAAGGAAGAAAATAAGCTAAAGGAACTACATCAAGTGCAGTACAAGGAGAGGTGCTAGGTTCAACACATGGTGAGTCACTTATTGAAGGAGGATCATCAAAATTTCCCTATCTAAATTCATTTATTTTGCGAATATAATTGATAATTTATTATGATATTTTTTCTTCCATTTTATCCTTTGAGCTAGTATTAGAATATACCACAATGCATTGTATACTAGTTCTATCAGTGTGATCATGATAACTATTAAAAATTTGAGTTATTTTTGGACTATGTGATGTAGAGAGAGGCATGCTTTTGAGCGTTTGGCTTGGTTGGGAAAGATAGAGTCGACCTTCATGATTTGGTGGAGTGGAGTCAAGTGATGATGAGGATGGATGGGTAAGAGATATCTCATTGGAATTTAGTTGTATGGATGGGAGATCATCAAATAAGGATTTTTAACCTTCAACAAGCTGACAAGCCATAGCCCAATTTATTATCTTACATTCCTTTAAATTTTGATTTCATCTTGCACAAGCTTCAACTTGTGAAGAGGGAATTAGGGTGGTTTCCAATATTGATCCCCTTTCTTCCCTTTTAGGAGAAATTGAAGGAAATATCAAGGGTTAGGAAACCATATGGTTTTTAGGGGTTTTTAGAAAGGATATTTTTTCTTTAGGAGGCATAAAAATAATCCTCAAAGGCCTCTCCAAATAGTTGTCTCATGGTACTTAATAGGATGGAAAAGGGGGAATTACATAATCGATGCGAAATGGTTGGGGTCAAGGAATGATACCTGGTTTTGGTTGAGGTTCATTCACTACTCATGAAGTAGGAGGAACAACCATCATAACCACTAGAGACTAAGGAGCCTTAAGAAAAATACCGATAAGGGGTAATTGAGCTATATGCTTGGCTTTAACATTTTGATATGATAAGAATAGATAATATTTATGAGGTTGAGTGGGTTGAGCTAGTTGAGGCTAAAAATATTTGAGGGAAAATTTTCCACAAAGAGACAAAGGTTTAAAAATACTATTATAAATAGTATGCATTTGTCTGTCAAATGGAAATTTCATACATTTATGGAGGTAAGCCATGGATGAACTAACTTCACATAAAATTGATTTGAGGTTTTGGATTATGGTAAATTAGACATCTAAATTTTTAGGTTCGGCTTAAATTTGTAGGGTGAACGAACCAATCATAGGGTGATTAGAACCATCATGATATTTTGGTGAAACTTCTAGTTGTTTATAATTATCTTGATAAAGTTTATGTAGATAAATAAATTCTTCAATGATCACATTCACTAAATGTACTAGATCGATGAGTATTCCCCATGCAAGTTTATTATTTTCTATTGATAATGTAAAGAGGACCATTAGGTGTATGTATAGAAGCATCAATATGTGTGAAAGTGAATTAGGTAAGAGATTAGGTGGTCTTGATGAGGATGAACATCGATCACATTAAACATATTAAATATATTATCAATAAATTTATCTCATGATCAATTTGTTTGACAAGGTCAATTGAATGACTTGGTAATTTATTGGTAAAAAATTGAAAATTTTGATTAGGTGACATAATTGATTTGTTCCCTTTATCATTTACACTAGCCAATTGGATGAAATTAGAAGCAATGAGGTCTTGTACATTTTTCTTAAGACATACATCTTTTTGTATCATGTCCAGGTGTACGATGATATTGACAAAAGGCTATCACATTAAAATGGGGAGGTAAAGGTTTGGTGGTACTAATAAGATGAATGTGAGAAAGTTTCATTGTATACTTACTAAGAAATTGTAACATAATAACATGAAGAGAATCAATATATTGTGAAAATTGTCTATCTCTTGACTTAAATTGATATGGTATTGTAGACATAGAAACAAATTGTGTTTAAATGTTATTGGGGGATGGAGGGGAGATTATTTTGATGAATTTTTCATTTTATTTTTAAATGATTGATAATTAGGTTGATGAATGGCTTTGGATTGAATATTATGAGACACCAATATCTTCTATATGAGGTACTGTTGGAGATTAGGATTACACCCTTAAATGAGCTAAGGTTGTTTATCCTGCCTCAACATGGAAACACTCTCAGACTTGTGGGTAAGTCTATGCAAGAGAGTGAATCTCTAGATTAGGGTTGGTTCCCTCTAGGTAATCACCTAAACTATGAAATTTTTGAAGAAAAGGGGAGAGAGGAAACTGAAAAATGTAAACTATAGCTAAGGATGATCAACTAGATGTTTGGAGATTCTGACAAAAACTTAAGTCACAACAGTCTCTTTTAAACAATAATTCTCACAATTCACTTTAGGAAAATTAGCTCAAAAGTATTTTACATAGAGGTTTGAGAATCATTGAACACAATATGCAACCTGGACTAATCTACACTCCTCATCCACAAGTTATAATAATAAGACAAAAGGACTCACAACTCTGAATCACAACAATCATCAAATTATCATTGCAAATGTATGACAAGGAAAGAGAAAGGAGAACTCTGCTAATTGTATTGAAATTGAAGGAGAAAGATATCAAAATCTAATTCAAAAGTTTACAGAACTCTCTCAACAATGCATATGAGAGCAAGAAACTAAAAAATGTGAACCCTGAGAAAATCAAGTTTTCTCATATTTATAGCCAAAATGTGACCTGCAATGCCAAAAATAAAAAAATTAGATTGCAATGTCTCCAAAAAGGAAACTCCTACATTTTTTAGCTCTCTCAAAAATCCTAAAAAATACTCTCCAAAATAGCTTCAAAAGGAACCAAAAAGATGGAAACTTCCATCTCCAAAGGTCGATCCATAAAATCCACAAAATTAGGTGCAAATAGCTAGAAACTAAAATTGTAAAGTTTAGTTTCCTTGATTTTTCCTACAACTCACCCAAAACTCTATCCACACTGCTTTTAGAAATAATAGATATTGAGATAATTTATAGAAACATTATCTCAATATTGCTTTACAATATCTTATATTTTTGCTTTTTACAAAAAAATCCCAATTAGTCTTTGATTCAATTTTCACAAAATCAAGGTAAAAATATGATTTAGTTTTGCATTATTCCAAGTATAACATATATCCACCTAGGCATTTGATTTTCTTGAAAAATCATAAGCAAACCAAGGCATGAGGTCTACATGATTTCTTTTTGCAATAAAATATTTTCCCCAAGGACTAATACTTGATTATTTAAAAGGCCCCTATGACACATTAAAGTTATTTTCTCCTCCAAATGCTATCAATATAGTCTAAGGGGCAAAGCCTAAAATGATTTCTCAAAATCATAAAAAAACTAAGGCATAAACCTAAGCATGAAGGTATTTGTGAGGGAAAAAAATAATACCACAAGGATATTTGCAAAGGCACAAAATTAAATCAAAATGAGGAAAAATTAAGGCCAAATTAGGGAACTTGGGGAAACCCTAACCATGAAACACTTGAGCCCTAATTTTTTTCTCATTTCACATTGCTCATTTTCGAGCTACCTTGCTCTGCACCTGTTGCCATGGAGACTTATGGATTGAAGGCTCAAACTTCACCAATTTAAGCTACTTTCTCTATTGTATTTGTCAAATCTACGTAGGAAATTGATGGTAAGTTTGCTTCTTGTCCATTTGAGACATTTTAACTCCATCTTGAAGAATTTTTTAGGACTATAGGCCGTGGCCATGATGTCTTTTCTGATATATTTGTTTTCTTTTCTTTTTTGTTGAATCCTTCACTTCATTATCTGAGACTAGAGAGTTCTTCAAGCTTTCACTAAGGATTTAAAATGTGTCATTCTACAACAAATGATAGATAAACTCTCACAACCCAAATCTCTTTTATTCTCTGTGAGAAAAATCTCAACTCGAGCTAATAGTATTTAACTTATACATGCTCCAGTTTGCTGGTAGCCATGACCACATTATGTATTATTCTTTCTTTTATATGCTTCAAACCTCACATGAACTTGAATATCTTCCATTTCCATCTGTATTTTTATTTTCTAGAAAAAACCCCAAGTGGGTTTGATGCTTGGAAAAGGGAAACACGATCTTAGGCTGTGGTTCCTTGAGCTTTTAGCATTTGTCTAAGCCTGATGATTCCATTGTTTTCCCATATTCATGCTCTTTCATTTGAATTTTTTGACAAATGGGTTTGAAACCCTAGCTCAAAACTTCCTTTTCTCCTCTAAGGTCATGGGCTTGAAACTCATAGGTTCTTTTCATTTTCCTATGCATATGCAAATATATTTTTCATTCAAAACCTTTCTCATGTAAAGCCTCATGGTTTGGCCATCACAAACTCATAGCTCTTACCTTATTCCCTTGTAATGGAAACTCATAGATATTCTATTTCAAAAAATTCTTTATTCAAAACTCGGGCTTCAAGCTCCATATGTAGGCATTTTTCTAAATCTAACAAATGGCTAAAGATCCCTCTATTTTTTGGCCAAGCCTTTTGCATTATTTGTACATAGAATTTGTGGGGTCTATTACTTCAGTGCTTTAGTATATGAAATGACCAAATGCATCTTATACCTTCAAAAGCATTGATCATATGATTGTAAATCTCCTTAAGAAAGGTGATTTTCTTCTCTCTTTTAAAATCTGCATACATAGATTTGTGGTGCTCCGCATACATGCATAGATGTTGAATATGATTCTTTTGTTCTCCATGTTATGATTGTATCATTACTGGTTGCTCACTTCTCTTTGTTGTAAATCATCTAACTCAAAATGCAACAAGATAGTCTACTGAACAAATATTCACAAGGCCTGAAGTATTCCTTGTATTCTAATGTATAGCTTCATATCAATTGTACCCTCACTATTTATTCCTCATTGCATTTTGGTGGGAATGAATGTGCTCATTTTTCTTTCTACATTCCTACACTTCTCCTGTTCGGCCACTGCATTTGGTTTAGTGTTGATGTTTTTCCCTATGCAAAGGTGTTACCTCTTTCAAACTTTGCATAAATAGATTCAAATGATGAGGGTTTGTTCATTGTGATGTAACTCTATTTTCTATATACATCTCTTCTTGAACTTGCAAATCTGGAACACTTCCTTTCAATGCTTTCCAAAAAAAATTGCACAAATAAATGCTTGTTTTTTCTAAAGATTGTTATCTTTCCATGCAAATTTCAATTCACTATTATCATGAATTGTATACATTCTTGTCAAATGGAACACACAAAACCTTCTTTTGTTTCTTCAAATACATTGTATATTTCATTTTGCTTACTTACTTGTAAGGCTACATTCAACCATCATGTTGCACTTGTCAATTATTTTTCCACATGTTGTCACTTATCTTATGCACTTAAATGTCCCAAAAATGTATCTCAAGCTTTCAATTTCTTTATTGATTCATGTGTGAATGCAAAGAGATGGTTCTTGTAGCATCAATTTTCTTGTAACCAACTTTTAGTTTCTTATATTCCATTGCTATCAATAATTTTGTTTCACGTTGCATTCAGATTAAACATTCAATGCATTGCATTTCTAGCTCAAAAATGATTCTTTTCCTTTACCTTTGAC
Organism: Sequoia sempervirens; assembly: GCA_007258455.2. NCBI lineage: Eukaryota > Viridiplantae > Streptophyta > Pinopsida > Cupressales > Cupressaceae > Sequoia > Sequoia sempervirens. Next base: position 423,675,911 of record VDFB02193867.1, read on the forward strand.
CTTCAAACTTTACTTACAACCACCTATGGCTTTGTTCCTTGATGGAGACAACCTTTTTCCTATACTCTTCATCTATTTTTATCACTTCTCTAGAAGCAACATTTGATGCAAGGCTATTCTTTGCATGGAAGATTTTGAAATAAAATAGATGTTGTTGATGCTTAGAAGCTTCTTTGTTTGCTTCTACTATTATTGATTTGTAATCAAGGCATCATATATGCCTATTCACTATCACATTCATGATAATGCTTCTAAGCAATTGATCATTTATGATCTTCAACTCATTACACCTTCAAACTTTACTATCCTGAATGGTCAATTACTTGGGTTCCTATGGTATTTATGATGCATTCCTTTAGATGAAACTCTCTTTTTGATCAATTCTAAATATGTTGCTTTCTCAACCCCTCTTTGAATGATTAAGGGATAGCATTCTGAGTCTCAACCCTTATGGGAGCCCATTTTACTCCACATGCTTTGAAATTTCTCTTGGATCAACAACATGATTTTTCCTATACTTGCATAAGAAGTAAACAATGTTAGATAAAAACAATATATTATCATGATGCATCCTTCTTCGCTTTTGGCATATTTCTTGTTCTTGTAATAGTTGTTTCAATGTATCATTAGCAATATTCTCCATTATTGTTGATAATTCATATAGGAATGTTCATCGTTAGAGCTCTAACAACTTTTGATATCTCTTATAGATTTGTCAGGAGCTCGAGAACAAGGATGGTGCCCCATTCTAGATTCAACTTGAAGACTTATAGGCAATGATGATTATGCTATTTCTTATGTGTCTTCTTTTATTTCATCTTTAATAGTGTAGAATGTTCTTTTGATATATTGTCACGGCTACTCCCATAGCTTGTGTGGGACACTTGATATTTATTATCAAATGAATACAATTACAATATTTGTAAAATACTTGTTCAATTCTATACTTTTCCTTTTGTGCAAAAATAATGTTTAGAACATTGTAAATGAATATTAGAATGAAAGCATTTCTTTTTACATTCCATGCAATACTTAATGTTGCAATTGATAGAAAGCAAATAAAATGCATTGCACCTCTTAAATTTCACAACTCAAACATTTGAAATGGTTAAGACAACTATAGAAGTAAACTAAAAATTTTCACCTTAAAAAAATAAACCTTGAGTTAACCAACTCTTATCAAATTGAGCTATGGTGAAAATTTGATAACAAGTACCAACCTAGTTCTACATAAGGCACCAACCTCTAGAGTAGACAAATTATTTCCCTTTCTTATTCATTCTTTCAACAAATGATATACATATAATATCCTCAAAAGATCTTCACAACTCTACTCTATTCTTCTCAAATTGTATGCTTCTGCAATGGATGATAAACTCTTATAATTCATTCATAAAACCTGACTATACATTATTTTGATAAAAAATGGATCCCAGCTCTAATGCATAGTGTTGTACCTATTACACACATGCCTTGTTCAAAATGGGGACCCCCTTTCTTTTTGTCTTTGCTTTCACTGGGTCACTTTTTTCCTTCACCTATTTTGTGTACCCTTATTTTTGAGCTCAAAGTGGTTAGGAATACTAAAGTCATTATTCTTTAGTTGACTAAGTTCACCACCCCAAAATTCTCTAAGTATTTTCTCTTTGTGGGAATTTTGATGCAGGTTTCTCTTGGTTCATTTCCTGGGTGTCCCCTAGACCTTGGGAGTCCGTGGTTGTAGCTTTCTCCTTGCACAACATTGTTGTCTTTTCACTGTTCAATCAATAGCCTTCTCGGGACATTTGGTCGTATCATGAGTCCCGCAGCCTACTCTGCCATCACCCATTGGCCATTAGGCAACAACAAAGCTTTAGGGTTGCCCTGCATTGTGGTTTCCATGTTTCCCTCCATTGACTAATCATTTCCTACAATCCAAGATAGTACCATACATTTAATGTAGATCATAAATGAAATTTTTCCTATAAATAGGCATGTTGACCTATCATTTTCACACTTGCTAGTCAAATTTTTAAAGAGAGACAAATGGAGATTGAAGCCCCCATGCCTACATAAGCTCCTGGAGGATCAACAACATGATCATCATCAATATCCTATGTCATATCTAGGTGAGTTTTCCTCTATCCTCTTAATAATGTGTCTTTTTTTGTAGCTAGGGCTTGTAAAATAATGATTAAATCCTTAGAAGGAAGGATTAAAGATTCAAATACCTTCCAAATAGTCCACCTAACACAAACATGAATTTTTTTCAAAAAATTGTTCAAACAATTCTCCAAAACAATGCAGAAGCTTGCTTCATCAATGTCATTCTTCGCAAGGCATCGACCCTTTTGTGGCTCATAGTGTCCTCATCATCACCCTAGTTGAAACACAAATTTCCAAATGTTCAACAAAAATCCAAGTTTTGAACCCTTTAGGGTTTTCACTTGTGGGCGACTATCGCCTTACCACCACTAGCAAATGACTTCCCTTTTCTAGCATCCTGCAACATAGACTCCAAAAAAGTTTCCTTCGATTAGTGAGAAACAACTAAGTCTTAATGGTATGTGAGCCATTCCATGCAGACCGCCATCTACTCACCATTTCCCCATGAAAGTCATTCTCTAATGACAAGACCCTTCTTCCTCTCCACATCATGGGCTCTGTGGCCCTCTTAGCTGTTCCAAGAACATGCACATGAAACACAAGGTTGGAAACTTTGTGTGGGCCTATCTCTATGAGGTTCATCCATAGACCGCCTTTCCTCCTTCATCAATCCTCAACATCTAGGCTATCTCATCTACTCACACTATAGAATCCACCCAGCTCATCTTCCCTAGGTCTTTAACAAACTCAAGTTAGTAGCATCATGCGGGTCCATTAGTGTAGATCATTGTATGTAGACCACTATCTCTCCATCACCATTCCTAATGGCCATCACATAATGACTATCCATTAGTTGTTCCCTGCACCCTCCAATTTGATTAAACCTTATGATGACAAGTTGAACGTCTAAAGGCTCTGTGCATCATGCATTGTATAATTCTCCTTGTGGGGCACTATGCTATGATTGTTGTTAGTTAACGGTAGAGCACGAATGTCCTTCCAGTGTCCAGCTTCAACATGCCATAAGCCCACATAAAAATGATGACCAATTAAATCAATCCCAAGACTTAATAACTAATTTCCACACATGCCAAATTACTTCTTGAATTCTTTGAACAATGTTGGTCATATTATGGAACTTTGGCTATAGGTGGCATTCTATGGGTTTTTGTGACCCCAATGCTGTCCTACTCCCAATCACTCCTAATGACTTCTAGCCCAAGGAAACCCACATCCCTGGGCTTGCATTGCTCTATTTGATCCAAAAGAGCTTTAATTGATGAATATTGATGTATTTTATGATCTCTTGATGATGAATTACTGGATCTAACCCTCGTTTTGTAGGATTTGACTAACGCTTTCCCTATTTTTCATATGAATGCACTTATTATGTCTTTGTATGCAAAATTTATGGAATATATTGTGGGACCATCAAGGAGGCCTATTGAGAAAGTTGATATGTTAGTGTAATTAATTATTTATTACACTAGCATAAGTTAACTTAGGTCTTGCATTAATTTAGTCCTAGGTTGCATAAATTAGAAAATCTTCAATAATGGGGTAAATCCCCTTTCCATGTTTATAGGAGATTCCTTCTAGAAGATGAGTTGTCCTTCTAGAACTTATCTCCATCTTTTATCATTTCCTAGGTAGGGTTCACATGTTGTCACATGTAGTGTGATTTAGACACTTGGCAACATCTTGTGCATTTTAGGTTTTCACTATTTCCCATTTAATTAGGCATATGTAACATATCTCATATCATCATAATAGAATCTATATTTGCATGCCATTGTTGTAAAAATTTCTATGTGGTTAAATATCTTTCTTGGAAAAGATCCTTCATTGAATACTGTAGCTTCATTAGGGACACTATGACTCTATCATCTCAACATGGTATCAAAGCTTTTCTAGTGAAACTTCATCCCAGGATCAAGAAAGTTGGCTTGTGAGATTCTTTGTAGGCTTGGAGTTTTTTTCTTGTAGGCTATTTGGTTCTACCTAGGAACCAAGCTAATTTTTGGTGCACATTAGGCTCTCTCTAAGCTCTCCATTGCATCGAGAAGGCATTAGAACCCATAGATCACTTGCTCATTCATCAAAATCAGAGACATCACCTGGGAGCCATTTGAGGTATCATTTAGGGTTTGTATTTTTTTGTACTATCCATACAAATTTGTAGAAAAAATTCTCCCTTTTAGTTCTCCATCATGATTTTTTCTTTTTAGAATCATCAGGCTTTTTTTATTCTTCAATCTAGGTAAATTTTTTCTATAGTTCGAGAAAAAATTAAATCTCTTTGGGTGACCTAACTTTTTATTACAAAATTGGCATAATTATTTTTTCTACTGCTATAGTGTGGGCTTTATATTTGTTTATTGATCAGCATTGATTTATTTTTCTATAGAATTATTTTATCCACATTTATTAATTTTTGAATTGTAGAGTTTACAATATTGATAATTTATTAGCATCCGTTGACACCAGTTTGTAGATCGATAGGGTGGTCGACCTTCATCATTTGGCTATCATTGTTATCGTAACCTAACCACACCACCATCCTCCATCACCTTTGGTTTCCAACCACTAGAGTTTGTGCCTGACACCTCTTCTAGCATCAGCCTCTCTTAAACTCTCGACCCACAGTCATTCAAAGATCCACGTGCTCCGCTTACTCCCAAGCCACACTGCCTACATCTCGACATGCCACCAAACCTTCCACTAGTCCTTCACTCTGACGCCATTGATCCAGTGGGAGTTTTCTTTTTCCCCTCCACTCTACCTGTGGTCACATCAATGACCAAGGGCTTTTTTTTATCCCTCGGGTGCCTTTTTTGTGCCTAGTTAGCTTGTGCAGATCCATTACAACAATGATCTTTTGGAGGTTGTATCTTTCATATACATTATCAAAATTTTGCAAATGATATACCATTGGAAAGCTCTTGGAATCTAATTTTTAGTGGTGCACTCTTTTTTTTTAGATTCTCCAGTCATCAAAATTATATTCAGTTGAAGTGAAAACCCTAATTTGGGCTTGGAAGGTGATATCTCTTTTTTAGTTTATCAAAATTATGCCATTCTTGTAGCATCAGAGAGGTAGTCCAATCTATTATCCATAATTCCCTCATTCCTTTTAGAATCAACTTTAGGTGAAGAGGTTTGGTTGTTTGTCAGCTTAAGTTTTTTTTTTGTATTCACTTAGATATCCTACTTTTTTGGAGGAAGTTGTTTGTATCAAGGGGGCTTCATTTTGGTTGAGCATTGATATATCATCAGATTCCAACATTTCCTTGTAGATATTTTTTTCTTGTATAGTTTTTATTTCTCTAATGGTAGATATAGGATTTGACATTCTCACACCCCAAAATTATCATACATAGAAAGTCAACATGCAATGTCTTCTTTGGTCAAAAGGCCTATGGTCAACATTGAATGAGAATTAACCACATTTGACTAGGGAATATGAGAAGTTTTAGTATAAAATCAAGTGTGAGGAGGCCATGGGACTTATTGCTCTTCATGTCTCCATCTCCTTGTTTTTCCATATTGAGGGGTGCTCCACTCCCAAGGAGGTTTGGGATAAATTCAAGGATTTGTTTGGTTTTGTTAGTGATGTTCATGCACTGTAGTTAGAGTCAAAACTAGCTTCACTCTCAGTTGATCAATTCCCCTCCATAGAAGACTATTTGCTAAAATTCAAGTCTTTGAGGACACAACTATTAGGGTGTGGTAGAGATAAAACTGAAAAGGAATGCATCTTGATGATATTGTCCAAGTCAAAAGGTTATTTTTATTAGTTTTCTACTTCCTTTTATTCTACTATGGATGGCCTTGGAGATAGTTTTGTGATTCCTTCATTTGAGACTTTTTGTGAGTGACTGACTAGAGAGAAATCAAAACTCAACCAAGCTAATTCATCTTCATAGTATCATGCTCTTGTTGCAACACCATCTGAAGGAAAAGGAAATACTAAGGGAAAATCTAAGATAGGATCTTCTAAATCATCACAAAACAAGGAAGAAAAGCCTAAGAAGGAGAGGCCCAAATGTAGTTTTGTAATGGGCCTAGTCATCATGAGGAGACATGTTTTAAGAGGGAAATACATAAGCTGAGATAGATTCTACAAGATCATAACATCACTCTTCCTCCTTCTTCTATCAAGTCACACCAATCTTATTCTCATGAAGAGCCCTCTTTAGGGATTGCAGGGATTGCCACAACCAAGATTCATGGCAAGGGAAATTCTTTGATCACTACTCTAGTTGATAGATGAGACAGATGGGCCATTGAATCAAGTGCTTCACAACATGTCACCTATTCTTAGGATCATATTCTTTGGGATTCCATGAGACCTTCAGAGTTCGACAGGTTGTTCATTGCAAATGCAGTCATTGTTCATGTTGCTGCTACTTGTGATGTTGCTTTGGAGGGGGGAATTTGCATGATGTTGCATATATTCCTCAAATAGCCCACAATATACTTTTAGTTTATCAACTTTCTTAGGAGGGTTTTTCAATTGAGTTTACATCAAATCTAGCTATCATCAGGGATCGGTTTGACACACTTGTTTCCTATGAAGAAGCCAATCATCACTCTAGGGTGTACAATTTTTCCAAGTTTTGGGATCATTCTCAATGTATTCCTAACTCTTTGAGCTCTAGGGTAGGAAGCAGTTCTCCTCCTCCTCACCAGGGTTATGGTGGTTGGCTTGATTTGGCTCTTCTCTTGGCTCCATCTTCCTCACCTACCTCTCAGTTGAGATTTGTTTCAATAGGGTAGGATTCATTCATCTCTTTAGACTTGTGGCATTTGGATGGGTTCACATCAGGTCTTGTAGACTTGGCTTCTAATTTCACCACAAGACTTGTAGACATCCTAGAGGGGACCACTCTCCTTTATGGGGGGGATATCTAGTTCCATATTTTGTTCCTTTTTGTATCTTTTGTGATGATTGTAGTCCTTGGGGGGATGATGTTGAGTCCTCCAATCATCACTCTTCCATCATTTTTCTGCTTTTTCATCTCCTTTTTGGAGAGGGGTTTTCTTCCCACTAGGTTTTCCACTTTTCTTTGGTTGTGGGAGATTAGTTTTATTTTCATCATGTAAATGGGTACCTAAAATAGCCATCATGTATCTGAGACCCATCATCTTTGCATAATCATTGTATTTCCTCCCTAAGTTGGACTTATGGGGGGTTGTTAGTGTCATTAATTATTTATTACACTAGCATAAGTTAACTTAGGTCTTGCATTAATTTAGTCCTAGGTTTCATAAATTAGAAAATCATCAATAATGGGGAAAATCCCCTTTCCATGTTTGTAGGAGATTCCTTATAGAAGATGAGTTATCCTTCTAGAACTTATCTCCATCTTTTATCATTTCCTTGGTAGGGCTCACATGTTTTCACATGTAGTGTGATTTAGACACTTGGAAACATATTGTGCATTTTAGGTTTTCACTCTTGCCTATTTAATCAAGCATATGTAACATATCTCATATCATCATAATAGAATCTCTATTTTCATGCCATTTTTGGAACACTTTCTATGTGGTTGAATATCTTTCCTAGCAAAGGTCCTCCATTGAAGATTGTAGCTTCATTAGGGACACTATGACTCCATCATCTCAACACTATAAAGGAAAGGAGCATGCAAAGAAATCAAGGGGAAAAGAGGAAAAATATTAGATGAACTACCAGTTCCATGGTGTGGAGCGCACCTCCAAGATTATTTCAACTTGTGATACCATATCAAACACTAATCTTGGGCATGTGAAAAAAGATAAATTTTGACAATAGGTGATGGTAAACCCTGCAATAGACAATGCAAAAAAATTAGAGTGAGTGGTATCACTAAGGATTCAACTTCTCTCCCATTCTCATTACCCCTTATATGGTTATGGTATGTAGGGAATGCTATCACAATAACCAAAACATCATTGATCATGAGGGAAGAGTATTAGTGGACCTCTCTACTAGGTCTATTGGAAAAATATTTTGCATTGCCACATTTGACCCCATGGAAGAAATAGAGAAGGGGTATGCTGAAAACATGTGAAAGGTAGACCCATTGGGGTGTAAATGGTTGATCAACTAGCATTGGTTGAAGGAAAAGAGGGAAAAACCTACCAAATTTTCCCAAGAGCTATTCAAAAGAAACTTCCATGAAGAATACCATTGATTTGTTACCCTACTGAGTAGGGTATTGGTAATAGGCCGCCCAACTGTAGCCTTCTTTGAAGAATGGATGTTCTACTTTATTAAAGAGATCATTTGAGGAAAGAAAAAGTTCCATTGGGTGAAGATCATCAGTGATAACATGCACAAATAGCTCATGGAAATAAAGAAGACCTCAAAGTTCTACATGAATTCATATTTGGTATACCTTATAGCAAAAAAGTTCCCATATAAAGGCCTCTTTGTCACAACCTGTAAGCAAAAGGGGACCTCAAGGTATACGACTGCTACCCTTAGCTATAGTATCAAAAAATCAAAAGGGAGTAGAAGAGGGTAAATGATTCCTTCATTGCCCACATCATCAAGTTACTTGCAAGAGACTTGGAAAGAAGGTAATCACACAACACCAAGGCCTCCATACTCTAGTTTGGGTACCTGTTCATACAATCCCCAAAGTTCACCTATGTCAGAATGGAGGGTTTCTTAGGGAATCCATATTGGATTCCATGTTATCCCAATGATCACATGATCTTGTTGGAGGTCTCCTGATAGCCTAAAAATACCCATACATTGTTAAGTGACAAGTACAGAGTTGGGATTCCATATCCCTTGAGCTTTAGGTAAGGGATGTACTCCTATTCTACTACCCAGTGTGTAGATTATTCAAAGGAGCTAGTAGAGTACCACTTGGACCTCCACACCAACTAAGGATGGATTGAACCATATGGAAAATTGAAGAAATGAGTCAAGAAAGAATATTCCCACAGACCTCAAGTCAAGGACTTCTAGTCTAATTGTGTTAATGACAAAGAAGTGCAAATGAGGAACTATATGAGGATGATGACCCAGTTTGTCAAGATAGTGAACTTGTTTCCCATGCCTAATCAGATAGTGGAGGAGGATATTAATGTTGTTGATAGTAGGTTCAATGATGTGTCCAACCTTCCTTTGCTATTAATAGACTGGAGTGAGGAAGAGGTCACTGACCTTGATATTTTTACACAATCTATTGAGCATAGGATAAGGCGATGGATAGATGCCCAAATTTCTCAACTCAAAATGCAGGGCATGAAATGAACTTATGGAATGCTCAAGGACAAGATACAAAGTTAAATAGATAGCAAAATAGTTGCTTCCCAATTAGTGAAAGCACCCAAATCCCCTCTAGTGACAAGGTAAAAGAAGAGGAAGGATGTACCCAAGCATAATCCTAAGCAAATAGTATATACAAGGAAGCCCACTAAAGGTGAGTCATCAAAGAAGGCCAAGAAATGGAGGGGATTTGTGAGTGAAATGCCTACTATAGAGGAGGAACCCTAGCATTAAGGAGAAGAAGAGACCAAGTTGCCATATTCACCACCCACCACTTCCATCCCCATCACCACTTCTTCCATTACCACTCTATTGGTGTTCCAAATTGAACAATCCAATGAATCATATAGACTAGACACTTTCTAATGATCATACTCAATGGTTGATTTGGCCAACTAATAAGATGCGATCAAACAATGATATTTTCTATACTTCTAGCTCTGGAGGACCAAGGTGGGTCAACCTATTCAATGTTTAAAGACTTAATCCAATTATACACTGACATTACTTTTTATAGCATATAATTCCCAATTCAATTACACCAAAGAAAGTATTGACTTCAAATTTGGCTAATTTCTTAGTAAACAAACACTCACTTAGTAATTGGGAGGTAGAACAAAAAATATCAACCAAACAACAAGGATTTAAAATGTTTTTGAATTTAAAAATGCTTCTGAGATGCACAAAGCTAAATGATAGATCAGTGCCTAATTCTAGGCCATGGAGTCAAATTCATAAAATGAATTCATCAAAAAATAAGCATCAACCAATGGATTTAAATTGCTAATGTATTACACCAACAGATCAACTCCCATTGTCAATCAAATTATTCTTATTAGATCCAACTTACACACTTGAAATCACAAATCATTTGCTCAAATCATTTTAACCATTTCATTGAAACAAGACCATGAATAGACAAAACAATCTAAGGAAATTTGAGATGACAAACTCAAACATACTTGGTATTGTTGAATTTATATGATTTAAGATGTACAAAGTAGGAGACAATTTGAAGACATTTATGATTTACTTCCACAAATTGGCTGATATTTACTCATGAAATCAACAATTATAGATTTACAGACTCAATTCATGACTTGAACTCAACAATTTCTATCTACCCAGCCCCACACAAGAATTCATAACCCTTTACAATGAGAGAAGAATTAGAAGATATAGAAGAATAGAAGGCTCTAGAAGTTGATTTGTTGAAGACATCTGGAAGCTCCATTCCTTTTGATTAGCAAAATGTAAAGCATCTCTGTTATCTCTTCCTTTTGTGACAACAAACTTTTACCTCTCAAATTTCCTTTGTTCCAAGTTGCTCAGCAACAAAAAGCTTCCCCATGTGTAGAATTTCCATCTCAAATTCACTAGTAGCTAAAAAATATCTCTACTCATAGAAGCTTCATATTTCTTTTATTTTTCTGTAACTACACTTTATTGTTTTACTCCATAGCAAAACATTATTTTAGATAGTGAATATCTCATTCACTATACCAAGCAAAATATAATTATTTTCCCATGCCATTTCACGTGGACTCTTCCCAGCAATATTTTCAAATCTTTATGAAGGCATTTGAATTGTATTTGGGTAAAATAGTTTACCCACACTTTATACCCACCTAACATTTAAAATATTTTCCTTTAAGATTTTCCTGTGAATTACACTTTGCACCTTATTTAAAAAATTTCTCTTTAAATAAAGTGAATACCTTAAAAATCACCTGAGACCCACCACTCATTTAATTTCCTTCACTACCACTAAAAATGATAAAAATTCAATTTCTTGGGAAAAGTAAATATTATTCATGCCTCCTTTATTAGGAAAAATATTTCAAAAAATACCCCACCATTTATGCTTTTTCCATTTAAAAAGTGATGGCTTCCTAATATTTTATCAGGAAATATTAAACTTCACCCACTCAACAAAAGCTTTGCCCAGGCCCACCATATCCACATGGCACAATATTGCTAATCCCACAGGGATTAATTCGTGAGTAGTTTGGACCCACAAGATAGCGGGGAAGGGTCAGGATTTCACTTGTTGAAATTTTGACTATTGATCTTCATTGCCTCCTTTGTTTACCCTCATCTTGATTTGGCATTTTAGCAACTCTTGGTTGCTTCTCTTCTTCAATGGCGACATTTACCTGATCATTAGTTGCAATGCTCGTGATCTGCTCATCCTCACTACCATCGACTCTTATCCTTACATTATTGTTGGTTCCCTTACTATTATTCAAATAGTTTTGATTCAACCCAATTGCAGGTGGACTTCTTTCTATATTGGGCTTAACAATACAACTTGTCTCTTCAATCGACCTCTTGTGCTAGTGCAAATAATTTGGATTGCAATGTCAAATTGAGTCTACTCAGCTAGCCCTTGGGTTTTTATTGTGCTACATAGCCATTTCTTGGGTGTTGTGCCAACGCAATTTGCATTTGCTTGAAAGTTTATGAGGAATTTTCAACAATTTCATTCAATGCACAGGCAATAGTTATGGTGTCCCTTCATTTTTCTTGTAGGTTTCTAAAACCTTTTCAAAAAATATGTTATGTGTGTTGTGCAACAATCATGGCATCCCTATGGTGGCTCCCTTTGCATCTACAAACTACATGTGCTTGAAAGTTTCAAAAGTCTTTTCATAAAATACACCATTTATACCCTATTGCAACAATGGTGTGGTATTTCATGAAAATCACATTTATTTTGAAACCACTCTTCTTGATAAAACCATTGAGCCTCCTCCTCTTGGCATGGTGGCTGAGAGTATTTTGTAGGCATCAAATGTAAAGGTTTGGTGGATACTCAAACTTTGATCCAACCCTCCATTGCATCACTGTAGAAGTAGCTCCTGCAACATAAATAATTTCTATTCTCCCATTGTGATGATTATCTCATGTTGAAGCCCTTTTAACAAGTCTGCTTAGTGCATGAGCTAGGTGTGGTGGTTGTACATTTGTTTCTTATTAGTTCCTAAATTATGTACCATTATTGATTTAAGTTCCATAGTGCACATACTACATTTGGTTGGACTTTTAAATGTTTCATTCACGGTAAAACAATCTTTAGTTGCTTTTTTATCCATTTTGTCAAACATACACAAGGCTCATGGTGAGTTGTTGATCTATCATGCACAACCTTAGTGATTCTTGTTGCCCTAAAATGCTCATTTGTCTATAATTCACAATGAAACATATGCATCCTAAGTTGTACCAATCTAATTTTAAACCTTTTCCCTTTATTATCATGCTAGTGGCTTCATCACCAAACATTTCCATTGTTGGGCCAACATCCTTTAATTAAATTCCACTTGTTTGAGCCTCATTTGTAAGTGCATTGATTTATTGATTGTATCCCTCCTTTATGGAGAAAGAAAAATTTGTACCCTCTTTTTGCAATTCAGTTAGCATGAAGCAATGTTGGCTCCACTAGAGTGAGATACTTTACCATGTCACCTTTGAAAATTTCAAAATCATTCTCCATTCTGTAAACATTTACTATGAAACTTTTGGGACCAAATAGTGTTGTAACTTTATTCCATGGTGACCCCAAGTGAAATGTCACCTTCTTCATTGGATTGAAAAGCCTAGGTCCTTTGCTAGAAAAGACTTTGTGAAGAGCTTATATCTTTAAATGTTATGTTTGACAAGGCTTTCTTATAATGCACTCATAAGCCATGAATGAAAATTCAAAGTTTGAGACTCACTTACTATACTCACATGCTTGGATGCTATCCTCAAGAGTTCTCCTTGCATGATGCATTGCAAAATTGAAGTTATTAGAAGCAGCCATTGATGGATTCCCATACCCAATTTGATCATTGCAATATGTATAACATAATAACAGTGTAAAGCATGTTGGGCCCCATGTGGCCTGACTAAAAAAAATTTGTTTACAAACAAGTTTCATGCTCAAATTGGTTTGAGGCTGCTTTTGAATTCCTCTAGTGAGAAAATTCAAACTGGGTTGCCATTAAAATATGCTCTCTAGGCACTTTGAAGAATGGTGCAAACTAGTCAAGTTGCCTCAAGAATTGATTTGGGAAACTGGTCAAAAGACCTCCTAGAGCAATGAAAATTTGCAAGACTGTAGAAATTTTACCTAAGAATGGAGTGCAAGAAATGGATCATAGAAAAAGATCATGAGGTGAAATATATTCCTTATCAAAGTTTCTTAGTTGAACCTTCTGAAACAATAGCCTATTTAGAACCAATTAAAACTGACCAAATCACCTTATTGAAAAAATACCAAATCAACTCCTGGTGAGCTGCCACTAGACACAACAGATCATTTTGGTATAGTGAGCATGTGGACAAGAGGTCTTGGATTCAATCATCAATCTTCACAAAATATCAGGGGTCAAAGTTGACCACCTTCAAAGGTTTCTGAAAATGCAAGTGCAAATTGAACAAATTGCATTTGGTTTTGGCCTATTAAAGATAGCAAATTAGCTCATGAAGCTCTGAATCCTGACATGGGAGATCATGAATGTATGGAGAATGGAGAGAAACAATAATTTTCTCTTGATTATCATCCATATGCAAAATGGAGGTTCAAACATGAGGCTACCGTGCAAAACTGAAAGTTTGCAAAAAACAAAAAAGTGGCAAAACCCTCAAGCTTCCCTTTTCAAAACATTGACAAAATTCATCATGGGAAGCTGAAAATTGACATTCCTACTCACATATGTCACATGAGTGGGTCTACAAAGGGGTTTTTCATGAAATTCAATAGGCTCCAAAATATGACCCTCTAAAGTGGGTCACTTGGGCAGATTTTTTTAGCTACACTTCTAAGAGTGCAGAGGAATTTTTTTTGAAATGGGCAGTTCAAATTTGTAAAATTTGGTAGTCCCAGTACATTCCTCCACCACCTTCCACACAATCCTTTCCAATTTCATCTCTTCCTACTATGGACATCTCTTTCCACCTTCCCTCCACCTCTCTGATGGCTACAATCATGGTCCATGACTCTACTTCCTCCACCACTTCTCCACTCTCTTCTTCCTTGCTTCCCCCCCACTAGCTACCCTTTCTACTCTTGCACCTACAATTACCACTATCACTATGCCACCACTTACTCTATCATATGCTTTTGCAGCGTAGATGCAAAACACACCTCCTAAACTATCTAGGTTAATGCTCAACCCCAAGGTTGAAGCTTGGATGACCCAAATTTCCATTGGCTTACCCCTTCCTCCACCAAAGATGAAAGCTACAATGTAGGTCCCTAAGGAGATGGAGAGGTGTCATGTGGAGCAATAGAGGGAGGTTGAGAAATATGTAATTGAAGAGCCTGAGTACTCTGATTGAGATGATTATTTTGAACACCTAGAGGAGGGTTCAGAACAATAGAGATTGCCATCACCATAGTAGATAAAGGATCAAGCACCCTGCAAGGGAAAAGTTATAGCATATCAATGATCAATCTAGGCCTAGTAACTCATGAGAAAATAATAGAAGAATTCCATGGATCCATAGCCTCCATCAAGCAACAAATGAATAAAGTCCAGTCTACAAAAGAAGAGTTGAAGGAACAAGTGGAAGATCTCACATCCTATATTCAACAATGGACATCTAGAGAGGAGGAGGCTTCAATGACATCATCTGTATCACCATCATTGCTCTCCAAGGATGATATAATGGTGACATGGGCATCTATCATGTTTCCCAAATGTTCAACAATTTTTAGGACTTACAAAAGTAGTTGGGAGCCATGGAAAAAACATGCAATAGGTTCACTAAGTTGTATAGGATCATGTATCCTAAACTTGAGAGAATTCTTAAGCTTCCCAAGAAGACATGGGAAAAGGAGTTGGGGCTCATAAAAGATGATAATTAGCTATTAGAAACCTAGAAAATGGGCCTCGATCATAGGAAAGAGGTCCTCAAGAGGGTCTTGCATGAGGTAGAGCTTGATTTGGAATGGGTGATGAAGAACATAGCCAACAATGAGGATTACTTGAAAATGATGAAAAACTCTGAAATACTCACCCGAAGATAGATCAAGAAGAGATAAAACTGTTCTTTCACAAGAAGATGGAAAATGGGGATGCAAATGCTCTATCACCAAATTTCATGGACTTCATTGCAAGGGATCTTGTCTAGTTTGAGTATATTATTAATTCCATGCCCAAATTGATGCATATAAAATAAACTCTCTCAACTCAAAACCATAGATTACAATGACTCCAAGAACAATTAATAACTTGTGTCAATTAAAAAAACTAATTTACAATTGCTCAACTAGAAACTTAGATTTGAAAACAATTCAAAAATATTTATTCAAATTTAGTTTTCATAAAAGAAAAATTACAAATCCTAGGTAGATCCATTTCCATTCTACTCTATTCAACCTTTCATATTCCCTACACACCGGTCTGATCTCACTTCCTCATGCACAAACACCTTCAGCTCAGTCCCCACATGGCTTGACTCACACTGGATGCCACCATTATCTACCTCTTTCACGTTCATCTCTCATTGTCACATTAACTTCTTCCTACCTACATGGCCTCTTATATTGCTTCTCTCCTCCTGTAGTCTCCTTCTAGTGGTGTGGACTTTAGTCTTTCTTCAACATGACCATATTGGCTTTCTCCTGCATTGGAAAATTCTCCTTAATTTTCACACTAGCTTATTTCTTGATCTTTTATATGTTTGAATCTATTTTACCTTTCATTTTTTGAATGATAAACGAGCATTTAATAAGTCAGGTTTCTTCCAAGTTTCTCACCTTCCTCCTTTAGTGCAGATTTAGCCATTAACTAGGATTCATTATGAATTTTATCTCTTTGTCTAGAATGTCCTAGTATTGAGGAGGTGCATCTTTCATGTTGCTCTCATGGCTATGAGAGCCAAGCTCTTCTTCCACTGCATCCTTTCTTCTCTTCTTCTACCACCACCACACCTCACCTCTCCCAGCCATGCCCTATCATTTCTTTAAACCTTCATTTATATTTTCTTCAATGTTGTGCTTGTTCACATATTTGTCTATTCACCTTCAATGTTATTAGATGTGCATAGAATTTTAAGTGCTTTAGTGCTTCTATCTTATTTGGGACATGACAGGAGATAACTAGATAAACTAGTTAAATAAAATCATAAATAAAACAAACAAATATTATGCCCATTTCATCCAAAAGACCCGATGCAGAGTCTTGTAAATTAGAATCACACATCTCATTTAGATATATTTCAATATGAAAACATCACACTTTATATGTTTCCCATGAAATTCATCTTTTCCTAATGTGTGTAATGTGCATCAGTATTCAAATTCTATTTGAAGAAATACTTTTCATGAATCTTACCAAATTTTTGTCACATTAATTTTCTTTGGTGATGTCGATTGCACTGAACCTAGATGCTCCCGCATCATACTCTTAGGGAAGAAAAAATTCAAGCTCCACTTGAATGGATGGTAGCAATAGAAAACCCATGTTTGAAATCTTTTGCTAGATGTCTTTAAGTCTCTACACATTGTATTCTTTGGAATAGTTCCATGCTACAATCGTACCTTGATTCTCACAAAGATTCCATTTCATTTGCTATAATCTTCCTTCACACCACGTTTCTTCAAACTACCCTCTAGCTAACAAAGATTCAAGAAGATTCTTCCTCTACCCACCTTATCTCAATGGATGAACTCTACACCTTATACCTAGCTTTATCTTTGCTAGAGGATAGTATTTATAGAATCTCTTTCACACCTACAACAAACATGCTTGTCTCTTGACCTATAGGTTCTGGTGTGAATCACCTCTCTCTTGATGCTCTATTTGCATGCTCATAACCTCTGGATTTGACACCAATTTTATGCAGAGAAAATAACCTCTCTCAAATCAAAACCATAGATTACAATGACTCCAAGAACAATTAATAACTTGTGTCAATTTAAAAAATTGATTTACAATTGCTCAACCAGAAACTCAGATTTGAAAATAATTCAAAAATCTTTATTCAAATTAGTTTTCATAAAAGAATAGTTACAAATCCTGGGAAGCTCCATTTCCCTTCTACTCTATTCAATTTTTCACCTTTCCTAGACACTGGTGTGATCTCACTTGCTCCTGCACAAAAACCTTCAGTGTAGTCCCAAGTTTTTTTATCTCCCCACATGGATTGAATCACACTAGATGCCACCATTATCTACTTCTTTCAAATTCATCTCTCATAATCACATTAACTTCCTCCTACCTACGTGACCTCTTATATTAATTCTATCCTCCTATAGTATCCTTCTAGTGGTGTGGAATTTAGTATTTCTTCAGCATAGACATATTGGTTTTCTCCTACGTTGGAAAATTCTCTCCCTAATTTTCACACTAGCTCCTTTCTTGATCTCTAATATATTTGAATCTATTTTTTTTTCATTGTTTTAATGATAACCAAGCATGTAATAAGTCAGGTTCCTTCCAAGCTTCTCACCTTCCTCCTTTAGCACAGATTTAACCATTAACCTGGATTCATTATGAATATTATCTCTTTCTCTAGCACATGCTAGTATTAAGGAGGGAGGTGTGGATTTCATGTTGTTCTCTTGGTTGTGAGAGCCAAACTCTTCTTCCACTGCATCCTTTCTTCTCTTCTTCTCCCATCACCACACCTCACCTCTCCTAGCCATGCCCTACCATTTCTTTAAACCTTCATTTATATTTTCTTCTATGTTGTGTCTATTCAAATATCCATCTATTCACCTTCAATGTTACTAGGTGTGCATAGAATTTGAAGTGCTTTAGTGATTCTATCTTATTTGGGACATGATAGGAGAAAACTAGATAAACTAGTTAAATAAACTCAAATAAAATGAAAAAATATTATGTCCATTTCATCCAAAATACCTAATGTAGAGTTCTGCAAATTAATCTCACACCTCTCGTTTAGATATATTTCAATATGAAAAATGTCATGCTTTGTATGTTTCCCATGACATTCATCTATTCCTAATGTGTGTAATGTGCATCATTATTCAAATTCTATCTAAAGGAAGAATTTTCATGAAATCTTACCAAATTTCTTTCACATTAATTTTCTTTGGTGATGTTGATTGCATTGAACTTGGATGCTCTCACATCATAAATACACCAAACACTAGGAACAAATCACTAGAATATTCAAGAAGTTAAACTTTCAAAACCTTCAATTTGATATCATGGAATGGGATAAGCTCGAAGCTCTGATTGAAAAATTTGTGGTATATGATACCCTCCAAAATAATGATGGAAATCCTATCATACATGATGAATACTTGACGATGTAGTTAAAAGGAGAAGGAAACCACTAGAAGACAAAACTGCTACAGTGTCATAGCCTCTAAATGACAAAATAGGAAACAACAAAAGATGTATTTAATAATGTTGTATTTTGGGGTAGTTGAAACCCTAATTTAAAATTAATCTAGGCCACATAATGAATGTAAATCCTAGCCATTCATTTTCACTTTTGAAAACTATAAATAGGGGTCTCCTCTCATTTTCAAAGAGAGAGTTGAGTTGTTGTGTAAAGGAATGTTGCAGAAATTTAATGAGAATTACATTATTTTGATGGGTTGTGTTTCTTCATATGTATGTGAATACACCTAAAATTTGTTTGGATAATCTAAATTAATTAAATATGATTTATTTGATTAATTACCTTAATTTCCTCTACTATTAAATAAATGGAAACATTTATTGATAGTTCATTCTCCTATTCTTCAATTTTAATTAAATATACAACTTCAATAGTTTGTGTTATTTAATTATCACATCATTCAATCTTAAATTAATTAAACAAGGTTAAATACTTTGTTTTCTAATTATCATATCCCTTCTATATTTATTTAATAAACAAATTTTATAGTTTGTTTTATTAAATTCTTTATTCTCTTTTGTTAATTTGAATAAATCAAAATATTCAAATAAAGGTATAAATGAAAATTTTCCTCTATTCACTCACCAAATTAGACATCAAATATCCTATTTAATTCAACTAGCATTTCACGGGAAAGATTTGGAGACAAATTGGAGACAAATTGGAATCAATCTCTCAATTTCCTTCCTCTGATTCTTCCTATCATTTGGCCTGATGTTTTCATGGGAAAAAAAAATTACCTTCATTAGCTCAAGCTTCTTAATCTCTCACCATTCTATTCATTAGATTGAATCTAGGCCTTTGTTGTGTTGAGCCTTCACAAAATTACTATCATTAATATATATATACAACCTCATTCTATAGGAAAAAGGATCCTGAATCTAAACTCTATGCAATCTTACTCTACAAAAATAAAAATCAACCATCCAAACATTTGAGCAATTAGCATTTAGCAATAAAAATCATATTATCAGTAGAATCATAATCATGGATGTGTCATAGTTTACTGTAGCTTCTTTTATCATATCCATGTCATTTTAGATTATAGTAGCTTCACCATATCATCTAGAAATCATCATATAGGATTACATCATTTCATTTAGTAACATCTCATTCTCTAGATTGGCATTTTAATAGTCACAATGCTTACCAAATCTGAGAGCCCCATGACTTGATAAATCTTTAAAGAGATAGGGAACAATATGACGCTTTCAGTAGATTCTTGCTTTAAACTAGTTTAATTGTTGAATCTTTGATATAATGTCTTATTAAGAAGTGTTATTTTACTCATTACTTATTCCAAACTTACATTTTGGCACCCACTATGGGTACCTATCCCCATATTTTAACATTTTTTCTAAAAAGTATTTGGACAAGATACATGCATGTTTTCTTTTAGCACAACCAAAGGATTTTGCAGCACTTCCACCAAAATTTTTAGTGCTTCTAACTATTTCAATGCTTTTGAAGGAAACAATAGTGCTTATGCACTCTGTTTTAGCACTTCCACCAAAAAAATTTCAAGACGGTTGATTGTTCTAGGTTCAATACTATTCTAGTGCTTCCACCAAAAGTTTCAGTGCTTCTACCAAATTATGTAGTGCTCCCAAATTCTACAATTCTTTTGATGATTTAAATAGCACTTATGACCTCTATTATAATGCTTCTATAATTTTCTATCTTGATCTGACACAACTCTAGCCAAAATTTTATTTTGATGCATTTGAACTAAAAAGAACCAATCCTAGGATAGTCATTTGGTTTAAGACATATCAATCCTAGGGTAGTCATCATACATTTTCAATTTGGTTAAAATTAACATCATGTCTTTTGTGAAGCAATATCTTCACATAGAATAGAAAATTTTTATTTGTGCTTTAAAAATTGAACATTTCATTACTATGGTTGTGTGGTGATAGGCCTATTCTCTCCCCTTAACTGGGTGATCAAAATTCTAGACCCATCCTTTAATTTCATGCAATTTAAACTTTATTAAATCCTTTAGAAGGCCTACCATAGTGGGAAGAAGTACTCACCCTATGGGAATGAATTGAGTGGTAACAACGAAAGCCAAGTTTTCCAACCCACTATAAAATAAAAGTGAATCTAGGGAAACCAACATTTTCCAGAAGTGTGCAAGATAATCATCCCCAAAGTCTTTGTTCTAAAGATTGGGAGGTCTCCTAAGGGAGTTTATCATTTTCCACTTTGCACTGAAACCCTATCTATGAACCATAGTGTAAAATCCAACTTAGTCAGTAACCAGACATTGTCATACTCATAGTGCAAGGGGAGGGAAGAATCTGCCCCCAAGACACTCACCATATAATTGCCAAGGATTGTTTTCTCAAGGGATCAAGAAATCTAACTTTAAGTATGCACTTGGAAAATACAAAAACATGGGTGCCCTCTAGGGGGTGACATGGCTATGAGTCGACACAATTTTAAGATGTGGGTCATTGAGTATAAAAATGACCTTTTTGACCTTAAGAGTGAGTCTATTTGAAGTGTATTTTTGTTAAAAAACTAGTGGAAATCAATAAGGACCATACGTGGTTCTTGAGAATACACTTATTGTTTAGATATTAGGTCTTAAAAACAATTGTTCTATAATTCCTTGTGTTTTCAAATCATTAATCTAGATAAAGATCATCCAAAAACAACACAAAAAGTTAGAAAAAATCAAACTGTGAAATTTATGATTAGGGATTGGAAATCCACAACATTTGTCAAGAAATCCCTCACAACAAGAGTCAAGAAACCAAAGAAGCAACTTAGCTACAAATGTTTTTTGAAAAGAAGATGCTTCTTGTATCAAAATAGACAAATTTTCCTGTACCTTAGAACTTTTATCCATATCTATCACAACTTTGCTAGGGGATATACTAAGGATTTTTCCCTAGAGCCTTTATATTCACAAGCTTACTTTCAACAAAGAGCTCTTTGAAAAAAACATAATCATAGTCGACCCCTTCATCGGTCTTTCATCCCACAAATAGCCATACAATATTCCAACAATAGAGAAAACTTGGAAACATTAGGCTTGTCATCCAAAATCAGGGAATTACTAGCAAAAATATCCTATCAAAATATCAAAAATCTAGAAAATTACACCAAAAAAAATCAATCTCTTCCTAGAGAAGAAAATTGGACAACACTATGAAATGCCAAAGTAGCACTTGTAAAATCTATTTTAGTGCTTATGCACTATATTTTAGTGTATCCATAGTAAAAATAGTGCACCTGTAGTCTATTTTAGTGCTTCTAAAAAATTTTATAGCGCTTCTATCAAACTGTAACAAAAACATTGCAATGTCAGAACAATTTATGAGTCTTTTAGTGCATCTACAGTCTGTTGTAGTGCTTCTACTTTTTTTGAAAATCCTTTTACCATATCTTTTAGCACTTCTGAATTCTATTTTAGTGCTTATGCCCTTTGTAGTACAACTTCCACATAACAAAAAATAGAAAGCTTTCAAAAATATATGTCAGATTTGTTGGCATCAAAAACTCGGGTTTTTTCAGATAGGAACATTTTTACAGTCTAGAGATTGTCTTAAACCTACAAAAAATAGGTTTTTATAAGTCAACATTCTTTTCAATCTAAAACCAAATCTTGTAAATTACAAAGTGTTTAATTATCAAAACACAAATCTTTTATATTGAGTTCAGTTTCCTCATTGGGATTTTACCTTCACGAAACAAAATACAATAATCATATTTTTAACTTGGTCTCATCAATAGAATATATCATTCTATTTGACTCTATTAAAATACGATTGGAACCAATCCAAACATAGAAGATCAAATTTTAGTGAAAAAAACAAATGCTTATATGCCAATCTTGACAAGGTTACAAAGATAAAAACTTAGAGAGAAGGAAATTGAGACATCAAAAATCATGGTTGAAGAAAACCCATTTTATAGATTCCAACAACATGATACCAATGAAATAACTCAAGAGGATATACAAACCACCCAACAAGATCCAAATTTTCATAAATTCATGGAAAAATTCATGGAACAAGACATGAAAAAATACATCTTGATGTTAGCAGAATTAGGTGTGAAAATTCTGAAATATTTTGACATTAATCAATTGAAGGAAACACCTATAACAAATGAGACTGAAACACACAACACGCAAGACATACACCAAATGGTTTCTCTTACATCTCAAATGAAAACTTTACAACAAAAAATTCAAGATAGGAAAAAGGGAACCACAAAGACACATTCATTATAGGACATTTTTCCTTACCCTTTTCATCCAAGGATAGACATGATACCCTTCCCTAGACATTGTGAATTCCCCAAATATGACAAGTACAATGGAAAAACAAATCTGATTTACCATGTGAGGGAATTTAGAACAATGAGCCTAGAGTTTGCGCAAGAAGGTACTTACCTAATGAGGTTATTTCCTAGGAGTTTAGGAGCTCACTGTATGGAATGGTTCTCCAAATTACAACCAAGGATTTGATCCTTTGAAGAACTAGTCAATAGATTCATCACACAATTCTCCTTCAACATGATGTAACTAGAAAAGATTTGTACAACATGAAATAAAAGAAGGGTGAGACATTCCTATCATTCCTACAATGTTGGAAAAAGTTGTTTGCTAGATATCCTTGATCTATACCTAAAGAGGAAAAGATTGAATTATTTATTGACAACTTAAATGATGACATGAGTTATAGATTAAAACTACAATGTCCCCTGACATTTGAAAAGGTGATTTAGAATGGGCTTAAAATTGAATAAGCCTTAGTCAAAATAGGAGTGATTAACATTACAATGATACATCAAACAACACAAATTCCTCAAATGACTGGAAACAATGATAAGCCTAAATTTTGGAAGAAAAATAGAAATACTGGAAACAATGATGCTACAAATGAAATGCAAAATACAAAACCAGTATTCAATTTGATAGCAACAACTCTGAAAGCAAATCAAAATGAACATCAAAACAACAATCAAGGTACCAATCAAAACAATAACCCAAACAATGGAGAATCTCGACCACCATCATATCAAAGACAATCCAATCGACAAATATTTACACCACTAGGAAAATTTTTGGAATTAACAATGAGAGAGCTTATTGCAAATAGACTTATAACTCTACCAGAAGCAAGAAATTGGGAGTCGAAAGTGAAACCATCTTGGTGGAATGATGTTGACTACTACAACTTTCATAAAATTAAAGGACACAAAACAAATGACTGTATGTAATTAAAACATTTGATACAAGACTTGATTGAAGCAAAGTAGGAATTTTTTGAAGAACATCAAACAAAAAATGATCATAGTGTGTTTACAAATCCTTTACCCAATTATGGAAAAGGAGAATCTTCTTCAAATAATAAAGGAAAAAGTGTAAACTTTATCTATGACACTACCATTCTTTGCATTCATGAGGTTGAGAAAAATAATGTCATTGATAATCAAATAGATAACATAAGCATCAATGACATTGAACCATTGAATGTGATACCAAACATAAACACATCTAACAACCAAATCAATGTCCTAAAAATCAAGGAAACACAAGACTATCAATCGGTCAATGTAACAACAAGGGGGAAATCCAAAGTGATAATGAAAGGATTTTCATATAAAAACACTACTCCCCCTTCAAATCAATACAACATTGTGGATCAACTACAAAATATACCTATATAGATATCCATACTGGAACTTCTTAAATTATCACCATTGCATAAGGAGGTTCTGGAACAGGGTCTAGTGGCCACTATGATACCTAATAATTTGGATGTTTGTCAATTTCAAGCTATGGTAGGACACCTGACCAAACCTCATTTCTTGTCATTCTCTAAACAAGATGATGTGTCACTAAATCACCCACACAATGTGGCCTTGCATATAGAGGTTCTAATCCATAAACACCATGTCAAGTGTGTCTTAATAGATGGCTAAGCTGGATTAAATATTTGTAATTTAAAACTAATTTGTGCACTAGTCTATTTTGATAATGCCATTGATGCTAGAAGAAAGATAACAATAAAAGAATATGATGAAGAGGAAAGGTCTTCCAAGGGGCCAATTGTACTACCAATTCAAGTGGGACTGATTCTAAAAAATATTTTTTGCCAAGTGTTAGACAAAGAGCTAAGAAATAACATACTCTTGGGACATCCATGAATCCATGAAATGCAAGCAATACCTTCGACATATCATCAATGTTTGAAATTTTGTATCAATGGACAAGAGGTCACAATTTTGGCTAACAACAATAATCCCCAAACTTGTAACATGCTTAAGGAAAATCAAGACACTCTAGTACCCCACAATAGAGAAGCTAGCACATCCACTTCATCTAGTGGTGAAATGAAAATCGATTTTATATCCAAATCAGTCAGGAAAAAGGACTAGGAAAAGGAAACAACTATTTCTAACTCAACTTTATCAAACAAAAAAGGTCCCCTAAAAACTCTATCACAACAATTTATAGACAAAATCCAGTTAAAGGACAAAGGCTTGGGAGAATATTCCATTGAGCAATCTTTGTGTCTTTCATAATTGCTACCATCTCCAAAATCATATAGAAAACCCACAAGAAACACATGATGATCATCACAACCCATCACATTTCTAGATAAAAGGTTTGTAAAAGCATAAAATCTAGAAGATGAATCAAAAGACAAGGCCATTCTAAATTGGCTCTACAAAGACGAAGAAGCTTCAACATTAACAAATGTCAACAAAAGGATAGATTAGTATGGAAAAGGAAAGGCTATCTTAGAGAAAATGGGATATGAAGGGAAAGGACCAATTGGAAGGAGAAAATATGGTATTATAGAACCTATTCAACCTCTAACTCTTTAGACTAAAAAAAAAAAGGATTAGGCTATACAGGGAAATCAAGAGAAGTAACTCAGAAATTGGTAGAAAGGATTCTACAAATGAGAGATGGGTCAGAAACATATTCCAATGAGTATGAATGGGATCATTTATTTGCAACATCATACACTAAAAAACAAGTTGATGTCATCAAAGCATATACACCCACAAGAGAGGAGGGACAAAGTTTAGGAATTAGACCACTTTTATTGGGATCACCAAATATCGATGACTCAATTGAGGATGAACAAACATTGAGTGAGATAGATGATTTAGAGGAGGGTAATATCATAGACCTCACCCTTCCCACTAATAGCTTTGACCACTTGGCTATTAGAATAGTTACAGCCATTGACCTTACTCAACCTGATGACTTATTACCCTTGTACATCCTAAACTAATTGACTCAGAACCAACCAAACCTATTAATATACCAGTCTTTTCAAATGATGAGGCCATCATAAATTTTCTTTGCAGTGATGAACCTGATACAAGTTCTACCCATAACAATCATAATGACACTTCAAATCATAAGGGTTCCAAATCTTCTGGTCGCAAAAATGACAACATGAAAAAAGGATCTAATGGTGAAAACCTTTCTGAGGCAGCATTAAATCTTGAAAAAGAAAAAATAAAGAACATATCTAATAATGAAAACCTTTATGAGGCACTGAAATATGGGTGATTTGACACCCTTCCAGAGCATTACCATGACAGATCATCAATACTAGTGGAACCTATGTTGTCCATAAATCTTGGAACAATAGAAAAGACAAAGATTCTACATCTAGTAGCATCTATGATAGAAGAGGAGAAATTTGAATTCACTAAATTATTTGAAGAGCGACATATCAAATTTTCTTGGTCTTATTCTAATATGCCAAGATTAGAACCAAATATTATGATGCATCATCTATCTCTACCATCCATAACCAAACTAGTAAAGAAAAAATTGAGAAACATGCATCCCCACATCACCCTAATGGTAAAAGCTAAGCTGAAGAAGTTGTTGGATGTAGGATTTATCAGGTCTATCAATTATGTAGAGTGGATTTCAAATATTGTATCTGAATCTAAACTGGATAATAGCATTATAATATGCATATATTTTAGAGATCTAAATAAGGCATGCCCAAAGGATGATTTCCTTTAACAAGTATTGACATCATTGTTAATTTAATAGTGGGACATGCCATGTTATCATTAATGGATGGCTTCTCAGGGTACAACCAAATCAAGATAGCACCTAAAGATTAGGAAAAGACAACATTCAATTTTCCTTGGGGTAGATTATATTGGAATGTCATGACCTCTGGGTTGAAAAATGTAGGTGCAACATATCAGCAGGTGATGACCACTATTTTCCATGACATGATGCATACTTTTATGGAAGATTATGTGGATGACATATTAGCAAAATGATACACTAGAGAAGGACATTTGGAGATCCTCAACAAAATCTCTACTAGACTGGAGAAGTTCAATGTCAGATTGAACCCTAAGAAATGTGTGTTTGGGGTAACATCAACAAAGCTCCTTAGATACAGAGTTTCAAAAAAAGGAATCAAATTGGATCCGGCTAAGGTCAAAGAAATAATGGAGATGCTACTACCTAAAAATATTAGTCAATTATGGTCTCTACAAGGTAGGCTACAATCCATCAGGGGATTTATCTCCAAATTGGTAGACCAAATCCATCCATTCAATCATCTACTTCATAAGAATGTCTCATTCAAGTGGGATCATGACTGTAAAACAAGTTTTAACTAGATAAAGCAATATTTGATGTCTCCTCCCATACTCATGCCACCTGCAACAAAGAGACCATTGTTACTATATATTGCAACAACTGACATTTCTTTAGGATCTTTATTAGCACAAGAGGATTCTAAGGGAAAGGAAAAAGCTATTAACTATATTAGTAGGACTCTCAACAATTATGAAATAAATTACACATTCATAGAGAAATCTTTTCTGGTAGTGGTATTTGCAA
Organism: Sequoia sempervirens; assembly: GCA_007258455.2. NCBI lineage: Eukaryota > Viridiplantae > Streptophyta > Pinopsida > Cupressales > Cupressaceae > Sequoia > Sequoia sempervirens. The sequence continues at coordinate 423,703,486 of VDFB02193867.1, forward strand.
CCCAACAATTGTGATACTACATGTTGACTCATACAGTCAGAATCATAGCCAAAATAGGCCCATTAAAATATCTACTCAGTAAAGTTGCTCTAATAGGGCTACTAGAAAAATGGGTCATGATCTTAAGTGAGTTTAACATCCAATATGTAGATCGGAGAGCCATCAAAGGATAGGTGATAGTTGATCAATTAGTTGAAGCTTTGTTACAGATAATCATCCATTAAACATTGAATTTCTAGATGCAGACATTCTAAATATTAGCACACAACAATGGAGACTTTATTTTGATGGATGATACACACAAAGGGGGTTTGGTGTGGGAATTATATTTGTTACATCTCAAGGACACACCATCCTAAGGTCCTATAGACTAATGTTTCCATGTACTAATAATGTAGCTAAGTATGAAGCATTGATTATCAGCATCAAAGTGGTAATTGAAAGGAAAATCATAAAAATAAAAGTGTATGGGGACTCACAGCTTACCATCTATCAGGTAAATGATGAGTATCAAATAAAGGATGGAAAAATCATGCCATATAAGAAAATGATAGATGATCTCAAAAATTATTTCATGGATATCAAGTTTGAATAGGTTCCAAGGGTAGAAAACAAAGTTGTAGATGCTATGGTGACAATTAATTCTCTCTTGCAATTACTAGAAAAGTAAGATAGTTATGAGTTTATGGTAGAACAAGTATCTAACCCTGCCTATGACAATCCTGAATCACAAACCATATGCCAAATAATAGGTGTTCAAGCCTCACTCTATGGAGAGATCTATGTTTACCTCAAGGATAATATCCTTTCTCCTAATCTTTCTAGAAACTAGAAATGTAACTTTATTCGTCAATTTGTATGACATAACTTAATAGCTGACATACTTTACCATTGAGGTATAGATGGTACTCTTCTTTGGTGTCTAGAACATAATGAGTCTAAGATAGCTTTACGTGAGATTCATGAAGGTATTTGTGAAACTCATTCAAGTGGAGTAGCCTTAGTAAATAAACTCCTCTATTTGGGGTATTACTCGCTGAATATGGAGATGGAGTCCTATCATTTTGTTAAAAAGTGCCAGAAATGTCAGATACATGTTAATTTAATCCACACACCGACACAAGAATTACACCCATTCACATCAGCATGGCCTTTTTGTCAACATGGATTGGACCTAGTAGGGAAGATCAATCCATCTTCATCCAATGGACACAAATTCATAATCACAACAACAAAGTATTTTACCAAATGGATAGAAGTGGTTCTTTTAATAACAATCACTAGAAAATAGATATCGTTGTTCATACTGAATTACATCATTTGTAGATATGGAATTCCTTAGTCCATTGTAACAGACAATGGAAGACCTTTTAAAAACTAGGATGTATAGGAATTGTGTGAGAAGTTCCATATCCAACATTTTTTTTCAACACCGTACTAACCTCAAGGAAATGGCCAAGCAAATAGAACAATTTTAAAAATTCTAAAGAAAACGGTTAACGATGTTAGACATGATTGGCATGTTCAAATAAATCCTGCATTGTGGGCCTATAGAACCAACATCAAAACACCCATAGAAGCTACACCATATGCTTCAGTATATGGATCAAAATCTATACTACCCATTGAGGTTGAGATTCCATCACTTTGAGTCTCACTGAAAGGTATCATTCCAGAAGAATACTATAGGTTTTCTAGACTACAAGTGTTGGAACTATTGGATGAATGCTATCAACAAGCTATGAACCATTTGATGACATATCAATAGAGGATGTCTAAAAGCTACAATCAAAGGCTAAAACCTAGGGTCTTTGAAGTTGGGGACTTAGTCCTAGAGGAAAACCCTATAAATCAGAAGGAAAGAGAAAATAAATGGAAGTTTGAACCTAACTGGATGGGTCCCTTTGTCATCATATCAATTTATGGATATGGAGCATATCAATTGTCTACACCTGAAGGGGATCTATCTGATGAACCTATCAACACTATCCATCTCATAAATTTCTATACATGAGTCACCTAGTGCATGGATTAGTTTTTGAAAATGGTTACCTGGATGAAAACCTGACAAATGAGCATCTTAGTGATAGAAAAATACAAAAAAATAAAAAAGACTGAAAAAGTGCAATAAAAACATGTAGTGAAAACCTGGAAATAGGAACTATTTTTGATTTGAACTAGCTTTCCCATCTATTGGACACATTTCATGGTCATTACTTTCACCATTATTTTACATCCATTATCATATCATTACGAGTGGTCATGTCTTACCCTAGCTTGGGGGAAACATCTCAACCTCACTGGGGGCAATAAATTTTGAGCTTTACCAAATAGATAAATAGCAGGAAGACAAATGCAACAAAAATAATGATCGAAACACAACCCAACATGAAATATCAATCACTATCAGAAACACATCATACATCCATAATCACAACAAAAAATCCAAAAAAGAGAAAGAGGTCAAAATATAATCTTGATAAAAAAGTTAAAGACATGAGTCTATGCTAGTCAAACTACGTGGTCTCTGTGTGTATAACATAGGCAAGGATAATCATTGATCAATCCCCAAGGCCCCTAGGATAGGTCTTTAGGTTAGGTTTTTGGTCAAAACTCTCAAATTAAAAAAATTCAAAAAATCAAGATGGATGATCTAATTTGAATAATGGTTGAAATACTTTAAGTAAATGTTGGATATGTTGTACTTTGATCTTTGTATTATTTCTTTGGAGCAACTCAATGATGTATTGAACTAAACAAGCTAGGAAGGAGAATGATATTTCTTTTTGTTTTCTATTTGTGAATTAATCATAATTATTGTGTGAATTGTCGTGGGAATTTCTCTACAAAGTATCATAGACGACATTCCAATTCACATAGGAAAGTGGTTCATTCTTGTCTGTTTACACAATAAATGATTAGGTCATCTCGGTTTAATTATACCTAAATGCTTGTGTTCACTTGCAATATAAAAAATCATGGAAATAGTACTCAGGTCATCATGGTCTAAATTATACCATTGACCCTTGTACTCACTTTCAACATTAAAAAAAAAGAAGCTCTATGATGATACAAAGCAAAATAAAAGTACTGTTAGAATGCTAATATTTGCATGTAGATTTGCATGGTAAAATTAGAATGCATTCATAATAGTTTTACATGTCTAGTGCATTTGTTACAAAAGCTCGTGAAGGATTCAAATTAATGATTTTTTTTCTCATAATAGATTGAGTATACTTGACATACAAAAACATCATCATTATCATGTAGTTGCATCATCAAATATCATGCATACATTAGAAATAATTTAATTATCATTTCATCATTCATGCATCATGTAGAAACCCAATCCAAATACCTACAAAACACAATAAAGGAACACATTAGAAGATCATATGCATATAAGAATAAGGATTCCCCATGGAATCCATTAACAAAGCTCAAAATAGAAAAGAAAACAATAATAAAATGAATGAGCAAGAAAGTAAGCTAAATCCTATTAAAAGCAATACAAACTCTTGACCCCAAGGGGGAATTGGTGCCAATTTGATGTGAAAATTGGCCCTTTCCCAACTCCAGTGATGTAATGAAGATGATTGATGAAGGATGAATGCTTGTGATGATGACTTCAATGGAGCTCCATGTTGAAAATCTGCAAAATGCCTAACTATGCTTGGATGATATTGATGATAAGTTGCTATGGATTTGAATATAATAACTTTTCTCAAATTGTGGATGAACTAAAAATGACAAATAATTCTACTTGGATTTTGGATGATGAAATGAGGAATAAGACCTCTTATTTATAGAATGTCAAATTGGAATAATGCCCAAAAGAGAGCAATGTGGGACTAAGAATCAACCAATGGCAAGATACCATTTGTCATAATGTGAATGGATGAAGGATGTGCAAGTTTTGAAGAATGTGTCAATAAATGCATGTATTTAAAATTTGAAATTGTTGAAGTGACATGTAAGAGGGAAAGAAAATGCACTGAATGCCACTTGGATGAAGGAAAAAGGACTTGTTAGGTGGAGTAAATGCCTTGTTGGAAGGATAAAGTCCACTTGGATTTTGAATTCACATTTGAGGAATATTCCTTTATTATGTCTTTTGAGAGAAAATAGATATTTAATAAATGAATTAAATCTATTTTCATGTGCAAGTTACAAAAGCTAGAGGGTGGGACATGAGAAGAGATTAAATTAATCAAGGCTAATTAATTTAATGAGAGATTAGCTGAAGTGACAAATTTGACTTAGATTTATGGATTTATTTAAATCAAATATGAGAAGAATATGGTTTCAAGATTAACTAAATAAAGATTTTTGATTTATTTAACTAAGGAGATAAAATTAGATTAAACTAAATAATGTTTTAATTTATTTAATTTAATGGATAGACTTTAGAGATTTAATCAAATAACATGAATTATTTAATTAAATATGGACATAGGGTTAATCAGATCAAATAAATTGATTTTTAAGATGATTTATTTAATTCAAGGAGGAAAATTGACGAATTTAATGAAATGAAGATATTTGATTAAATGGTTAGACCGAGGGATGATTTTAGCTGAACTAGTTTTAGTAATTGAGATCAAGTTTGCAATGTCAATTAGTACATTTTCCATGTCTACATTTTTCCCCTCTTTGAAGAAATGTACTCATTACGTTGGTTCAAAGAATAAATGGTCCCAATCAAAAGCCAATTTTTGTTTTTCCTTAAAAAAAATTGTCCCACTGCTGCCCCGGTGAAGGAAATATGCCAATATACTACCCCCTTGAGAGATCAGATGAAAATTTTGATTTTTGGGTGATCTCATGAAAAAAGAGGACAAGGTGCTTGACAAATCCAAAAAGGCTCCAGGAGGTCAAAAATGAGGTAAAGCATAAAAAAGGCACAAGACAGCCCTTGGACGAACAACAATGGGATCAAGCGACCAAAACCCTAGTAGGACAGTTAAATGAGGTCAACAAACCCTAATTTTTGGGCTTAAATAGGCCTCGGGGGGCCACTTCCAATTCATTTTCACACTTAGCCTTCAAAAATTTTGAGATTTTGAGCTTTGACACCCTAATGAGATGGCACAATAATAGCTCCTAATGCATGTCTCTAACTACAGACGTATTAGTGACCTCTAGGAACTGGGGCACTAGTAAGTCATCTTGACTTGAAATTTGTTTTTTGTTTTACGTGTTCATTTATTGCATTTAGAACTAGATTACTTGCAGCGGTGCTATATAGCACTGCTCAAGTTTCAAACGAGACCACTCAGTCCTTTAAACTAGCCCACCATCACAAGATGGACCACCAGGTGGAGTTTGGAGTTTAGGAACAAACTTTAAACTCTAACACATTCGTGAGATGCAGTGCTGGATTTCAAACTCTCGCGAGGCAATGGAGTTTATAATTAGGGTTTTAGGCTTAACTGTGTCGCTTTGGAAAAGTACACCATGGTGGTGTAGTTTGAGACTTGGAAGGTGCCAACATTGTAGTTTGCAAATTTCAAACTATAATGGCTTCATAGATTGCAAAATTGGGGTGATATATGAGCACTGAGATTGGCTCAATATAATTTTTCCTTGATGATTTTAACATGTTGAGGTTTCCTAATGTAGGAGGGGGTGAGGGAGCTTTATTCTCATGAGCACAAATGATGAGAGATATTTGACTATTTGTGGGATATGACTGAAAAAGAGCAGGAGTAACTATGAGAGATGTGGTTATGGTATATCACTTACAAACCACTTGTATGGACCCACCTAGGCATGATGTCAACACTTACCAAGAGATGGCACAATGAGACCTCATCCTTCCACCTTCCTATCGGCAAGGCCACTGTCACCTTGGAGGATGTGTGGTGGATCCTTAGATTGTTGATTCATGGGTGGTGAGTGATCCAATTATTATTTTGTACTATGATAGTAGATGATGATATATGAGATGATGATTTTGATGTGATATGGCATGTTCTAACTTTTACTTTATGCATTATGGATGTTCCTATTTCTATATGTGATGTAATGATGCTATGGTATTATGATGTATGTGATGGATATACTATGTAAGGATGCATTTATTTTTTTGATATCTTTCTGATGATGTATGCGTTATGCAATGATTATATGACTAATAGATCTATACCATGTATCTAATGAATGATGACATATGATATGCATTTTTGTTATAGATGATGATATGTATGTTTGTTATGGTGTATTTCTCTTGAAGTTACTTTTTATGTATGCTTTTATGATGGTGTATGATGCACATGTGATTATTTATACTATGAGATGATTTTTTTTCGATACCCTTTTCTGTTATGATGGTAGTGATGATGTGAATGCACTAGTCATGATATGTGATTAACAAATCTATATTATGCAATGATGGATGATAGGATGTATGTGATTTTCCATGTATGATATGCATGTATGATGATGCTATATAATAATGTGATGTAATGTTATATATGATATGATATGAAAAATGGTATGATGATGATTTATGATATGCAAAATGATATGTGAGTAATGACCTTGTGATGTATATGTGATGGCATAATGAATTATTTTATGGGATGTTATATATGATACATGATATGGATATGCCTAACGCGATGGATTTTTTATAATGCTTACGTATCTATTTATGCTTTGTTTGGTTATGCACTGGATGTTAATAATAATATGGGATTCTATATGAATGTTTTTATGCAAAATGAATGTAATGTGATGATTTATGAGATGCTTAGAATAAAAAATATATCTTATATGATGATGGAGATGTGATGCATATGAGATGATCCATGTTTTCTATATGATATGATATGCAATGTGCTAACGATTTATGGATGTGGGATTAATGATGATGATGATTAACTATCATAGTACCTTGTTAGCATGAGAAGCAGGAAGGGATGAAAGAAATAAGATATTCTTGACAAGACATGAGGTGATGATGATAATGAATATCCATTGTGTAGTTGGGATTTTCAAAGGGTCAATTATCATTTTTTTAATAACACATAAATACGATGCATCAAGATATTAAGAACCAAGATGGCACGGTATCTAGTGCGATGGACTTTGAATCAACAATCAGATAAGAGTATCCTTGTTCACACCTAACATATGGAAACTTTACTAGGATTCACTTTAGGTATTTCACACATCTTGAACCAAAACATAGGAAGGAAAGCCTTCCTATGTGGTCAACAAGATATTCAAAACACCCTCCATACATACCTAATAAAGCAAGTATTTGCCAAGTTATATTACAAGAACATTTGTCCAACAAGAACATTAAATAAAATTATAATGATCATTGCCCCATTCCTATTTCTTGAAATATTTTGATTAGACATCATCGAGAGGTCCTTGGAATGAGAACAATAAGATAAATCAACAAGATGAATATAAAGTAAACAAACAAGCTAATGTTCTTCAATACCGCTAACCAAAAGGAAATATGTTTTTAAGGATAAGAACCAAAACTATTACCAAAAGATAAGGCCCACTGTAGGAAGGATACATCCTAGGGCATGTTAGTGGATGGGGGCACATCATTTCATTTATCCAAAGTGTTCTTTTTGATAAATAATGCCTATTGTAGGAAGGATACATCCTAGGACATGATATTATCAAATGATTTTATATGGGACTGATTGGATGATAGGATCTCAACACAAAGAGTTGACTAACTTGTTTACATATTGACCTAGACTTGAGACTTTGACAATTTGAGTTTTCACTTTTCACCTGCTAAACTTGTTTCTGATTGTTTCACCAAAGGTTGGGGATGATGATTGACTTATTGTGAATGATGTTATTGTGGGTGAAAGTGAGATGAGACGGATGGATTTTTCAAATATTTGGATGTTTTTGGAGTTTTGAAATGTTTTGAGGCTATTTTTGGTATTTTTTGATATTTTTCAAATATTTTGATTGTTGATTTTCCAATGTTTTGGGGTTTTCTAAGATTTATGAATGTTTTTTATTTTTGATTTTTCAAATGTTTTTGGGTTTTCTGAGATTTTTACCAAGAGACTAACCTAAAGACCTATCCTAGGGGTCTCAAGGGTTGATCAACAGGTTAGCCTTACCTACATTATACATACAAAGACCACATAGTTTGACTGATGACTTGACCAATTTATAGATGAAGATATACATGATGAAATGCTAGTTTATTATGACAGACTCCTAAAGGACTGACTTGAGTGTCTTGGGGGATGATCAAATATCAACCTTGCCTACATTCAAGGCTCAAAAACCTATAGTTCGAAAAGACAACTTTGTTTTTTAATTTTTGAATAACTTTTTTACATGTTTTTGGATTTTGAATGTTTTGGATGTTTTTGGGTTTATGGTGTTTTATGAATGTTTTTTGATTTTTTGAAGTTTTTGGATTTTTGGATTTTCTGATTTAAAGACTTCAACAATATACATGAATCTGATTTGATGAGAACATGGCCCCATTCTGATAAAATAGATTACTCCAATAAAGGAAGGAAAAATTGATCTCAAGGATGGGCCAAGTAGTACTAGGAGGGATCATGATACTAACATAAGACCAAGCTATGATGCAAATGATGAATGGATGGGTGATGGATGGAGATATGGAATGCATTGGATGATGGAAGTGTAATTGATGGATGATGCAATACAATATATGAAGATCTTGGTGGATGGACAGTGCTTATTTACTGATGTAGAGGGTCAGGGATCTTGAAAGAAACTCACCAAGTTATCAGACTTTCAATGGTTCACTCACAACCTTTCCACTAGACATCAACTTGAAGATAAAGCCTAAACTTTACATTCATGACTTATCTACTTCCCTTGTGGTTCCAAATCATTTAAATGATCTCAAAAGACTTAACCTTACTTGACTCAAAAGGTTCTCAAGCCATAACCCTCTGTTTTGAACAAAATTGTCTTTTGCTGCTCAACTAGCCTTCTAGCCCTATTAGGCCTTTGGCGATGGATTCTTGACTTTTTCCACAAACCTTGCAAATGAGCCTCCAATATAATGGTTGTTTCAGGTATGGATTGTGATGAAAAACACCATGTCAACTCATAGACATCACTTTTTTCAGACAAACTTTCATCAAACCCTACTGTTTCCTCAAAATTAGGCCTAATTAGCCCTATTTTACAAAGCAACCCCTCTTCAAATTTGTCCCCTGACCTTGAAAATCTCAACAGTCTTCCAAAACACTCCCAAACCAAATATTTTTAGGTTTTTAATCTTCTATGTTACTCTTAACATGCCCAATTACAAAACCCTCCCTAATTTGGCTTAAAACTAGGGCTTTTTGATTCTAGGGTTTCCAAACACTTCCAAGACTTAAATTTTAACTTTTCACCATTAATTCATCATGGCTCAACTATTTCAACTCAAATGTATACCTCTTTTTAAGGCAGTTTATCCACTGCTATACCCTAGGGTCCACTTTCATGCATTTTCCTTTGCTAATTCACTATGCACATGTTAATTTTCCTCTTCCCTACACATTTATTTGTTAGATTCTCATGATACATGTTAGATTTGATCCATTTCATAGGTTTTCAGTCATAACACCCTATGAAATGGATCATTTATTCATTTGAAACCCTCAAAACTGTGTAAATCTATCTTTTCCTGTAGACAGTTAGCAATAAAACATACAAGAATGGATTCTTATTATCTTTCAGAGCATTCAAGGGTTAGAAATCATGCAAATACTAGTCCTCAATCTATCACCATGAATTAAACTTCAATAGGAATTCAATAAACTACCAAAAAGAACACAAAAGAATGCAAAAGCTGTATTTTACTGCTTTTTCTTGAGAACAGTCCGTACAAATCCTTCAAAAACTCATCAACCTCCATACAAGTGATAGGGTTATAGATCAATTCCCAAACTGTCCCAACCAACTAAAGTTTGTTCCCATTACATTAAAGTTAATTAAACCCCTAAACTCACTTTCCCGCCCAAACTGAAATTTGAAAATTTGAAATTACAAACTAGAGATTTATTAACGTCTACCTCCTAAAAACTATTGGATATTCACTATCCAAGTTTATTTGACCTATTTAAAGCATAAGATCACAATCAAACCCCCTAGAACATAATTTACCCTTTACATTGCATTTTAACCTAGATTCCTTATCAGGAACCTTTAAACTTTGAACATTCTCATTACACTTATTCAACCCAAATGCCATTACAGGCTCCAATAGATTATAATTGATGTTTTGACTTGTTTGGAAGGTCCTCCTAAGCCATGCACTCTCTTGGTTCTTGAAGTGCTCCTTGAAGGTCCTAGGTGCTCCTGCACCATTCTCCCCAGGAAAGAAAGAACTCTTGTCCCAAGAAGTGTCCCATGTATTGCCATCAAAAGACCTCCTGCTCACATGTGTTTTCATCTTCCAATGAGAAGGAAGGTAGTACCCCAAAGTCACTGTCTTTCTCTTTTGCCAATCTGCATTACTGACATTTATCATATGAGAACTAAAATAGGGTCTGGTTTGTCTTCTTTGCTACTTGATAATAGCGGGTTCTTGTGCCCTGCTCCTGCCCTCATTCCACTGCCTCCTTTGTGAAAGAACTCCACCATTAACACCATCATTTATAGCACATTCAATGCCACCAATCCTAATACTATCCAGATCCCACAAGGACTGATTTGAAGGACTGTCCACCTTATAACCCTGCTGCAACTTATCTTTTTTCAGCTTACCAATGCCTTCCCCTGTTTCACCCTACTTATTCACCTACAAACTCTTCTAAAAAAAAATCACAAAACTATCATTAGACTGCTCCAAAGGAAAAGGAACCAACTAATATTTAACATCTCCCTTGTGAACCAAATAGCTGTTAAGAAACCCATCATGCAAAGTTCTTCTAACATACTGCCATGGCCTTCCCAAGATAATATGACCACAAGTCATTGGAATGACATCACAAAGCACTCTATCATGATATGAACCAATGGAGAAATCAAAAAAATCTCTCTTACCAATATCTACATGCTGTCCTTGAGTTACCCAAGTGGCCTTGTAAGGAGTAGGATGATCAAAAGTTTCAATCCCTAGCTTGGTTACCATATCAAGTGAAACTAAATTGCTATGTGACCCAGAATCTATAAGCAATCTATAGATCTTACCATGACTAAGACAATTTGTTTTGAAAATGGTTACCTTTGGTTCTTGATGAAGTCTTTCTCCTTGCTTGATCATGAGAAACTCACCTTCAGTCACAGGGTTTGCCATGAATGTTTTTGGTTCCTCCTTCTTGTCTTCTTCTTCTTGTACCAAGTTAGCTCTCCTTTCTCCACCCCTATCAGCTTGTTCCCATTTAGGACACTTGAAGGAAGGATGCCCTGGTTCATTGCAATTGAAACATCTACTGGTGAATGGTCCTCTACCTTATCCAAATCTGCCTCCTCCTCTTGGAGTGTATCCACCTCTTTGATCAGAAAATATCTCTTTACCCTTGTCATTGCTTCTTTTATCATTATTTCCTTATCCTTGCTCTCTATTACCTCTGCCCCTATTTGAACTACCTCCTCTATCACCATTGTTTGATCTTTCTTGCTTCCTTTTCACATTTTCTTCTACTCTAATGGCCTACTGAAAACATTCTCCCGATGTCCTTGGCAATTGCAAACCAATCTCATCTTGTAGATTGTACCTCAAGCCATTGATATACCTGGCTATTATCTCATCCTCTTCTTCATAACCTCTTTTGATACTAATCTTGTGAGATTGCTCATTATAGGACATAACATCCAAGTCCTTTTGCTTTAAATTCTGGCTCATCCTTTTCACATGAATGGTATAATCAGATGGTAGGAATTTCTCCTTGACCAAACTCTTCATCCTTTCCCATGTAGAGACCTTTGCCAATCCCCTAGCCACCCTATCATTCTGGAAACTAGTCCACCATGTCAATGCTATGCCTCTTAACTTGGTTTTGGAAAACTTAACCTTCCTCTCTTCATCCATCTCCTCAAATTCAAAGTAGTTTTCTAAGGCACCAAGCCATCCCAACACCTCCTCACTATCCATCTTCCCTTGATAGATAGGAAAATCTATGCGACTCTTCCCCCCATGACCTTGTACTACTTTCAACAAACTCACTAACCTCCTTTCCTCAGGATCCTCTGTATCATCTGCTTGCTATTCCTGATTCACCCTCACATGCTCTTCATCTTCATCATTGTTTTCCTGGTCTTCTTGTTCTTCTCTCCTCCTACTCCTCTCAAGGTTATTGATCCTTGCCTTCATAGTGTCTCTCTCTCTTCTCAATTTCCTTTCCTCTCTTGCTCTTGCTGCTTCTTGTTCCCTTCTTTCTCTTCTCTCCCTCTCCAAGATCTCCTTCAACTCTTCCAACTCTCTTGCCAACTGATTCTTTGATGCCATTGCTATTTCTTCAATCCCTAAAGGACCTACTCACTGCTTTGATACCACTCTGATGTAGAGGGTTAGGGATCTTGAAAGAAACTCACCAAGTTATCAGACTTTCAATGGTTCACTCACAACCTTTCCACTAGACACCAACTTGAAGATAAAGCCTAAACTTTACATTCATGACTTATCTACTTCCCTTGTGGTTCCAAATCACTGAAATGATCTCAAAAGACTTAACCTTACTTGACTCAAAAGGTTCTCAAGCCCTAACCCTCTGTTTTGAATAAAATTGTCTTTTGCTGCTCAACTAACCTTCTAGCCCTATTAGGCCTTTGGCGATGGATTCTTGACTTTTTCCACAAACCTTGCAAATGAGCCTTCAATATAATGGTTGTTTCAAGTATGGATTGTGATGCAAAACACCATGTCAACTCATAGACATCACTTGTTTCAGACAAACTTTCATCAAACCTTGTTGTTTCCTCAAAATTAGGCCTAATTAGCCCTATTTTACAAAGCAACCCCTCTTCAAATTTGTCCCCTAACCTTGAAAATATCAACAGTCTTCCAAAACACTCCCAAACCAAATATTTTTAGGTTTTTAATCTTCTATGTTACTCTTAACATGCCCAATTACAAAACCCTCCCTAATTTGGCTTAAAACTAGGGCTTTTTGATTCTTGGGTTTCCAAACACTTCCAAGACTTAAATTTTAACTTTTCACCATTAATTCATCATGGCTAAACTATTTCAACTCAAATGTATACCTCTTGTTAAGGCAGTTTATCCACTGCTATACCCTAGGGTCCACTTTCATGCATTTTCCTTTGCTAATTCACTATGCACATGTTAATTTTCCTCTTCCCTGCACATTTATTTGTTAGATTCTCATGATACATGTTATATTTGATCCATTTCATAGGTTTTCAGTCATAACACCCTATGAAATGGATCATTTATTCATTTGAAACCCTCAAAACTGTGTAAATCTGTCTTTTCCTATAGACAGTCAGCAAGAAAATGTACAATAATGGATTCTTATTATCTTTTAGAGAATTCAAGGGTGAGAAATCATGAAAATACCAGTCCTCAATCTATCACCATGAATTAAAATTCAATAGGAATTCAATAAACTACCAAAAAGAACACAAAAGAATGCAAAAACTGTATTTTACTACTTTTTCTTGAGAACAGTCCATACAAATCCTTCAAAAACTCATCAACCTCCATACAAGTGATTCTCCTAGGATTATAGATCAATTCCCAAACTATCCCAACCAACTAAAGCCAGTTCCCATTACATTAAAGTTAATTAAACCCCTAAACTCACTTTCCCGCCCAAACTGAAATTTGAAAATTTGAAATTACAAACTAGAGATTTATTAATATCTACCCCCTAAAAACTATTGGATATTCACTATCCAAGTTTATTTGACCTATTTAAAGCATAATATCACTAATCAAACCCCCTAGAACATAATTTACCCTTCACATTGCATTTTAACCTAGATTCCTTATTAGGAACCTTGAAACTTTGAACATTCTCATTACACTTATTCAACCCAAATGCCATTATAGGCTCCAATAGATTATAATTGATGCTTTGACTTGTTTGGAAGGTCCTCCTAACCCCTGCACTCTCCTAGTTCTTGAAGTGCTCCTTGAAGGTCCTGGGTGCTCCTGCACTGTTTACACAAGGTGCCTGTTTGCTAGGTTTTCACTAAGGTACTTGCCCAAAGTGCCACCGAAGTGGTTTTCACTAGAGGACAATTTTTATTTTTACTATTTTTTATCATTTTTTTTATTTTTTCATTTTTTTGTCACCAAGATGCCTATTTTCTAGGTTTTCATTAGGGTGACCATTTTTTTAGGACATTTTTTAATTTTTTGAATTTTTGGTTCTATACCTTGAAAGATTAGGTATAATTTTTTGAAATGGGAGCTATCCATGGGCTCCTATAGAGGTTCCCATTCAAGTGTTGATAACTAATATGCCCCTAACTTAAAGCTTTCTATGATAACAAATGGTCCCAACCAATTAGGTTCAAATTTTCCTTTGCTATTTGGATTTGGGACATTCTTCTGATTCTCCTTTAGTATCAGTTCTCCAACCTAGAAAGTCCTGCTTCTGGTTTTCATGTTATAGCTCATTTTGAGTCTATTCTAATAGACTTTCAAATTATTTAAAGTATCTATACACCACTCATCAAGTAGCTCTAGCTCATTTAGTCTTGATACTCGGTATTCCTCATTTGTTATGAGGTTTTGTAGTGATATTCTCAATGACAGGAGCTCGATCTCAATGGGAAGTATGGCTCTTGATCCATAGACTAGGGAGAATGGGGTGGCACCAGTGGGTGTATGGATGCTAGTTCAATAGGCCTAGAGTAAAGGATTGAGCTATAGATGCTAGTCATGACCTGCATCATTGACTATCTTTTTCAAAATCTTTAGGATGGTTTTATTGGTGGCTTCTACTTAGGCATTGCCTTAGGGATAATATGGGGTGGAGAAGTGATGTTGGATTTTGAATTTGTCACAAAGGTCATGAACATCCTGATTCTTGAATGGTGTCCTATTATCAAAGATAATAGATTGGGGAACACCATATCAACATAGGAGATAGTTTAGGATGAACTTTGATATTTGCTTCCCAGTTATGTAAGTCATTGGCATGGCTTCCACCCACTTGGTGAAATACTCAGTGGTGGTTATGATGAACTTGTGGCCACTGGATGAGGTGGGAGTGATTTTCCCAATGAGATCAAGCCCCCACTATGAAAGGGCCATGGTGTAATGATGGGATGGAGATCTTGAGTTAGCGCATGGATGAGGTCCCCATGCTACTAGCAATGTAGACACCTTCTGATGTAGTCATGTGCCTCTTTCCCTATAGTGGGCCTATAATACCTTGTCCTTAGTAGTTTCTTGGCTAAGGTTATCCCACTCAAGTGCGAACAACAAATCTCATTATGCACCTAATTTAAAGTAGTCAAGGCTTCATCAGTGTTGAGGCATCATAACAAGGTTCCCTCTATACTTATATGACATAAGGTATTTATTAAGATGACAAACCTAGATGCTTTATTGTCAATGGTTCTTTTTAGGCTTGAGGGTAAGTCAACAGGTAAGACACCTATTCGTAGGTAGGTAGGTATAAATGTCATGGTACTAGGGATCACAGGGACCAATAATTTTGCATACAAATTATGACTCTGGTACCTTGAATGTGGGCATGAGAAGATATTCTACCAAGAATTTATGTTTTAGGACATTGTGAGGGGTTTCTAGTAAGGATCCAATTATTTCCATGGTGTCTGTAGCTCTGTTGTTTGCTCTAGGAATTTTCTCAAATGTGATCTCGATGAAGGATTCTTTGAGAGTCTCCACAATTTTTTTGTATTGAGTGAGCTTATCATCCTTAGGATGGTAGTCACCATTCACTTGATTTATTATCAACTGGGAGTCTCCATATACTTTGAGGTTCATGATGTGTTACTGTACTGCTATTCTGAGGCCTATGGTTAAAGCCTTATATTCTTCAATGTTGTTGGTGAAGGAAAATGCTAGTTTATATGATCTAGGAATATAACCCCCCTGTGGGGTGATGAAGAAAACATTGAATCCTAATCCATGCTGTGTGTATGAGCCATCAAAGTAGAGTTTCTAGTGATCGGCTATGCTAAGGCTAAAGATGGATTCATTTGGAAACTCTGATATAAGTGGATTTTCTAAATAGATCAGTGCTTCTACAAGGTAATCTACTATGAATTGGCCTTTGATTGCTTTTTTCTCCACATATTCAATGTCATACTTTGATAGTATCATGACCCACTTGACCATTCTTTTGGTGAGCATTACTTTTGATAGTAAGTACTTGAGGGGATCAATTTTGGCAATGAGTTTTATTTTGTGTGCCAACATGTAATGTTTGAATTTCTATGAAGTAAACACTACTACTAGACATGCTTTTTCAATGAACAAGTAGTTTAATTCATTCCCAACCATTGTTTTGCTGATATAATAGATGGCCATTTCTATCGTATTTTCATTGTGTTGAGCTAGGAGAGCTCAAAGGGCTACTATTATTGCTAACACATATAGGTTCAATGGATTTCTGGGGATTGGTAGCATAAGGACTGGTGGTGTAAGTAGATATTATTTGATCTTATTGAAGGCTTCCTCACACTTATCATCCCAATAGTATGCTACTCCCTTGTGAAGTAGGTGAGAATATGGGATTTTCTTATCTACTAGTTGTGCAATGAATCTTTGGATGGATTGAAGCCTTCCCTAGAGACCTCTCAATTGTTTCAATGTTTTGGGTGCTTCCATTTCAAGAATTTCTATTACTTTGGTAGGGTCTACCTCAATACCTCTCATTGACACTATGTAACCTAGTAGCTTTCCTAATTATACATTTAAGACATACTTCTTTGGATTTAATCAAACCTTGTATTCCTCTAGCCTATTAAAGATAACACTTAGGGTGGCCATGTGATCCCTCCCCATTCTAGATTTGGCTAGTATATCATCAACATAATCTTCAACAGTCTTGTGGATCATGTCATGGAAGATTAATGTCATAGCTCTTTGGTATGTAGCACCAACATTTTTCAATCCAAATGGCATCATATTCTAGTAGTAAGTCCCCCATGGACAAGTGAAGGCCATTTGTGTTGGTCTTCTTTAGCAATCATTATCTGGTTGTATCCTAAAAAATCATCCATTAAGGAAAGTTTGTGTCTTGCTATCATGTATACAATCATGTTAATGTTGGGAAATGGGAAATCATCTTTTAGACATAGTTTGTTTAAGTCCCTAAAATCTGTGTAGCTTTTGATGCCCCCATTGGGTTTTGAGATAGGAACCAGGTTTGACACTCATTTTGGATAGTTTATTGGTCTTATGAATCATGTGTCAAGTAGCTTCTTTAATTCCATTTTGACTAGTAGGGTGATCAAAGGGTGTATTTTCCTGAGCTTTTGTCAAACAGGCTTTGCTTTAGGATATACTATTAGATGATGGACCACAATCTCTAGATCAAGCCGAGGCATGTCTGCATAGCTTCATGCAAAATTAACTTTTCTTTCTCTCAAGAAGGCTGCCAGGATCTCTTGTTCCTTTGATAGTAATGACTCTACATAGGATGTCATGTGTGGTGTCTGCTCTATTCCTAGATTAATTGGATTGCATTTTTCAGCTAGGACTGATGATTTTTCCTAATGAAGAGCTCTAATAACAAGATTGAATCCCCCATCCTCAGGAACCTTAGAGAGGTTTTCACCATTGTATGCATCCTTTCTTTTTACTATTTCTGGTTTGGAGAGTGCCATAGTGTGGTTTTCACTCAAGGACTTAGAGATTATTCTTATTTTTTCACTTTTGTGGCTGAGGGATTCAATAATTTCCCCATAGCATGCATGTGTATCTAGCTCAATGATGAACCTTACTTTGTGATCCCCACATAGAATATTATCATGTATTCCCATTAATTCTAAGAGTGCCTCATCATTTTTGAATGTGTCAAGAATTGGTGGTCCTCATTGGTCATAATTGATGAGTTGGGGATAAACTAGGTGGATCTCATGGTTTTGGTTTTTAACTAGGGGACCTCATCCACGTATGGTTATACTTGGAGGGGTACATCTAAGGTCAAGATTTCTCATTCACATCTTAGGAATGAGGGATATTATAAGCCAGTTGTCATTTTTCCCCAACTTCTAGTTTCTATCATAGCCCATTGCGAGCATCATTTGCAAACCTTTCCTTCTATCATCCATTGGTAAATTAGCTATTGGTCTATTATCTTAGTATAGGAGATGAGATGGATCCTCCTCTATGACTTCTTGACCAAGATCTCCCCAACTTCTAAAGTTGGGATATTCTTCAAGGGATGTTCAAGAAGTGGAGGCTTCATTTGGTTGTGAATGTCCTTGTGATCCAAGAGATTGTGGTAACTCTACTACCACAAAGGAATTTTTGGGAATGATATAGTTTCTACAATCATTGTCCTAGATGATGACTTTGATATCAGAGATGGTGGAGATGGTGGGAGTGGTAGGTGTCTCTGTCGCAGAAGTGAAAGCGAGAGTGTCTGGATCAATGTATGGTGTTGATGGGCCTTCATCATTTTTAGGTACTTGAGGTATTTTGTTGTATTTGGCCTCTAGGTTCTTGAAATAGGAGAATGGTTCAAGATCTCCATGGATGGTGACCTCTTTTCTTTCATATGTGAATTTCAAACATTGATGGAAGGTTGATAGTATTGCTTGCATTACATGGATCCACAGATGTCCTAGGAGAATATTATAAGGAAAGTCAAGGTCCAAGACTTGACAAGTAGTCTCCATGTTAGTTGGTCCTACTTGAATAGGGATTTGGATTATTCCTTGAGACAATCTTTCTTGATCATCATACACTTTTAATGTAATACCTTTTCCTTTATCGATGGAATTCTCTGAGATTTTTAGTTTCTTAATGAGCTTGAGGGAACAAATATTCAAACCTACACCTCCATCCACCAAGAATCACTTGAATTTATTTTTCTACACTAGGACCTCTAAATGGAGTGAACGATTGTGAGATGGTTGAGTGGGAAAATCTTGATCAAAAAATGTAAGGAGATTTGGGGTGATGATGTTTCTGACCATAGCTTGGAATTGTTTTGCATCAAGATCTACAAGGATGGTTGATGAAGCCAATGCTTCCTCAAGGATTTTCTTATGGGCGGATGAAATTTTTAGCAACTCCATGATGGAGATTTGTGTTGGGGTTCTTTTTAGTTGATAAAGGACATTATAACCACTAGGAACAGATCTAGGGTTCGGCATAGGTACTTTGTTTGGCTAAGATGATCCTAGAATGGTAATTTTTCCACCTCTTATGGTGTCTCCATAATTGGCATGGGCTCCTTTGATGGTGATGGTAGCATAGTAATCATCTAGGGAAGCAAAGACATGATCATACACATGATTGACACTTTTGAAGGTACTTTTCCCTTTATCAATGTTAGTGTTCCCTTTATTGTTGTGGTTTGGCATCGAATTTGTGTATATTTTGAGGTTCTAATTTCCTATTGGCTATTCCACATTTATGATTATTTGATCAATGAGGTCTTGGACTGGGTTCTTTAACCTCATGTAGCTATTAGTGTTGTTCTCTTTGATTTTGTGGAAGTTGTAGAGCTAATGTTTGTTGTACCAAGGAGGCTTAACATCTAGTTCTTGGTAGTTCTCACAAGTAGAAGCCTTGATGAGGTTTTCATTTATTAGTTTCTCCATGATGACCTCGAGTGGTTCCCCAAGGGCAGTGTACTTCCACTTGGTGAAGTTCTTGTTTTGCTGGGGTGGTCCCCTTTGATCATTAACGTTGTTGATTATTTGATTGCTTGGTTGTTGTGTTGTTGTGTTAGCTTGATGATTGTTTTGATAATGGTTTTAGATTTGTTGTCATGGTGTGAGTGTGTTTTTTCAAGGGGAACTAATGACAACTTTGGCATCAGTGACACCATCATTGGTAACATTTTTGTTTCTTTCCCACGTGTGAGGTTTTCCATTGTAATTGGTGGATGGATGATTGTTCTATTGCTCAAGATATGTAGTTGATACCCTAGGTTGTGTCATAAGGGCTCATTCAATGTTGAGTATTTTGGAAATGAACTGGTCATACATGGTGATACCTTGAAATTTAAGGTGGAATTCCAAGGCTTCGTCGAGGTTGGATATGATAGTGCACACTTGTTGTTCCTTAGGCATGACCCATTTGCTCCAATTGGCCTTGGATTACCATCATTGTAGGAATGAAGCAAATGATTCATTCTTACCTTGTTTTAGAGCTGATAGTTCCTCTAGATTGACATCCATGGTGATATTGCATGTGTATTTTTTGATGAATGCATCTATGATTTCTTGGAAATTTTTATTCCTATAGGTAGGCATGGCAAGCCAAACTCCTAAGAAATAGTTGCATCAGATAGGTATCATCATACGTGACTTTGATGCAGGAGCATCCAGTTGTGTAAGGGCAATCTTGCATCACCCAAAAATAGTTAAATTTCAAGTTTCTCAAATTTTAGATGTTTTTACATTTTTGGATACCCTTTTCATCATAATGACATTCCCAATTTACGGTTTTTATTTTCTCTTTCTGGGTTGAAAGATATTGCAGTTTTAGTTTCTAGATTTGTAACTCAAAATCTTCTGAGTTAGATTTGAGGCACTTAGAGTTCTCGGAATGGCCCTGAAACTTGCTAAAATTAGTGTAGCAGATTTTGAGTGCATTATTGACTTTGCGGCCTTTCCAATGGTTCAAATGGTTCATGAATCGGAGTCCTGGATCAAAAGTTATGGCCCCAGGAAGTTGGTGCACTTTCTAGAAGATACAATTGCAAATGTTCTTTTGAAGTTTGAACTTCAAGTTGTAATTTTTGGTGCCTAACTGCCTAAACTCAAATTTGAATGTTGTTTTGGCTCCAAACTAAAGAGGAGCTCTATTTATGGGTGGGTTTCTAATTTTTGGGTAGCTTTTTGGGGACAAGTAGCTTTTTGGGGACAAGTTCACATATTGCGAAAGGGTTATTATGTAGCTTTCTGTAACTTGCATGTGTTGTAGAGCTTGGGGATTTGAGATCCTCTACATGTAGGAAACTCCATTTTCTAAATAATAAAATTATTCTCTTGTTTGTTGGTTATTTTCTAAGTCTCAGGTTGCGCCCTCATCAAGTGGTATCAAAGCGAGGTTTTCTTGAGCGTGTCGATAGATCGCTGATCGTGAGGCAATTCACACTAGGACCGTGGTTGTGGGTTGAGGTCAAGAAATATGCCTCAAAGAGTGATGCCTGGTATGCATGGTGGTGCCAGAGGTGGTCGAGGCGGTAGAAATGGTGGTGGAAGAGATGCACTAGCAGCCCTCCAGAGATAGATTGATGAGTTACAAGAGCAGTTGAGAAGAGGGTTAAACCTGAGGGAGGAAAGTGAGGATGAAGGAGAGGAAGAAGGTTTAGATATAGAAGAGGAAGAAGTAATTGATAGAGACAAAAAGTGGCTAATAAGGGCCATTTCGAAGATTGAGAAAAGACCTAGAGTAGAAGTCCCCAGTTATTCTGGAAGTCTGAACCCAGAAGAGTTGATCAACTAGATCAATGAGTTGGAATAATAATTTAAGTATGAAGAAATAGAGGACCCAGATTGGGTTAAGAATAATTTGAGTATGAGGAAAGAGGTCCAGTTGGAAAGAAATCAAAGAGGAAAAGGCAAGATCACTAGAAGGGATCGCACGGTAGAGAAACTCAAGAAAGAGTTCATACCAGTGGACTACGAGTTAGATCTGTTGAAGAAATCGCAAGGGTTGAAGCAAGGAAGTAGATATGTGAAAGAATATACTAAAGATTTTCACAAGATAATCATCAGAATGGGTCACACAAAGGCCAATAAGGAGAAGGTAGCCTGATATCTTAATAGGTTATGACCAAGCATTCAAGAGGAGTTAAGCCTAGTCAGAATGACCACCATTGAGGATGTGTATCAGTTTGCTCTAAAGGTGGAAGAGAAGCTGAACAAAAGATTTGATGGCAAGCAAAAAGGACCAGGAGGTCAAAGTGGAAAGGGCAATGGAAGACCTTTAGGAAGCCGAAATGATGATGAAAAGAAAAGTGAAGATGTGGGTACTAGCTGAAGCCAAAGGAATGATAACTTCTACTGCCCTCATGATCAAAACAGTGGTGATCAAAGAGGTAGAGGACAAGGGAGATATGGACAAGGATCTAGAAGAGGTGGTTTTAGAGGAACGTGTTTCCAGTGTGGTGAAGAAGGCATCAAGCCTATGAATGTCCACAACACCAAGGAAGGGTAGACAAAAGGCCACAAGGTCATGGAAGGGTTGCGCATGCAGATGAGGAGGCCCAATATGAATAGATGATTTTGAAAGGGGAGAAGCCCTAGTGATTAGGAGAGCCTTGGTGACTGAGGAAAAGGAACCAGAATAGAGGAAGAATCTCTTTCGCACATGGTGCAAGTGTGAAGGAAAATGTTGTGATGTCATTATTGACGGTGGGAGCACCGATAATCTAGTGTTAGAGGATATGGTCACAAAGTTGAAGCTAAAGAGGGAAAGGCACCCACATCCGTATTGGATTGCCTGGTTGCAGAAAGACCACAAAGTTTTGTCAATGAGCAGTTCCTAGTAAAGTTCAAGATCGAGAGCTACCATGATGAGGTACTCTATGATATCATCCCCATGGATGCATGTCACATGTTGTTGGCGAGGCTGTGGTAGATCGATAGGCCAGCTATACATGATGGCCATGCAAACACTTATTCCTTGACAAAGGATGGGGTTTGTTACAAGTTGAAACCCCTAGAGGAGACCGAAGAAAAGGTATGCAGTAGTGCTAGAATTTGTTATGTAGATGGAAGAAAATTGTTAGAAGGTATGAAGCATGAGCATGTGTGTTATGCATTGATTCGTAGAGTGAGTAAGGAGGATAGTGAGAAGGTTCTAGAAGAAGTTTCTAGGATGTTGGATGAGTTTCAGGATATTGTTTCTGATAATGTATCTAAGGGTTTACCACCAATAAGGAAGATCAGTCATTAGATTGACTTGATTCCTGGAGCCAGTTTGCCAAATAAGGTAGCTCATAGAATGACTCCAGCAAAAAATGATGAGTTGAATAGACAAGTTCAAGAGTTGTTGAGAAAGGGTTTGATACGCGAGAGTTTGAGTCCATGTGCAGTCCTTGCAGTACTAGCACCAAAGAAGGATGGGGAGTGGAGGATGTGTATAGATTCACAAGTCATAAAAAATATAATAATCAAGTATAGATTTCCCCTGCCAAGGATGGATGACCTAATGGACTATTTGAGTGGAGCTCAGTACTTCAAAAAGATTGATCTGAAGAGTGGATATCACCAGATCCAGATTCAAGAGGGAGATGAATGGAAGACTACCTTCAAAACCAAAGACGGCCTGTATAAGTGGTTAGTCATGCCTTTTGGGCTAACCAATGCACCGAGCACATTCATGTGGCTCATGAATGAGGTACTAAAATAATTTTTGGGAAGTTTTGTTATTCTATATTTAGATGATATTTTGATTTTTAGTAAGATGTTGGATGAGCATCTGATGCATATTCGAAGAGCCTTTGAGAAGTTAAGAGAAGAGAAACTGTTGATTAATCTAAAGAAGTGTAGTTTTGTGAAGAGGGAGTTAGTGTACTTGGGGTTTGTTGTCTCAATAGAAGGTCTCAAGATGGACCCAGAGAAGGTGAAGGCTATTCTAGAATGGCCTACCCCAAGAACTTCTACCGAGGTGAGATCTTTCCATGGTTTGGCTAGTTTTTATAGAAAGTTCATTAGAAACTTCAGTAGTATTTGTGGACCCCTGACTGAAACAATGAGAGGGGATAGAAAAGAATTCAAGTGGAGCATTGGAGTGGCAAAAAGTTTTGAATTGTTGAAGCAGAAGGTGACAGAGCAACCTGTTCTAGCCCTCCCAAATTTCAACAAGGTGTTTCAGTGGATTGTGATGCCAGTGGTTGTGCCATTGGAGCAGTGTTGAGCCAAGAAGGTAAGCCCATTGCCTATTTCATTGAAAAGTTAAATGATGCCAAGAGAAAGTATTTCGTACATGATCAGGAATTTTATGCAATAGTTCAAGAATTAAAGAAATGGAGACATTATTTGTTGCCAAAGGAATTTTTTCTATATACTGATCATCAGGCCTTGCAGTACCTAAATAGTCAGGAAAAATTAAATCAGAAGCATATGAAATGGGTAGAGTTTTTGCAAGTTATACCTTTGTTTTGAAACATAGGAGTGAGAAGTCAAATAGGGTTGTAGATGCCTTAAGTAGGAGGCATACATTGATGACAAAGATGTAGATTGAAGTGGTTGGGTTCGATGAACTCAAGACATTGTATGCAGAAGATCCTAATTTTGTAGAGGCTTGGAAAGCTTGCAAGGAACCTGTTACAGTGGACAGGACAAGGTGGTTGGATTTCATAATCCAGGATGGCATGTTATTTAAGGGAAGTCAATTGTGTATCCTGAGGAGTTCCATGAGGGAGAATCTGATAAAGGAGAAGCATAGTGGAGGAATGGGAGGACATTTTGGTCGGGATAAGACCATTGCAATTATCAATGAGCATTATTAGTGGCCTCAGTTGTCACAAGATGTGAAGAAGTTTGTACAAAGCTGCAGGGTATGTCAGATGGCTAAAGGAGTGAGCCAGAATACAAGCTTATATCAACCCTTACCTGTACTAGAGAGGCCATGGGAGGATATAAGTATGGATTGTGTTCTTGATTTTCCAAGGACACAATGAGGGAATGATTTAGTCTTTGTGGTGGTTGATAGGTTTTCAAAGATGGAACATTTCATTCCATGTTAGAAGACCCATGATGCAGTACACATTGCTAACTTGTTCTTCAAGGAGGTGGTGAGGCTACATGGTCTGCCAAAGAGTATTGTTTCAGATCGTGACACCAAATTTGTGGGGTACTTTTGGAGGACCTTGTGGAAGAAGCTGAAGACAAAGTTGAAGTTTAGTTCTACACACCATCAACAAACAAATGGGCATACAGAGGTTGTTAATAGGAGTCTGGGTAACCTACTGAGATGTGTGGTAGGAGATAAACCTAAGGGATGGGACTTGATCTTACCCTAGGCATAATTTTCTTACAATAGTGTTGTCAACAAAAGCACTGGTAGATCACCATTCTAGATTGTGTATGGAGGAAGCCCCAAAATAGCTCCAAAATTGAAGAAGATGGACCAAGAGAAGAAAATAAGTGCTGAAGCTGAAGATTTTGTAGAGCACATCAAGAATATACATGAGAAGGTACGAGAACACATTAATAAGATGAATATGCAATATAAGGCTAAGGAAAATGAGAAAAGGAGGAATAAGGAATTTCAAATTGGTGATGAAGTAATTTTCCACTTGAGGAAAGAAAAGTTTCCCGTGGGAACCTATAACAAATTGAAGATGAAGAAATTCGATCCCTGTAAGATTTTGAAGAAGCATGATTCAGGGAATGCATATGAGGTAGAGTTGCCTGATGGAATCAACATTTCCCATGTGTTCAACATTTCAAATTTGACAGAGTATCATGAAGTTGGAATGGAGGAAGCACTAGCAATAGGGTAGTATGGCATTCTAGCACCTACTTCAGAAAGGGAGGAGATTGAAGCAATCTTTGATAGTTGTGTGGGAAAGAGTACCAGAAATAGGCAGTATGAAGAATATCTAGTGAAATGGAGAGGAAGGCCTATGGAAGATTCATTCTAGCTATCTAAGGCAGTGGTTGATCGGTTGGATTTTCCTCAACCATCTGAGACGTGATGGGGTCACTTCTCAAATTACCCTGGGTGTCTGATGCAGGAGCATCTAGTGGTGTAAGGGCAATCTTGCATAACCCAAAAATAGTTAAATTTCAAGTTTCTTAGTTTTTAGATGTTTTTACATTTTTGGATACCCTTTTCATCATAATGAAATTCCCAATTTATTGTTTTTATTTTCTCTTCCTAGGTTGAAAGATATTATAGTTTTAGTTTCCCAGAATTATACCTGAAAATCTTTCGAGTTAGATTTGAGGCACTTAGAGTTCCCAGAATGGTCCCAAAACTTTCTAAAATTGGTGTAGAAAAAATTGAGTGCATTACTGACTTTGAGACCTTTCCAATGGTTCAAACGGTTCGTGAATCAAAGTCTCAGATCAAAAGTTATGGCCCCGAGAAGTTGGTGCACTTTCTAGAAGATAAAATTGCAAATGTTCTTTTGAAATTTGAACTTCAAGTTGTAATTTTTGGTGCCTAACCGCCCAAACTCAAATTTTAATGTTGTTTTGGCTCCAAACTAAAGAGGAGCTCTATTTATGGGTGGGTTTCTAATTTTTGGGTAGCTTTTTGGGGACAAGCTCACATATTGCGAAAGGGTTATTTTGTAGCTTTCTGTAACTTGCATGTGTTGTAGAACTTGGGGATTTGAGATCCTCTGCATGTAAGAAGATCCATTTTCTAAATAATAAAATTATTCTCTTGTTTGTGGGTTATTTTCTAAGTCTCGGGTTGCGCACTCGTCAGACTTCCATGCAATGAACCTGAAATTCCCTAATGTGATCTTTAAGGTTTCCCATCCCATGGTACTTTTCAAACTTGGGGATCTCAAATCCCTTTGGGAATGGCTTCATTGCAAGGCTCCTATTGAATGGATAAGGGTAAAAGTTGTTGGGGGTTTTCATGGTTTGCCTTGATTGAAGATCAAGCACTTGTTGCGAGAGCAACCTGATTTGTGTTGTCACATCGTTTTGTAGATTAGGGGGTGGGATGAAAGTGTTTTGAGGTGGCTCATTTTCTAGTGGGATGAGTGGATTGGTTGGTATGTTGATAGATGGTGTTTGCATATTCTACTGAGCCAAGTATGCTTGCAATTGTTGTTGTACCAACAATGCTTGTTGTTGGTCCTATTGATATTGTGCTATTAGTGCCTATTGTTGAGCTTGCTATTGTGCTTGTTGTTGGGTGGCTAATTGGGCTACTTCTTGTTGTTCTTGGTATTTTTTGAGTGCTTTTTGATATGCTTGATGTTGTACTATTTTTTTTTGTGCAAGATATTGTGCTTGTGCTTGTGCTTGAGCTTGGGCTTGAGCTTGAGCTTGAGCCTATACTTGGGCCTGTGCAGTAGCTTATGCAATTTTTGCGGCTTGAGTAGCTTACACTACTTGTGTGGCTTGCTAAATAGCTTGTTGTTGTTGTTGCAATAAGGCTTGGGATTGTGCAACCTATTGTGCTTGTTATGCTTGTAATGTAGTTTGGGTAGCTTGAGCAGCTTGCACAGCTTGTTGAGCAACTAATTATGTGGTTTGATGTTTTTGTACTTGCAAGAGTTCCTTTTTAATAGGAAACTTGCTAAGTGGATTGGAATGCAATACTATATTGAATTGATGTATTGGAGATTGGTGGTGGTGGTGGTGGTGGTGGAGGTGGAGGTGGATTTGGAATGGTGCTTGTTGTGGTGATGAGAGGCACTGTTGTGTTGATGATTGGGGTTTGAGTGGTAGATGGTGTGATCAATTTTTTTGGTCCTTGAGATACCATGTTTTAGATGTTAGGGGGGTGGTTGATGATGTGATGGTGGTGGTTTTAATTATTGGGGTGGTTGGCATCTGTTGTTGTGATATCGATGACAAGCTTTGAGGATTTGATATGGTACTTTGATTGATGATCAATGGGTTGATCTGATTTTGTTGATTGATGCTTGGTAAGGGGGGCATTCCTAAACCAAGAGGTGATGTGGATATTGATGATAATGGTGGAAGTGGTGGAAATGTGAGGGGGGTAACCTCTTGAGGAAATGGTGTAGTGTCAAAAATGCCTTGTGGTCCAAATATGTCACCCTCTCCTTGTGAGGTTATGGGGAGAGTGGTTTGGGGTGTTGCATGAAATGATGATGATATATCATTTGGGTTGTGAAAGGTGAGAGGTACATATGGATGTAATTTTTTTTGAGGTATGGATTGTCTCAAGATGGTATTTGCATCCAAATCCTAATTTTTTATGAGGGGGTGTGTTTGCAATGCATTGAGAAATGTACTTCCCTTATTCACAATGGTTTGTGTTGGAGCAATAGATGATGTGAGTTGAGGGATGTTTTGAGTGATGCTTTAGAATGGAGATGTTGATGAGATGGGGATGGTGGATGAGATTGGTGGAATGACCCCAAAACATGGCTCCACAATAGTGCTCAGATCAAAATTGGAGGGGATTTTAGCACCTTTCTTTGCTAACTCAAGCATGTATAGTGAAGGATTGAGTGTCATCATGATGTTGATAATTTTATGATTTTCTGGATTTTGAACCATTTCAATGATTTACTCATGTGACATTCCTAAGGGGTTATTGGTGAGATCCTCTATTTGGACTTCCTCTTGTTGATTTGATGATGACGGAAAGTTCGTTAGAGTGTTGCTTGACCCAATGAGATTCATTTCAAAATTTGTTTGACTTAGGTCACTTGAAGTAGATGTTTCTTTGGTAGCTTCCATGTTCCTCTTGTGTTGGGATCTAGTTTGCACCATAAAATAGGGATCACTTTTCAATAATATGGGAGATGAATCTCTAATTCTTTAGAATGATATATCTTTAGGCACACAGAGAAATTTTAGGGTGTTTTTAAGGATCAAAGATGATATGGTGGGAATTATGAAAAAGATGGATGATGTGGATGTTTGATATTTTGAGAAATCTTGAGGGGGATGCTAGATTTTTAGGAAATTTGGATTTTTTTTGAATTTGGATTTTGAATTTTGGATTGTCCTTGACTTGATTTTTGGTTTGATTTGTTTTTGGATTATGAACAAATAGACCCTAAGATGTTGGATGATTATCTAGCGGGTAGATTTTCTCAAAGGATGATAATTTGAATATGTGTAGGGAGAAGGATGCATCTACCCATACCTATTCAAATAAGATTATAATTTAACCAAGCATATGAAGAAGGATGCATCTACATATACCTAGCTAAACAAGATGGTTTGATAATTTTGACTAAGTATATGCAAAAGGATGCATCTACACATACCTAGCCAAAAAAAAATGATTCAAATATATCAAGGATTTTTCTTGAAGGATTGGATGATTTTGATTTTTTCCAAAAAGCCTAGCATGGAGGATAATTTCAAGATTTTTCAAAAGATGATGGTGAGGTGATTTTGGTTTGATGTTCAAGGATGGATGAAAAAATTTGATTTTGATCCTAGGATGTACCTAAAAAGACACTTGTTTACTAGACCTCAATATTGAAGAACATGCAATACTTCTAAGGACCTTTTAAGAAAGAAGTGGTTCAAACTAAGCATACATTTCCAGATTGTTCAAAGGAATGTGTCTATAGAACCTTGTGAATTTTTCACTTATTCTGATATGTTGCTTTTGATTGCACTTCCTAATGTATTTCTTGATGACCTTTCGAGTGTGACTCCTAAATTTTGAACTTTTTCTCAAGGACTTTTGCTTTGGAATTTTGACTTTCTTGGAAATCATGAGGAACTAACACATGTGTGAGCCAATTTTGTTATCTTTGATTAGTGATTTTGTTTTATCAAAAACACATTCTTTGGTTAGATTTTGAATCTAGATGTCCAATGTCTTAACTTTATTCTCATTTCATAGAATAAATCATGTGAAAATTTGATGAAATCAAGGCAAGGGTTACCTATTGTTAACTTTAGTAGGAAAATTGAGATGTAACCAAGTGTTCAAACCTCTAAGGTTAAATCCTAAGGGCGAAAGCAATAACACACATATTTGGTCAATTCTATTTGTATCCTAAAGGGTTTGAAATTTTGATGACAATGTTAAATGTTTGTTTCCAACTATTTTTGAACAAGCAAAGTGTTTTGTAACCAAGAACAAGCACAATCCTATGGATATGAAAGACTATATTTGTTGAGTCCCCACTTGGACAATTCCATCTATGCTTATTTTTAG